>CM055117.1:573396318-573996318 GCA_029206835.1 Rana muscosa | reverse complement strand
AGCAGGAAGTTGAAGTCCCATGAGGTAAATTACGCCACCGTTGAAAAGGAGTGTTTAGCGGTGAAGTGGGCTCTAGATTCCCTTCGGTACTACCTGCTAGGTAGGCACTTTGACATGGTTACGGATCACGCTCCGTTAAAGTGGATGGCTCAAAACAAGGAAACAAATAGAAGAGTGAATAGGTGGTTCCTGGCCCTCCAGGAATTCAACTTCACAGTAAAGCATCGCCCTGGCGTTCAAATGGGGAATGTGGATGCTTTGTCTCGAGTACATGAATGCCTAATTGCTGGTGTTCCAACCCCGAGGTTAAAACAAGAGGGGGGGGGGTATGTGACAGCAGGAAGGTAAAGTCACCTGGTTGCATCCAGGGGGGTAGATATATTTCGCCCAGATTCAGGCTTTACGCCGACTTATACAACTAGGTGGAGAGTTGTATAAGGCTAGTGGGCTCATGGATGACTCATACCTCTAGGGAGAGGGCTGGGCGTCGTGCAGACAGGGAGTTGATGAGACCAGCTGAAGCTTGTCAGCTCATTTAGGCCTCTATAAGAACTCCCAGATTCATTAGATGTTAGCTCATGCCTGGAACCAGACCTGTGTGGACTGTCTAGGGAGAGTGAACCCCTGTACGGTGAGACAAAGCCTGTGTGGCTATTTGCTTGGACATTTAAAACCAGGGACTTAGGGACTAGGACAGCACTAGGCTGATCCCAGTTGTTAGTTAGGAAACCTGTATGTTTAGTCAGAGGTCAACTTGACCAGGATTTATTTTGGTTATGTTTCTTTTGCTTTGCTGTGTTTTGTCACTGTAAATAGAAAATAAACCGCACCTTTTTTTGATTTTGAAAACCACAACCTCCGTTTGCTGGGCCTGTTTTGTGTGGGGAGCCCATCCCGGGGGTCACACACACCCGCTGCCGAGCTAACCCCCTCACAATATATATATATATATAATCGTACCAGGACACCAAGGATGAGTTCTGGACAGACACTAAATTTCACACATATTTGGGTTGTGGTCTCCTATTAATCTACCTCCAGGAAGAGGTCCTTAAGCCTAGTACTTACTAAATTTTTTTTTCAGCCCTTCTGGGTTAAACAAAAAAAAAACTGACAGTTTAGGAGGAGCCACTGTATTAACTATCTGACATTAGTACAGTGATCTCCCCTGCCATGCTATTGTGTTCTGACAGGGGGACGGCCCCCCCATCAGAACACTCCAGTCAACGCTCACAGCCATTGGCTAAGAGCGCTGATCGGGAGCTGATTGGCAGACCTTTTTCGGTCATGCCCCTTCGACTGTCGGAACTAATTGTAGTACACACGGGCTGAATGTCGGCCAGCTTTTATTTATCCGGCCAATGCCGCCCAACATTCAGGCCCTGTGTACTAGGTTTTAAAGACAGAAAGCTCCTAGAGCAGGTGCGGAGTAGTGAGGAATAGAGAGTGGACAAGTGTATGGAAAAATGCATAGTTGCTGAGCTCGGCTGAGAGCTGCCTAAACCTGCTTGGATGGGGCTACACTTCCTGCAGATAAATACCTTGTGCTGGTAAAACACTGTTTATATTATTGTGCTGAAGATTAGTGGACTTTACAGGCAGTCCATGGGTTACAAACAAGATTGGTTCTGTAGGTTTATTCTTAAGTTCAATGTGTATGTAAGTTGGAACAAGTACATTTTTTAAGAGTAACTCCAGCAAAACGATAACCAATAATACATTTTATGTATTGCACCACACATATTAATTCAGCATTAACCCATTGCATTTTCATAACCCCTAACCACCTGGTTTCAACTCAACAGTCCGAGGATTTGATCTAAATTTATATCCAGGAGGCCCATGGACTTACCTTATGCCCTGGCAAAGAGAGCATAAACAACTGTTCCAGTTTTACTAAGAGGTCAGACCTCTGATCAGTGCAAATACATCACATGACAGGAAGCTGCAAAGGGAATCTGAAGCAGAAGACTTTCCCACTTCGCTTTATGGACGCAATGCTAATCAGAGCTCTGATGCTGCATGAGCAGCTTAAAATTTGTAGGGAACGTGTCCAGGCCTGCCTGGCCTATACAGATAGGCCTCCAAACCAGAGCTGTAGATTGTGATGGGACAGAGGTGAGCAAGCAAAAGGTCCAGTCTGGTGACTGAAAGAACCCGTTCAGCAAAAAGGCAGAGACTAGGGCAGATCTGTCCTAAGCAGTAATAGACAGTTGTGTGCCAAAACAGACTGGAGGCTAAAAGACATTTGTGTTCGTTGCCATGCTAATCAACCTCTGTAAAGGCACCACACTGTTTTACTTTGACATTTGGTTAATTAAAAATGGGAAAGAGCACAAAAACGTATTCTAATGAGTGGACTGAGTCTTTGGAGAACTCTCCAATTGGAGATAAATCTTGCTGAGGCATGTTTTCCCAAACACTGACGCAGGGACATGCCCCTTTAAGCCACGCCCAATATTTAGTGCAATGCATATATTTTACTTTGATCTAATACTTTAATAAATTAACTGTTTATCCCTGCGGGTAATCAATGCTGTTTACTGCTGCAAGACATGTATATCAGATGCAGACTCTGACAAAATGCCTAGGCTTCTGTGGGTTAGATTGCCATCAGATTAGCATCTCTTTCTATAATTAAGAGTCTAAACTACTGAGTAGTTAAGATACTGCACGTGATAATTCATTAATAATTAGTAAAGGGTTTTGGTGAGATCTTCACTAGTTTTAACTGGCTCTACAATGCACCAGTAGCTGCATTTGTTTTTGTTGGATGGCTATAACTTTATGCTAACACATTAACAGATAATAAATGAATAACACAATGTTTAATAATGAATTGTAAGAAAATAAAACTTTATTTTTCTATTTTAATTATTTTATTTTATGTAGTCATTAAGTAATACGATTGTAATACAATCTGTGTGTAGACCACAATGTAAGGATGTGGAAGGATAATCTCTAATCCATTATCAAGTGAGATAAGAGATGCCAGCCATCCTTCAAACCGCTGTGCAACTAAAGTTGGCATGGCTTTCCCTGCTTTAGTGTAAGTGAGAAACCCACCAAACATATTGTTCAATTTTGTACATAGACGCAGAGTCAGACTGGGTTCCTGGAGCCCACCAATGTTTCAGTGCAAATAGTGGGTTTGGATTACTGTGAGTGGGTGAAGAAATGTTGCGTTTTTTTAGAACATAATTTGAAGGTCAAAGGCCTACTCATTATACAATGCCAACATAGTATATTATATAAAGATACTGTAACATATTGGGGGAATTTTTACCAAAACAGAATCTGGTGCAGCTGTGCATATTAACCAATCAGCTTCTAACTTCAGCTTGTTCAATGAAGCTTTGACAATAAAACCTAGAAGCGGATTAGGAAGCATCCAAAATCGCTGTTTCGTCAGTGCTGCCAGTACTAGTGTTTGAGCCTGGCAGCACTGACGAAGTAGCGAATTTGGATGATGTATAGATGCTCTTTTATTCTTTATGTTTGGGAGAAGTTTTTATTAAAATTTTAATAAAGAGTGAATGCAGTATTACGCTATGGAGGTCCGTTCTTTTTCAATGCATGGGATTTTTATCCAATATCAGGATCATTACATTGGTCTAGGGACGTTGAGGGGGTGTACATTATATCCAACCCCATTTGTGTCTTGGGTTGGCTTCAGCCCTTTTGCTGCCAGAGTAATTTTTTTTTGCACAAATAATTTTTGATAGAGGATTAGTTAAAGCATATATTTTCTGCAGAAACCCTGGAGAGTATTATTGTGGTAGTTCCAATGTCACTCAGTATTAGCGCTTTACTAAGTGCAAACTTTCAGTAAAAAAGTACACTAAAGTTTATTTTAGTGTACATACGTGCAATATATTACCCCTTTTTTTGGTAAAATATAAAGGATGAGGTTGCGCTCAGTATATAGATACACAGCAAGTCAAGACTTAAAATTTGTCGCTGGTACATGCACAATTTTGATACCCACAATTTTCCACAGGCAACATTTTAAAAGCTCTTACAAGTCATCAGTTTAGGGTTAACCATAATTATCGGCACAAAAACGATTGCTCTCACTTTGGTGTATGCGGTAATATGTAGTCAATGTTTTTGTACGTAGGTGCGCCTGACAAGTGCGTTTATGTGCATGTACATGGAGGCGGGAAAGAATCAACATTTTGGGGGGCTTAGGTGCACCTTTAATTTTTTTTTCACTTAAATTTATTGCGATCACATGGGAACATGTGTAAAAAAAACTCCCACTGCTGACATATGACATACAAAAGGTTAAACATTTGCATTGTGGTAATAAGTGTGGGATAGGAAATGTAGGGTACTGCATACAGAAAAAAAGCTGGCTATATGAAATTAGGCTGGTCCCTGATGAGCAGGATGGTTGTGCACAAGTCGATCTATCTAGCCTGCCGGATTTTTGCCAAATGAACAGTGCCATCAGCTATAGCCGGCAACACTGATCATTGTATTCTGACAGCAGGCAAGTTGCCCCTCTGTCAAAATACAATAGCTTAGCAGGAAGTTGCCCCTCTGTCAAAATACAATAGCTTAGCAGGAAGGATTCCCTAAACCACACACTCAAGTTCAATCTGTTAGAAAAAAAAAAATTATTCAACCTGCTGGTTGACCAAAAAAAAAAAAAAAAGTATGGCCAGCTTTAGTCATGCAGAATGGTAATTGTGCAGTGCAGTATACAGAATGAAGCAGTGTGGAATAGAGAATGTGCACAACAGTGCACAGAATAAGGTGATTTGGAAAAGGAGGTGTATAGTGCAGTGTACAGAAAAAGACAGTGTGGAAAAGGGGAACGTACAGGGCAGCATACAGAATAAGCCAGGCTTGGTGTTGTGCACAGGGTCCAGGAGAAGCAAAACTTCCAGCCCCTTAAAAGGGGGTCCTTCTGCTGCTGCCTCTCTGTCCATAAAAGCTGCCTGACACTTTTTGGCACTAACAAATGCTTGATCTGAGGTCTGAAAAGCAGTGGGGACAGATGCTGGAAGCTGCTGTAGAGGTGTGCCACAGCAGCAAATTTAAAATAGCAGGAAGGTTTTGGCATTGGGACCTGGGGCATTCACTATGAAGTTGGCAACTCCTGTGGTTGGCGCTCCTGTGGGCTAGTCCTGTGGGCTAGTCCGAGCCTACATATAAACCTGCATATATGAAGGAATAAATACTTATAGGAGGAAGAAATTCTCCCACATTGAAAAATCTCTGCATATAAAAACTTCCAAAGCCTTCTAATGCCAATTATTGCTCAGCAGGGTGTCTCTACACTACCTGAATATTGCAACTCTGCATTACACATTAAAGGGGTTGTAAACCCTCATGTTTTTTCACCTTAATGCATTCCATGCATTAAGGTGAAAACATTTCTGTCACTGACGGGCCCCCCAGCCCCCCTGTTTTACAGGACTGTTTTACCTAAATCCTGTATTCCCCCGCCGGAGACGCGCTCTTATTCTCTGCCCATTGTCTCGGCTCTTGATTGGATAGGATTGATAGCAGCACAGCCATTGGCTCCCGCTGCTGTCAATCAAATCCAATGAGGTAACCCCCCAGGAAAGCACTTCTCCTAGGGGGTTATACAATGCGGGAAGGAGCTACCAGCACCGCCGGGGGAACCCAGGAGTCGAGGTTTCGGGCCACTCTGTGTAAAACGAACTGCACAGTGGAGGGAAGTATGACATGTTTGCTATTTAAAAAAAAAAAAAAAAAAACGAAACCTTACAATCACTTTAATGGTGAAAAAGTCTCAAAAGTGTTTCAATTGGTAATGGCATCCTAACTTGTAACTATTTAATAATAAATGTCTTTGTGTATGGCTCTAAGGTGGGGTACCCACTATAACAAATCAGGCGAACGATCGTCTGATTTTCCTTGTGGTTTCACAGCAAGTCGGAACCATGGTAGGAAATATTGTATGAAAATTCTCTTAGACAAAGGCTCATTGTTTCTGATAATGCGCAGTCTTTCATTTCTTATTTTTCTCGTACAAAAATTGTACGAAAATGGTACACATTAAATGTAAATTTTTCATTCTGTTCTCTTACAAGAAAGATTTTGGAGTATATCCCTTTGTAAATTTTCGTTCGGAAGGTCAGAATCGGTTGTCGAAAGTCAGAAAATCGCACGATCGTACCTCGGACGAAAATGTTCGCCCGATTTTCTTATAGTGTGTACAGGCCTTAAGCCAGAAATATACATGTTTTTCAGTTCACTTCAACCACTTTCAAGACACCGGGATTCACAAATCTGATCACAAGTACTTGCAAGAAACCAAAATCTACCACGCAAGAGTTTCATTGACCAGAATGTGGTTGATTGTGAAGCTAAAACTGGATACATTTACAGTTTTAGCTCAGTTTATTGAAAGATATAATTGAAATGGCATCAATAAAAGGAAAAAAATGGGGCAAGTTTTGTTAAAAACATTCAGATTTTTCCAGTTTTTAATCCCAATTTTGATCCGACTTCTTTGCAGTCAAGCAAAATCTATGTATTTTACAGAATGTCTTTAAATGCTTTGCTGTTTCAACAAGAAATTAGATTAAAAGCCCAATAAATTGCCAAGCGTATGGACAGCAAGCCCCAACTGAGGTCTATTAAGGGCAATAGACAAACTTGTCTCAATACTGTTGTTTTCCCATGATGGGCTGGAGGTGTCTGCAATGCACCTTGCCTACTCTTCTGAATAGGTCTGTGTTTAGCACCCTGTCAGCACACTCAAGTGTCCGAGAGAGGTTGGATAGTGCCTGTATGTCTGTGGGAACCTTTAATTATGTTTACAAAAAAATTCCCTTATCTGAGAGCTTGTAAAGCATAATTAAAAAACAAAGCTACCACATTTTTACACTCACACGTCTCTGGTAGTTTACCACCTAAAAGCCACCAACACAAACAAAATGTGAAGACGGCAAGATAATGCTGGGTTGGAACAAAGAGTACAAGGATGCTTGCTGAGCGCTCTCAAGCAATCAGTAAATACATTCCACCAGATTTCTTTAGGGATGTTAAAATGCTATATTGGGTTAGGAAGAACATGGCTTTGTTTTACATGTTATTAGCTCTCTTTTAATGAAAGTCTTACAATATTCTTAAAGCTGCGTACTCAACATCTTCAGAAAATAAATGATTGTTTGCTGATACTTCAGCCCCCCTCAAGGCATTACCTAGCAAACAAATATCATTGGCTACAGCTGGATAAAATACAATGTTCTACAAAATTTGCTGTTAAAATTAAGTTGTCTCTTTCTCCAAAGTCCAGAACTATTATTTAAAAAAATCTTTTACTACAGCTAGAGGCAACCATTTTAGGCTAAATCTGAAAACTAGTCCTTGGGTGAGCCTTTCTTTTTTCCATGGTCTACAAATATGATGGACCCGTTGACGTGTGTACACAGTCTGCTACTACCCTTTGCAATCTGGTGGATTGTGGCAGGTATCAAATATCTGAAAGAGTCACATTTAGCCATCATTGCATATAACATGCTACAGACTGTCTGAATTGGGTCATGTGGTCCACATTAAGAATAAATATTTGCATGTGACACAAATATAAAAGACAATAGTCCAAAAAGTAAGAAATGTAATTTAACAAAGCTTGCGCCTTGGGTAATAAAGTGCTTTTATAGGAATGACAAATTTCTGTGAATATTGTCTGCAGGTGGAGCATGGGTGTACTTCAGCCTATCACTTCCATCACTGCTTTATGTCCTGGCTAGGTATGAGCTCCCAGTTCAGTCTGAACACAGGTTTGAATTGAAATTTTCTTGTTCAGGACTTTCAGCCCATTTGGCAGGAGCAAAACATTGTGTTTAGTAGCGTTTTTTTTTTTTTTTTAACGATCTATCTATCTATATATCTATCTATCTATCTATCGACAACACTGTTCTTCAAGGAAACAAAAAAGGCTGGCGATATTTAAAAATACATACACAGCATCAGTAAGATGATGCGCTCTAAAATTGTAATATAATAGGCTACTCTACAGCTGATCAATAATGCATCTTCTTAATGAAGAAGTTAGTTGGCACATTGCTGCAATGGTTTAGTCTTGTGTTTCTGAAGATCTTATCTCTGTTTCTTCTGGTCACCTGCTTGGTGCCAGGTTCAACAGCAAAGAACAAGGGGTAAAGCTGAATGTATTGGGTGGAAACTTTATCTAGCATATGGCAGCCACAGGATTCGGTCACAGACTGTCAACCTTGTCTTTAACAGACAGACTTGTGTGTGTTTTAAGTTTCTTCTTATTTACTACAAATGCATCTCGATAGCTTCTAGAGCTGTAAAGCAGATAATTTTGTGCCGTTTTTTTACGTATATTCAGCAACTATGTTGCACACTATGATTTCCTTTTTCTTTTCTTGTTTTATTGAAAGAAATATACTTTGACCTTGACTAGAAGTCTGTGAATTTCTCCATCTTAAAAGACAAAAATATTTATTCCTGCATCAAATCCAGATCACTGCAACTCTTTACCATTCTATGGCGTCCAGCTGCACAGAAATCTCAGCGGTCTAATTTGTAATGTGCCATTGCATTTGTTTCTACTTAGCATTATTAAACTATTGATTGTCTCATCTCTGCTTGATGTGCCTTTGTCTTTTGTCTGGGTCCGGTGAAGGCTGGCTTTTAAACGGTTAAGAAAATGTTTATCACAAGACTGGCTTCAGAGTTGAAAGTAATGTGATCAGTAATGAATTTTGTGTTACATTAGGTTGTATAAATGGGCAGACAAGCGCAGACAACAAGTGGCCAGGAGTCAGGGCTAATCTAATGAAGTAAAAATAGAGACAGCACCAATTATACATGGGGCCAGCTCAGAGCTGCTGCAGGGACTGCAAATGAATAGGTACAAATCAAATTACTGACTAATAGACGCACTACAAGAGGGGGCAGTCAATGCTAAATGCATTAAGGCCTTGTGACCTCCCTGCTCTAAACAGCACAATCCAAAATTTGACTTCTATCCCTTTCTTTTTCGCCCCCCCCCCTCTCACTCTCTCTGCAGAAATCAAAGAGACTCTTGTTCACTTAAGAGCCACAATGCAACAATGTTTCTCCTTAAATGATTGAAACATTTGGACTGTCAAAGGAGAGGGAGCATTTTTACATTATCAGTCAGCTCTGCTCTAAGACTTCCTGAGAGGCCTGCATTACAACCCGGGGACCTGTCACGCTCGGCTTTTAGAAAGTGTTCACGTATCTTCCAAAGATGTCAGACACAACTGAATATTCATTGTGAAGCAGCCTACACGGCTCAATTCCTTCGTGTTGTCTGCCTGAAAATAAACAGCCATTCCTTCTCATGCCACTGAGCTTATACACTTGAAGCACATGGCACTGAACACAGCTGCTGCTAATGAAGAAATATCGCCAAAAATAGATCATATTTGTTAGGACATGTGTTTCACAAACCACCATTCTTTATAGACACAACATTTTTCATAGTGTTATTTTCAGCTATTTAGGGTAACCTATGTTAGGCTGCATGTTACTGTGAGATAAGCCTCACCAAAAATTGTCATAGCTATTAATCCGTACAACAGTTAATACTAATATAGATAATACTTCCTGCCATGTCACTGTTCCTAGATTTTGATAGCTATATAAGATAGTGACAACTTTTATGCATGCAACTGCACTAGAATATAATGTCCTGCAAGTGTTTTTTTCACACCCACAAACATGCATTTTTCTTCAGAAAAGCCTAGTCAAAACATATTTCTAGTGTGATGAAAAGTTAGAACCTCTGTCAGGTTTTTACTGTTGGATGTGACATCCTTCTTCCTCCTTCGGGAGATTTAATTTTATTTTCTGTGATTGTGACCATTGTCACCAATAAAGAAAGAATGGAAATATCTCAATTTGTTAAGTTGTCACCTGAACATTATCCATATATGGCCAGTCTTAAGCCCCATACACACGGTAGGACTTTTTAACAACAAACTCCAAAATGAGCAGGTTTTCAAAAAAATCCTAGCGCGTGTACGCTCCATCGGACAAACTTTTTCGCTTTTCATCTGACAAAAGTTTGCTCTGCAAACGGACAAACTTTTCGACAACAAAAGTCCTACGGTGCAAAGTCCTATCGTGTGTACAGAAGTACAAACATGCATGCCCAGCCAGAACCAATGTTAAAATCAACCAACAATAGCAGAAGTTGACTAAAGGGTGGCGGTAAAGAGCAGAAAAGAGCAGAAAAACCACGTGATGTTGGTAATGTTTTGGGAAAGTTTGCAGAAAAGTCCTGCCCTGTGTATGCTATGGGTGTGCCCGGCCAACTCCCTTCGGACAAAAATCCACGGAAAAGTTTGTTTGAAGTCCGATTGTGTGTATGAGACTTAACTCTGCTCAAAGTTGAAAGGTAAAGTGGTGTAACTTAGCTAGATATATTGGCTGAGAGGAAACTATAATGAAAAAAGGATAGTGCTAATCCCTAAATGTGAAAACCTGCTAAAATATTCCACCTAAATAATGTGCAAAATATATACAAACTATTCAATGTTACTTATTTCATGTGCAAATATTCATATATCTCCTGCTGTATAGTGTACATTTTCAAAAACAATCAATATTGCTTATTTTATATAAGATAAAGTGCAAGTTCCATGTGCTGACAAAGAACAAAGTGCAAAAAACAAAAGATAAAGTGTTCAGTTTAAAAGTCCATCTATTTCATGCAGCAAAATTATAAATAACAAGTCTCACAAGCCGCTAATTAATGTGCTCTTCAACCGTAATGAAATAGTCTCAATCTGATTTAAAAGGCGTGCTTCAAAAACACCCTGTGTGCTCCACCACCAGTATCATTAGATAAACTCACCAGAGCAAGTTGCTGGTCAGATTACAAACCAGCTTTAGCTCTTGTTGCCACAGAGACAATGACCACTCCACATCTGCTGTTTGGTATTCTTACAGACAATCAGAGAGTAGGTGCCCCCATGAACACCATAATCACATGAAGGAGAAAGAGAGAAGAAACTCTCATAGCGTAACATTTTATCCTGATTTATCTAAAGTCACAAGAAAGCCACTCACATCTCCAGGTGTCTTCACCGACACGAGTATGTACAGCTCAATCTTTTGGTCCGATGGCCTCTGGCTGGAAAACTGAGCTGCGAGTACGAACTCAACGTGTGTGGTGATGACAAATGTCCTGGCCCATCCCACGCGCTTTGTCATCGATGTCCTCAAGGATGTCGATGATGAAATGCATAGGGCCATACTTATCGAGGCTATAGGTACTTATATAAGATCGGTGGCGCAGTTTTTTCTTAGTTCCTTCGAGAGGGAACTGTGCCCTTACTTAACATGGAAGAGAAAAGTTAAGTTTATCAATGAGCCCTGATGAAGGGGAGAAGCTAAGCCTCAAACACGCGGCTGCTGAGTCCACACAGTGTAACTGTAGCTGTATTTCCTCTGCCCAGGTATTTAGCCTGTCATCAATGGCTGTGTGCTGCTGTACTCTTGTTTACAGTGATGCTATTAGGGGTGTTTTCTGAAAGCAGAGGGCCTGTGTGCGAGAATATAAATTTGACCCCCTTGCTTGCTCAACAAGAAAATGTGGTGCACACAACTTGCTACAGAAAAAAGTGGATGTGTTTCTAATTGCACTGAATATTAGGCATGGTTGAAAGAAGTTTAGGTAAATAGAGTTTGAGTTGACTTACATGGTATACAATGAGACTGTCTTAAATAGGGAAAGTAGAGCACAGTATCAGTAGAGGTACATTGGGGGGTCCAGGGCCCAACATTAGACTTTGGGGCACCTCATCAGGGGGTCAGTAGTAAATGACTTGCTTTCTACTCTCCCCTGACCTCTGCATCATCTACCACTGACCTGTGTTATACTTATTACTGACCTCTGAACCCAGCTTCACTTACTACTAACCTCTGCACTCTGTCACTACTGACCTGGGAACTCTACATAATTTACTCTTGATCCCTGAACTCTGTGGCACTTACTACTGACCTCTGAACTCTATGTGACTTACTACTGTCCTCCATACTCCGCATCACTTACCACTGATTTCTGAACTCTGCAATCACTACTGACCTTTGCGTCACTACTGAGCCCTGAACTCCGAACTTTGCATCACTTACTACAGAGTTTAGGGGTCAGTAGTAAGTGAAACAGAGTTCAAGGGTCAGTAGTGTTCAGCGTTCAGGGGTCATTAAGTGACGTAGAGTTCATAGGTCAGTAGTGATGCAGAGTGCAGAGGTCAGTAGTAAGTGAAGTTGAGTTCAGAGGTCAGTAGTTGAACAAATTTCAGAAGTCAGTAGTGACACAAATTTTAGAAGTCAGTAGTGAGTGCAGAGGTCAGTTATAAATGACCTTCTGTCTCACAGCAGAGAGCTCTTCCCTACACAGCTTATTGTTGTTTTCCCTCTCCCTGGACTCATCATGTTACTTAATTGTTCTGCAGTTTTTTACACTCACCTATTCCTTCTCTTCCCTATTCCAGGAGGCGGGGCTAAGCCATAGTCAATCACAGCCCTCTATGGGGCCCATATGGAAAATGTATCAAAAGTAAATTAGTATTCTTGTGATTAATATTTGATACAGCATATGTATGTTAATATTTTTGTATGTTAGCTCTGGGTAACCTTTTTGTGACATAATATGGTAAATGTGTTGCTCTGTGTTAATTTAATGTGAATTATTTCCCCTAATGGTGTCTGTGAGTACCACATAGACATGAGATTGTCACCTGGTCCAGCTGAAATGTTTTATTACTTCATGTCTATGGATACCATTACACAGAGAAGCTGTCAGGGCTGGGCTCTCAGCCGTTCCTTCTCTGTGTTCAGGTTGCTCTGCTGTCGGTTAATTGCCAGGACTCATCGTTCCACAGTGGCTCACCTGTTGATCATCTCCTGCGCTTCAGACAAGCCCCCAGCCAGCTCCTTCTGGCTATTTAAACTGCCTGGTACATTTCTTCAAATGCCTTCACCTGGTCAACATATCTAGAGACTTTCTGCTGTGTTCCTGTTGAAGACTTGCCTGGCTGACGTCCCTTCTGGTTCCTGATCCTATCTGCTGCCTCTGACTACGCTGATCTCTGGCTTCCTGATTTCCTGGCTTGTTCTGACTACCTGATTTGACTACCGAACCCTGGCTGTTTTGCCTACGTTTACGAGTTGTACCATTTTTACCTTTTTATTAAAAGGTGTGATTTTTACTACATTTTCTGGCTTTGTCTGTTTCATGGTTCCTGACAGAAGCATAGAATATTATGGTTTCTATCATCTTCTTATGAATCTACAAATACAATAACGATCTCAAGATTTTTCAAAGAGAGGAGCATGTTTGTAACTGCTGGATCTCCAATTTTTAACAAAGAAAACAAACAGTCACTGGTCAATTAGCAATGTCTACACTCACAGCAGTGGTATAAAGCCGGCCATAGATGGTGCGAATCTAGGTCGGTTTAGTAAAGACTGGCCGAAATTCAAACCATCTATGGGCAGGCTGATTGTACCCAAGTCAATCCATTGATCGATTTGGGTATAACCAGCATGTCGGATTTTCAGCAAGCGATTACTGCTAGTGGCAATAGCCACTAGGAATATACATTGTGTTCTCCCAGCAGGGACTACTCCCCGCACTCCCCCACCAGGAGAGCACAATAGTGTACTGATGGGGGAATCAAGTGATTTTCTTTCCTGCAGCTGCTCATGAGGATGTTGCATGGCAATGGAGAAAATTCTGGCATGCCACTTCCAGTCTTGATGAAACGCACACTGGGGACCAGTGGCACTTTAAGTTTGTATGGTGGTTTCTATCTAATAATACAATGTGTAAGTGCATTACTTGATATATTCGTGGCATAAATAAAAGGTGTTATACTATGGGAGGCTTCCCCTCCTTTTTATACATTCCTGCATAAGTATCTAGTGTGCCCAAGAGGATCATATAGAAACAAGGAGAAACCGAAGGTGGGGATACTGGGTATAATATCCCTGACGGGGCGTGTTGTGCTCTAGGCTCTTATCCAGCTCTTATCCAGTGTTTCAGTGGTGTAAAGCTCCTGTGGAGGGGTGTTCAGTGTCCCTGGTTCCCTAGTCGGTGGCTCATGGTATATGGGTATACCAACAAGCGCTATTTGACTTTCTTGTGGCAATAATAAGTCAAATCTATCTGGTGAGTGCAGAGTTTTTTCTGTGGACTGGAGCACGGGTTATTTTGCTATTGGAACATGCAGTGTTTAATAATACACCTCACATTTTTTTCTTTGTTTATAAAGACTTTTATTGAACATCACATTTATTTATACATTCACCCACCACTTTATTAGGTACACCTTGCTAGTACTGGGTTGGACCCTTTTTCAGAACTGCCTTAATTCTTTGTGGCATAGATCCAAAAAGGTGTTGGAAAGATTCCTCAGAGATTTTGGTCCATATTGACATGATAGCATCACGCAGTTGCTGCAGATTTATTGGCTGCCCATCCATGATTCAAATCTCCTGTTTCACCACATTCCAAAGGTGCTCTATTGGATTGAGAACTGGTGACTGTGGAGACCATCGGAATACAGTGAACCTATTGTCATGTTCAAGAAAACAGTTTGAGGATTTGAGCTTTGTGCATTATCCTGCTGGAAGTAGCCATCAGAAGATGGGTACACTGTAGTCATAAAGGGATGGACATGGCCAATACTTAGATAGGCTGAGGCATTTAAACGATGCTCAAATGGGTACTAAAGGGTCCAAAGTGTGCCAAGAAAATATCCCCCACACCGTTACACCACCACCAGCCTGAACCATTGATACACGGCAGGATGGATCCATGCTGTTGTGCTGTTTCCGCCAAATAATGACCCTACTATCTGAATGTCACAGCTGAAATCAAGAATCATCAGACCAGGCAATGTTTTTCTAATCTTCTATTTTTAGTGAGCCTGTGTGAATTGTAGCCTCAGTTTCCTGTCTTAGCTTAGCTGACAGGAGTGGCACCAGGTGTGTTCTTCTGCAGCTGTAGCCCATCTGCTTTAAGGTTCGATGTGTTGTGCTTTCAGAGATGGTATTCTGCATACCTTGGTTGTAACAAGTGGGTTTTTAAGTTACTGTTGCCTTTCTATCATCTCATACCAGTCTGCTTATTCTCCTCTGACCTCTGGCATCAACAAGGCATTTTCGTCCACACAACTGCTGCCTGGTAGATATTTTCTCTTTTTCGCACCATTTTCTGTAAACTCTAGAGATGGTTGTGCGTGGAAATCCCAGTAGATCAGCAGTTTTTTAAATACTCAGACCAGCAGTCTGGCACACAACAACCATGTCACGTTCAAAGTCACTTAAATCCCCTTTTTTTCCCATCCTGATGCTCGGTTTGAACAAGTCATCTTCACCAAGCCTAGATGCCTAAATGCAATGAGTTGCTGCCATGTGATTGGCCGATTATCAATTTGTGTTAACAAGCAATTGAATAGGTGTACCTATGAAAGTGGCCGGGGAGAAGACAATGAGTAGTGTTGCAGGCTATGGCCGGTGGCTATAATCGACAGCTGGCTGTACACAAGTCGATCGATAGATTAACCAGGGTGCCTATACATGGATCGAAATTTGTCAGGTCTCTGCTGAATTAGACAAATTGCAATCCATGTATGGCCAGTTTAAAATATTAAACTAAGGAATTGCAGAATGAGAAGTCAGCATCTTTTATGTTTTTTTAAAGTAAGGTCTGATTTAAGGTTGTCAGACTCCAGTCCTTCAAGTAACCTAAGCAACAAATAGCTGCAATTTCCCTGTTGTTTACTAGAGGACTGTGTTTTTCAGTGTGTGGGAAGAGGGGCATTTAAAACACCTCTTTACCTATTCAGTTTGCAATGGTTTTAAATTGTATCCTACTGCAAATGTTCCAATTTTGGTTGATCACAGCATTGGACAAAAAAAAAAAAAGTATATTCCCAATGAGGTACAGATTACTCTACCAGTATAATGGAACAAGATAGGTAATGAATACAATGTACAAGGTTGTTTATTTTGCTTCCTTGGCTTAGATTACCAACAGTAAACAATCAGTGGCTTCCACTTATTTCCCATGAAAGGTGACAATAAAATCTACACCTCAATGCACAGATCCCTATGTAATGTGGGGTATGTTTTATCCTCAAAAAGGTTTTCAGTAGTAAAGATCTGCATCCTTAGAGCATGCTCTAAAAACCGAAACACCTTATGCACTAGGACATTAAAAAGTGCTTGGTGAACCAGCATAACCTATAGTATTACTCCCAAACAGGAATGCTCTTTATTCCTGACCCTCCAGGGCATAATACCCTTAACAGGGTCAAAGTAAATGTGACACACTCACCAAAACGTGGTGGATTCTTCTACTCAACCAAAGCCTCCTGCGAGTAATAGGTAGGGTGACCCTGAAGGGAGGCACCAAGCATGAAAGAAAAAACTTGAGACTTCAGGGTGAAGCCCCCAACCCTACACACACACATAAAAGCAGACACAGCAGATGCACAAAATATTGAGTGCTCTAACTAAAAAGCTGAATATTGTTTTTAACTGAACAGAAGATAAAATGATTACATAAAACCATTTATACATAGACCAACTTAGTTGATCATCTATACCCAACACAACAATACTTAGGTTGGTGTTTGTACCCCTGTACTCAATTCTCTGTGTCATGCTGTTATCAAATCTCATAAAGAAGAAGAAAAGAGGTGATTCCTATTGCGTCATGGAAGATATATTTTTTTTTACCTGGTTCGGATCTGCTCAGCTACTGTATGTCATACTAAAGATAGTGCCCACAACTTCATTAAAACTCAGAATTGTGCACCTTTATCTGCATCTTAGAAGCATATAAATCCCAAAAGCTTTAATTTTGAAAAATGTCTCTAACACTTTAGGTAAGATTTTTCTATGTAGGTTTTTAAATACCAAATGAAACCTATGACTCATTACTATTTTAATTTAAATAACTGGATAACAAACGCATTACATACCATATAACATGGATGATCCTGATTTATTCTTTGTGTAACAATGACTAATCCACAGCTTCTATACATGTAATTGTGGATATAGACAAAGTGAGCTAGTAGCTGAAGAAATAATTGGAATGTATCTTGAAGCAGTCATAACTCTACAATAATGAGTGAGAATTGGCAGATGGCAAAACAGTGTACAGTACATGTCTGTTGGCTGTTTAAGTGATTAGCCTGGAAGCAGTTGCTATCTAGGGCCTTTGGTCAGAATACTTTCAAACAGTTCTAAATATGTGTCCAACGTGCAGTAAAAGTGTGGCTAGGGATCCTGCTTATTTCCCTTAAAAACAACACTTCTTTTGTTTTTAGATAATAATCCACATGATTTGTGAGACTTTAAAAGCAACAATACTAAAACTAGCCATGGAAAAATCAGACCTTCCAGCTTAACACATGTTTGGCCCAATCTTAAAGATATTTGGCCATACACATATGTAGTCAAATCTGAATGTTTCTGTCAGTAAGCATCTGGCCTGAACAGGGTCAGAAATACTTAGGTTTTAAGCCAGTCTTTAAATTGTAAGGCTTTTTTATTTTTTTATCAAATCATCTTTTTATTTCTTTTACATACAAACAACAAAAACACCAAATACAACATACAACCCAAGCCCGCATTGAGAGGAATAAATAATATATAAAAAAATAACCCAAATCACATCCCCCTTACCCCTGGCCCCCATGATCTCCCCCCCCTTTCCCGTCTCTACTCACCCGTTCCTCCTCCCCTCTCTCATCATACCAAATATCACATCACCTTCTCCATATTTTTTCACATTTTCCTGGACAACCTCTGCGTAAGAAAGTATACTTTT
The DNA here is from genome assembly GCA_029206835.1 of Rana muscosa. Classification (NCBI taxonomy): domain Eukaryota; kingdom Metazoa; phylum Chordata; class Amphibia; order Anura; family Ranidae; genus Rana; species Rana muscosa. Next base: position 573,978,482 of record CM055117.1, on the reverse strand, counting down.
CCTTAATTACAGTTTCCCTTACTTGTATTTTCCATTCTGCTACAGTTGGTGTATATGGTGATAACCACTTTTGTGCAATGAGCTTACGAGCCTGGAATAGACTTCTATTTGATGAAACAAAATAATCCCCTGGGATTCTTGATTCATCCAGTATACCCAGAAGACAACCCCCAGGTTCCATAAGCATCCCACTCTCAAATACACTATTAATCATAGATACCACCCCAGACCAATAACAATGGAGTTTAGGGCATCTCCATAACATGTGTATTAGATTGGCTACTCTCCCTTTACATCTAGGACATTGATCTGTATCTCTACATTTCCATTTTAATAATTTCTCCGGTGTGTAATGTGCTCTATGTAGGATAAATAGTTGTGTTAAATTTTGCGTTGGAGATAGAGAGGTCTGAGGTATTACTGATAGTGCCTGTGCCCACTGTTCATCTGAAATTGGCCCTATATCACCTGACCAGGCTAATCTTGCTGGTATATCCACAGCTTTTTTAGATTTATCAAATAATATATCATATAGTTGTGATATCAGACCCCTCTTTTTTTTTTGCCCTGTCTTTTCCAACAAGGCCATTACCACTGACTTATTAAACTTAAATTCCTGTGAGCGACCATGTGTTTTTAATGCGTGCCTAAGCTGAAGGAATTGAAAAAAATCTTTGATTTGGAATATTATATTCTTTACTTAATTCACTAAAGGTTTTCATCACGTCTTCCTCAAATAGCTGTGTCATGTACCTTAGTCCCTTCTGCCTCCAAATCTCAAACCCCTCCAATTTCCCCAGTTCCCCATAACTATATTATTCCAAATTGGAGTGTATGAAGTAAATCCCTTTACTTCAGTAATTTTCCTCATTTCCTGCCATACCATGTCAAATAATTTACCCGTATGGAATCCTTTATTAGAATCGAGAAATCAATTGTGCGATAAAGAAATCAGTGGATATACTTCGTAAACTTATAATAACAGTTTCTGTATAGGATCAGAATGTGATACTGTTGTCCATCCACTTAAGGCCTCATGCCCACTGACGTTTTTACAGCTGCGTTTTTTAGAGCTTAAAAACGCCTGTCCATGTTATTGTAAATATATTTTTTTTTTTTTTTGAAAAAAAAAAAAAACCGAAAAAAAACAAAACGTCGGAGCTAAAAACGCGACCGCGCGTTAGTGCGCGTTTTTGCGCGTTAGTGCGCGTTTCTTGACGCTCGCGGTTTTTTCTGCCTAATTCTGACGCTGAGGAACGCACTGGTCCTGGGTTTTTTTTACAGCTTAAAAACGCCTATGCTATTTGCAGCTCAAAAACGTCTAGGTGGGCATGAAGCTATAGACTAACATGGACAGGCATTTTTAAGCTGTAAAAAACGCTCAAAAACGCGGCTGTAAAAACGTCCGTGGGCATGAGGCCTAAATGTTGTATTTCTGAGGCTAAAATATACATTTTTGGGATGGGGGATTGCGAGACCTCCCTCTTCCTTGGTTAACATTAATGTTGTTAACTTTATACGTGGCCGTTTTTTCCTCCAAATCAACTCTCTGAAGAGAGATTCTGTTTTTCTAAGCCAAAAAGCTGTAATCCATATGGGTGAATTATTAAACACATAAAGTAATTGCGGAGCCCAAATCATTTTAATAAGATTTGCTCTTCCTATCACCGTCAGAGGTAACTTACACCAACTTCGGCATTTGTCTTTAAATTTTGCTAATAATGGTTTCAAATTCAAATTAATATAGTCTTTTACATCCCGAGAAATCTCTATCCTTAGATATTTCACTGTGTCCTTAATTTGGATTTTAGAAGCTTGATTTAATAATGGGGTATTTAACTCATCTAATGGTAGTAGTATGGATTTATCCTACTTAATCTGGAAGCCCGAGAATAGCCCAAATATGGAGATAAGGCTCATAAGTTCCGATAGTGAGTTTGAGGTATCCCCCAGAAAAATAAGAGCGTCATCTGCATAAAGGGCCACTTTATCCTCTCTTCCTGCCCAAAAAAAACCTGACTATTTTTGTTGATTGTCTAATGGGCAAGGGCAAGGGGCTCTACTGCTATAGCGAACAGTAATGGTGATAGGGGGCAACCCTGTCTTGTCCCTCTAGATAAGGTAAACGGCTGGATAGAGTACTATTGATTCTTACCCTAGCTTTAGGGTCCCTGTATAATATTTTCACCCATTTTAAAAATCCCGTTCCTATTCCAAAAGCCTCCAATACAGTCCATAAATATTCCCACTCCACCATATCAATGGCTTTTTGGGCTTCTAAGCATAATATTGCTCTAGATCCCATATTTTCCATAGGCAATTGCAAATTCAAAAATAACCTGCGAATGTTTGTTGCGGCTGCTCTGTTTGGAATAAAACCCATTTGATCTTCATGTATCAAACTACTAATGTATTTTGATAACCTATTTGCAAGAACCCTGGCCAAAATCTTAACATCTGAGGAAAGGAAGGATATAGGACGATATGATTCAGGCAACATTGGGTCCTTACCCTGTTTTGGAATCACGATTACTATTCTTTCCTGCATCAATTCTGGAAGTGGTTTTTTTCATACGCCTCATTTAGTACCTCTAGGAGTTCTGGTAGTAAAATCTTTTTGAATTTTTTATATATCTCTGTCGGTAGTCTGTCCAACCCTGGTGCTTTATTATTATGAGTTTGTGAAACGGCTAGACTTAATTCTTCCAGGGATATGGGACTATCGAGTGCTTCTCTATCCTCTAATTTAAGTTTTGGAACAACCAATTTATCCAAAAATTCTTTAGCTTGGTTAGTTGGCTTCGACACCTTAGACTCAGAGTGAGGTGTAGAAGTCAACAAATATCTTCTGAATACTACTTGTATCATACTTCACCTCCAAGATTTTTAACTGCTGTGACAGTGATCGGGCCTTCTTGTGCCTGAGCTATAACTGCCAGCATACGTCCCACCTGTTCCCCCATCTCATAATGTTTTTGTTTTTGAAAAAATCTACTATTTTCTGCTTTAGTTGAAGCTAAACTTTTATACATTTCCTGAGCCTCCTGCCATGCCAAATGCTTTTCTTCTATGGGATCCATAATATAATCCTGTTCTGTTTGAGTCACCCTTTTCATTACTTCCTCCTCTCGCCTCCTAGATGAACTCTTATTATAACAGGCTTAAACATAATGGCACTGGGGTGGGGGATTTACTAAGACTGGAGAAGACAGAATCTGCAGCAGTTGTGCATGGAACCCAGATAACTTCTAGCTTTCATTTTTAGAGTTTAAATTGAACAAGCTGAAGATAGAAGTTGATTGTTTCCCATTCACAGCTGCTCCAGATTCTGTCTGTTCCCGTTTTGATATATTTCCCCAAATTATTATCATGTAGTGCTTAGAAATCAAATGTAAACAACAGAGGAGACACTGTAAATGATGCAGGTGTAGCCCACTCCTCTCATTAGGCTGTTAGGCTAACTTTAGTTGTTGGCTTCACTGTAGCCAGTGGTGCAGACATCTATTATTTTTTGTCTGGTAAAGTGTTTCCTAAGCTGGGTGTTTGATTTCTTCCACCTGCTTCTGGGAGAAGCTTTTAGAATATAAGGCAGAGAGTGTCAAATATCCAGTTTTAAATAATTATCATGCCTCAACCAATCCCTTGAAGGGGGCATCTAGAAGGTGTCTGGGAGGTAATAAATGTTTGGGAGGCCTTTCCAGAGTGTTCTTCCTCTGCTAGGATGGTTTCAGTTCTCCAGGGGATGCTGTCCCTGGGAGGCAGCTAATGAGAGAAAAGTGTTGCAGTTTGCGCCTCAGTAGAAACTGGGCTGAGGGCCTAGAGAAGATTGCTGATGAATGGAGGTCACTGTTCTAAAGTCCTGGTCTGGAGAAAGATCTTTTATCTCCCTCACTGAGGGTCTACTTGTGGAAGCTAGCTGTCAGTTAGCTGTTTGCTTGCTACTATAAGGATTTTATACTAAGAAGTTTGCCCTCCTATTGATTGCTACTGTTGTGTTGGAGTATCCTGAAATCCCTGAACCCCTCTCGTGTTTCAAGTTGATCAGCAAACAATTCTATAAATACATGCCCAGAGAATGAACACTACACGGGGAGTCCAAGAAGTTGTGAAAGAGATCACCAGCAGACAGGCAGCAATCACAACATGAAAGAAAATTGTTCAAGTAAGTGTATATTTGATTGTCAAAAATAACAATTGCTTGTACTGTATTGGTATTAGAATGCTGATGTTATAAAGTTTAAAGGGGTTGTAAAGGCAAAAGTTTTTTACCTTAATGCATTCTATGCATTAAGGTGAAAAAACCTCTCTGGATTAGCGGCCCCCCGAGCCCCCCGTTTACTTACCTGACCCCTCGAAAGTCCCGTGCCGTGAATGCGCAGGCATCTCGGCTGGCTTCTCGGCTCATTCATTGGTTGATTAAAAGCAGCACAACCATTGGCTCACGCTACTGTCAATGACATCCAATGACACGGCGTGCCGGGGGGCAGGGCCGAGTGATACAGTGAGCGGCTATGGCCGCCGGCTGTGTCACAGGAGCGCGCCCGCAAGAACTCATCACCATGCGAGCTCGCTCGCATGAAGGTGATGAGTTCTTGCAGGGGGGTGCCGAGGCAGCCGCGGAGGGACCCCAGAAGACCAGGTTCGGGGCCACTCTGTGCAAAATTAGCTGCACAGTGGAGGTAAGTATAAAATGTTTGTTATTTAAATTTAACTTTGCTTTAAAGGATATCTATGGTTACGGCATACACTTAAAGGAAACTAAAGATAATTTTTTTTTTTTTATTAAAACATGTAATATGTTGCAGCTTGCCAGTCCTTAGGCATGGTGGCTGCAATAGACTTTTTTTCCTTTATTCATTTTTGATCCATACTTCATGTTTTGTATTTATAGAGCAGTAGCAAATATTGTATTGGTTTCAATGGGTCATCCAAGCAGATTTAGGTGTCAAAAGGACCAAAAAAAACAACAATTGTGTACCACTGCAAATCAGAGACAGAGCCTGCATAAGTAATAAACAAATATGGCTGCCCCCATGATACTGTATTCTCACAGATTATATTGTACAAAGAAACACATTTTTTTTTTTTAAATGATGATTATTTACACAAAGCAGAGCTCTTTAAAATTACTATTTAAAAACAAAGCAAAGTATGGAATTTTTTTTCAAGTAGAAGTCTTAAAATCTTAGCAATGTACAGTGCCTTGCGAAAGTATTCGGCCCCCTTGAACTTTTCATCCTTTTGCCACATTTCAGGCTTCAAACATAAAGATATAACATTTTAATTTTTTGTGTAGAATCACCAACAAGTGGGACACAATTGTGAAGTGGAACGAAATCTATTGGATTTTTGAAACTTTTTTAACTAAGAAAAAAATGAAAAGTGGGGCGTGCAAAATTATTCGGCCCCCTTGCGTTAATACTTTGTAGAGCCACCTTTTTCTGCGATAACAGCTGCAAGTCACTTGGGGTATGTCTCTATCAGTTTTGCACATCGAGAGACTGAAATTCTTGCCCATTCTTCCTTGCAAAACAGCTCGAGCTCAGTGAGGTTGGATGGAGAGCGTTTGTGAACAGCAGTTTTCAGCTCTTTCCACAGATTCTCGATTGGATTCAGGTCTGGACTTTGACTTGGCCATTCTAACACCTGGATACGTTTATTTGTGAACCATTCCTTTGTAGATTTTGCTGTATGTTTGGGATCATTGTCTTGTTGGAAGATAAATCTCTGTCCCAGTCTCAGGTCTTTTGCAGACTCCAACAGGTTTTCATCCAGAATGGTCCTGTATTTGGCTGCATCCATCTTTCCCTCAATTTTAACCATCTTCCCTGTCCCTGCTGAAGAAAAGCAGGCCCAAACCATGATGCTGCCACCACCATGTTTGACAGTGGGGATGGTGTGTTGAGGGTGATGAGCTGTGTTGCTTTTACGCCAAACATATCGTTTTGCATTGTGGCCAAAAAGTTCGATTTTGGTTTCATCGGACCAGAGCACCTTCTTCCACATGTTTGGTGTGTCTCCCAGGTGGCTTGTGGTAAACTTTAGACAAGACTTTTTATGGATATCTTTGAGAAATGGCTTTCTTCTTGCCACTCTTCCATAAAGGCCAGATTTGTGCCGTGTACGACTGATTGTTGTCCTGTGGACAGACTCTCCCACCTCAGCTGTAGTTCTCTGCAGTTCATCCAGAGTGATCATGGGCCTCTTGGCTGCATCTCTGATCAGTCTTCTCCTTGTCTGAGCTGAAAGTTTAGAGGGACAGCCAGGTCTTGGTAGATTTGCAGTGGTCTGATACTCCTTCCATTTCAAAATGATTGCTTGCACAGTGCTCCTTGGGATGTTTAAAGCTTGGAAAAACTTTTTGTATCCAAATCCGGCTTTAAACTTCTCCACAACAGTATTACGGACCTGCCTGGTGTGTTCCTTGGTCTTCATGATGCTCTCTGCGCTTTCAACAGAACCCTGAGACTATCACAGAGCAGGTGCATTTATACAGAGACTTGATTACACACAGGTGGATTCTATCTATTACCATCAGTCATTTAGGACAACATTGGATCATTAAGAGATCTTCGCTGAACTTCTGGAGTGAGTTTGCTGCACTGAAAGTAAAGGGGCCGAATAATTTTGCACGCACCACTTTTCAGTTTTTTATTTGCTAAAAAAGTTTAAAATATCCAATAGATTTCGTTCCACTTCACAATTGTGTCCCACTTGTTGGTGATTCTTCACAAAAAATTAAAATTTTATATCTTTATGTTTGAAGCCTGAAATGTGGCAAAATGATGAAAAGTTCAAGGGGGCCGAATACTTTCGCAAGGCACTGTACATATGTAGTGTAATGTACAGTACATTCTTGGTTCACTCTCTGGGAATGGAGCTGAATGGAGCCAAGAGCGAGGATATTGTGACCTTCACAAATAAAGAAGAGGCAAAAGGTGCATGTAAGTTATGACATTCTATGAATAACCTAGTAAAATAATACTATGATGAAAAAATTATGGCACTATGGACCAATGATAGTAGGTAATGGTATATAGGATTTAATCTTTGCATTTATAAATTGTTTTACCAGTATTTGTAGCATTTAAAAAGGCGTTTTTAATAACATTTGTTTTTAAAAAAAAGTGTCCCAGTTTACAATCTGCCCACATTTCTCTTTGCCAGTAGGACCAAGGAGTACAAAGATGTGTTTTGCCTTGGTTGGGTCCAGGTACAAATTGATGTGATCCCAGAGTGCAAAGCAACTGCTGCTAATGCACATTCAAAGTCTCCAAATATAATCATGTGTACGAAAAGGTTACCAACGACCCCCATTTTCACCTCATGTCTGGACAGACCTATTGATGGGGCTTTGTAGAACAAAAAGGATTTCTATGGAAGTTCCTAACATATGATCAATCAATTGAAATTGCATCTTTACCAAGAAAATGCATTTCACAGGCTCAATAGAACAAACCAGTATAAGTGAATATACCATACATTGAAGAGTATTTTTGTTTCCAGACAAATCCTTCAATCAGACATAAACTAGTGTTCTGTAAAGATATAGTGGGTAATAAAAAATGTGTGCTCACCCACGAGGATACATAATTTTACTCCTCTGTATGGTATTTTACTTACTGGTCAAAACATTTTACTTTCCAATGGAATGCAGCGTTAAATCAAGCATCTAACACAGGGATATGTGCCTAGCCCTATATTCCAGGTAGAGCTTTGCCAATAATACACAATGTAGTATCTAGGGTCTAAGTGTCATAGGTCTGGAGATTATTTGACTAATGATTTCCCCTCAAGTTTTTAACTGAAACAGGAGACATTTTGAGCATAAAAGAATCTTATTTTTAGATGTTATTTATTGGTGTTATTTTTTACCCACTGTGTCCTTGTGCTTATTCATTGCAGTTTGCACATGTAATTTATGTGTATTTTTCTTTTCACATAAAACAGCAGTTACATATATTTCCATAATACATCATGCTGTCTAATACTTGGCTACAGTTCTCAATGATCTGATTTTATTTCAAGCTCTTTGTCCTATTTTTTTCATGACATTTTAAATCACAGGTGGCCATTCCTGAAATATACTGTTCTGAGAATGGCACCATTTTTGTACCCCAGATCCTATGTTCATATAACAACGGAGGCACATTTACAATGCAGTGAATCTAAAATACAGCAAACATTCTCTGCAGGTGAATCATCAAGGTTCATGTGTTTAAAAATTACAGTAATGACAGTAATAGTCACTTTTACTACTTTATAAATAAACCCCTAAGTGTGCATACATTACTGCAATCTAACTTTATGAAAGCGCAATGCACACCCAGGTTTAGAGGGACACAATTTCAGGTGTGTAGCAACCTGCCCTATTTTTATATATGTTATAATATTCCTTTACTATGAAAGAACTCACTATAACAAGATTTTTGCACTTATTGTAAAACATTATTTCAAGTCTACTTTCATGTGTTCATACTCACTCAGTTTACATGCTGTTCATACTCACTCAGTCACTATGCGATTCGTTTTATGTATTCTGCATAAAACCTGGTTGATACTGCTCTTCTCTGTCTCCCACTCCTGTCCATGTCCCCACTACTGTTGAGGATTTTGCAGAGCAGTGTTGGCAGCTAGTGCACATGCTCAGTTTTCAGTGTATTTCTACCCTGGGCATCTCTCCTCCCTATCACATCTGAGCAGCCCATGTGTTCATAGAGTCACACATGTGGGCATATACACAGTGGTAAATGACAACACACTCCCTCTCTCCTCCTCCATGCCCACTAACCAGCTAAACACAATGAGGGTGGGATATTACAACTTTATTGATGGAGACTTCACCTCCCTTTAATTCTAAGGCTTAGGCTGGAGGGGAGTGCAGCCTGAGCATGTGACCAGCAGCAGAGGACTAGAAGCTCCTCCCACCACTGTTTCCCTACAGAGAGGCTGGGAAAGATCTGGGTCATGTCACAAATGTACATCGATTGGGAAAGAGGTACTTAGATTTTTTTTTTTATAATTGCAGTGCCATCATCCACATACAGAAGTAGAAGAGATAATGTAAATCAAACGGTGTGTTTAGTATAACTTTACGGAAAAGGACTGTTTTAAGGACATATAGGATCAAGCTGGTGTGCCAAGCAGGAGTGAAAACCGCAGTGTAAGTGAATCTAAAGGAGTCATGAGTTTCCTCCAACAAAATGGAGGTTAACAAACACCATAAAGAACAAACAGGTTCAACTAAGTAAATGAAACAGGACAGAGAATATAGAGGTTGATTTACTAAAAGCAGGAGGATGTTCACTTTGCAAGGGAGTTTTCCCTTAGCATAGTGAATGAGGTGAAGCTCTGCGACATCCATCATCCAATCATGTGCAAGCATGTTTATTAAAAGTTTTCTTGCACATGATTGGGCCTTCTTTACAAAGTGAACTTTCACCACATTCACTAAAGCCCCATACACACGGGTAGAATGTCGGGAGACATTTGCCGGTTCAAAAAATACCAGCTGACATTCTGCCCATGTGTATGTCGGTCTGTCTTTTTGTCTGGCTTCTGTGGGATGTGCATGCTGGAAAACCAGTAGCTGACGGACTCCCGATCAGCGCTCTCAGCCAATGGCAGTCCCCCTGTCAGAACTCAGAACACAACAGATCAGTGGGGCAAATCGCTGGACTAACCTCACATGGTTAGTACAGCGGCTTCAGACTGGACCGGAGCGGTCATGTCTTTTTAGTGCAACCCTTGGGGTTGCACAAGAAAAAAACTGTAGTGTGTACCAGGTTTAAGTCAAGGAAAAATTCACTTGCAAAGTAAGTACAAGAAACCAGGTAAGTTAAATGTCTCCCATGGTTTTCAATGCAATTTCTATCAATCAGCAAGATTTCTGGCTCCCAGGTGCCTTCTATACAGGTAATGAGCTGTAATGAGCTGCAATGAGCTGCAATGAGCTGAGATTAGGAGCACTCTCTTAAAGGGAGTGCTCCTAATCTCAGCTTGTTACCTGTATAAAAGACACCTGTCCAGAAGCAATCAATCAGATTCCCTCCACCATGGCCAAGACCAAAGAGCTGTCCAAGGATGTCACGGACAAGATTGTAGACCTAAACATGCCTGAAATGGGCTAAAAGACCATCGCCAAGCAGCTTTGTGAGAGGGTGACAACAGTTGTTGTGATTATTTGCAAATGGAAGAAGCACAAATTACCTGTCAATCTCCCTCGGTCTGGGGCTCCATGCAAGATCTCACCTTGTGGAGTTTGAATGACCATGAGAATGGTGAGGAATCAGACCAGAAATACATAGGAGAATCTTGTCAATAATCTCAAGGCAACTGGGACCAAAGTCACCAAGAAAACAATTGGTAACACACTACGCCTTAAAGGACTGAAATCCTGCAGCGCCTGCAAGGTCCCCCTGCTCAAGAAAGCACATGTACAGGCCGGTCTGAAGTTTGCTAATGAACATCTGAATGATTCAGAGGACAACTGGGTGAAAGTGTTGTGGTCAGATGAGACCAAAATCGAGCTCATTGGCATCAACCCAACTCTCTGTGTTTGAAGGAGGAGGAATGCTGCCTTTGACCCCAAGAACACCATCCCCACCGTCAAACATGGAGGTGAAAACATTATGCTTTGGGGGTGTTTTTCTGCCAAGGGGACAGGACAGGTTCACCGCATCAAAGGGACGATGGACGGGGCCATGCACCATCAAATCTTGGGTGAGAACCTCCTTCCCTCAGCCAGGGCATTGAAACTGGGTCGTGGATAGGTATTCCAGCATGGCAATGACCCAAAACACACGACAAAGGCAACAAAGGAGCAGCTCAAGAAGAAGCACATTAATGTCCTGGAGTGGCCTAGCCAGTCTCCAGACCTTAATCCCAAAAGAAAATATGTAGAGGGAGTTGAAGGTTTGAGTTACCAAACATCAGTCTCAAAACCTTAATGACTTGGAGAGGATCTGCAAAGAGGAGTGGAACAAAATTCCTCCTGAGATGTGTGCAAACCCGGTGGCATAAAATGTCTGACCTCTGTGATTGCCAACAAGGGTTTTGCCACCAAGTACATGTTTTGCGAAGTGGTCAAATACTTATTTCACTCATTAAAATGCAAATCAATTTAGAACTTATTTTATTTTTATGTTGTTATTCTGTCTCTCACTGTTAAAATAAACCTACCATTAAAATTATAGACTGATCAATTCTTTGTCAGTGGGCAAACGTACAAAACCAGCAGGGGATAAAATACTTTTTCCCTTACTGTAAAATGGACAAAACTCCCAAGGTAGGGCACCCTGGAGTGTGAGTATGCTATAAAATGTTTAGAATAAATAGTCGACCAAAGGTCAGAATAAATTAGCTGCATGAGAAAACCTGAGCACTGTAACTGCTAATAAAAAGAGATACCCTTGTGGTAGCAAAAAAACAGACAACTTCCCACATGGAAGTGGGGGTATGCTATTATGCAGAAGAATAAGAAGAAATCATGGAGGGATTGTGGTTCCAAGATCTGCAGCCTGAATGGGAAAAAGACTTAAGACCTCTACAAAGTACTGCTTTAGAAACAGAAGCAGAATGAGGCCACTCAACGTCATCTGTGCACCTTCTGAGGAGTTGGTACATTCCTTTCTGATCTATGACAGAGCCAAAAAAAATGTTACCCTTGAAAGATGAAAAAACTAGATGATCCTTAAGGGCATGAGTAACTTCCGAGGTATGGAGCCAAAGTGCCATATGCATGTGAATCGACATTATACTTGTTCAAGAAGTAAGCCTGGTGATCTGTAAGAGACCATCACAACTAAAACACAAGGCCTTTGAATTTTTTTCAAAAACCTTGAGGGTGACTGTGTCCATCCTACAAAGACACAGTCTCTTTTATTTGTGTTATTCCACTCCAACACCTCCGATGCACAAATTTGCACCAAGAGTAGGCAGACAGTTACACTAGGAAACCCAAACTGATGTTTCAGAATAGAGTCTATATGAAAATCAGTAACATCCTTAACCACTTAAGCCTCGGACCAATATGCAGCATAAAGACCAGGCCCCTTTTTGAGATTCGGCACTGCGTCGCTTTAACTGACAATTGCACGGTCGTGCGACGTGGCTCCCAAACAAAATTGACGTCCTTTTTTTCCCACAAATAGAGATTTCTTTTGGTGGTATTTGATCACCTCTGCGTTTTTTATTTTTTGCGCTATAAACAAAAATAGAGCGACAATTTTGAAATAAATGCAATATTTTTTACTTTTTGCTATAATAAATATCCCCAAAAAATATATAAAAATTTATTTTTTTTGCTCAGTTTAGGCCGATACGTCGTCTTCTACATATTTTTGGTAAAAAAAAAATCGCAATCGGCGTTTATTGATTGGTTTGTGCAAAAGTTATAGCATTTACAAAATAGGGGATAGTTTTATGGCATTTTTATAAAATTTTTTTTTTTTTACTAGTAATGGCGGCTATCAGCGATTTTTTTCATGACTGCGACATTATGGCTGACAGATCGGACACTTTTGACACATTTTTGGGACCATTGTCATTTTTACAGCGATCAGTGCTATAAAAATGCACTGGTTACTGTAAAAATGACACTGGCAGTAAAGGGGTTAACCACTAAAGGGGCTGAAGAGGTTAAGTGTGCCTAAGGGAGTGATTACTACTGTTAGGGGGCATGGCTACGAATAACACGTCACCGATCTCCGCTCTGATTACACAGAGCGGAGATTGGTGACAGTGTCAGTAGGCGAGCGGGGAGATGTTGTGTTTACACTAACATGTCCCCGCTCCATCCCTCCGTGAGACGAATGCGGGGATCTCCACGGCGATCAAGTCCGCGGGACCCGTGGTCCGACTCACGGGGAAGGTAGCAGGGTCGCGAGCGCGCCGCCGGCGGCGCGCGACCCCCACGTCGGGCAGTTAAAGGGGACGTACAGGTACGTTGATGTGCCTGTACATGCCATTCTGCCAACGTATATCTACTGGAGGCGGTCGTTAAGTGGTTAAAGGAAAGAACACACTCTACCTGTTTGGTAGCATGTTCATTAAGAGAGATGACTGAATAATCTACAGTGAGACCATTTGTCAATAAATTCCCTTTGCATAGGAAAGCACTCCACCACATTATTAGAAGAATCCCATGACTCCACAGGTAGATTCCTGGTCTCATAAAGGTCTGATTTACAAACAGAATGTACTGGAGAGGTCTTTAAGGATACAGCTCTGCAAAACTCAATGCCTGGAACAGCAGATTGATACCATACTTGCAAGATAGAATGTACTGCATTAATGAGAGGAACAATTTTTTTTTTTGCAAAGCAGAGGATTTGGGGATTTGGATAAAAACTGGCTCTTCTGGAGAGGGCTATAAAGTATCTGAATCAGAGTCAGAGATTAAAATGTGAGCCTTACACACAAAGCTAATAAACCCTAACAACCAAAAAACTCCCACACAAGTGTGAGTGCATAGACTGGACGCACTAGTCTGGAAAGTACTAGAACACAGAGCTCAGTGAGGGAATCAAAGACCAAGCAACCTACAGAGACTATTTTGGCAGGTTGCAAGGGCTTCCAGGCATTGCTGAGGAAAAATTCATATACAAAGTCATTAAGCTTTTCTGACTAATAAGTTGAGTGTGGTAACAGCCAAGGTTATGTCACTGCTCTAGACATGGTGAGGACATTCAGCGGCTAACTCATACTGCAAAAATATCTGGAAAATGGCACATTCAGTGAGAAAGGGTTACAAACCAAAGAACTTCACTCTTATTATTGTGGTATGTTGCATTTGGGACTTCCAAGCTGTACTAAGGAAAAACTTTAAGCCTGTATGCTAAAATGATAAGCTATTACCGGTAATCAGAGAATGGGCACAACTGAGGTGACTCCATTGCTCTGCGACAAACTGACACAGTATGAAGTGGCTGGAAAGCGCCACTGGCTGAGTCTTGTGAAAAAGGTCATAAACTGAGAAATCCCACAATAACTAATGCCATGGGTTGCATCTAGGAGGTCCAAAGCTGTGCTGAGGAAATACCCATATACGTTATCCTAAAGGCTATAGTAATGAAGGAATGTTCAGAGACTGGGTTATCCTAAAGACACTGAGATACTGCTCTGAACTTGCCGAATAAACAGCTCTGCTGCTAACTGACACAGTACATAATGTCTGGAAAGTGCCACTGGCAGAGAGGAGGGAGGTTGATAAGTTAAGAAACCACAGCTTTACTAGGCTGCTATACGGGCTTTACAAAGCAGTGCAGATGAAAAAACTAAGAGTTAAGCTCAAAGACTGTACTAGGAAATATTTTTTTTTAGAGATTATATCATGCCTAGACCTGAATACAATGCTCTTCAGCTGACTAACAGTGCACATGGTCTGGGCAGCACCACTCGCAGAGCTTAGTGCTTGGTTTAGCCACTAAGTAAGTTCTTAGAGACTGAGGCACAGCATAAACTGTACCACAGCTCTTATCCTGGAGAGTACTCTGCAGCTAACACAGTACCCAAAGGTCCCCACTGGCAGAGCTCAGCACCCGAAGGTCACATTCCAGGGCAGACCCGCAATGCTCAGTTCAGCAGGGATCAGGCACTGCCTCCCAGGAAGTGCTAAGGATTAGCCAACTCAAAAAGCTGCTATGAAGAGACCAACTCAAACAGTATATTTGAAGTTAGATTGAAGTTATCAAACAAAAATCATTCACAAAAGAACGACTATGTTGATAGAAGAAAAAAATGTTAAAAAATGTGAAGTAGTCTTTTTCCACAGCGGCGCTGAGGAAAAAGTGTCCAACCTCCTAGGTCTGGCTAAATTTTTTCTTGTTTGCCAGTGTCCAAAACGTCCATAGGCAGCAGCAGCATAATTGGTGCAGACCGTTCTACAATCCTGTGTTTCCCAATGGACGATAAGCATATTACATTTTTTATAGAAGATAATGGAAACTTTTCAATTGTTGATACGATGGGCATGCATAGACATGTGTTTTAAATGTATTCCTATGAGTCCTCTAACATGTATTACTATGCTAAAAAAAACACATTGGTGATTAATTAAAAAAATTGGCTGCAACACAGTGCACATACTGTACATAATCAAGGCATAAGCTGCAGAAAATAGTCAGAGACTGGAGATTGTGGTGCCCCCTGTGTCAGCAGTCAGTCATGCCTCTGTCAGTAGAAGCGATACCCCTGTGTCAGTAGTGCCCTATCATTTCTGTTCAGAGGCACTCACCTTCATCTCCAACGCCATGTCGCATACAGCTCCTCTCAATGATAACACAGCCAGGACTATACGGGTATGATCTAGAAGATGATCACTCCACCTGATGGTGGCTGTCATATTGCCAGATGCTGGAACACTCCGCATTCTAGTGCTTGGTATCCACAGCAACTCTGCACAGTGGCTTCCTAGCAAACAATAGCAGGGACTGGTCCATGGCAGCCAGTAGCCTGTAAGTGGCCTGCAGGCAATAGCTTGGGGATGACTGGCCTAGACTTTTCAAGGCTGACAGACACTTAGCTATTGAATGGTTGTTATAACTGATGTATTTATGAGAACTGAGCTGATGTTTGACTGGTGACAAATGTCTGAATTGACCAGACCTGACTATCACTATGGATCATGCAGCTTTTTAGTCTGACGAAAATATTAGTACAGCAGGTTCTGTTCCTGTCATCTGCTTTAGATTTTTTAGGCATTCCCAGTGAGCTTACAGACTTTATTAATATATAGTTCAATTCATTAGAAATTAATGATATTGCTAAATCATATTTTTAGTTATGTAAAAATTAATCTGAAAGGGAACAAAAATTTTTATCCCACAAAAGATGTTTGGCAGTGAATTACAAACTTCACTTTGTTTTTCATGAATACTGAGCTTAGAATTGCTTACTGCAACAAACAGAACACTAAACTGGACCCTTCACATGCAGATAACAGGTTAAGCCTCTACAACAAGCAGCATACAAAGTGATTTCATTAACTCCTAGTAAATAAGTAGGGTGTTCTCTCATGAATGCCCACTGATGCTATAAAATGCCTAGATAGAACAGTAGGTACACTCTATTATTATCAATTTTTTCTGTACTCACTTCTGAAAGCACTCATACAACACATCTTGGAACATTCAGTTCAAACGCACACAAATGGAAACATTTATTAAACTGCCCAAAGTCTATTAAACAGAAACAAAGCAGAACCAGAGATATTGACTTATATTTACTAGCAGTTTTCTACAGAAAAAAACACAGCCTGTTAAAGCTGCTAGAAGATTACTACTTACTGACAAACCATGTTACATAGTTAGGCTGAGACAAACACTTGTCTATCAATGTTAGGGATAGGTTTATGGGTGGAACATTCGTTTTGAAACATGTGTCAGGAGGTTGTAGCAATGACACTGCCTTTGCTTCTGTGTGGTATAGTGACTTAAAAAAAAAAAAGTGATCATACACTTAGACTGACCATAGACGGTTTGAATACAGGTCCATTATTGCTGAATCACCCAAAATCCAAGCCGTGGGCGACCCTGCAAGCAACTTCTGGCTTGAAAAGTAAATCTAAAAATTTATTGAGCCAAGTGGAAAAACATTGGGAGAAGAGTGACTGAATACAGTGGAACTGTCAAAGAATAAGGCAGTCAGCTGTGGGTGCTACGGCTGCTAAACACTATAGCCAGCAGTGGAGATTCCTCCATTCATGCTGTAGGAAAGAAAACTGAGCCATGTATGGCTAGCTTGCCCATGAACTTTAACAAGCAGATACCACTGAGCTTTAGGTGTGGATCATGATCACATCAATAATTAGTCACACAAATCTCAGCACCTCTGCACTTTGGATGTTGGTGTCGACAGAGTATTCGTTCATTTTGACCTAAAACTCCACTGAGGGAAGCACCTGAACATTTTGTCACCAAAGCTCCACTACATGTGACCTAGACCTGAAGCTTCCAGAGGAAAACTTATGGGTGACTTTCTTACCTAATGACTGCCAACAAATTTATCAACTATTTTTATATTACTAGGTTTAGTAACACTTTAAATTAAGCCTTTTCTTCTACATTGTATTTTCGACTCCAGTGTATGCATTTAACAAGCACTATGTTCAAATGGAACGGACTGAATTTTACAGCATCTCTTTAAAGCTGAACTCCAAGCAGATATACAAATATAGTTAATGCAGTAATGTATTCATCTAAAACAGGGGTGCCCAACCAGTGGCCCGCGGAGCCCTCTGATGTGGCCCGCGACCTCCTGCTCTGGGATGGAATAGAATACTGTTATTAAAGGTCAGTTTATTACTAAAATCACAGTGTATATATGGGCATATCTGTTCTGCAGTGGTTACTGGGCTGCTTTCAAATGAATCCGCAGATGCAGAGCAGTGCACCTACCGTTTACCTGCACAGAGCCAAAGGCTTCTGTTATTACCTGCGAGTTTGGTGATCTTTCTGAAAGTGCACCAAACCTCCAGAATATAATAGAAGTCTATTGCAAAGTGCAGAAAAGCCAAAGGTACACTGTGTTGCACCCGCGGTGCGGGTAAACAGCAGCACATCAGTGTGAAAGCAGCCATGGGCCCCTTTTACACAGTCAGTCCCACCCAATTGGACCCTCCATTTACCTCTAAGGAGTGGCATATGTAAACCAACTTTTGTCCTACCTCCAATCCGACCTGGCTGTGACTGCAGAGCGGACAAAGACCTGCCATCCGCCCGCTCCGCACATTATGGCCCGCGACCAGTTACCAAGTCGATTAAGTGGCCCTCGCGCTTCAAAAGGTTGGGCACCCCTGATCTAAAACATTGTTAAATACATTTTCAATGCAATTACAATTAGTATAAGTATCTGAATGTGTCTTGATATTAACCTCCAGTACAGCAGCCCTCCGGCAGGCATGGAGAGAAAAAATCAACACTAGGAGCCAGTCAAGCTCTGCAGCATGCAAATGTGTCAACAGGGAACATGCGGGCAGAAGGCAGACTGAGCAGAGGGATGGCCTTAACAGTGTACTGCTGCTCCTCTACTGTTCAGTCAGCAGGCTAGTATGTCCTTGACCAAGACTCAAAACTTCTTTGGCAGGAAAACTGTTCCTATATATGAATTACAAATGTGTATTTAGCTGCTTACAGGAGTGTAGCTTTAACATTACAATATGCTTACAACTTCTGGGAATTTACTATAAAACTGCACTCTAGCATTCTTGGAACATTCACAGTTTTTTTTATTACATTAATACAAGTCTCATGGCTTTTACATGTGTAACACAAGAGCTTAATTGTAAAGCTGAAATTTATGTTTAACTAAGACACCATAGAAAAGGGGTAAGACTGTCAGGAAGTCTTTGCTGGAAGATAGTTAACCACAACCATACAATAGGTTTTGCAAACTGTTCGTCCCAAAGAACCTAAATCATCTTTTTCTTAGATCCAATTTTATCAAATAAAGACAATCACAAACTTCTATGTTTTTTTTTGTGATTTTCTAATTTTATGTGGCTTTATAAGGGGATGCTTTTGTGAAGTCAGTTTGTATTGGTGCTTGGAAGGTGCAAACTGCAAATCTAGGGAGTTATCCCACTGCTTTTATGCTGTACACACTGTCAATATCTCTCTGCACAGAGATTTTCCAGCTCATGGGACAACAATCTATGCTTCAGCAGACTGAGGTGACTGTCACTAGGGCAGGTCAACTGAGCATTTAACCCTTTAAGCACACAAGTGTGGTAGACTGCACATATTTTTACAGAAACACACACCATTCTCAGTATCCACTGTTGCGATTCTGACTTTTAAAAAAAACGTCTGCATTAGAGGTCGACCGATATATCGGCCGATGCCGATTTCTCCAAAATGGCCAAATATCGGCCGATATATCTGCCGATTATTCTCCTAATTAGGCCGATATATCGCTGACCGCAGTCACCGCACCTCTGCCTGCAGAGTGTGGAGAATCCTTCTACCTTCTCCACACTGCAGAGCAGAGCAGCGCCGCGGTATGTGAAACTGTAAGGGAGAGAGAGAGAGAGGAGCTGTCAAAAATTAGGTTGAATGTTGGGGTGGGCGGGACCCAGCTATCCAACACCTGCTAATGGAATAGGATCTGGGCGGGCCGCTACGTTTATGTGGCCCCACCCCTTTCTTAAACAGCCCAACCATTGGCTGGATAGCTGCTGGGTCCCACCCATCCCGGGTCCCGCCCACCTCCGACATCACGCTGAATGCTTCAGCTCTTCTCTCTCTCTCCATAGTTTCACACACGCGGCGCTGCAGAGAGCAGTTTCACAGTCACACTATCGGCTGTGAAACCTGCTAGTGTCATCTGCCAATGCCTGCCAGTGCCATCTGCCAATGCCTGCAAGTGCCAATGCCAACCAGTGCCTGCTAGTGCCATCTGCCAATGCCAACCAGTGCCTTCCAGTGCCATCTGCCAATGCCTGTCAGTGCCATCTGCCAATGCCAACCAGTGTCTGCTAGTGCCATCTGCCAATGCCTGCCAGTGTCACCTACCAATGCCAACCAGTGTCTGCTAGTGCCATCTGCCAGTTCCTGCCAGTGCCATATGCCAATGCCAACCAGTGCCATCTGCCAATGCCAACCAGTGCCATCTTCCAATGCCAACCAGTGCCTGCCAGTGCCATCTGCCAATGCAATCTGCCAGTGCCAGCCAGTGCAATCTGCCAGTGCCAACCAGTGTATGCCAGTGCCAACTGGTGCCATCTGCCAATGCCAACCAGTGCCTGCCAGTGCCACTTGCTAATGTCAGCCAGTGCCACCTGCCAGTGCCAAATAGTGCCATCTGCCAGTCAGTGCCACCTGCCAGTGCCACCTGCCCTAAAAAAAAAAATCTTCCTAAAATATCGGCCACAAAAATCGGCCATCGGCCACCCCGATTTCTAAATATCGGCATCGGCCAGAGAAAAACCCATATCGGTAGACCTCTAGTCTGCATAAGTACTTGCTGCCATGTCCACACAAGAGTATAATCTGAGATTCAGCTTAATAAAATTTAAAATAACATTTATTGAAAAGAAAAGGAAAATAATGTAAGAAATAGTTGCAGAAAGGATAGTATGAAACAGACATAAGCAACAGTAAAAATGTATTAAAGTGATACATAATTAAAGGAGATGTAAAGGCAGGTTTTTTATCTTAATGCATTCTATGCATTAAGACCAAAAAAATCTTTGTGTGCAGCAGCCTCCCCAGCACCCCCCTAATTACTTACCTGAGCCCCATCTCTCTCAAGCGATCACAAATGTCTAAGCTGCCCGGGACACTCCTTCTGATTAGCTGAGATACAGCAGCAGCGCCATTGGCTCCCGCGGCTGTCAATCAAAGTCTGTCAGCCAATCAGGGAAGAGAGGGGGCAGGGCTCCATGTCTGAATGGACACACAGAGCTGTGACTCGGCTCCAGTGCCCCCATAGGAAGCTGCTGACTGTGGGGGCACTCGATAGGAGGGAGGGGCCAGGAGCAGCGAAGAGGGACCCAAGAAGAGGAGGATCTGGGCTGCTCTATGCAAAACCGAGTAGGTAAGTATGACATATTTGGTATTTTTTTTTTAACTAGACTCTACAATCCCTTTAAGTAGAGTGCACCTGGTGCTCAACACAGTTCAGAGTTCAGATCACCTGTTGCAAAAGTCAGTGGCCCTCACAAAAGAATCTTAAGCATTCCTTAATAGTTCCTATGGTATAATGAGGGTTTCTAGTTGATTATGCAGCTATCTTTTCTTGTCTTTGACAGGGTGTCATACAGTTTAACCACTTCCCGCCCAGTCATTAGCAAATTGACGTCCGGGAAGTGGTTCTGTTATCCACACTGGACGTCATATGACGTCCTGCGGGATAACAGCCGCCGCGCGCCCGGGGGGCACGCATCGCGGCGATCGGTGGAGCGGTGGGTCAGTCTGACCCACCGCTACACTGATCTCGGTAAAAAGCCTCCGTCGGAGGCTTTTTACCATGTGATCAGCCGTGTCGAATCACGGCTGATCAGGAAGTAAACAGGAAGAGCCGTTGATCGGCTCTTCCTCACTCGCGTCTGACAGACGTGAGTAGAGGAGAGCCGATCGGCGGCTCTCCTGACAGGGGGGGTTCGCGCTGATTGTTTATCAGCGCAGTCCCCCCTCGGATACCCACACTGGACCACCAGGGAAGCCCCCAAGGACCACCAGGGAAGCCCTAAGCATGTGGATGGCCCCCATGGCCATCCACATGTAGTAAAAAAATATATATATATAAAAAAAAACATAAAAAAATATGCCAATCAGTGCCCACACATGGGCACTGACTGGCACGATCATGCCAAGAAAATAATGTGTGGTGGCTGGCATTGCTAGGCAGCAGTGTCACCAGTGCCACCTACTAGTGTCCATCAGTGCCACCTATCAGTGCCCATCCGTGCCCATAAGTGCCCACCTATCAGTGCCCGTCCGTGCCACCTATCAGTGCCACCCATAAGTGCCCATCAGTGCCGCCTAAAAGTGCCCATTAGTGCCGCCTATGAGTGCCCATCAGTGCCGCCTATGAGTGCCCATCAGTGCCGCCTATGAGTGCCAATCAGTGCCGCATACCAGTGCCGCATACCAGTGCCGCCTATCAGTGCCCATCATCAGTGCCACCTCATTGGTGCCACCTCATCGGTGCCCATCAGTGTCGCCTTATCAGTGCCCTTCAGTGCCGCCTTATCAGTGCCCGTCATTGAAGTAGAAAAGGTACTTATTTACAAAAAAAATTAACAGAAACAAAGAAAAACATAGTTTTTTTTAAAAATTTCGCTCTTTTTTTATTTGTTGCGCAAAAAATAAAAATCACAGAGGCGATCAAATACCACCGAAAGAGAGCTCTATTTGTGGGAACAAAATGATAAAAAATTTGTTTGGGTACAGTGTAGCATGACCGCGCAATTGTCATTCAAATTGCGACAGCGCTGAAAGCTCAAAATTGGCTTGGGCAGGAAGCTGTATAAGTGCATGGTATTGAAGTGGTTAAGGAATACACATCTGTGAAGCTGACCTACAGCTGAACTTCACAGACTTAAGTTTGATAATTCTTGCTGTAACAAACTTACCAAAAAAAGTAGTTACATTAATGTAGTGTAGCGGGGGTTTCCTATTAGGCCTCAGAGACTACTGTACCCATAACCCCACTGGCCACCCAGGGTGCATTGCCCCGCGCAAAGACTGCTGGGGTGGACTTTATAAGAAAAGGGCGGAGCCGGCTTCAGTCTTTTTGGACATCGCCCGCCCAGCAAAAGGAACTCCTTTCCGAGCCTGCGGTGCTACAAGGCCTGAAGCCTGGGCCTTTCTCCAAAGAGCCTTCCGCTCTCACCGAGGGACGTTCTGCATACCGTTGCCGCATCGCTCCCCGGAGGACCGAAGACTTGGATGTCGTGAGACACAGCAGCGGAAGATACGGACACGGACTGGTCCGGTTGGGTGAAAGAGCACCTGCTCAGAGAACTACATAGGATCTCTAGGCCCAATAACTGTTTAACCGGAGCTTTCATTAGTGTTGTGCTGCGCACCGGAGGGACAGTGCATCGGAGCAGCTTTAGAGATTTCCTTTATCCACCAAGTTATCAAAACCCCTTTTACCCTGTGGATTACAGTTGTTTCTTCAGCAAGTAGAAGTTCTGTAGGGGAAATTCTTCGCTAGCATAGTACAGTCAGGCCTGACTTAGCGTAGACATTACTGGGCACCATTTTTGCCACGAGGGAGAATAGCTGCAGCGGGGACTGTTAGACTTATGCATCATATTGTATATCGGTCTGTTTGCTGAGATACTCTTTTATTGAAGGGCCCTGCACATGATATATAAACTGTTGATTATATTCTTACCCAACCAACTGAGTAAAAGTGCAAGGGTTAAGTATATTGGTGTTGTGTCATTTACTTTGCAGCGGAGACGGGTAAGGATAGTTAAAGTACATTGCTGTGTGTGTTCTAATATAAAATTGTGTCTCCGTGAGTTGCAGGCTACCCAATCCTACCATCCCTTACTAGCTGTGCCAGGGGAGGTAAGAGCCAACTGCTGGGGGTTGACAGGGTGCAATACAGGGGCCCAAAAAGAATTATACCAGCAGCCCTCTTAACTGGGGGTATCGCTATAGTAGAAAAATATACAATTCTGTTAGACACCTAATATTACATATTACAAGGTCCAGAAGGCTGGTAAGGTACATTAGACCTCGTAGGAGAAAAATAATCAGATGTTTAATGGATTTGGTCTCTAACTACTCATAATTCCATTCTAAAGAATGATATGCTGGTATTAGTATTGTGGAGCATTGCCCTGTGGAATTGTAGCCCTGCCAGTGGAATGGAACCCTTCTAATTGAGGACAAGGGAGCATATTAAAAAACCCCATTAAAGGAATATGGTCTGCACCAAACAGGTATTCCAATTTCATTTATATATATACCATAGTGGGGATAGCTGAAGGTGGCAAATGCAGTCCCACGGTCACCGGTGCACAGCATCCTTAAGCACATATATGCCCTTCGGATCCAGTCTGAGTTCAATGGGTGGAACGTTAAGTAATTTATGAACAAGTACACTAACTCTTCTGGCATATTTGGAATAAGTGGTATGGTAATGGGCTCCCAGTGATGCCTTTCCAGTCCCAAGATTTTAGAACTCAATAAATGGTTTTCATGAAAAATACAGATCTGGAGAA
This sequence comes from Rana muscosa, assembly GCA_029206835.1. Lineage (NCBI taxonomy): Eukaryota > Metazoa > Chordata > Amphibia > Anura > Ranidae > Rana > Rana muscosa. The sequence goes on along the minus strand of CM055117.1, from coordinate 573,954,799 downwards.
AGTACTTTTTAAGATAGGTAAAAGCCAGAGTCTGCTTAATCTTCGAGGCGAGGACATGGATATGTGAACAAACTATGAATAAACTAGGCATTGGAAAAGATTAGGAAACAGTGTAAACTATACAGTGAGTATGAAAATAATCACATGTTGTTGCTTTGCAGCCTGAAATGAAGACATACACAGTTTTTAGTGCAACTTGTAACATCCAATTGAAAGATATAACACCAGCATGTCAGAAAACAAAATAAAAAACAGAATCACTCAGTTGGAAAAAGGAGCACTTCCTTCCTAAAAATGACTTGAAAGCTCAATCAGGTATAGCTAATCACCTTCTCAATGTCACACAAAGCCATTTGACTTTCAACTGTGATCAGTTGTGGTCATTTTAATTAGCTCACCGTGAAAAGAGCTTTCCTGGAGCTTTTTAGTACCTGGTAATGCAACTGAAGCAAACAATCAACTGAGAGTGGCAAGGCACTGTCAAAAGATCTCTGTGAAAAAGTTGTGAACAGGTACAAGTCAGGAGATGGATACAAAAAATGTCAAAGGCTTTATCAATGCCTAGAAGCACAATGAAGTCTATTATTAAGAAGTGAAAGGTATTTGGTGCAACACAGCCCCTCCCTGGATCAGGACGTCGCTCCAAACTGGATGAAAGAGCCAGGAGGAAACTGGACAGATACACTACCAAGGGGCCTACAGCAGTTTTAAAGCAATTGCAGGAATTTATGAGAAAGAGTGTGCATGTGACAACAATATCACACATTCTCCACAAATGTTGCTCGTTTTGGAGGGTTGGAAGAAAAAAGTCACTCCTCAAGAAAGGCCACATGCAGTAAATGACTGAGCTTTGCCAAAACGTACCTTGAAGATTCTGAAGCCACATGGAAGAAGGTGTTTTGGTCAGATGAGAGTAAAATAGAATTATTTGTCCAAACAATATGTCTGGCAGATATCCAATACAACTCACCATCCAAATAACACCATTCTTACAGTAAAGCATGGAAGTGATAATATCCTGTTATGGGGGTGTTTCTTTGCAGCAGGGACTTGAGCACTTGTCAGGATAGAAGGAAAAATTAATGGGGCAAAATACTGTCAAATTCTTGAGGAAAATCTGCTTCACTCTGCCAGAAAGTTGTAAATGGGAAGGAGATTTACCTTCCAACATGACAATGACCCAAAGCACACAGCAAAAATTACCACACATTGGTTTTAGGATAAAAAGGTGAGTGTCCTTGCATGGCTTAGTCAGAGCCCAGACTTAAACCCCATTGAAAATCTGTGAAATGGCTTGAAGGCTGCAGTCCACAAAATGTCACCATCAAATTTAACTGAACTTGAGCAGTTCTGCCAAGAAAAGTGGGCAAATATTGCAAAGTTTAGATGTGCAAAGTTAGTAGAGACAAATCCCAACAGACTAAAGGCTGCAATTAAAGCAAAAGGTGGTTCAGCAAAATACTGACACAAGGGGGGTGGATCCTTTTTCCATCTCAGTGATATTGTTTATGATTTTTTTTTTTTCTGACATGTTGGTGTTATATCTTTCACTTGGATGTTATAAGTTGCACTGAGTAAATACAAAAACGGTGTCTGCCTTAATTTCAGGCGGCAAACAACACAATTCTTTTCTATACCCGCTGTAGTTTGCCAAAGGGGGCAATACTGTCCCACCACACTGCCCGAACCTAAAAGCCATGACTTCATTGCCTATTACACCATCCACCACATATACAGCAGACTACTAACCACTAGTCTGGAAGCCATAAACATACAAAAAATCAAAAGCAAGTAAAGAAGAACCCTCAAAGTAACCATGGCAAAAGGCCATTCCCCGCCCCTCAATGCATATCCCAGAGAGCTAGGAAATATTTCAGTCCTATACAATTCACAACTAAATTCTAAAGGAGGACAGGTGTACAAGGTCCACATAGATGTAGCCCATTTGCAGAAATGCTGCATATCGGGAAAAAAACTGACAGTCTCTCAGTCAAGTTGAGGACACAAACATTATGATCAATGCAAACCTTGGAACAGGAGCTATGTGGATTCACAGGTGGCCAGATATTCTATCTGGTGTCTTCCTCTGGATTCTCTGAGGGACTAGTTAGTGTGGTGCAGTCTCTCTGCAGCAAATGCAGCGAGACCACTATTATATCATATGGCCATAGGAAAGTAATATGATTCTCTAAGGGGTCTCCCAGCAGGCCATTCACAGTGAACTATGTCTCCAGAATCTCGGCCCATAGTCAGGGAAGGAAAAGTTGGCATGTACGGTGTCCATTTTGCGATGTATCCATCAGAAGGGCTCTGCATCAGCATAGAATTAAAAGAAGGATAGAACAAAAGTGCACATTTTGCTGGAGTCCTGACTGAGAATAAGCCAGGCAGAAAAGTAACAACCTCAGGTAAATGGTATAGTTAGGGCAGGAGTCTACAATGCAACGTTTCAGGTTTAAAAAAAAAATCATTGAGCGGAGGTTTTATACTGTATGTTCATGTGAAACTTTTGTTTGTGGCACAGTAATTAAAGACACCCTGTCACCAGATCCAGCTTTTTTGTTTAGTTGTTTAATAAAACAAGCATAACAGATATATGGATGCTTTTTCTTTTATGTTTAAGTTTTGCAAAATTAATAAGAATCTGACACTTCTGGATCTTAATATCTTCCAGCTTTCCACACAGCTGTCATGCTGCATACAAGGGCTTATAATATTGTTTGATATTGCACTGGCTGTGCTGCGATTGGCTGCAGCACCAACCAATCAGTGGCCCGCAGGCACCCGATGATCGGCTCTGGATGTTACCGAAGAGAGCCCTGTGTAGGTAAACAAACACAGGGCTCTAAGTTTTTTTCTTCATGCAGAGCAGAAAGTAAAAAACAGCACATTGCTTAGTAAAAACAGCACACACATGTTGGCCACACATTTACCCCTTGATTGCCCTAGATATTGACCCCTTCCCTGCCAGTGTCATTAGTACAGTGACAGTGCATATTTTTAGCACTTATCACTGTATTGGTGTCACTGGTTCAGAAAAATGTGTCAAAAGTGTCAGTTAAATGTACGATTTGTCCGCCGCAATATCCCAGTCCCGCAATAAGTCGCTGATCGCCACCATTACTAGTGAAAAATAAATAAAAATTCCATAAATATATCCCATAGTTTGTAAACGCTATAACTCTTGCACAAACCAATCAATATATTCTTATTGGGATTTTTTTTTACCAAAAATATGTAGCAGATTCAATTTTGGCCTAAATTGATGTAGACATTTTTATTTTATTTTTTGTTATTTGATGTGTTTTATAGCAGAAAGTAAAATTTTTTTTTCTTCAAAATTGTCGGTCTTTTTATGTTTATAGCGCACTACACTGTCAGATAAAGTAACGCAGTGCCATATCGCAAAAAATGGCCTGGTCATGAAGGGGGGTAAATCTTTCGGAGCTGAAGTGGTTAATGTAGTATTGGACCCTCAGTTTTTTGTTTTTTTACCTTAACACATTAACCACTTCCCGCCCAGGACCACCAGGATGCCGTTAGGACCACCAGGGAAGGCCACAACACTGGACCACCAGGTATGCCACACTAGACCACCAGGGAAATGTCAATCAGTGCCCAGGCAGCTGCCAATCAGTGCCCATCCAAAATGCCTGCCAGTGCCATCAGTGATGCCTATCAGTGCCATTTATCAGTGCCGCATATCAGTGCCCATCTGTGCCACGTATCCATGCCCAGCAGTGCCGCCTATCACTGCCCAGCAGTGCAGACCTATCAGTGCCACTCATAAATATCCATCAGTGCAGCCTTTCAGTGCCCATCAGTTGCGCCTATCAGTGCCCACCAGTGCCACAGCTCTAAGTGGCTAATGAAAAATTTGTTACTGATTTTAGACCTCTCTAGAAATAAAATTGCCATTGTGAAAAGCTAGGAGACATGGGAAATACTTTTCCAACACCACCAGTTAGAATCAGGATGACCCTAGAGTTGGTGCAGTTTGTGGTTTTGCCATAATGGAGTCCTGGGTGAAATATTCAATGAGTATGAGGACCGCATTCTCGGACATCATCAGAGTACTTAGAGCAGCAAGAAGGTACAGACCTTTAAATATCCTCTTTTAGAACTGAGATAGATCCCCAAAATGGTGAAATTAAAGTGGTGGAGTGATTGGAAGAGGTTAAATGTAGCCAATCATATATATATATATATATATATATATATATATATATATAAATCGAGAAGCAAGAAAATACTTCAGTATGGGAGGCTTGTAAAGAGAATTCGGCGAAACGCCGATGGGTATTATTCTACAGTAAATGAATGAAAATAGGATAGACTCTAATATGGAATAATTTTTTGGGTAAGAGTACTGGGGATGCCCTAAAGACATTAAAATTATATTTCTCCACAAATTTCTTTAAGATATTTAATAAGATTAAAGGGTAAAGAAGACCATGTACACAACCTAGTCCCAATATGCTGCATATAGAAGCGTTATTAAGAGGTTCAAACTCAGCCAAATCGGAGTGAACCTAAATATGGAAAGATGGAAGATATATGAAGTTTAGGGTGTTGTAGGTAGGTATATGGCTTCTTAGAACCTATAAGGAAGGCAATGGATTTATCCCAACACACTCTAATTCTGGAGACGTCCCTGAACACCTTCCCAACATGCATTAGGCTACAAAATGAAGTATTTGAAGTGTATAAAGAAAGCTTCTCCTTCAGAGGGCCCCAGCAAATGAAACCCACAGTTGGTATCTGGTGAAAAGCCAACACCAATAGCTCCATAGCTATTATAAATAAGAGTAGCGATAGAGGTCAACCTTGTCTGATACCCCTCTGGAGGGAGAAGGCATTAGATATATCTTTGTTAGTGTGCACGTGCGCCCAGGAATTAGTGTATTGGAGGTGGACCCACTTAATAAATAGAGGGCTGAAGCACATATGAGACATAGGGGGACATTTACTAAAACTGGAACACTCAGAATCTGGAGCAGCTGTGCATGGTAGCCAATCAGCTTCTAACTTCAGCTTGTTCAATTAAGCTTTGCCAATAAAACCTGGAAGCTGATTGGTTTCTATGCAGAGCTGCACCAGATTTTGCACTCTCCAGCTTTAGTAAATAACCCCAATAGTTTCTCAAAAATAAGGCCAACAAACACTGTTGAATGACTTTTGTACATCCAATGATATAACCAGCCCACTCTAGTTTAACGGCATTGATATGAATGAAAAGAATAATGTGGGGGTGGTGGCGCTGCCTGTGCCTGAAGAGTGACCGACAGGACTCTGTGTAGGCTAAATGAAGGCTGTTGTGGGCCAATTAAATTAGGACTGTTATAGGCCAATAGAAGTACCCAGGTGGGTAAGCAGTAAATCAAAAATGATTGGGTGTGTGCTAAATGGTTGCTAGTGAAAAATCCTAATACCATAAATAACGTACATAGGGTGTGTAAACCATATAATCCTGTACTCCACACACACTATGAAGTTAAGTGCCGTTGTGCTTAATAGGTGATAAACTAAACATAATGTAATCCAACATGACCATAATGGCCGTGCAATAAATACAATAAAAAAATCATCAAAAGTCAGTGCAAAAAGTGTTTCTCAGTCCACATCAAAAATATAAATAAAAAGATAATAGTGTCCAATGGGATAGCTTCCAAATGCTATCCAATCTTAGGCAATTTCACAATAAATTTAAATGAAAGAGAGTCTTTAAACGGTTCCACAGTGGTTGTTGCTCTATTACAGTTTGTGCTCCCCCACATGGGTCCCCACTCACCCCTGCAGGGGTAATTAGCGTATAGGATCAGATCCAGATGGTTTCCAACGATCGATTTCACCACTCCTAGGAACAGCAGACTCCAAGCTCTCTCTCAGTATCCAAAAGTGTACAAAGGCAATAGCAGATATTCCAGCATCCTCAAACAAAGAAAAGATTGGCTCCCATGGTGTAGTACCAAAAAGCGTATTTATTAAAAATCAGCGGTTTAACCACTTAAGCCCCGGACCATTTGGTAGCTAAAGGACCAGAGGTGAATTCAGAATTTTGCACTGCACTGCTTTAACTGTAAATTGTGCGGACATGCAATGTTGTACCCAAACGGAATTTGCGTCCTTTTCTTCCCACAAATAGAGCTTTCTTTTAATGGTATTTGATTGCCTCTGCGATTTTTATTTTTTGCGATATAAACGGAAAAAGAGCGAAAATTTTGAAAAAAAAAGATATTTTCTACTTTTTGTTATAAGAAAAATCGAATAAACTCAATTGTAGTCATACATTTAGGCCAAAATGTATTCAGCCACATGTTTTTAGTAAAAAAAATGTCAATAAGCGTATATTTATTGGTTTGCGCAAAAGTTATAGAGTTTACAAACTAGGGTACATTTTCTGAAATTTACACAGCTTTAAATTTATGACTGCCTATCTCATTTCTTGAGGTGCTAAAATGACAGGGCAGTACAAAACCCCCCGAAATGACCCCATTTTGGAAAGTAGACACCCCAAGGAAATTGCTGAGAGGCATGTTGAGCCCATTGAATTTTTTATTTTTTTGTCCTAAGTGATTGAATAATGACTAAAAAAAAAAAAAAAAAAAAAAAAAATTACAAAAAGTTGTCACTAAATGATATATTGCTCACACATGCCATGGTTATACAGGTCCTTCTCAAAAAATTAGCATATTGTGATAAAGTTCATTATTTTCTGTAATGTACTGATAAACATTAGACTTTCATATATTTTAGATTCGTTAAACACAACTTGAAGTAGTTCAAGCCTTTTCTTGTTTTAATATTGATGATTTTGGCATACAGCTCATGACAACCCAAAATTCCTATCTCAAAAAATTAGCATATCATGAAAAGGTTCTCTAAACGAGCTATTAACCTAATCATCTGAATCAACTAATTAACTCTAAACACCTGCAAAAGATTCCTGAGGCTTTTAAAAACTCCCAGCCTGGTTCATTACTCAAAACCGCAATCATGGGTAAGACTGCCGACCTGACTGCTGTCCAGAAGGCCATCATTGACACCCTCAAGCAAGAGGGTAAGACACAGAAAGAAATTTCTGAACGAATAGGCTGTTCCCAGAGTGCTGTATCAAGGCACCTCAGTGGGAAGTCTGTGGGAAGGAAAAAGTGTGACAGAAAACGCTGCACAATGAGAAGAGGTGACCGGACCCTGAAGAAGATTGTGGAGAAGGACCGATTCCAGACCTTGGAGGACCTGCGGAAGCAGTGGACTGAGTCTGGAGTAGAAACATCCAGAGCCACTGTGAACAGGCGTGTGCAGGAAATGGGCTACAGGTGCCGCATTCCCCAGGTCAAGCCACTTTTGAACCAGAAACAGCGGCAGAAGCGCCTGACCTGGGCTACAGAGAAGCAGCACTGGACTGTTGCTCAGTGGTCCAAAGTACATTCAGAAATCAAGGTGCCAGAGTCTGGAGGAAGACTGGGGAGAGGGAAATGCCAAAATGCCTGAAGTCCAGTGTCAAGTACCCACAGTCAGTGATGGTCTGGGGTGCCATGTCAGCTGCTGGTGTTGGTCCACTGTGTTTTATCAAGGGCAGGGTCAATGCAGCTAGCTATCAGGAGATTTTGGAGCACTTCATGCTTCCATCTGCTGAAAAGCTTTATGGAGATGAAGATTTCATTTTTCAGCACGACCTGGCACCTGCTCACAGTGCCAAAACCACTGGTAAATGGTTTACTGACCATGGTATTACTGTGCTCAATTGGCCTGCCAACTCTCCTGACCTGAACCCCATAGAGAATCTGTGGGATATTGGGAAGAGAAAGTTGAGAGACGCAAGACCCAACACTCTGGATGAGCTTAAGGCCGCTATCGAAGCATCCTGGGCCTCCATAACACCTCAGCAGTGCCACAGGCTGGTTGCCTCCATGCCACGCCGCATTGAAGCAGTCATTTCTGCAAAAGGATTCCCGACCAAGTATTGAGTGCATAACTGAACATAATTATTTGAAGGTTGACTTTTTTTGTATTAAAAACACTTTTCTTTTATTGGTCGGATGAAATATGCTAATTTTTTGAGATAGGATTTTTGGGTTTTCATGAGCTGTATGCCAAAATCATCAATATTAAAACAAGAAAAGGCTTGAACTACTTCAGTTGTGTGTAATGAATCTAAAATATATGAAAGTCTAATGTTTATCAGTACATTACAGAAAATAATGAACTTTATCACAATATGCTAATTTTTTGAGAAGGACCTGTATGTGGAATTTCCCCCCAAAATACATTTTGCTGCTTCTCCTGAGTATGGGGATACCACATGTGTGGGACTTTTTGGGAGCCTAGCCGCGTACGGGACCCCGGAAACCAAGCACCGCCTTCAGGATTTCTAAGGGCGCAAATTTTTGATTTCACTCCTCACTACCTATCACAGTTTCGAAGGCCATAAAATGCCAAAATAGCACAAAACCCCCCCAAATTACCCCATTTTAGAAAGTAGACACCCCAAGGAAATTGCTGAGAGGCCTGTTGAGCCCATTGAATATATTTTTTTTGTCCCAAGTGATTGAATAATGACAAAAAAAAAAAAAAAAAAAATTACAAAAAGTTGTCACTAAATGATATATTGCTCACACATGCCATGGTTATATGTGGAATTACACCCCAAAATACATTTTTCTGCTTCTCCTGAGTACAGGGATACCACATGTGTGGGACTTTTTAGGAGCCTAGCCGCGTACGGGACCCCGAAAACCAAGCACCGCCTTCAGGATTTCTAGGCACAAATTTTTGATTTCACTCCTCACTACCTATCACAGTTTCGAAGGCCATAAAATGCCAAAATCGCACAAAACCCCCCCAAATGACCCCATTTTGGAGTATAGACACCCCAAGCTATTTGCTGAGAGGAATGGTGAGTATTTTACAGCTCTCATTTGTTTTTGAAAATGAAGAAAGAAAATATATATATATATTTTTATTTTTTTTCAATTTTCAAAACTTTGTGACAAAAAGCGAGATCTGCAAAATACTCACAATACCTCTCAGCAAATAGCTTGGGGTGTCTACTTTCCAAAATGGGGTCATTTGGGGGGGTTTGTGCTATCTGGGTATTCCATGGCCTCCGAAACTGTGATAGGCAGTGAGAAGTGAAATCAAAAATTTACACCCTTAGAAAGCCTGAAGGCGGTGCTTGGTTTTTGGGGTCCCGTACGTGGCTAGGCTCCCAAAAAGTCTCACACATGTGGTATCCCCGTACTCAGGAGAAGCAACAGAATGTATTTTGGGGTGTAATTCCACATATGCCCATGGCATGTTTGAGCAATATATCATTTAGTGACAACTTTGTGCAAAAAATAAAAAAAAATTGTCGTTTTTCCGCAACTTGTGTCAACATATAAAATATTCCATGGACTCGACATGCCTCTCAGTATATAGCTTGGGGTGTCTACTTTCCAAAATGGGGTCATTTGGGGGGGTTTTGAACTGTTCTGGCATTTTATACACAACATTAGGAAGCTTACATCCACTCTTCTAACCACTTGAAGACAAAGCCCTTTTTGACACTTTTTGTTTACATGAAAACATTTTTTTTTTTGCAAGAAAATTATGTTGAACCCCCAAACATTATATATATTTTCAAAGCAAAGGCCCTACAGATTAAAATGGTGGGTGTTGCATTTTTTTTTCTACAAAGTATTTGCGCAGCAATTTTTCAAACGCATTTTTTGGGTTAAAAAATACACTTTTTTTAATTTTAATGCACTAAAACACACTATATTGCCCAAATGTTTGATGAAATAAAAAAAGATGATCTTAGGCCGAGTACATAGATACCAAACACGACATGCTTTAAAATTTTGCACAAACGCGCATTGGCGACAAACTACATACATTTTTAAAAGCCTTTAAAAGCCTTTACAGGTTACCCCAGTAGATTTACAGAGGAGGTCTACTGCTAAAATGATTGCCCTCGATCTGACCTTCGCGGTGATACCTCACATGCATGGTGCAATTGCTGTTTACATATGACGCCAGACCGACGCTTGCGTTCGCCATTGGGCAAGAGCAGGGCAGGACAGGGGTGCTTTTTTTTTTCTTTTTTTTTTATTATTAATTTTGCTTTTTTATTTTATTTTTAAATTGTTCCTTCCAAGTATTTTTTTTTTTTTTATCATTTTTATTGTTATCTCAGGGAATGTAAATATCCCCTATGATAGCAATAGGTAAAGACAGGTACTCTTTTTTGAAAAAACTGGGGTCTATTGGACCCTAGATCTTTCCTCTGCCCTCAAAGCATCTGACCACACCAAGATCGGTGTGATAAAATGCTTTCCCAATTTCCCAATGGCGCTTTTTATATCCGGGGGGGGACATTCCCTCCCACTGCTTGTAAAAGCAGTCCAGAGGCTAATTAGCCACTAGGATTGCTTTAACATGAAAGCCGGCCGCTGGCTGAAAAGAATGATACCAAGATGATACCTAAACCCGCAGGCATCATTCTGGTATAAACATTCAAAGTCCAGCAACATACCAGTACGTTGCTGGTCCTTGTTGGACATGTATTGTAATCTTTTTATTTCATGCAGCCAGTTGGCTGAACGAAAAAAGAGATTGATCGGTGGGTATGCCCACCATTAGAATACCGCCCTTCATCCACCCACTTCCAATGATGGGCATACACGCACCATTTATATATGCCGAAGCATGGGGGCATCCTCCCGCAAAAAAGTTATGCCGCACACACATGGTCGGACTTTTCCACGGGCAAGCCTCCGTCGGAATTTCGACCGTATGTACGCGGCATTAGGAGCAAAATCGCTCCTCCGCCCCTGCTGCCCCAATGCTTCGGCATATTTGCTTTTTTTTTTTTAACTGTGGTGGTGAAATCACCTCCTACAGCACTGGAGTCGCAGGGATCAGGCCTGTCTCTGCGAACGCTGCAGTTATGTGTGTTTTTGTTTTGTGACAGTGATCGATCGATACTGCACTTGGGTGGCCTGGGCTGGACGGAGGGGCAAAACGCAGGTGCCAGCAGGTATCTGGGCTGATCCCGCTAACACTGCGTTTTTGGGAACCCTAAACTGCTGGGGACGCTAGTATAGATCTGATCAGATCAGATATTGATCTGTTCAGATACTATACCACTAAGGGGGGTGTATGCTTCACGCGTGGGTGTTAGCGTTACTGGCACTAACCTGACACTGCCTGGGGTGTGACTCAGACCCTCTCTGACGCTAAAACCTAATTGATATCACCCGCTGGGCGATCAGGGGGTTAAACCTTTATTGGGTTATATACACGGCGGGTGCCCTGACACTATAAAAAGCAAACTAACTAACCAGCGTCACCCGTAACACTTATATGGTGATCACTGGTGAAAGGGTTAACTAGGGCAATCAGGGGGTTAAAACCTTTATTAGATAATATATGGGGGTACCTGACGCTATAAAAACCTGCGGCGAACCTAAAAAAAATTACCAGCTACCGATCTGCATCACCGACACTAAGACAGCGTTTAGAAAAACGATCGCTTAGCGACAGTGGTGATGGGGGTGAAAGGGTTACCTGGGGGGCGATCAAGGGGGTTAAACCTTTATTAGATAATATATTGGGGTACCTGACGCTATAAAAACATGCGGCGAACCTAAAAAAAATTACTGGCTACGATCTGCATCACCGACACTAAGACAGCATTTAGAAAAACAATTGCTTAGCGACAGTGGTGATAGGGGGTGAAAGGGTTACCTGGGGGGCGATCAAGGGGGTTAAACCTTTATTAGATAATATATTGGGGTACCTGACGCTATAAAAACCTGCGGCGAACCTAAAAAAAATTACCGGCTACCGATCTGCATCACAGACACTAAGACAGCGTTTAGAAAAACGATCGCTTAGTGACAGTGGTGATAGGGGGTGAAAGGGTTACCTGGGGGGCGATCAAGGGGGTTAAACCTTTATTAGATAATATATTGGGGTACCTGACGCTATAAAAACCTGCGGCGAACCTAAAAAAAATTACTGGCTGCCGATCGGCATCACTGACGCTAAGACAGCGATCAGAAAAATGATCGCTAAGCGACAGTGGTGATAGGCGGTGAAAGGGTTATCTGGGGGGTGATCAGGGGGTTAAACCTTTATTAGGGGGGGTTAGGGGGCTACACTGGACCTAAGACTAAACTTTGGTGACACTTTTACAGTCACAAATGTCACTGATTGCAGTGATCACTAAATAAATGGTCACTGCAATCAGTGACACTGTGACTGGGGGCTGGGGGGTGATCTGGGGGGTGATCTGGGGTGTCTGGGGGGGCGATTTATGTCCCTATGTGTCCTGGTGTCAGTGTAGTGTTGTGTGCACTGACCTGATGTCTTCTCTTGTACGGCGCTCGGTATATGTGAGCGCCGCACCAGAGATGACATCACTTCCTCCTGCTCCCTCTGTCTGACACAGACAGAGGGGGCATTTCCATTCGCCGGGAGCGATCGCGAGGGGGTGGCCAGAAACAAATGGCTGCCCCCTCATCCCGGAACGCTCCCGGACACTTAGCCACCGCTCACTGTACAGAAGGGGGGTCCCAACTATACAAAGGCAATCACGTATGCTCTACGTGATTGTGCCTGTCGGTGCCATTCTGCCGACGTATATATACAGTGAGCGGTCGTTAAGTGGTTAAAAATAGTACAAAACACCAGACTGTCAAGGTAATAGTCGTATGTCGCGGTACAAAGCAGGTATGGGGAATGCAGCGCGTGCTCCAACTGCGTTCCACCTGATGCTTTTCCGGAAGTGACGTAATGTGCGTGGCTCCGCCTTACGCTTTTCGTCAGACGTCGTCTGAGGTGGTCCATTGATATGAAGATACAATCAGTGAATATTGTCATAAGTGGTCTTTCCTGGCATAAATCCGGGTTGACATGAAATAATAAGGGACAGAATGACCTTGTTCAGACGAGAGGAGAGAACCTTGGCTAACACCTTGACATCACTATTCAATAGTGAGATAGAACAGAATGAACTGCATTGCAATCTATCTTTACCAGGTTTAGGCAATAGAACAATAAGGGCTTCAGCCATAGACTCAGGACGATTGTTGGCCATGAAGGTTTTGAGAAACAAACTATACAAATTAGGGGAAAGAATGTCAGCATTAGCTTGATACCACTCTACAGGTAGACTGTCCAGGCCTGGGGTTTTATTGGATGGCAAGAAATGAATAGCATCAGTGACTTTATTTATTGTTAAAGGACCATCCAACAATTGCTGTTGGGAGGAGTTAAGCTGCGGAATTGTGATAGGCCAAGAAACCACAAAAAAAACTGTAAAAGCCATTTAAGAGGGCGGAAGAGGGTCTGCATACAGTGTTTCATAAAACTGAGGTTGAGGTTCACATAGAGCTGGAACCCCTACAAAGTGTATTGGGCTAGGCAGAGGGTGAGGGGTCAAATGTCAATACCCAGTTAGCAATAACAAGATGCTTATTTCAAGCAAGGAGGCTGATCGCACAGAGATGGCAATCAGTCTCCCACCCCTTAGTGGACTGGGAGCAAAATATGAATATAACAATATTAAAGGAAAGGACTACCTATATCAGACAAGGAGCCTTAAAAAAATTTGATAAGATTTGGAAACTGTGGCAGGAGAAAAAATCGTAATTAAATACAAGTAAAGTCGTTGTAGAAGGGAATGGATGATTTGGAGGAAGGAAATGTGAGCGCGTGTGGCATAGGCTAACCAGTGGAAGGATGGCAGATGTAGAATGGAGTGAGAGGTACGAGGTAGTGGGGAAGGGGATTTTGTATTGGTTTTAAAGTGTTATTATGTCTTTTAAAAATAAAAAATAAATTTGTATGGGAGATTGGGTGGGGAGGGAAAGAGGGATTTGTATGCATTGTTGGAAAATGGAAAAAATGGTTTTATTAAAGATATGAAATTGATAATGACTGTCTTTACTGTGTTCTATTAATATATATATATATATTAATATATATATATATATATATATATATATAATGCTTTGGAAATTATTTTGTACCCTTCTCCTGACTGATACCTTTTCACAATGAGATCCCTCTGAGGCTTTGGAAGCTCTCTGTGGGCCATGGCTTTTGCTGCAGAATGCAACTAAGAAAATGTTAGGAAAGACCTACTAGAACAGCTGAACTTTATTTGGGGTTAATCAGAGGCACTTTAAATAATGGCAGGTGTGTACTGACTCCTATTTAACATGAGTTTGAATGTGATTGCTTAATTATGAACACAGCTACATCCCCAGTTATAAGAGGGTGTGCACACTTATGCGACCACGTTTTTTTATTTTTACTTCACCCTAAAAGATTTCAGTTTGTTTTTCAACTGAGTTGACTGAGTTGTACAGTTTATGGGTCACATTAAAGGTGGAAAAAGTTCTGAAATGATTTATCTTTGTCTCATTTTTTACATCACAGAAACCTGACATTTTAACAGGGGTGTGTAGACTTTTTATAGCCACTGTATTTATTTACAATTGCTGTAGAACTTCTGGATCAACTTCTGACAAAAGGAAACCTGCGCATGGTTACAGCACAGGTGATCCCCTCTGGACAACAGTGAAGCGCAGTGTTTCCATCAGGAAAGTCATGGGATATTGCTATGTACACGCATAGGCAAATTGGGTCTAATGCCGTGTACACACGACCGTTTTTAATGTCATTGAAAAAAACTGCATTTTTCTCGACGTGATTCTACTCAAGCCTGCCTTGCCTACACACTATCATGGAAAAAAATGCTTGAGTAAAGTGTGGTGACGTACAACACGTACAACGGCACTATAAAGGGGAAGTTCCATTCGGATGGCGCCACCCTTCACGTTAGTAAAGTTTTTTGAGTGACGATTCGCGCTTTTCAGCCTCATGCTCTTCAGTCCGTTACAGCGTGACGAATGTGCTATCTCCATTACGAACGCTAGTTTTACCAGAACGAGCGCTCCCATCTCATACTTGATTCTGAGCATGCGCATTTTTTTTCACGTCGTTAAAGTCATGACGAGAGAAACGACGATGTAAAAAACGACGTGAAAAATTAGAGCATGTTCCAATTTTTTCATGGCCGTTTTTCACGTCGGGAAAAATGCTCTGAAGCCCACACACGATCATTGTTAATGACCATTTAAAAAAAAATCATTTTTCTCGTCATTAAAAATGGTCGTGTGTACACGGCATAAGAGGACTTTATTTCATGTTTAGCTTGTGTATGAGCACATTAACGCATAGCAGCCAATCAGATTTCACCTTAATCAGACTGATAAAATATAAAATATGATTGATAGGTATGGGCTGCTTCAGTTTCCCCCTTGTCTTGTTTGGAAAGCTTGACAACAACCAATGCTTTCTTTGAACAGAAACATGTTCCAAAACTCCTTGCACCCATCACAATGTATACAAGGTGCTTAAATATATTAGCATCTTTCTTATAAAGATGTTATACTTGCATTTCCATACAAAATAATAAAATACACATGTTTAAAAACAAAATGTGACAGTTTCTGTTACTGGCACACCCAAAAAATATTAGAACCATATTCAAATCTGTTAGCTCTCTCACATTGCCTTTGAAACACTTGAAATAATACTGTATGTTGATTGAATTAGTATTGGAATTAATTTCAAACATATGTACAATATCCTTTTTAATTGTGTTGCAAAATCTTTGAAATGTGAGTCTGTTTTAGTGCATTTCAGTTAAAATAATAAAACTTGTTTTAACATTCAGAGAAACCTATTTCATTCCCCTTCTCCTCCTCAAAGCAATCATTCTTCCCTATTTTCTATAATTAGTAGGAAGTATAAAGAGAGCGTATATGTGTTTATAGGGGCACATTTTCATTGGTTTATGAATTAAATATAAATTATTACAAAATGTTTCTTGTATCATGCTCCACGTGCAAATTGTAGTGCAAAGGGAACTGATGATGGATATGGAGTAGCATCATGGCAGTAAGTGAAAATTAGCATCTGATTATTGAGAAAGAGCTAGCAAAATGAAAGAGGATTGTTCATTGGCTTATATGGGTTACTTTCTCCTTGGCTTTTTAACCGCTTGCCGACCGCCCCATGTACATGTACTGCGGGGCCGTGGCTCCTACAGGCAGAATCTGGGTTTGCGGCACAGCGGGAGCCAATCAGCGGGTCCAGCTGACCTGATGTCGCCGGGACCTGCCAATCATTCCCAACAGAGGCAGAACAGCTGTCTGTCTATGTAAACAAGGCAGATCACCGTTCTGCGACAAGGGAAGACAGAGATCCTGTTTTTCTGCTAAGTCTTCCCACAGTACAAGCACCCCCCACACAGTTAGAAAGCACTCCCTAGGGACATATTTAACCCTTTGATCGCCCCTGATGTTAAACCCCTTCCCTGCCAGTGATCACTGTATTGGTGTCACTGGTCCCCAAAAAGTGTCACTTAGTGCCCGATTTGTCCGTCGCAATGTCAAAGTACCGCTATAGGTCGCTGATTACCACCATTACTAGTAAAAATAAATAAATAAAAATTCCATAAAAATATTCCATAATTTGTAGATGCTATAGCTTTTGCGCAAACCAACCAATGTACGCTTATTGGGATTTTTTTTTTACCAAAAACATGTAGCAGAATACAAACTGGTCTAAACTGATGAAGAAAATAGATTTTTTAATTTGATAAGATTTATAGCAGAAAGTAAAATATGTATATTTTCAAGTGGTTAAATTATACAAAAGACCTCTTACTATTACTTATTTATTTATGTAGAAGTCTTCCTTTTATCTGGAAACTGATGAGCTACTGTAAGACCCCTTTCACACTGAGGAGTTTTTCAGGCGGTTTAGTGCTAAAATTAGTGCCTAAATACCGCCTGAAAACTCCTGCCCCTGCAGTCTCAATGTGAAAGCCAGAGGGCTTTCACACTGAGGCGGTGCGCTAGCAGGACCGCTCCAAATGTCCTGCTAGCAGCATCTTTGGAGCGGTGTGTTTACCGCTCCTTCCCATTGAAAGTAATGGGAAACCGCGGTAATACCGCCGGCAATGCGCCTCTTTCGGCCGTTAGCGGGGGTTAATACCGCACCGCTAGCGGCCGAATACCGCCGCAATTCCGACGGTATAGCGCCGCTAAAAATAGCGGCGCTATACCGCCACCGCCCCAGTGTGAAAGGGGCCTAAGCAATAGGCATAATTAACAAATCAAACACACCAGGATAAAGATCATATTTTCAAAAAAGGCAACAGTTATTTTCAGCTGATTCCAATGAGATTGGAAAATAGCAGTCACATGGCTAAAATAAAAATCCTTATCCTTGGTGTTAAAGATTTGTGAATCGAGCCTAATGACTTTAAAGCAGATCTCCACCAAAGATCATAAGCTCAAGATCTCAGTATTATTTCCAGTGTTATATCTCATCTGATCTCAGTATTATTTCATGTGACAAAGCTGCAAGCATACCCCATTTTTTTTTTGCTCGCTTCAAGATGCCAATGTATTTTGAATTGGCCGCAATGCAACAAAGATTCTTCTCTCTCACTCTCGGTCTCTCCCTCTCCCTCTCTCTCTCCCCCTCTCTCATATTTTTAACTTTTTGCGTTTATTGATTGGTTTGCGCAAAAGTTATAGCGTCTACAAAATAGGGGATAGTTTTATGGCATTTTTATTATAATTTTTTTTTTTTTTACTAGTAATGGCGGTGATCAGCGATTTTTATTGTGACTGTGACATTATGGCAGACACATCGGACACTTTTGACACCATTTTGGGACCATTGTCATTTTTAGGCTCGGTTCACACCTATGCCAATTGGTTGCGGCTTACACCGCATCCAATTCACATAACATTTTAAAATACCTTTATTTTAATGAGGCTGGTTTACATATGTGCGATGCATTCGCACTGCGCATTGCCCAAAAAACGTGTGCGCTTTCTAGGCAGTGCGGTGCGAATTGTCTGCACATTATCTTCTATGGGAAAGCATCTGATTCGCAGATGTGTTCCGTTCTGAACAGGAATTCTCTCCCTGCTCACTACACTTCCCCCCTCTCCCTCCCCTCTCCCAGGTCAGCTAATCCGCAGCTACAACGCAAACGAACCGCTGAACAGCTCTGTTTTCACTTCGCAGAGAAAACAGTCCGGTGCGAATTCCAGCTCCGTTCTCTGTGCGAAGAAAAGAAGCAGCTGTTCAGCGCTTCCTCTGCGTTGTAGCTGCGGATCAGATGAGCAGGGAGAAGGGGAGGTGTAGTGAGCAGGGGGAGAGAATGCCTGTTCACAACGGAATGCATCTGCGAATCAGATGCGTGTCCATAGAAGATAATGGGCCTGAATTTGCACCTGAGCCAGAACGCAATGCCTAGAAAACGCACACGTTTTTTCTGCACTGTGCAGTGCGAAGTCCCCGCAGATATGTGAACCAGCCTCATACAAATCTATGTATTTTAAAATGTCTTGCGAATTGGATGCGTTGTAAGCGGCATCCAATTCGCATAGGTGTGAACCGAGCCTTAATGATTTTCTATTTTAAAGTTTAGATACACTTTAAATACTTTAAGAACATTCTGTTTCTTTTCAAAACAGATAACACCTAGGTAGCATGTTCTGCTCAAAGCCGACACTTTGGAAGTAGAACAGGAAGTATGCTAAGCTAATATTATTATTATTTCATTCATTTTAAAACCTGTTTTTGTAACCTAGAAGCAAAATTTTTCTTTTCATTCATGTTGATGTAACACTATCCTGTTCTAATCTCTATGGAATTTCTACAGATATTTTTTCAGTGGTAAAAATTAAGATTCACAAAAATTTTCTTCAGCAGGTTTAAATTGAAACATGTTTGAAAAAAAAAATCCATATTTATTCTCAAGACATCTCTGGTTCAACTAATGAAAATGCCAAGTGGAAAGGTTCGGTCTTATTACTTGTATTTTTTACATAAAGCACCTGCATACCATAAGCCCTGTAAAACAGTCTACATGATGGAATAATAATTGCTTGGGAAAGGATAACCTCAAGTTACACATTTTTATTTTCACAAATGAGTAATACTCTAAGAACAGCCAAGGACATGGGCACTGTGTAACATAACTTGAACAACTGCTGCTGATACATCTACAGTAGCAATTACCATCACAAAGTTTTAATCCAAGTAGTGGATACACCAGCCTGGGCTGATTTTAATCATGGGGTACCACAGCAAATCAGAAGTTGGCATTCAACTGTCTACTATAGGCAGACTAAAATAAGACGACTTTCAGTTAGCTACTATATGTGTCTTTACATTGCATATTGTAATGAAGCTCAATAAATTGCAGAATATGAAATGTTTTCACTGGTTAAAATTCACCATATAAGACCATACAAGTTTTAAGGAACTTTAGAAAATAAAAAACACAACTGCAAATTATACTTGTGTCACCTTAGAACTATGCAAGTCAACTTATTTAAATTAGATATCAGATATAAATGTTTTTGATACCACCATACAATACTATTCACTAAAATAGTTCAAGTAGGAAACCAGATAGCACCTCCCACAGCAACCAATGAGAATTAAATTTATACCGCTATGACATTACCATAATATGTTCTGACCAGCTGCCAGGAGCTACAGCACTTTGCACTTTGGGGTTTGTTTCTTTCATTGGCTACTGAAAAAAGCTGGTCATAGATTAATCAAAATGGCTGGTTCAGCAGAGACCAGACAAATTTTGATGTGTGGCTAGCTGAACGAAAAAAAAAAAATTGATCTATCTCTGGTCAGCACAAGTAGTTTGTTCTGAAATCTGGAAATTCATTAAATTATAGGAGACATGAGTTTATCATTTGCTCCATCTCCTAAGCCGTGTACACACCATCGGTTTCACCAATGAAAACGGTCCGATGGACTGTTTTCATCGGACGACCCGATCGTGTATGGTGCCCCATCGGTCTTTTTTCCATCGGTGTTAAAAAAATAGAACATGTTTTAAATTTTTCCGATGGGAAAAAAAACGATAGCAAAATCCGACCGTCTGTGTGGAACTCCATTGGATAAAAAGCCCACGCATGCTCAGACAGAATTAGGAGACGGGAGCACTCATTCTGGTAAAACTAGCATTCGTAATGGAGATAGCACATTCGTCATTCTGTAATGGACTGAAAAGCACGGAGACTAAAAAGCGCGAATCGGCTCTCACCAAACTTTCACTAACACACGGTAACACGAAATTAGCAAAAGCAGCCCAAAGGGTGGCGCCATTGGATTTGAACTTCCCCTTTATAGTGCCGTCGTACGTCACGGCGTTTGGGACGATCGGTTTTTTGACTGATGGTGTGTAGGCAAGACTGATGGAAGTCAGCTTCATCGGATTTCAGATGGAAAAATTCATCGGATTAGAATCCATAGGAAATCTGATCGTGTGTACAGGGCTTTAGAGTAATTTCTGATTTGTTGTTACTGTTTGCTTTTTTTTATGCCTTACAGAATAAGATTGCACATTCACAGCCAGCTATTTACTAGGGATGCAACAGGTCCTTGCATCATTAGCAAAAGTTATAATTTAAGATGACAAGTTGATTGACATGCAGTATAGGGCTAGTTGTAGAGATATCCTTGTATGTTGAATAATCACCATCACTGTTCTTTTTCCTGATTTGTCCTTTTACTTCATTCTTATGGAAAACACAAGCATTAGGAGGAAAAGCTAGAGTCACACGTGGTACTACAGGATGTGTTTAATAAGATTCATACTCATTCTTGTGAATGTGTTATACATGTAGTAAAAACATTGTTACTTTGATACCATGGAAAAGGGAATGATTGTCATCTATTATTAGGATATTTGCAACAGGTTATAACATTTCTGTAGAGTATAAGGGGCACTTTCAATATTTTAAAGTGCATGTTCCCATATTAAGTTAATCTACAGTATATGCAGCTCAATAACAACTCAGTCATCATAAGCAATTTTAATGTTTCCACTAGTAGAATAGACAAAAGTTTGACTGGCCGCCTTAAAATGTATAATCCAATTCCCTACAGGTCTCAATTAAAAGTTTAGATATCTCTGGCTCACAGCTCACTAGGTGTTTATAGGATTTGTGCAAAAGTGTGAATTACACGGTGGGTGCAAAAATTATTTTAAAGTGATACTAAAGTCTCAGTTTTTTTGTTATACTTCACCAGATCCTCCTCTTCTTGGGTCCCTCTTCAGTGTTCCTGGACCCTCCCTCCTGTTGAGTGCCCTACAGCAAGCAGCTTGCTATGGGGGCACCCGAGCAGAATCGCAGCTTTGCCTGTCCATTCAGACACGGAGCCGCAGCCTGGGCCCACCCCCTCTCTCCTCATTGGCTCACTGACTTTGATTGACAGCAGCTGTCTCAGCCAATGAGGAGGGAGAGTCCCGGACAGCCAAGGATCTTGTGCAACATCGCTGCACACAGAAGGCTTTTTTTGTCTTAAGGCATAGAATGCCTTAGGATAAAAAACTTTGTGCCTTCACAACCACTTTAAGTATAAGACCAGCTTATTCTTTACTAGTACCTATCATGGGAGATGCACTGGGAAAGTTGGTCAGCTATAAAAACAGAAGCTGGCCTTAAAAAAGCCTGATAATGGTATTGCTGTGGTGATCCTTTATAGGAAAAACAACTTCCTTTGCAGAGGGAATCTCAGTATTTTTGGAAAAAGCTGGAAGAGACCTGCAGAAAGAGAGAAATTATGTGCTGGCAGCCTTGTAAGTAAAAAAAAAAGCTTTTGCTTCCTTGAGCTGGACACAAGGTGAATTCTTGGACATGGCCATGTATCATATAGTGCTGGGCAGGCTATAGATTCTTTTGTGGTTTATGTATTATTTTCTCTGTACAGATGCTGCCTAGATTTAAGTTGAAACCAGTACCTACCTATGTACTTTTGAAATGCTTTGTACAAAAAATAAATCAAGCCTGATGACCCCAACAGACAATGGAAGCAAGGCTTCTATCGTCACAACACCTAAATGGCACCTGTTTGCATTAAAGCAAAATTCTAATGTGCGTAAACCCTCAGATAGTTCATTATTATGAAGAAACAAAGTCAGCAGTCAAGTGCATATTGTTTGAATATATGCACACAACACCAAGTTCTGCACATACATACTGCAGAACATAAATGATGGAAGCATGGAGACATATTTATGGCTTAAGAGGTGTATACAGCATGTTATTGCAACACCAGTTCGACAAATCCTACAAAGCATCATAAAACACCAATTAAAATATAAAATACAACTGAACAACAAAGACAATTATAGATTTTGTCACCACAGACTGAAAAAATAGGACAGTAATAAAGACAATGGTCTCTGGCACACCATCAAACACAAGCTAATAAAATAACGAAGGCAGAAACATCTAGCCTCCATAAATCATGTCAAGTGTTTCCTTGCCAGCACATCCTCTATGCCAAACCTATCCTTTGTGCCTTTCACACATGCTTACATGACACACTATAAATCTGGCAATTACATGGCTTTGGAATCAAGTCAGGCAAAACTAAATTTAATCAAGACAGACGGATGGATGGGCAGACAGACAGCCGAGAGATGGAAGGGAGGTGATAGATTTATTAAAAATAAATTTATTCAGAAAATAAATTTGTCAACCAGCTTTTGTTTTTAATATCGAACACTCAAAACCAACAGAAAAGGGTGTTTTGAATTACACTTTCATTCCAGCTTCACGCAGTGGGAAATAATATACAAATATGTCTTTCATCTAAAACTGATAGCTAATGTAATGGATATTTTTATTGCTATTATTATTTTATAATAAATTTGTGCTACACAGTACCATACTGCAGTTGAGATTTTATCTAACTTGCTGTGAGCTTTAAGAATAAACCTTAACTATTCAATTTAGCAATCACAAAATACTTACCGTATCTACTCGAGTATAAGCCGACCCGAATATAAGCCGAGGCACCTAATTTTACCACAAAAAAATGGGAAAACTTATTGACTCGAGTATAAGCCTAGGGTGTCCATCTGCATGCCTCACTTTGCCTTACTGTGTCCATGTGCATGCCTCACTGTGTCCATGCCTCACGGTGCCTTACTGTGCCCATGCCTCACTGTGCCCATGCCTCACTGTCACTGTGTCCATGCCTCACTGTGTCCAATCTCCCTACCTGATCTCCGGCACTGTGTGACTAGACTGATGTTTAACATGGGAGTCTATGGAAGGGGTGCACGGCTTTGAAAAATCGGTGCTCTACGGCCGTAGGTCCCCATGACAACAAACTTTGCACACTTGTAGTTGATGAGTGGGGCTACATGTGTGCCAAGTTTGGGGTCCAGGGGACCTAGGGCCGGCCGGTACCGGGTCCTCAAAATCACCGGAGAAATTACCGTTTAACATGGGAGTCCATAGAAGGGGTGCCCGGCTTTGAAAAATCGGTGCTCCCCGGCCAACAAACTTTGCACACTTGTAGAGGAAGAGTGGGGCTACATGTGTGCCAAGCTTGGGGTCCAGGGGACCTATGGCTGGCCGGGATCAGGCGCACAAAGGTGAAGATGGACACAGACTCGAGTATAAGCCAAGGGGGGCATTTTCAGCACAAAAAAATGTGCTGAAAAACTCAGCTTATACTCGAGTATATACGGTACACAAAAAATGAGATTGGAAGGATATGTAAATCAGTGGTGATAGTAGCATTGGTCTTTAGTGTCATGGAAAATGTTGTCTGATATAACAAAGTGAAAGCAAACTTCTCTACAAGAATCGAGAAGCACAACATATCTAAGTGTCTCTAACATCTCTTAACCTCTTGTGGGGAGGTCAGCTTATTAGATCTATGAAAACAAATGAGATTATTTATCTATATAACTGAACATTTCAGAGATGGATTACATTGGGATTAAAGAGCCAAGAGGAGTTCAGGAGATGCACAGACCACAGAGACCATAATGTGAATTTATTTTACAACCCTACTGCTAATGTCTACAACATTCCTTGCATTTTCATCAGCCCTTTTATGTGGTGGCAGCTTAGATGCCCATGATGGCATCACTATGTGCCAACTACTTGCAAAATGAAAACCTTAATACTGCATGTCAGCAACATAAACATCAGCAAACTATTAAAGGAAATCTGGGTATTTGCCATATACTTCAGTATATGTATACATGTGAGCAGCCTGTTCATGTTCTACATACCCTGCTAATGTGTATCCATCCATTGATGCTTTAAAGGACATAATACTTTAGTAGAAGTGACTACACCAGCAGACCTACATGGGAATTGTAAATTCCCTGTTGTGCAAGTTTTCCTATTTAGTAAACATATCCATAAACACAAAAAGATGGTTGAATTTATGGGTGGCTGCAAACACCCAAGGACTATTATTCATGAGGGTGCAACAAACAAGGTTAAAAAAAAAAAAAAAAAATCCACTGATATGTATCCAGATGGACTGGATAACTCCCCCTTACAACCTTCACATACATTATTATGCATGCATAGATATTAACATGCAGACCCAAGCAGCAAAAGGACATATGTCCACAGAGCCATTAAGACCTTATTTATATTACAAGGGATGTTTACATTTCTTGTAATAGGAACAAAAGTGATAAAAAAAAAATTAGGGAGACGGTGTAAAAAATAAAATAAATAAATAAAAAATGAAAGCGCCCCTATGCCTATCCTATCCCTCCGTGCTCGTGCGCAGATGCAAATGCATACGTAAGTCGCGCATACATATATAAACAAACAGTGTTCGCACCCCACAAAAGGTATTACCGCAAATGTTAGAGCGAAAGCAATAATTCTAGCACTAGACCTCCTCTGTAACTCTAAACAGGTAACCTGTAAACATTTTTAAACTGTCGACTATGGAGATTTTTAGGTATCGTAGTTTGTCGCCATTCCACGAGTGTGCGCAATTTTAAAGTGTGACATGTTAAGTATATAATTACTCGGCGTAACATCATCTTTTATATTGATTTAGGGTTATATATTGTGTTTTTTTGCATATAAATTCATTAAAGTGTATTTTTAGAAAATAATTGCTCAAATACCGTGTGACATAAAATATTGTAATGATTGACATTTAAAAAAAAATATATATATATATATATATATATATATATATATATATATATATATATATATAATGTTTCGGGTTTCTAAGCCATTTTTAGCAAAATAATACTGGTTTAAACTTGTAAACAAAAAGTGCCAGAAAAGGCTTGGTCTGCAGGTGGAAACCTGTTGCTTTACTCTGAATAGGTAAAGTACAGACTTACTTTAGGCTGGGTTCACACTTAAAGTGGATGCGGCTGACAGCAGGGGTCCGAGGTGTCCCTTTTCTCCGTTTCAGGGACGAATCAGGCCCAAATTTTTGCCTGAATTCGAACCTGAAACGGAGCCAAAGACGCATAGGACCCCTGTGCAATTCGCTCCACAGTCGTCCCAGGGATGTGTGAACCGGGTCGATTGAGAGCAAGTCACAATCTCCTGTCATGCAAATTGGATCAAGGACTAATTTGAAGGATAATCTTCAAATTAGTCCTTGATCCTTTAAAGGATAACCTTCAAAGGGTCAAGGACTAATTTGAAGGTTATCCTTCTTCACAATCATGGAGCTAAAAATCTGAAGAACAATGCAATACATAAAACAAAAAGAATTTCAAAGAGAATTGTGGGACCTCATATCACACCTCTTTTTTGTACCTGTTCCTGATACCACCACTTCTCGATTTGGGGACTCGGACATAGCGTCAGCCAGTCGCTCACGGAGACCTTCATCTGTGCTTTCAATGGAAGAGATGTGGCGCAACCCAAAGCTCTCAGGCCAGCTCCCACACACTTCCAGAAGAGTGACGCTACGATCATAGGCTCCTAGAATGAATAAAACAAAGCGATTAATCTACTTTTGCTTTTCTCCCTTCTTAAAAAACAAGTGACTCAAATGTATTATATTTAAATGTTTATATTTATTGCATATTATACAAATCATTTAAATTACTTAACAGTTTATTCCATCCAAAAAGTAACAAAATACATCAATTGAGGCACAGTTAGTAACTTCCTGTTTGTCTTTTTCACTATTTTTTATGGAAACAACATACTACAAAACAGAAATGTCATTAAAACATGGAGATTATACTATTTTTATATAAGGTGCATTGAAACATTTTTGGTCATGAGGTAACAGAGTGGTAATATGGGTCTATGGATTTGGTATATTGATCAAATCATGCCATTCCCATTATGTTGCCTATAATTTGGGTCACTTCCACAATGGCTGCAACAACATGCAAAAGATACAAGCACTCCTCAATAGCCTGTGTAAGATGCCCATCTCATCAATGACTCCATCTCATCATTGCCTGCGTAAAATATATAACTTAAAACCCTAGGAATCAACCCTAAGAACTCTGATCTCTGGATATCACACATTCCATGGAGAATAGCACATTTCCCATAAATGTTGGAAAGATAGCTAAACTATATGCAGTAATTGTGCTGCCTTTGCTTATATACACAGATCAGCTATAACATTATGACCACTGCCAGGTAAAGTGAATAACATTGATTATCTCCCAACAATGGCACCTGAAATTGGGTGCTATATATTAGGCAGCAAGTGAACATGTTGTCCCAGAAGTCGGTTTGTAAAAAGCAGAAAAATGGGCAAGTGTAAAGATCTGTGTGACTTTAACAAGAGCCAACTTAGTCTAGACAACGGCCTCAGAGCAACCCCAAAACTACAGCTTTTGTGGGGTGTTTCCAGACTGCAATTGTCAGGACTTTTCAAAATTGGTCCAAGGAAGGTAAACCAGTGAACCAGTGACAGGGTCATGGGCAGCCAAGGATCATTGATTCTCATAAGGAGCAAAGGCTGCTAGTGTAGTCTGATCCAATAGAACTACTGTAGTTTAAATTGCAAAAAAAAATAATCTAGCTCCAATAGAAAGGTGTCAGAACATGAGAGCATCACAGTATGTTGTGTATGGGGCAGCGTAGCCACAGAGTGGTTAGGCTGCCCATGCTGACACTTGCCCTCAGTCAAATGGGCACATGAGCATCAGAACTGGAAGAAGGTGTCTTCAAGGTGTTGGGTTGACCTCCACATTATCCAGATCACAATCCAATCGAGCATCTTTGGGATGTGCTGGAAAAACAATTTCAATCCATGGAGGCCCTCACCTAACAACTTACAAGACTTAAAGGATCAGCTACTATTGGCTTGGTGTCAAATACCACAGGTTACCATCAGAGGTCTAGTGAAGTCCATGCCTCAGTGGGTCAGGGCTGTTTTGGTGGCAAAAACGAGGACCTGCTGAATATTAGGTGGGTGGTCATGTTATGGTGGGTGGTCATAATCAGTGTATATATAATATAATATTTTCAATGTTTCTGAAAATTCTAATTCCTGGGATATTTAAAAGTAATAGAAGTACAAGATTCAAAAACTGTAGGGGGATTGTAATAACCTTGGGCAACCAGTCACAGCCATATATTATTCTCTTAAATATGGTAAACGGAAATATGATTGTTTGCTACATTTTGCACACGGTCACTGCATTTCGTGTTGACAAAGCCTCTCATTTAAATCCAGAAATTAATGGAACATTTTAAATCCTACATGAACAATGTAAAAAGAGGTAGCATTACAATTTGTTATAAGTGCACAAACCTGTGTAAAAACAATTTATATTTACAAATGATGGATTACAAACAACTATCTTTCGGGCCATTAACAAAATTACAAGAGGCAATAAATGGGATAAAATATTTGGTCTGTTTTAGGAAGCCGACCATAGCCATTTATATGCAAGCAGCATGTTTATCCACTATATAAATTATATACTATGTCATTTTAAGCAGCATTTTTATCCACTACAGTATATAAATGATATACTATGTAATTTTAACAGTAAAGACCAAACACTAAAGGCAGCATGGATTCAAGCAAGGTTAGTTCTGCTTTCACTCACATTTTTTTTTTCTCAATTCTATTTATTAAGGTTTTGTAGAAACACTACAGATAAAAGAAAATAATAAGAAAATAAAGAAAAAAAAAACTAACCAGGTGTGGTAGCATACGCAGGAGAGCACTAGTCAGTATTTCACAATTACGTATGCAAATGGAATAAGGGTAGGTTTAATCATAGTAGGTCTATGCTCATGTGCATGGATCATGCTAAGTTGAAAGGATATAGGAAATAAATTTGATCGGTAGGGCTCGGTAGGTGGTCAGCGCCCCTAGATAACACTCCTGATTTCAGAGTTGAGGCAGTGTTTTCAGGATACACCCCTTTTCACTCACAAATTTACTATAAGTTTTGTCATAGTAAAACAGTTGTATACATTTATTCCCTCATACCAATGATAATAAAGGAAAAAAATCTAAATACCTTTAGCAATTTTATTTATTTTTTTGTCTTTATTGCAATTAATAATCAAAGATTTTCTCAAGTTGAGGTCAGGACTCTGTGCGTGCCCAAGTTCAAGTCAAGTTCCTCCACCCCAAACTCGCTCATCCATGTCTTTATGGACCTTGCTTTGTTCTCTGGTGCGCAGTCATGTTGCAAAAAGAAGGGGCCATCCCCAAACTGTTCCCACAAAGTTAACTAGACCTAAGGGGTCAAGCCCAACCCCTGAAAAACAACCCTGCACCATATTCCAGCCTCCACCAAATGATTTGGACAGTGCACAAATCAAGGTCCATAAAGACATGGATGAGCGAGTTTGGGGTGGAGGAACCTGACTGGCCTGCACAGAGTCCTGACCTCAACCCGATAGAACTCCTTTGGGATGAATTAGAATGGTGACTACGAGCCAGGCCTTCTAGTCCACATCAGTGCCTGACCTCACAAATGCGCTTCTTGAAGAATAATCAAACATTCCCATAGACACACTCCTAAACCTTGTGGACAGCCTTCCCAGAAGAGTTGAAGCTGTTATAGCTGCAAAGGGTGGGCCAACTCAATATTGATCCTTACGGACTAAGACTGGGATGCCATTAAATTTCATGCACATGTAAAGGCAGGCAACCCAATACTTTTGGTAATATACTGTATGTAATTAACATGCCAAATAATCAAAAGGATAAGCATATTCTTATACACACACTTGTGTACAATAGATGTATTTGTTCTTGACTATATTAGGGATGCATAATGTACAATTATGGTTTATATTTTATTACGTTTTAAAGTACTTTTATCTTTCACTTTATTAGATGCCAGTAAATGAATGGGTGGACATGAACAGCCATATCCCTTCCCTGATTTCCCATTACTAGTCCTTCTGGAGAGAAAAGCAGATGAAGGTATTGTCAGAGGGAGTACTGTAATTAATCTCTAGGAGAGGTAATAAATACCTGTAGCTGCTACACTTACTTGTGACTTAGTATGCATGAATGTGTAGCGCCCCTCTACTTTGAGGGGTGCTAGGTGCCTAAATTTAGGGGTTGGTCTGAGCTAGTAGCCAGGCTCAGACCACTTTTATTGATAGGTTCGGTTGCTTTGTTTCTGCAAGTGTTGTACTGGTGTGCAGTTCCCTGTGGCCTGTAGGTGACACTGCCATGACAGGTCAGGGTTGCCCACTGGTGACAGTGCTGTGCCTTAGGGTGTCCTCTCTCGGCAGTAGTACAGTGGGCGTGGTCGGCCTGCTGTGCATGCCGGGAGAGGATACATAAGGGGCAGACACCGCCGGGAGCAGGGGAAAGAGGTTCCGGAGTTTGGGTCGCGTGACCTGGCCCTCCAGGCGAGGGGTGTGCGAGTGCATCGGTCCCAGGCACCTTTAGCCTGGGACTGCAGCTTCGCCATTGGAGGAGGAAAGGATTACCTTAAAGTGGTTGTAAACCTCAGACATGACATATGAACAAGGCACATCCTTCTATACATATCTCTGAGTGTGATTTCTTTCTGCTGCCTGGTTCCTCTGCTATCAGCATGCCTCTGGCAGCTTTTCCCAACACCAAGAGTTAAAATGGTGATGGGGAGGGAGCTGCAGCTCTTAGCCTGTGACTGTTAGCCACAGCTGTGCTAGTTCTCCATACTGTGTGAAGGGATTGTGTCCCTTCTCTCCAATCAGGACGCAGAGCTGTCTGCTTCTGTGTGTTTTCAGAATGATCTACAGAAGAAATGGCTGCTAATACACAGATACAACTTGTATAGGGGGATTTTTTTAATCTCTGAGTATCACCTAATGCTAGTCACTTCACTTGGTACATGGGAGGGTTTAGAGCTACCTTAAAGAAGAATTCCAAGTTTGGAATATTATACAGTTACATTGGTCCAGCTTGGACTAATGAAACTATGAAAATACCATACCTGGTCAATGCCCTGGGAAGCCGGAACTTACTGAAGTAGACATGGCTACTCCAGAGATCTTCACTTCCTGTCCCGTGCCAAGTGGCAGCCCTGCTGCATGCTGAACACAGAAGGTTGGGTGCTCAGCATAGTTGCCATTCAGAGAATGCTTTTTATTTCCTGAACAGGGATGAGCCGAACACCCCCCTGTTCGGTTCGCACCAGAACCTGCGAACAGACAGAATGTTCGTGTGAACTTTAGAACCCTATTAAATACAATGGACTCGAACGTTCGAAATCTAAAGTGCTAATTATAAAGGCTGATATGCAAGTTATTGTCCTAAAAAGTGTTTGGGGACCCGGGTCCTGCCCCAGGGGACATGTATCAATGCAAAAAAAAGTTTTAAAAAGTGACGTTTTTACGGGAGCAGTGATTTTAATAATGCTTAAAATGAAAAAATAAAAGTGAAATTTTCCTTTAAATTTCGTACCTGGGGGGGTGTGTATGATATGCATGTGAAGTGGCGCATGTTTCCCGTGCTTAGAACTGTCTCTGCACAAAATGTCATTTCTGAAGTAAAAAAAGTCATTTAAAACTCACTCGCGGCTATTAACCACTTAAGCCCCGGACCATTTGGTAGCTAGAGGACCAGAGGTGAATTCAGAATTTTGCACTGCGCTGCTTTAACTGTAAATTGTGCGGACATGCAATGTTGTACCCAAACGAAATTTGCGTCCTTTTCTTCCCACAAATAGAGCTTTCTTTTAATGGTATTTGATTGCCTCTGCGATTTTTATTTTTTGCGATATAAACGGAAAAAGACCGAAAATTTTGAAAAAAAATGATATTTTCTACTTTTTGTTATAAGAAAAATCGAATAAACTCAATTGTAGTCATACATTTAGGCCAAAATGTATTCAGCCACATGTTTTTAGTAAAAAAAATGTCAATAAGCGTATATTTATTGGTTTGCGCAAAAGTTATAGAGTTTACAAACTAGGGTACATTTTCTGAAATTTACACAGCTTTAAATTTATGACTGCCTATCTCATTTCTTGAGGTGCTAAAATGACAGGGCAGTACAAAACCCCCCCAAATGACCCCATTTTGGAAAGTAGACACCCCAAGGAAATTGCTGAGAGGCATGTTGAGCCCATTGAATTTTTTATTTTTTTGTCCCAAGTGATTGAATAATGACAAAAAAAAAAAAAAAAAATTACAAAAAGTTGTCACTAAATGATATATTGCTCACACATGCCATGGTTATATGTGGAATTTCACCCCAAAATACATTTTACTGCTTCTCCTGAGTACGGGGATACCACATGTGTGGGACTTTTTGGGAGCCTAGCCGCGTACGGGACCCCGGAAACCAAGCACCGCCTTCAGGATTTCTAAGGGCGCAAATTTTTGATTTCACTCCTCACTACCTATCACAGTTTCGAAGGCCATAAAATGCCAAAATAGCACAAAACCCCCCCAAATGACCCCATTTTAGAAAGTAGACACCCCAAGGAAATTGCTGAGAGGCCTGTTGAGCCCATTGAATATATTTTTTTGTCCCAAGTGATTGAATAATGACAAAAAAAATAAAAAATTACAAAAAGTTGTCACTAAATGATATATTGCTCACACATGCCATGGTTATATGTGGAATTACACCCCAAAATAAATTTTTCTGCTTCTCCTGAGTACGGGGATACCACATGTGTGGGACTTTTTAGGAGCCTAGCCGCGTACGGGACCCCGAAAACCAAGCACCGCCTTCAGGATTTCTAGGCACAAATTTTTGATTTCACTCCTCACTACCTATCACAGTTTCGAAGGCCATAAAATGCCAAAATCGCACAAAACCCCCCCAAATGACCCCATTTTGGAATATAGACACCCCAAGCTATTTGCTGAGAGGAATGGCGAGTATTTTACAGCTCTCATTTGTTTTTGAAAATGAAGAAAGAAAATATATATATATATATATATTTTTTTTTTTCAATTTTCAAAACTTTGTGACAAAAAGCGAGATCTGCAAAATACTCACAATACCTCTCAGCAAATAGCTTGGGGTGTCTACTTTCCAAAATGGGGTAATTTGGGGGGGGGGGTTTGTGCTATCTGGGCATTCCATGGCCTCCGAATCTGTGATAGGCAGTGAGAAGTGAAATCAAAAATTTACACCCTTAGAAAGCCTGAAGGCGGTGCTTGGTTTTTGGGGTCCCGTACGTGGCTAGGCTCCCAAAAAGTCTCACACATGTGGTATCCCCGTACTCAGGAGAAGCAACAGAATGTATTTTGGGGTGTAATTCCACATATGCCCATGGCATGTTTGAGCAATATATCATTTAGTGACAACTTTGTGCAAAAAAAAAAAAAAAAAAATTGTCGTTTTTCCGCAACTTGTGTCAACATATAAAATATTCCATGGACTCGACATGCCTCTCAGTATATAGCTTGGGGTGTCTACTTTCCAAAATGGGGTCATTTGGGGGGGTTTTGAACTGTTCTGGCATTTTATACACAACATTAGGAAGCTTACATCCACTCTTCTAACCACTTGAAGACAAAGCCCTTTTTGACACTTTTTGTTTACATGAAAACATTTTTCTTTTTGCAAGAAAATTATGTTGAACCCCCAAACATTATATATATTTTTAAAGCAAAGGCCCTACAGATTAAAATGGCGGGTGTTACATTTTTTTTTTCTACACAGTATTTGCGCAGCGATTTTTCAAACGCATTTTTTGGGTTAAAAAATACACTTTTTTTAATTTTAATGCACTAAATCACACTATATTGCCCAAATGTTTGATGAAATAAAAAAGATGATCTTAGGCCGAGTACATAGATACCAAACACGACATGCTTTAAAATTTCGCACAAACGCGCATTGGCGACAAACTACATACATTTTTAAAAGCCTTTAAAAGCCTTTACAGGTTACCCCAGTAGATTTACAGAGGAGGTCTACTGCTAAAATGATTGCCCTCGATCTGACCTTCGCGGTGATACCTCACATGCATGGTGCAATTGCTGTTTACATATGAGGCCAGACCGACGCTTGCGTTCGCCATTGGGCAAGAGCAGGGCAGGACAGGGGTGCTTTTTTTTTTTTTTTTTTTTTTTTATTATTAATTTTGCTTTTTTATTTTATTTTTAAATTGTTCCTTCCAAGTATTTTTTTTTTTTTTATCATTTTTATTGTTATCTCAGGGAATGTAAATATCCCCTATGATAGCAATAGGTAGTGACAGGTACTCTTTTTTTGAAAAAACTGGGGTCTTCTAGACCCTAGATTTTTCCTCTGCCCTCAAAGCATCTGACCACACCAAGATCGGTGTGATAAAATGCTTTCCCAATTTCCCAATGGCGCTTTTTATATCCGGGGGGGGCATTCCCTCCCACTTGTTGTAAAAGCAGTCCAGAGGCTAATTAGCCACTAGGATTGCTTTTACATGAAAGCCGGCCGCAGGCTGAAAAGAATGATACCAAGATGATACCTAAACCCGCAGGCATCATTCTGGTATAAACATTCAAAGTCCAGCAACATACCAGTACGTTGCTGGTCCTTGTTGGACATGTATTGTAATCTTTTTATTTCATGCAGCCAGTTGGCTGAACGAAAAAAGAGATTGATCGGTGGGTATGCCCACCATTAGAATACCGCCCTTCATCCACCCACTTCCAATGATGGGCATACACGCACCATTTATATATGCCGAAGCATGGGGGCATCCTCCCGCAAAAAAGTTATGCCGCACACACATGGTCGGACTTTTCCACGGGCAAGCCTCCGTCGGAATTTCGACCGTATGTACGCGGCATTAGGAGCAAAATCGCTCCTCCGCCCCTGCTGCCCCAATGCTTCGGCATATTTGCTTTTTTTTTTTAACTGTGGTGGTGAAATCACCTCCTACAGCACTGGAGTCGCAGGGATCAGGCCTGTCTCTGCGAACGCTGCAGTTATGTGTGTTTTTGTTTTGTAAGTGACAGTGATCGATCGATACTGCACTTGGGTGGCCTGGGCTGGACGGAGGGGCAAAACGCAGGTGCCAGCAGGTATCTGGGCTGATCCCGCTAACACTGCGTTTTTGGGAACCCTAAACTGCTGGGGACGCTAGTATAGATCTGATCAGATCAGATATTGATCTGTTCAGATACTATACCACTAAGGGGGGTGTATGCTTCACGCGTGGGTGTTAGCATTACTGGCACTAACCTGACGCTGCCTGGGGTGTGACTCAGACCCTCTCTGACGCTAAAACCTAATTGATATCACCCGCCGGGCGATCAGGGGGTTAAACCTTTATTGGGTTATATACACGGCGGGTGCCCTGACACTATAAAAAGCAAACTAACTAACCAGCGTCACCCGTAACACTTATATGGTGAACACTGGTGAAAGGGTTAACTAGGGGCAATCAGGGGGTTAAAACCTTTATTAGATAATATATGGGGGTACCTGACGCTATAAAAACCTGCGGCGAACCTAAAAAAAATTACCAGCTACCGATCTGCATCACCGACACTAAGACAGCGTTTAGAAAAACGATTGTTTAGCGACAGTGGTGATGGGGGTGAAAGGGTTACCTGGGGGGGGCGATCAAGGGGGTTAAACCTTTATTAGATAATATATTGGGGTACCTGACGCTATAAAAACCTGCGGCGAACCTAAAAAAAATTACTGGCTACGATCTGAATCACCGACACTAAGACAGCGTTTAGAAAAACAATTGCTTAGCGACAGTGGTGATAGGGGGTGAAAGGGTTACCTGGGGGGCGATCAAGGGGGTTAAACCTTTATTAGATAATATATTGGGGTACCTGACGCTATAAAAACCTGCGGCGAACCTAAAAAAAATTACCGGCTACCGATCTGCATCACAGACACTAAGACAGCGTTTAGAAAAACGATCGCTTAGTGACAGTGGTGATAGGGGGTGAAAGGGTTACCTGGGGGGCGATCAAGGGGGTTAAACCTTTATTAGATAATATATTGGGGTACCTGACGCTATAAAAACCTGCGGCGAATCTAAAAAAAATTACTGGCTGCCGATCGGCATCACTGACGCTAAGACAGCGATCAGAAAAATGATCGCTAAGCGACAGTGGTGATAGGCGGTGAAAGGGTTATCTGGGGGGTGATCAGGGGGTTAAACCTTTATTAGGGGGGGTTAGGGGGCTACACTGGACCCAAGACTAAACTTTGGTGACACTTTTACAGTCACAAATGTCACTGATTGCAGTGATCACTAAATAAATGGTCACTGCAATCAGTGACACTGTGACTGGGGGCTGGGGGGGTGATCTGGGGGGGCGATTTATGTCCCTATGTGTCCTGGTGTCAGTGTAGTGTTGTGTGCACTGACCTGATATCTTCTCTTGTACGGCGCTCGGTATATGTGAGCGCCGCACCAGAGATGACATCACTTCCTCCTGCTCCCTCTGTCTGACACAGACAGAGGGGGCATTTCCATTCGCCGGTAGCGATCGCGAGGGGGTGGCCAGAAACGAATGGCTGCCCCCTCATCCCGGAACGCTCCCGGACACTTAGCCACCGCTCACTGTATAGGAGGGGGGTCCGATTGGACCCCCCAACTGTACAAAGGCAATCACGTATGCTCTACGTGATTGTGCCTGTCGGTGCCATTCTGCCGACGTATATATACAGTGAGCGGTCGTTAAGTGGTTAATGAATTGTCGGCTCCCGGCAATAGAAAAGTCATTGATAAAAAAAAAAACGTGGGGGTCCCCCCAAATTCAATTACCAGGCCCTTCAGGTCTGGTATAGATATTAAGGGGAACCCCGCAGCAAAATAAAAAAAAAATGCGTGCGGCTCCCCCCAAATATCCATACCAGGCCCTTCAGATCTGGCATGGATTTTACCATGTACCACATGCCCTCAACATGGGGAGGATGTCCCCATGTTGATGGGGACAAGGGCCTCATCCCCACAACCCTTGCCCGGTGGTTGTGGGGGTCTGCGGGCAGGGGGCTTATCCCATCAGGTCCGCTCAGGCTCAGCCAATGACGGACAGCGCTGGACATTGGATCGCCGCGGGACACTGGATTTCATCGCTGGAATGTTTTTTTTAATAAAGGATTTTCCAAGGTGTTTGTGTGGGGTTTTTTTACATTTTTTTACACTTTCTTCGTGAAATGGTAGGGGTACACTGTACCCCTTACCAATTCACATAGGGGGGCCAGGATATGGGGGTCCCCTTTGTTAAAGGGGTCTTCCAGATTCCGATAAGCCCCCTGCCCGCAGACCCCTACAACCACCGGCAAGGGTTGTGGGGATGAGGCCCTTGTCCCCATCAACATGGGGACATCCTCCCCATGTTGAGGGCATGTGGCCTGGTACGGTTCAGGAGGGGGGGGCGCTCTCTCGTCCCCCCTCTTTTCCTGCGGCCTGCCAGGTTGCATGCTCAGATAAGGGTCTGGTATGGATTTTTGGGGGGACTCCACGCCATTTTTTTTTTAATTTGGGGTGGAGTTCCCCTTAAAATCCATGCCAGATCTGAAGGGCATTTTTTTTTTAATTTGCGGCGGGGTTCCCCTTAATATCTATACCAGACCTGAAGGGCCTGGTAATAGAATTTGGGGGGACCCCCACGCTTTTTTTTTCTTTTTTATCAATGACTTTTCTATGTATTGTCGGGAGCCGACAATTCATTAATAGCCGCGAGTGAGTTTAAATTACTTTTTTTCCTTCAGAAATGACATTTTGTGCAGGGACAGTTCTAAGCACGGGAAACATGCGCGACTTCACATGCATATTATACACACCCCCCAGTTACAAAATTTTAAGGAATATTTCACTTTTATTGTTTCACTTTAAGCATTATTAAAATCACTGCTCCCAAAAAAACTTCAGTTTTAAAAACTTTTTTTTGCATTGATACTGGGGCAGGACCCGGGTTATGACAATAACTTGCATATAAGCCTTTATAATTAGCACTTTAGATTTCTCCCATAGACTTTTCGAATTTGCCGCGAACACCCCAATTTGTTCGCTGTTCAGCGAATGGGCGAACAGGCAATGTTCGAGTCGAACATGAGTTTGACTCGAACTCGAAGCTCATCCCTATTCCTGAATAAATGCAAAGTATTCCCTGATTGAACACAGTGGAAAGTGTGAAGTCACCCAACTCTCCACCTTCTCTAATCAGAGAATGGTGCCCATGCCGAGCTGAGATGACTGCAGTAGCGGTGTCTACTTCAGTGATTTCTAGCTTCCAGGGGCATTGGCATATGGTATATGCATAGTTACATTGGCCAAGCTAGACCAATGTAACTATGTATAAAATATAAATACCTGGAATTCATTTTTATTTTTAAGCACTGTTTAGAACCTGTTTGTTAACTTCTACTCAAGATCACTAGAAAAGCCAGGGTTGGGGATCATATATTCAGTATGTAATAAGTGTTAATTTATATGCACAAATACTCATTTAACTATGTTCAGGGAAAACACTGGATGACATTTCTGCACTGATCCAGCAAAAAAAAAAAAAAATATTCCCTTTAAATAATGGTACAATACATTAAATCACGGAAAAAGAGAGATACAAAATATCTGAGTCATCATGGTTGCTATATGTAACAAAATAATATAAAAGCAAAACACAATCTTTCCAATGTCAAATACCAGTGGTAAAAATGTAATCAGGTAGTAAATTAGAATATGGTCTTGTTTATATTCTTAAGTGAATTTGGTAGAAATAAGGAAACTTATCTAGGATTTAAGAGGAGTTCTGAGTGTTTAAACCAAGGATTCTATTTCCTTTTGAGTAAATGTGTGGTATAGTATAAGGTGTGAACTTTTTTTCCCATAAGGTAAATATTATTAATTCTAGTTTTCAGTTGGGTTAATTCTTTTACTGTTTTGGTAGGTAACTAAATGTTTTTCTGCCAACCAACAGAAAAAAGTACAAATGCCTGGGCGTCTCAAAGTTAAAAGTACATGAAACATGTCCTTGTTATCAGCCCCTTTGGTTTTCCCCTTTGATCAGCCGTCAGAAACTATCTACACTTGT
Source organism: Rana muscosa (assembly GCA_029206835.1). Classification (NCBI taxonomy): domain Eukaryota; kingdom Metazoa; phylum Chordata; class Amphibia; order Anura; family Ranidae; genus Rana; species Rana muscosa. The sequence goes on along the minus strand of CM055117.1, from coordinate 573,916,499 downwards.
ACTCAGTGAATGTGCAGTTTCACCGCACACTCTCCGTCAATGACAGGTGGTAATAGAAAGGGTGAGAGACCAAGCCCTGCGGCAGGCGTCCCTTCCTCTGATAACATCCAAAGTAGTGGATGATAACTGTTCATAAACACTCGAACAGCCAGTTACTCCATACATCAGCAAAGAGGGCCAGATAATTCCAACTTGGAATGGTATGAGCGCAGCACCAGACACAGGCCGTCATGGATTTATATGGCCTGTTCCGCTTTGTTTTGGGCCCCAGAGTTTCATCAGTTGAGTTCAATCACATTGATGCATCTCTTGCTTTACTGCACATCAAATTCCAGGCACTGCAGAGCCTTCAGCAGCAGAAAAAAGCCAAACTCTAGTGTGACATCTGCACTTGAACTTCCACCAACCCCTTCTGAACTTTCTGAAAAGTGTAATGAAACTTTAAGCCATTTAAAACCTCTCTGGATTTACCACACTTCTAAAGACTTTTAATTTGACAGGCTAAATGTATCACTATAATGTTGTACAAATCACGGTTTATCTGTGAAGTGAGAACACGGTGACGCATAAAAGAATACAAGATCCATTTTTTCTTCTGCTGTTTCCATACAAAAAAAAAAACCTAGACAAAAGCCATGTACAGTATTTAGCATCCTTTCAGTCAGGCAGAATATTTTTTCACACCTTCCTGGATAAATAACTGTGTAAATAAGTAGAGTCTAGGTGGAGTTCACTCTGACAATTTTCTCACATTCCTTGACAGTAAATGAAAAGATTGATGAAAGATGCCTTCTTGACTTGTGTTATTCTGAGGAGAGATAAAGAAACAAAACTATTTTGTCTCTTGCAAGTAGACCTTTGAATAACAAAGAACGTGTTTTTTGAAGTTTTGCCAAACATGGATTCCCTGCATGTGTGAACAAACACTTTAGAAAGGGTCAATCTCTTGTTCCTGGGATACTTCAGTAAGCACAGAAGATACAAATAAAGTGTTACCAGTGTTTCAAGGTCTAAAATATTTTTTTTTCTATCGACGTGTGAGGCGTGGATGTGAATGCATGTGTGGGTTCCAGGGATTACCCACATTGAAAGATTTTCCTTCTTGAGATTTACAAAGTCTCCTGCGCGCTTTTGTTTTATCTTTTGCTCTCTTTACACTCCTTTCTGTGGTTTGAGCAGATTTCAGGCACTCACTTCATGTGCACGGGAAAGGCAACAGGCTATTATTGGTTTAGTGCAAACAGGCCTGCTGCAGCATTACCAGCTGAGCTGAAAGAGAACCTGTCACTGAAATAAAGGTGAACTAAACCCTTCCACTGAAATATTTCCCAAAACAGTTCTATATAAAGCATGCCGTGAATCATAACTGTCACATTTGCTTGTGATCTCAACCAAACTGACAAGCTATCAAATGGCTTGTGTCATAACTGCTCACATGTGCAGTACCATGGCAACTGCAGATCAAACAGAGGCTAAGATGGCAGCTTCCTTGGCATTAAAGGATAGGATAGGAGGATTCAGATAAAAGCACAGAGAAATTATAAAAATGCAGCATTTTTCTTTCCATAAATGATTATTTATTCACTTCCAATGTGGCATTGAACTTGATAGGGGATTCAACCCCACCAGTTGCAGTCATTAAAAAAAATTGCAGCTAAAAGAACTGAGAAATTATAAATGCTTACTTGAAGCATTTTTTATTATAATAAATTATTGTTTAGTTTCTCCAAATGTGGCATTGAACTTGCTAGGGGATTCAACCCCACCAGGAGCAGTCATTTAATGGCACAGCTCCAGTAGCCCCTCTCTTCTGCCATGCCATAGCCCCCTCCTCTTCTTGCAGTGTCTAATTAATATCTTGCCTGGCCAAGCTTCTTCAACCCTTCCCTCACCTCCCTACATGACCTTTTATGTAGCTGTGAAGGTAAATATTAGAGAATGTGACTAGAGAGGCAGGTCTAATTTCTACTGTGGCTGCTGACATCACATCCAAGATGATGGCACCCATCAGTTTCAAGCCTTTTGGATGGCTACACATAATTGGCTTTTACAGGTAAACAACATGGGTAAATGCACATATTCTTAAAATAAATAGTCCGGAAGCAGGGTCTCTTTAAGGGAAAAACATTTCCTAATAGCAAATAGAGATTTTATTTCCTGTGTAGCGCTAGCCTAACAAAGCAGTATATATCACAATTTAATCATGCTGATAGAATGTGGCTCAATAAACTATTGCTGTTAGTATTCAGAACACACCAACACTGTCAGTAGTCAGAATTCACCAACACTGTCTATCAGAATAAAACTGTTAAGTAATTTAAAAGAGGAGTTAAAGTAGCTCCCACATTCCCAGCCTGGCAGGTGTTGCAATTGGAAAAAACAAAAGGGTAGGTATGTGTTAAGCTCATCCAATGTATAATGCTAGGTAATATAAGTGATTTACTAAGTATAAAAACCACTATTATTAATTACCCAATAATTTAGGGGTTTATCCATTAAGTTGGCCTCTGAATTACAAAACCATGTAGAAAAAAGGGGGGAGAAAGTTGAAGGATCAAAAAGTCCTTCAGCAAAAGAATTCTTCAACAAGGCTCAACTAATTATACAGACTTATAATGAGTGAACCGCAATTAGTGTAGTAGAAAATTTCATTAATTTATTCAATTAGTTTTAAACAAAACACAACATCAAGAACACCTGATTAAAATGGGACTAGTCAACAAAAACACTAAACAAGGATGGCCACCCGATCAACCATACACACCGCATTCGTTCATCCGCTAATGATCTTGGATAGTAATACCGGTATTAAGAATGTAAAAAAATATAAATTCATCAATATCAATTGAATAGTCCTGGTGAATGGAGATAATTCAAGTAATGGCTCCAAAAGTATGATTACCGGATTGGTCTGTTAGGTGGATCAAAAATGATGACCGGTTAGTGTTCACGCATATTTACTGGGTGATGAAAGGATAGCTTGGCTGGACATAGTGTACACAGGAGCATGCTATGAGAATAGTGCCTGATGCTGAAAACACAATCCTACAGCTCACCTTAGATGTCTTCACTGGGTCACTCGGTCACTCAGCCATCCAGATCGATAGTCTTTTGGTTTGCATATGATCCCATATGTAACAAACACTCACCACTTTACTGTGTGTCAATCCAGTGAGGATTCAATGATTCACATCTAGATTCTCTTGTGTGGGGCTGCTTCACACCCATTCATTTACTTGGATCAATAGATGTTTCCATAGAGTAGCTGTAGACCCTGCCGGGGTTGTAGAGCTTAGGTATTTAACGTGCCGGTGAAGTATCTTCACATCAAGAGGCAATGGTATTAAGATCGGGGCAGATGATTCGGTAGTTAGTCATATGGGTGGAACATCCATGTTCAGGAACTACATAAAATGTAGCATCAAACTGCTAAACTGCTTACATGTTTCGCTTTCATCAAGCTTCATCGGAGCATGCACATTGGTCTGGTGTCTGTCCTAATATAGATGGTTTAAACAGGTGTTTCAAATATAATCACCTGTTGCTTATGTGGATCAATCACACCACCATTCGTGCTAATTCATACAATAGACTATAGGAAAAATAAATAAAAGACGAGGGGGAATTTTTTCTGTGAAACGATAACTAGTGCATCAAACTTTATTTTTGCGGATTACCCAGGGTTTAAAAGTTCACAACTATAGAGTACCTCTAATGTTTGGAGATCAGTCAAAGCATATCGTGACTGCACCAAAATGGTTGCAATACACGTAACGATCAGATCTGTCAAGATAATGGACAGGATCTGGTAGTGAGAAGATGGCTTGGTCTGCATACAGATAGCAGGACATTTTGTAGCAGTAGTTTATATAAAAAACATCCAATGGACATTAATAAATGCTTTTGTTAATTACAGATTATTCCATCTTCTCAAACTATCAGTCAGCCCTTTCATTATACCAAGAGTAACCATACAGGGAACTATTAAGCGCATTGTTCATAATTAATCTATCAATATTATTTCGAAATGATAGCCGCTTGCCAGAGAAGGTCTTTGCTGCAGTTATAAACTATCACGGCACTCAGCTCATCGGTTTCAGAACAAATAAATCACATAGATAAATCAAAAATTGGACAAAACGATGGAAACGCTATAATAAAGTAGCCCAAATTATATACTAGTGGGCCTGTGACAGGAGCCCTTAGTTGGGAAGATTTGCCGATTTAATCGGTCAATGCTAGGCCAATTTGTTCTCATCTAGATTCATCGAGATTAGTTCATTCTATACAGTGAATATATATATGACTAGCTGATCGTGCCGTACGAATCACACCATAACTCTCGTGTAGCCATATTAAGAGGCATATTTCCCCATTAGGCTAAAATCGGTCATCACTATAGTGAGAAGCTTTCTACAGTTGTTTTCTGTGGCACTGTAATAGAAGGAGCATATAGAATAAAATAGTAGGCATATCGTCAAAAAGTACTTAGTTGGCAGCATTTGCCGATTGAATCAATCAATAAAATACTACTTAATTTTCAAGACCATTCCTCACGGTTCTATTTATCCATGGTGATAGGTGTGTATGACAGGACGATCAAGCTGTTCATATTACGCCATCATTCTCATGTAACCCTGTTAAATCGTATATTTCACTGTTAACCAAAGATAGGTTATCTCCATAATAAGCACAAACTGCTATTAGTTTATGAAGATTAGTTGAATATTTCTTCAAATAATTTGTCTCGGTTCATATACTTGAGACCACTAGTGAATTGAGGGTATTTTTGCCTAGGTATGTTTCTATCATTAGCACTAGATTTAACAGCCCTAATAGTGGCTGAGAAATTGAAAATTCGTCTAGTACCCGAACCACAGTAGATCGGTTAGGTATCAAGGAACACGGATAAATTACATTCATTGTTTAACCCGGCCGGCTGCATACTGTCCAAATTGTATATCCACATTTTTTCTTTTCTATATAAAATTTTATCAAAATCACCGCGTCGATGGGGAAGGTTTAGACGGTAGATTCCCTTAACAGTTAGTCCGTCTGGTTTACCATCGTGGTATTTCAAAAAATGAAGTGAAAGTGGCCGTTCGTCATCTTTTTTCATTATGGTTTGGATGTGTTCACCAACTCTAATTCTTAATTGTCGTTTTGTTTTTCCCACATATATTTTCCCGCATGGACAGGATAGCATGTATATGACTCGGGTAGTGAGACAATTAATAAAGTTGGTAATTTTAAAGGTTTTAGTACCATCAGAGTTGGTGAACACATCAGTGCGGTCTGTATATTTACATATGGAGCACCTCCCACAGGCATACATGCCCTTAAGGGGGGGTAAATCAGTCAACCAATTTGGTTTGGTTGACCTGACATATTCAGACTGAACAAGACTGTCCTTTAAATTACGGCATCTCCTTGCCGTGAGTAGGGGACGGTCGCCCACAAACTCACCAAGGATAGGGGCTTCTGACAGAATATGCCAATGCCGGCTGAGTATACTCCTGACCTGTTCCCATTGAGTACCATATTTGGTGATGATACGAATAGGAGCTTGTAGATGAGTTTCTTTCTCTTTTTTCTTTTTAATTAGCAGGTCCTTTCTATCGGTTTGGAAGGCTCTTCTCTTGGCTTTTCTTAAGCAGCCATGTGAATATCCTCTATCTCTAAATCTACTATATAGCTGGCTCGCCTCTATGTGGAAATCATCATCCCTAGAGCAGTTTCTTCTGCTTCTTAGGAATTGCCCCACTGGAATTCCTTGTATTAGTGACCTGGGGTGATGGCTACCAGCAAAGAGGAGATTATTGGCTGCTGTGTCCTTCCTAAAAGTCCTGGTGGATAATTGGTCATCAATGACTGATATAGATAGATCCAAAAAGGAGAGGCTCTGCTGGTCCCATGTGTAGGTAAATTTAATGTTCCTATCATTTAAATTGAGTTCACTCATGAATAGCTTAAGTTCATCTGGGGACCCACCCCATAGCATGATCACATCGTCAATGAATCTTAGCCATAAATGGCTATGCTCCCGATAGAAGGTAGATGTGTACACCAGTTCTTCCTCCCATAGCCTCAAGTGGAGACAAGCATAAGCAGGTGCCCAGGGTGCTCCCATCGATGTTCCTCTTATTTGTTTATAGTTTCTATTTAGAAACTGGAAGCAGTTATTTGCCAACATGAAGTTTAGAGTGTCTACCAGGAATTCATTTTGAGCTGCTAAAAGTGGAAATTTTTGTTGTAGAAAATGATCGATGGCTTTGAGGCCCCACGTGTGGGGAATCGACGTATATAATGATTCAACGTCGATCCCCACCAAGAGGGTCCCCGGGAGATATTTAATTCCCTCAAGATGTTCAAGCACATCTCGTGTGTCCTGTACAAAAGAGGGAAGCTCCACAACCAGGTCTTTAATTAGAGCATCCACTAGTTTGCCCACCCGCTCCAGCGGTCCCTTGATGGCAGAGACTATGGGTCTCCCTGGGGGGTTGGTAATAGATTTATGGAGCTTAGGGATGATGTAAAACGTTGGAATATTGTATTCAGTTACCCTAAGGTAGTTAAATTCTTTTTTGGAAATTAGTTTTTCTTCATAAGCAAAGCTTAATTTGAAGTTTAATTCATATATTATATTGGGGAACGGATTGTTTTCTAATCTCAGATATGTTTCCCTATCACCCAATAAACGTTCGATTTCCCCTTCATACATTGTTTGTGTTAGGATGACAGTATTACCGCCTTTGTTGCAATTGGGCAGCAATAAAATGCACCCAACCATTTGGAGCTGCAATAACTCACAAAGTTTTAGGGTACTGTAGGAGTTGACATTTATTCATGTTTTTTTTTTTCTCTCCAAATAAGGTCCCTGAAACATTGTTAATTTTGATAAAATACTTTAGTGGGATGCAGATGGAGGAGTTATGTAAATAATATAAAAGCTGTGGCATCCAGACCATTTTCCACAACCTACAATGGATACAGGCACCAACACTGTCAGTAGTCAGAATACTCCAACATTGTCATTAATCAGAATATACCAACACTGTCAGTAGTTAGGACACACCAACACTTTCACTAGTCAGAACACACCAACACAGCGAGTAGACAGAAGACACCAACAGTGCCAGTAGTCAGAATTCACTAAAACGGTCAGCAGTCAAAATGGGCAAAATTTCTGCCTCTGGCCATTCTCTGCGAGAACTGGAACAATTTTTGCATGAAGAGTGGTACCAGATTCCATTATCCACCATCCAAGACTTATATTTGTTAATTCCCAAAAGAATTTAGGCCGTCTTGGATGCCAAATGTGGTCCAACACCATATTAGGTAACAATTGCGTTCTTTTACCTGGTGTTTCCATAATGTTGTCCAAGCCCTGTACAATGGCACTTATTTCCAAAAGAGATCACCTGTTTAAAGTGACGCTTCCCTTGTTTTTTTTCCCTTCTCATCTTCCATTACAGATTGCAGCCCAGACCTTGTTGGTAATCTCTTTGGGGAGCGCTTCCCTTGTTTTTTTTCCCTTCTTAAAATGATAAATGTACCTATTCTGAGGAACATTTTGCAGAGCTATAGAGTAACTTGTGTTACTAGTACCAGTTAGAGGATAATAAGGTACCAAATAAAAGTTTATTAATGCAGAAAACTCAACTATATTGCATCAACACATGCCCTGTGTATTATTCAAATTGTAGCAATAACTTACTCCCAAGTTTTAGTTTACAATTTATAATCAATTCCTGGTCCTAGGGCTTTGAAGTTGCATTGAATGATTTACCGTAAAATAGGTTTCACTGGGTATGCTTGGCAAAGCTGGGTATCATGTAATTTTCGTACAATATAATATATACTTTGGTTTGCATCCACATTATATAAAACTATTCTATAAGGCTGGGTTCACACCACAGCACACTCCTGCTCACAGCAGGAGTCCGATGCGTCTCCATTCACCGTTTCAGGTCTGTGTTCAGCTGGAATTTTGGGATGAATTCAGACCTGAAATGGACCAAAAGACGCACAGGGCTCCTGTGCAATTTGCACCGGAGCCACTGTGGAGATGTGTGAACCAGCTCCATAGAGAGCCGGTCACAATCTCCTGCTATGCGAATTGGATGCGGGGAAAAACGCATAAAGCTTGCAATAGTGTGAACCCAGCCTTACTTTTTTTTCATTTCACAACTCCTTTTTTGCTTTTTTTTGTATATGCAGCTATAGACAGCATTGTGGCTAGCTTGTTGCCATTTTCCCTTGTCTTTCAGTGCAGGAACCCTGGGTTAATTTTCCACCAAGGACACTATCTGCATGAAGTCTTTTGGTCTACCTAGGTTTGCATGGGATTCCTCCAGATGATCTGGTTTGCCATCACAATCCAAAGACAGACTGGTTAACTGGCTTTGTTCTACTTATAAGTGGCTTTAATATGTGGGTGCTCATGTATAACTATAGCAGGGGCATTAGGCTGCTGGCTCCATCAGAAACAGGGCCTGATATGGCTTGTTCAATGCTCTCTGTAAAACTCTGAAGAAATGTTATAAAAATACATTTAAAATACATCTAATGCAATGACAACTGCAGAAGACCAAGCAACTTTAAGCTTTGTCCCAGTAAACATCTACACAATTTAACATGTCCTCATTGATTGCCCCTGTGAGTTTACTGTCATATTTTTTAACATCCATTGGCAGTAATAATTTGTCTTCCAGTGTGATTAGCATGATATATGAAAAGAAAAAGTATAGTACAAAAAACATAACACTGGAATACAAAGAATATTGGAATACAAAATAAAACTAGGGATTGATTCCATCAAGTACTATATTAGTACTAGGGCAACAACAGATGTATTAGCAGTGTTCTCAGTTTCTTGTATTATTTTTGCCAATGAGATCAGATTTTTAAAACACATTTTGTTTTACAATGTTAAATCTGGGTTCTGTGATCAGCATTCTAAAATGTACCCAGTCTATTTATAAACTTTTCTTGTCTGTTTTAAATAAATTTGGCAATCCAAAGTGCTCCTGGCCATTTTTTTCCTTTATTGTGTAGTCCTGCGTTGCCTACACTTGGACCAAATATAGGAAAGTGGCCCATTTTTGCTTCTCTAGGTTTAGAGCACAGGCTGAATGCATTCCCATACAGCCTTGGTATAATAGGTCATATGACACAACAAGAACATTTCCACATGGCACAATATGATGTCACAATAGGATCTGCCAAATTCTTAGTTCAGGAAAACATTTATTTCTTTCATTATTTAATTTAATCATGAGTCAGAAATCTTGATGACAATTTCAGTAAACAAAATATAAAAATATATATAAATATCTAAAAATTCTCTCTAAAGTTTTTAAAATGATTTTATATAAGTTATTGAGCTGTTCGGGATTGTGTGCAGGGACTCCTATTTGTCAATAGGCAGCTCATCAGTGCACTTTTAAGAAGAAAGAGAGTGGAAAATGGCTTAGTTATGTATTACATTATCATGCCCTTCTAAAGCAAAAAGAATGCCCAGAAGGAGAATGGCAAAAAAGAATAATGTTAGTTAAGTATATGCACAGATTAAAGGGATTACCAAAACTTTGACAAAGTGCAGGCTTGTAAGGGTGTGTTTACTGACAAACTGCTGAAACCTTCCTGACAGCTATAAATTTAATTTTGATACTGAACTTTCTTTTCAACTTTCTGCATTCTAACTAGAGCCAACATTCACAAAACTTTGCCAATGATAAAACGTGTTGAAAACTTCCACCATTGCATATACATATATACAAGCTGTAGTATGCATAACAGAACATTTCCTCACAAAGTGAAAAGCTTATTTGCTTTAAGTAAATCAAATCCTATGTACAAAGGTTTCCTTGCCCTTTAAATAATTTTGATAAATATATTTTTTTTATTCTGCTAATCATCAAAATGTTGTAATATGTTTTGTAACTACCGTATTTTCCGGCGTATAAGACGACTTTTTTAACCCATAAAAATCTTCTCAAAACTCGGGGGTCGTCTTATACGCCGGACACGTAGAATCTCAGTCAGACCGTGGCCGTCCATTTTTCAAAAGCCGTGCCTCCTCCTCGTGCTGTTCCATAATAGGCGGAACACTCAGCTTCCCAGCAGAGCCTCTGTTTAGTGTTTCGCCTATCACGGATGCCCTCTCGTCCTCGGCCTCGGATGACACAGAACAGCACGAGGAGGAGGCGCGGCTTTTGAAAAATGTGGTCTGACTGAGATTCTACATGTCAGGGATAAGGTATGTGATCGTCGAGGGGCACAGCGAGGTATGCAATGGAACAGTGAGGGAACAGTGAGGCATGCAGGGGCACAGTGAGGTATGCAGGGGCACAGTGAGGTATGCAATGGAACAGTGAGGCATGCAGGGGCACAGTGAGGTATGCAATGGAACAGTGAGGCATGCAGGGGCACAGTGAGGTATGCAATGGAACAGTGAGGCATGCAGGGGCACAGTGAGGTATGCAATGGCACAGTGAGGTATGGTGAGGCATGGCTAGTTGGAAGGGGGTCGTCTTATACGGCGAGTATATCCCAAAACCCAAATTTTATCTGGAAAATTAGGGGGTCGTCTTATACGCCCAGTCGCCTTATACGCCGGCAAATACGGTAAGTAGATGCAGTTCAAAATAGATTTAATGCAGCTCCTTGTATATTTCGATTTCATTTGAGCTTGACATTCCTGATTTATTATATTTTGAAGCCCAAATCAAGTATTGGAAAATTGTACTTCACATGCTGGCTGCCATGTGCCAAGGTTCAAATGCTGAATGGAAGATAAACAGGACGTTAAGGTGGTATTAAACCCAAAACCAAACATGTATTGTATTGCAGCTTTCCAATTCCATGTTGTGGGGGCTGCATTTGTTTTCTGTCTTAGGCTTTCATTCCCTTTTTTCACCTGATGATCTGGCCAGTAAGTCTGTTCTTTTTCAAAAGAACAAGCCCTCCTGCAGATGAAACACTTGGAGGGTAGGGTGACCACATTTCCAAACTACCATTCAGGGACACCCCCCCTTCCCAAAAATCAGCTTGTGCTGTAACGAATTACAGCACAGTGATTGGACACAAGAGGCAGGATTTATGATTTCTCCAATCACAAGCAGGGGGCGAGGATTGAGCTCCTCCAGGCAAATGAAGAATTAGGGTTCCTAGCTTGCCAGGTTAACCACTTAAGGACCGCTCACGGCATATATACGTCGGCAGAATGGCACGTACAGGCACAATCATGTACATGTACGTCCCCTTTAACTGCCTGCCGTGTGGGTGCGCTCGCGACCCCGCAGTCATGCCCGTGATTCGGACCGCGGGTCCCGCGGACTTGATCGCCGTGGGGATCCCCACGATCGTCTCATGGAGGGATGGAGTGGGGAGATGTTAGTGTAAACACAACATCTCCCCGCTCACCTACTGACACCGTCACCGATCTCCGCTCTGTGTAATCAGAGCGGAGATCGTGACGTGTCACTCATAGCCACGCCCCCCTCAGTTAGAAACAAGCCCCTAGGCACACTTAACCCCTTCAGCGCCCCTAGTGGTTAACCCCTTCACTGCCAGTGTCATTTTTACAGTAACCAGTGCATTTTTATTGCACTGATCACTGTAAAAATGACAATGGTCCCAAAAATGTGTCAAAAGTGTCCGATGTGTCCGCCCTAATGTCGCAGTCACGAAAAAAAATGCTGATCGCCGCCATCACTAGTAAAAAAAATTTTTTTTTTTAAAAATGCCATAAAACTACCCCCTATTTTGTAAACGCTATAATTTTTGCGCAAACCAATCAATAAACAGCAATTGCAATTTTTTTTTACCAAAAATATGTAGAAGAATACCTATCGGCCTAAACTGAGGAAAAAAATGATTTTTTTTATATGTTTTTTGGGGACATTTATTATAGCAAAAAGTAAAAAATATTGAATTTTTTTCAAAATTGTCACTCTATTTTTGTTTATAGCACAAAAAATAAAAACTGCAGAGGTGATCAAATACCACCAAAAGAAAGCTTTATTTGTGGGAAAAAAAGGACGTCAATTTTGTTTGGGAGCCACGTCCCATGACCGCGCAATTGTTAGTTAAAGCGACGCAGTGCCGAATCGCAAAAAGGGGCCTGGTCTTTATGCTGCGTATTGGTCCGGGGCCTAAGTGGTTAAAGCTGAGAGAATTTTAAGCCTGGGTTTAGGCAGGTAGCAAGGGCATCTTCACTGTATGCAAATTCTCTGTTCTGATTGGTGTATACATTTAGATTTGGCCAGTGTTTAAAAAAAAATCCTAAAATAACATGATTCTCTCAGCTTTAACCTGGCAAGACCATTCAAGTTTTACCTACGTCAAGGTTCCCCTATGACATGATGCAAACCAGTCACTATTTTATAGCTTGACATCTGTTTGGATGCAATCATTATGTTTACCTGTACAATTCATTTTCTAGTTTGCAGCTGTATACATGTGTTTCTAAACCAGCAAATAAAGGCTCACTCTTGCACTGGTAGAGGGGGCTTTCATCGTCATTGTTTTGGCATCACTCTACTTAAATATCTCAAGGCTCATTGCATCTCAGGTCAAGTAGCATAAACATTTGTGGCTAAGTGTAAGAAGGAAAATAAATTGATCTTAGGTCCCACAAACAATTAGGCAGGAAATTTGACTTTTATTTGACACTTTAAGTGAACTCCTAATAATTTTTACCATAAAAGATATTTATAGTTACATTTCATCTCAAAAGAAGGGAGGGAAAACCATGGAAATAAGAACATGACAAGCAATAAAAATGACAACAAAGAAAAATATATGGCTATAAAATAATTAACAGAAAGGAAGCAATATGAGGGGTATCCAAAGTGACACTCTAGCCAAAAGTGTGTTTTTGTTCACTTTTGCATGTGGAGGGGAAGAGTTAGGAACTGAGAATTTATCTCACCAACAAGGACACAGGTGGACCAAGGTTCTGTCTCAGTGACACTTCTCACTAATATAGTGAGTTAGACAGCGCCCCTCAATGGGCACATAGAATCACTTTCTGGTTTTTACTGATATCTAGCTCTTCTCAAATGTGTTTTTATTGCAGTCTGTGTCCACGTGATACAGCAAGAAATAAAGAAATAGCTCTCCAACGCATACAAGACAGTAATAATAACCTATGTAAACTAATGATGGTGAGCTTCTTGTTGCAATGCAAACATTAACAGTACTATAAGTATATGTAGCACACAGACCCCTCTTCCTTACCTTTGGGTCACTTATAGGAAAAGGGGCACACCGTACCACATGCCCGTACCCTCCTGTGTGAAGAGATTGAACGGTGTAATGTACCTGGGTCTCCACGGCTAGGTTCTCCAGAGAATGATTCTCATCTTTACTGCAATAAAGAGAAGTCTCTATTTCCCCAATAACTCCAAGGTCCACACCAGTTGCAACTCCAACGTTGAGTTTATTTTCTCATATGCACAGTCACTAGATAGAAAAAGGTGGATGGAGTACAGGACAGCAAAAGGTGTTGGAGTAGGTCCAGGCACAAACGAACATACTATTCACTACCTGTATTTCAAGTAGAGTAGGCTCAGCTCACCCGGATAGTCTCCCATTAGAGTGGATCTTAGCAGCCAGAGTGATGCTCGAATTAGATTACACACACAGTCTCTGCATAAACTGTTACGGGTGAACTTTGGGTCTCTGCCTCAGACCTGGTGAACTTTGGGTCTCTGCCACAGACCTGGTGAACTTTGCTTGTGGTATTAGGCCTCTTTCAGGGAGATGACATCCCTCCAGAGAGTTACCGGGCCCCTTCCTTCACTGCGATCTCTCACCAGTCCCTTGGAACGGTCCTCCCCCAGCCTCCTCTTCCAGATACGGGTCTCCTCGCAAGGCAGCACCCTGGGATTCCTCCTCCCTCCGTGGGCCCCAGCCGAAGGTGCTGGACCCAAGGCCTTCAGTTCAAACCCCAGGGCTAAAGGTGCCTGGGACTGATCCGCCAATGAACCGGGCCAGGAACCCCACCCCAAGGCTAAAGGTGTCCGGGGTGGCCAACGAACGGAACAACACACTCCCCGGGGTAGGACCCCTGGGAATTCACCCCCTGCAGGCAGTGTCTGCCCCTTTTATATCCTCTCCCGGCATGCACAGCAGGCCGACACGCCCACCGCCGAGAGGGGACATCCAAGGCACAGCACTATACCAGCGGTTCAACCCTAGCCCCTGATGGCAGCGCCACCCACAGGGAGCTATACACCTGCAGTATAAAATGGTTTAGCAAAGCCCTATCAAATAATGTGTTTGAGTACAACTACAACTCAAACATTCCCCTAGATTTAAAGACCCCGCTACATATAGAAGATACAGTATCTCACAAAAGTGTGTACACCCCTCACATTTTTATAAATATTTTATTATATCTTTTCATGTGACAACACTGAAGAAATTATACTTTGCTACAATGTAAAGTTCTGAGTGTACAGCTTGTATAAAAGTGTAAATTTGCTGTCCCCTCAAAATAACTCAACACACAGCCATTAATGTATAAACTGCTGGCAACAAAAGTGAGTACACCCCTAAGTGAAAATGTCTAAATTGGGCCTAATTAGCCATTTCCCTCCCCGGTGTCATGTGACTCGTTAGTGTTACAAGGTCTCAGGTGTGAATGGGGAGCAGGTGTGTTAAATTTGGTGTTATCCTCTCACTCTCTCATACTGGTCATTGGAAGTTCACCATGGCACCTTATGGCAAAGAACTCTCTGAGGATCTGGATAAAAGATTATAATAAGATTGCCAAGACCCCTGAAACTGAGCTGCAGCATGGTGGCCAAAACCATACAGCAGTTTTACAGGACAGGTTCCCCTCAGAACAGGCCTCTCCATGGTCGACCGAAGAAATTGAGTGCACCTGCTCAGCATCATAACGAGAGGTTGTCTTTGGGAAATAGACGTATGAGTGCTGCCAGCATTGCTGCAGAGGTTGAAGAGTTGGGGGTCAGCCTGTCAGTGCTCAGACCATATGCCACACACTGCATCAAATTGGTCTGCATGGCTGTCTTCCCTGAAGGAAGCCTCTTCTAAAGATGATGCACAAGAAAGCCCACAAACAGTTTGCTGAAGACAAGCAGACTATGGACATTGATTTCTGGAACCATGTCATGTGGTCTGATGAGACCAAGATAAACTTATTTGGTTCAGATGGTGTCAAACGTGTATGACGGCAACCAGGTGAGGAGTACAAGGACAACTGTGTCTTGCCTACATTCAAGCATGGTGGTGGGAGTGTCATGGTCTGGGGCTGCATGAGTGCTGACAGCACTGGGGAGCTACAGTTCATTGAGGGAACCATGAATGCCAACATGTACTGTGACATACTGAAGCAGAGCATGATCCCCTCCAGTGGCGGCTGGTGCTCCAATTTTTTGGGGGGGCGCAAAAAAACAGAAAAAAAAAAAATCATCAATTGCCGCCACTGTGCTCATTAAACGCAGCCACTGTGCTCAAACGCCACTAGTTTGTCCCCAAATGCAGCCAGTCTCCCCCCCATATGCAGCCAGTTTCTCCCCCATAATGCAGCCAGTTTCTCCCCCATAATGCAGCTAGTTTTTCCCCCATAATGCAGCCAGTTAATCCCCCATAATGCAGCAAGTTAATCCCCCATAATGCAGCCAGTTTCCCCCCATAATGCAGCCAGTTACTCCCCCATAATGCAGCCAGTTTCTCCCCCAAATGCAGCCAGTTTCTCCCCTATATGCAGCCAGTTTGTCCCCTGTATGCAGCCAGTTTGTCCCCTATATGCAGTCAGTTTCTCCCCTATATGCAGCCAGTTTCTCCCCCATAATACAGCCAGTTTCTCCCCCATAATGCAGCCAGTTTCTCCCCCAATATACAGCCAGTTTCTCCCCCATAATGCAGCCAGTTTCTCCCCCAATATACAGCCAGTTTCTCCCCCATAATACAGCCAGTTTCTCCCCCATAATGCAGCCAGTTTCTCCCCCATAATGCAGCCAGTTTCTCCCCCAATATACAGCCAGTTTCTCCCCCATATGCAGCCAGTTTCTCCCCCAATATACAGCCAGTTTCTCCCCTATATGCAGCCAGTTTCTACCCCATATGCAGCCAGTTTCTACCCCAATATACAGCCAGTTTGTCCCCAATATGCAGCCAGTTTCTACCCCATAATTCAGCCAGTTTCTCCCCCATAATACAGCCAGTTTGTCCTCATAATGCAGCCAGTTTCTCCCCCATAATTCAGCCAGTTTCTCCCCCATAATGCAGCCAGTTTGACCTCATAATACAGCCAGTTTCTCCCCCCCCCAGCCCTGCACTTACCTTCCTCGAGTCAGCGCCGTCCTTCTTCCGTCCTCGATATCTTCTCCCGCCCTCGATGTCACTTCAGCCAATCAGGTTACCGGTAACCAGACCCGGTGAACCTGATTGGCCAGGGAACGCACCCCCGTGCGTCCTCTCATTAGGTATTTAGAAGCCGATTATAGCCCTCAGGCTGTAGTCGGGAAGCCTATCAGAGCCTGCTGGCTCTGATAGGCACTTCTAAAGGCCAATCAGACGCTGTGACTCAGATGGCCGGCGCTCAAGGGGCCGGCCATCTGAATAGTGGGCGGCAGCAATACATAGGTTCATGCAATGCATGAACCTATGTATTGTTGTGGTGAGTGACGGCCGGGCGCAGAAGCGAGCGGTAGCGGCGCTTCTGTGCCCACTATGGTCGCGCCGCCATGTGTAAAAAAAAAGACATTAAAAAAAAAAAAAAAAAAAATCTTAAAGGGCCCGTTTTTTTTTTTTACTTTTTTTTTTTTTGGTGACCACAGGAGGGGGGGGGGGGCGGCGCCCGGGCGCCCCCTATGGACGGGCCACCACTGATCCCCTCTCTTCAGAGACTGGGCCACAGGGCAGTATTCCAACATGTTAACAACCCCAAAAACACCTCCAAGACGACCACTGCTTTGCTAAAGAAAGAAGCTGAGGATAAAGGTGATGGACTGACCAAGCATGTTTCCAGACCTAAACCCTATTGAGCATCTGTGGGGCATCCTCAAATGGAAGGTGGAGGAGCGCCAGGTCTCTAACATCCACCAGCTTCGTGATGTCGTCATGGAGGAGTGGAAGAGGACTCCAGTGGCAACCTGTGAAGCTCTGGTGAACTCCATGCCCAAGAGGGTTAAGGCAGTGCTGGAAAATAATTGTGGCCACACAAAATATTGAAACTTTGGGCCCAATTCGGACATTTTAACTTAGGGGTGTACTCAAAGAGGTGGTATATCAACAAATGGGCTTTTTTTTTTCTTGGGTTGTGTTTTGTTTATTGTGATTTTGTTTGTATAATTTGTATGTATTGTCTCAATATTGTTTGCATATAAAAATAAAAAAAGGATCCGATTTAAAAAAAAACAAATAGGCTACAGGGAAGGTAAGTATGGTGCCTTGCATATTACAGAAATGCTTTATTTATGGTTTATTTATGATTGTTTCTATATGTTACAGCCTGCCCTTGCTCATAGAATTAATAAACAGGCATGTATCTAACAGTGAAAAGGAACAGCTTCAATGGCTCTCAGCAAACTCCTCAGGGATAGACAAAACTTAACGTTGGCTGCAAGACTAGTCCATCTATGAGGGGCTTTAGGAATTTTTTTTTGCAATATTTAGTCGAGTGGCTCTGTTATAGGTAGCATAGCTAACTCTTTTAAAAGCTGAGGACATTGTTTCTCACCCAGGCTATCATTTGGATCAGAAGACACCAATCAATAGCCCTAATGTTTGTTTTTTCCATTAATGTCTCCTCATACTCAATGCCATGTGGAATTCTTTTGGCGCCATACAAACAAACCATATTAATTAGAATGGAATTATTGCACAAGCAATAGATTCTGGTTTAGCATGAAGATCAAATGCATGTGATCATGGTAACTGATGGAAATATGACATAAAACAAAATAGGGAAGATAAACACAATGGGTTTGCTCTGTCTGGCTGCAAGGAAGGAGACACTGTACATAGAAAACAATAAGAAAAGGAAAATAAATCATGACTCTTGAGAGGGTCATTCTAATTTATCATACTTTACCAATTTAATCTTCATCACGGCTAATGGCTACAAGTTTCAAGCTATGTCATTAAACCTTGATTAAAACTTAATGTGGAACGAAACAAAAGGCAGATCAATGGAAGGAAGCATACAGCACCAAGTATGTTATTGCCTTTTATTAGATTCTTCTAAGCACACAGAATTCAGCTGTATGATCCAATTCTAATAACATAGTTCTATACCTGTTATAGGTAGGTGCAAGTTCAAGTGATCATTTTTTTTTTTTAAGATACTAAATTAAATTATATATTTTTAAGATTATAGCCTGCAAAAAATCTTAAAGGAGTAGTAAAGGTAAAAAAAAATTCACCTTAATGCATCCTATGCATTAAGGTGAAAAAACATTTGACAATACCGCCGCTCCCAGCCCCCCCGTTTTACTTACCTGGCCCCTCGAAAGTCCCGCGCTCGCTCCCGTCATCCTCCGAGTTCCTGTGCCTGGCCGTTGATTGGCTACTGTGTTTGGATTGAAAGCAGCGCAGCCATTGGCTGGCGCTGCTGTCAATCACATCCAATGACGCGGCACGTCGGGGGGCGGGGCCGAGTGATACAGTCGGCGGCTATGGCCGCCGCTGTATCACGGGAGCGTGCCCGCAGTAACTCCACACCATGCGAGCTCGCTCGCATTATGGTGTGGAGTCCTTGCGGGGAAGAGCCGAGACAGCCGCCGAGGGACCCCAGAAGTGGAGGATCGGGGCCACTGTGTGCAAAACGAGCTGCACAGTGGAGGTAAGTATAACATGTTTGTTATTTAAAAAAAAAAAAATGGGAACCTGTAGTGTTTCTTTAAGTGGAAGCAATGTTGTTCAAGTATAGGTAAAATACTACATCAATATGAACATTGCTTTTGAGTGTCTTGCGTTCCTTGGTTTAGGAATGGTGATGGAGGTGAGGCCGTTTTGTAGACGTGCATATCAGTTGAGGATATTTACTTATTTTATTAGCATAAAAGCATAAAGTGGGACATTCCTTATATGTGAACACTTTCATTTCTGAGCCCTTTGTTTAAATATATATTTTAAAATGAATAGATATTGCACTCTAGGTGAATGATGGGTCACACTATTTACCTTAATTTGTAAAAATTATTTAAATTAAATGTTTATTTTTATTTTTTGAATAGGTTAAACTTGGTGGGGTCGATTTACTAAGAGCAAATAGGTTGTTCACTTTGCAAAGTAATTTTCCTCAGAGATTAATGAACATGGTGAACATTTGGAAAGAATACCGCATCATGTGCAAAGAAAAAAAAAACTGCATTTTGCTTCCATATGGTTGGATGATGGAAGTCAAGAGAGCTTCGCCTGATTTGCCAGGCTCGGCAAGTGCAACTTCCCCTGCAAAGTGAATAGTCTATTTACCTTTAGTAAACTTTAGTAAATGAACCCCAGCAGCTTATCAGTGTGTAAAAATATCTCAATTATCAATCAGGTAAGTATCCAATAAACAAGCAGTGTCTTTTTAAGGTGAATCCAAGAGTGTAAAATACCAGCCAGTGTCCATATATCTTCTTATCCTAGTGCTCTATATTCCTCATGCATCAAGTCTCTCATCTAATAAAAGTGATTGCCACATTGTGTATTCCTCTTTTCAGCTCACTGTGCATATCCTCAGGCTCCACATGCGATCTCTTGGAAAATAGGCTAATCTGTAATATTGGACCCTAACTAAATGCATAGTACGGATTAACTGAGCTTTTTATTCTCCTTTAGGATTCAGAATGTGGCAATACAACTCAACGGTGATCCTCTTGTGGATGAACGGGGAGCGGGTGTGTTAAATTTGGTGTTGCCGCTTTTACTTTCTCATACTGTTTACTGAAAGCTCAACATGGCACCTCATGTCAAAGAACTCTCTGAGGATCTAAAAAAAAAGAAAAAAAAAAGAATTCTTGCTCTACATAAAGATGGCCTAGGCTATAAGATATCCAGAGGTTGTCTTTGGGAAATAGACATATGAGTGCTGCCAGCATTGCTTCAGGAGGTGAAAAGGGTGGGGGGGTCAGCCTGTCAGTGCTCAGATTATATGCCGCACACTGCATCAAATTGGTCTGCGTGGCTGTCGTACCAGAACGAAGCCCTTTCTAAAGGATGATGCACAAGAAAGCCCACAAACAGTTTGCTGAAGACAAGCAGACTAATGACATGTCCTGTGGTCTGATGAGACCAAGAGTGTCTCCAGACCTAAACCCTATTGAGCATCTGTGGGGCATCCTCAAAACGGAAGGTGGAGGCGTGCAAGGTCTCTAACATCCACCAGCTCTGTGATGTTGTCATGGAGGATTGGAAGAGGACTCCAGTGGCAATCTGTGCAGCTCTGGTGAACTCCATGCCCAAGAGGGTTAAGGCAGTGCTGGAAAATAATGGTGGCCACACAAAATATTGACACTTTGGGCCCAATTTGGACTTTTAACTAAGGGGTGTACTCACATTTGTTATCAGTGGTTTAGACATTAATGGCTGTGTGTTGTTATTTTGAGGGGACAGCAAATATACACTGTTATACAATAAAGTTTACTACTATTTTCCAGCACTGCCTTAACCTGCCCTAACCTGCTCGGCCCAGTCTCCGAAGGGAGGAGATCTGTCACAAATGTCACGTCTACCCCAACGCAGGTGGTCAGACACTATAGCTGGCTACTGTACGCTTCACCTCTAGCAGCCCCCTTTCCCTTAAGACAAGCAAGCCTATTGGTACTTGGTTGGCCCAAGGACTTTTTACACAATGCTATAGTGCCTGGCCACCACGCCTGGGCAGACGTGAACTGAGCAAAGTAAACAGGTACTTGCAGTTTAGCAGATAGCATGGTTCAAAGACAGTCCAGGTAAAGGCAGGCTGAGTTCAGGGGAAAATCCAGTATCCATTCCAGGTAAAAAGGCAGGCTGAGTTCAGGGGATAGTCCAGTATCTGTTTCAGGGTAAAAGGCAGGCTGAGTTCAGGTGATAATCCAGTCCAATTTGGGTCATACACAGGAGATCCAACAGCAAGCAAGGCAGACTAACAGGAGGCTTGGTCCAGAACAACACAGGTAAGTCTGTCTCTATCACAAGCAAGGGATAGTGTGTTCAGTTTGCTTATATCAGGTGACTGAGCAGGGGAAAAGCAACAGCCATCACCCAGGTGCTGGAATGAGGAACAGGGGCACTAAGTGGTCATGACAAGATCATGCTCTACTTCAGTATGTCAATGGACATGTTGGCATTCATGGTTCCCTCAATGAATTCCGGATTCATATGCGTTCCAATGTTGACACTTCTTCCCCCTCCTCTTTCTTTTTACGTCTGGCGTGCATCGTACCTTTTGGATCCCTGGCAGCCAGCCTATAGGAGATGCGGCACAGGATACACGTGGCGTTCGCTGATGACGTCACACACCTGACGTCGCTCTCCCAGCTGATTTTCACGGGCTACAGGATATTTAAACAGCGCGCCTAGCACCCGCTGATGTGTACAGTGCCAAGCTGTCTCCTGGGGGCATTTGTTTATCCACCTCGCAACCTTCGTAAGTAGACCACCTAATGCCTGTTGGCATGCTTATATTGCAGCCCTAGTTGTTCCTTACACCTGTCTATTTGTCTTTTAGACTGCTTAGCAGACTTGTGTATGAGTGGACTTCTGACTTCTGTCATCTGTTGGCTGGTACAGGATGTTGGATTGCAGGCAATATACTCCTTGTTGCTACATATATGTATTAGCCTTGGTGTGTTCTAACTACATATGCCCCCACCAATCACCAGACTATCTTCCTTTTGGTGAGTATCTTTCTGTTTTTGGGGGGTTTATATGTGTCCACTACAAATGGCGCTGGACCATATACTACCACTATCTTTCTTCTTTTCTTATATCTTCCTCTTTTCCTGCACAGAAGTATGACCAACAAAGTGACTTTTTTCCTTTGGTTGATGATCCATGTACTCTGTGGACACCCCGGCATATAGGAATTCAATAATATGCCCAATTGATGTGCGCACTAGGTATGGGATCAATATATCCTGTTATCACTTGTTCGCCCTGAAACGGGAATATAGGGTTCCACCCCCCCCTTTAAAATGCAACTGTGTATATCTGGTTTGTTTATATATTTTTTATTTTATTTACTTTTCAGATGTTTTTTGGTATTGGTCTTATATACCTTTTTGGATTGCTCTATATCTGTATACTTATTGACTGCGGGACAACTATACTGGACCCCGTCTTCCTTAAGGTATCTATAGGATGTTTTTTGATCTTGGTCGTCAGCCTATTGAGCATTTCTGAACAGACACTTCTTTTAATATTGGAACACAATGTTTTTTATGTTTTATATCTGTCCAATAACTATGGAATATGTTTCATTGCAGATAGTGAGATTTGTATTCTTTCTTACTATCTCTGTCGGTCCTGAAGAAGCCCCGCGGCGAAACGCGTAGACGCATAAGGGACCGCATCTGTACAATCCATTTTTGTATACAGTTTTAATTCTTTAACTACTGTATTTACTGTCTATTTTGTTTTTTCATAATAAATTTTATTTTTTGTTTATCCACTGTGTTGTTGCCTAAAAAGTCCGACCACTGGCTGCTCTTTTTGAGCAACCCACCATGTTTTTCCGTTCCCTCAATGAACTGTAGCTCCCGAGTGCCGGCAGCACTCCTGTAGCCCCAGACCATGACACTCCCACCACCATGCTTGACTGTAGGCAAGACACACTTCTCTTTGTACTCCTTACCTGGTTGCCGCCACACACGCTTGACACCAAAAAAGTTTATCTTGGTCTCATCAGACCACAGGACATGGTTCCAGTATCCATGTCCTTAGTCTGCTTGTCTTCAGCAAACTTTTTGCAGGCTTTCTTGTGCATCATCTTTAGAAGAGGATTTCTTCTGGGATGACAGCCATGCAGACCAATTTGATGCAGTGTGCGGTGTATGGTCTGAGCACTGACAGGCTGATTCACCACCCCTTCAACCTCTGCAGCAATGCTGGCAACACTCATACGTCTATTTCCCAAATAGACATATGAGCACGTGCACTCAACTTCTTTGGTCGACCATGTCGAGGCCTGTTCTGAGTGGAACCAGTCCTGTGAAACCGCTGTATGGTCTTGGCCACCATGCTGCAGCTCAGTATCATGGTCTTTGCAATCTTCTTATAGCCTAGGCCAGTGATGGCAAACCTCGGCACCCCAGATGTTTTGGAACTACATTTCCCATGATGCTCAACTACACTGCAGAGTGCATGAGCATCATGGGAAATGTAGTTCCAAAACATCTGGGGTGCCAAGGTTCGCCATCACTGGCCTAGGCCATCTTTATATAGAGCAATAATTCTTTTTTTCCGATTCTCAGAGAGTTGAGAGTTTTTTGCCATGAGGTACCATGTTGAAATTCCAGTGACCCGTATGAGAGAGTGAGAGCACACACCTGCTCCCCAGTCACACCTGAGACCTTGTAACACGAACAAGTCACATGACACCGGGGAGGGAAAATTGCTAATTGGGTCCAATTTGGACATTTTCATCTAGGGGTGTACTCACTTTTGTTGCCAGCGGTTTAGACAGAATG
The DNA here is from genome assembly GCA_029206835.1 of Rana muscosa. Taxonomy (NCBI): domain Eukaryota; kingdom Metazoa; phylum Chordata; class Amphibia; order Anura; family Ranidae; genus Rana; species Rana muscosa. The sequence continues at coordinate 573,892,863 of CM055117.1, read as the reverse complement.
TTGAGTTATTTTGAGGGGACAGCAAATTTACACTGTTATACAAGCTGTACACTCACTACTTTACATTGTAGCAAAGTGTAATTTCTTCAGTGTTGTTACATGAAAAGATATATAAAAATATTTAGAAAAATGTGAGGGGTGTACTCGCTTTTGTGAGATACTGAACACTCATTGCCTCTTGTTAAAAATTAGTCATGCATACAGTAACAATATTTTAACAGCAATAACAAAAGATGGTAAAGGAAAAAATGCAAATCTAAATATATAAAGACTAACTGTATTGTTAATGAATGGAACTCAATGATTTATAGAAATTATCTTTATAAGTAACCTTTAAGAATAGATAAAATATTTTGCCCAGGAAACCATCAAGTTGTTGTGGAAAAAGTTCACAGGAGACAAAGCTAATGTTGAAATAATACTGTCATTATGCAGACGCCATCTAACCTCCACAGACAAGCAATATGTCAAGTTGGACTCTTACTACATGTAAATATCTATTTTTTTCTTTGCAATGTCAGAAACTTTTGAAGCCTGAACTTTGCAAACTATGGGAATGTGTTTTCATAAATCAGTGTGGATGGTTCTTCATCAATCAAATTTATCATTGCTGAGTTTCAGATGTGAAACTTGATAGTCTCCTTACAAAGGCATGCCCCTCTTGTCCTTTTAGATTATGGATGACCTCTTACTCTGCTCCTTAAGCATGCAGGTCAACATATGAAGACATCCCTATCTAGAAGATTATAGAAGCAGAGAAATATATTTTTGGTATTCACTTGTAAGAGTGTGTCATATGAGTGTAAACCACCACTTATACTAAAGATGGATCAAAGAAATGTTAATATAATATAATTAGAAAATAACTTTTGGAAAGATCCAGCATTTAAAAAAAATGTATAAACCCATGCTCAGAACACACATTCAGATACTGGAACAATCATGTTGTCCTAAAGGAAAATTCTGGGAAATATAGCTTGTGCTTACTGGGTGAAAATTGTTATTAATTAGGTATATGGAGGATTTTGAGGTCACTGGTCAGTTCTCAACAGTACACAGGAGAAAGCTCAAATAATGCTCCTAAAGCTTATCTAAACCCAAAAACAAAAAATATATAGTAGCTTATGATGTAGTGGTATTACATGGTAATCCCGGGAATAACAAACCTGTCCTAGAGTGGATACACTTACTCACTGCACTGTATCTATGGAAGGAGCCATTGTTGTCACACTAGGACTGGACTACAAATTTATCGTCCTCTTTTCATTTCTAATACATTACAGGAGCAATATATTTAGTAGTTTAGGAAGGGTAGGCTTGCAAAGAAAATTTATATTTTTTGATATATACATTTAATTCACAGGAAGCGGCAGACACTGCATTTATGACAAGACTAACATGTGTTTTTCTGTGCTTGCTGAAATCATTTTAAGCCAGAAAAAGTAAATGCATACAAGCACCACATCTACGGACTTGTAAACTGCATTTTTTTACATTTTTGTTCTTGGGTTCAGCTGACCATACACATAAGATTTCACTCACAATACCTAGTGATTTTCAGCAAACAATATCATGTCTATGGGGGCAAAGTAAACCACTTTTGGGGGAAACAGCTATCAAGTAGGTTAGTCAACCTGTCATAAACAAAACTGGCATCCAACCAAAAGGAGTAAGTCAGCAGAAAACATCTGCCTAGACCCATATCTTCCTCTCTCATATACAACTACAGTATCCAACTTACCAAAAAGCCAGTTTAACTAGTGGCATGTTTTTAAACTGTAAACGGAAACTGTAATATTTGCATGAAATCCCACAAAACACAGGGAGAGCGTAATGCACACAGATCCTGGTCTTGTTGAACTCAAACTCAGGACCTCAGTTTTACAAAGAAACATTACAAAACAATGAAAAATTCCTTTTAAAAATGATGACATTAATACCAGGAAACCCAAGCTCAACATCTCACTGCATGACAAAAAGAAAACATATAAACCACCAATCCACTCTACCCAATTGATTTTCTATGGGAAATATCACTAGTCTCTATGGAAAATAGATAAGTGAAACATAATGTAAAGCATGTCTTTACAGCTTATGATAATCTATGTCCGATTTCCTGTTTTCCATATAACTCTTGATTAATACACAGATCATTCATTAACATGGCTTCAGTCAAAGCACAGAAATGAAAGATGATGGTATAGCTGCATCCATAATTCAAAATCACAATGACTTCTTGAGTGACAGAGGCTTCACGGATGACTCGGATAAAATGTAGCAAATCTTCCGACAAGCAAATGTGATTTCCACTGTCAACATTCACTCACAGACTCAAAATACAGCTTTGTTACATCTGCACTGCAGCTGTTTTCATGTATTCTAACTCACTGCTGTAGCAATCAACTTACATAGTGGCTGTCCCTGCTGTGGCAGATCTGTTATCTAGGACGTTTCGCTCTACAGGGGTTATGAAATGAATCAAACTTTGGTTAGTTGTATACTATTATCACAACCTTTGCAGTCTATGAATACCATCTGTACTATACATATCTTCCACAACACTGGTTTATCTGTTCTAATTCCATGATCACATTTCTTCCTTCCATCAAGTGGGTTAGTGGAGTGTGCGTCTTTTATTCCCATCTCATTCCTGTGCTAAGAGTACAATGCTGCAACCTAAGGGAAAGCCAGTGACTTATCAGAACATGCATTCTTTTAAATGACCACTAGAGGCTATAAAAGCTAGCCCTTCCTTTCTTCCTGCTTCTAGTAAGTCAGCCATTAGTGGTTATCACTGATCCTCCCCCTAGAAATTACCACACAAAAATACAAAAATATTGCCAGCTATTAACTACAATGCCAGAAAAAAATTATAATCCGTTTCACGTTATTAAAAAAAAATATTGCTGTTGCTATTGTTATTGTGGATGACCTGTAGTGTATAATTTCCATATATACTTGAGTATAAGCCGAGTTTTTCAGCACATTTTTTTTGTGCTGAAAATGCCCCCCTCGGCTTATACTCAAGTCACCTTTTTGCACCTGATCTCCCGGACTTTAGGGACCTGGTACCGGCCGGCCATAGGATCCCTGGACCCCAAACTTGGCACACATGTAGCCCCTTCTCTTCTCTATAAGTGTGAAACGTTTTTTGTCTGGGGGACCTACGGCCAGGGAGCACCGATTTTTCAAAGCTGGGCACCCCTTCCATAGACTCCCATGTTAAACGTCAGTCTAGTCATGGGCACAGTGAGGCATGGGCACAGTGAGGCATGGGCACAGTGAGGCATGGGTACAGTGAGGTATGGGTACAGTGGGGCATGGACACAGTGAGGCATGCACATGGACACAGTGAGGCATGCAGATGAACAACACCCTAGGCTTATATTCGAGTCAATACGTTTTCCCAGTTTTTTGTGGTAAAATTAGGTGCCTCTGCTTATATTCGGGTCGGCTTATACTCGAGTATATAAGGTATGTTTTTGGACATTGTATAGACAACACAGTCAAAAGCTAGCTATGGACATGTGACCTCATTTAAGAACTCTGACCCTCAAATGATCATTTTTTATATACATTTTTTTCATAATGATCATGCATGGTTGATTTAGCTGAAAGCATTATTAGACCCAAAACCAAAAATGTATTGTATTGCAGCTTACCAATTATTAGATGTGATGGCTGCATTGATTTTATTTTTTAGTCTGCTTTACCCTGGTGATCCAGCCAGTAACACACCTCCTTATCAGGGCTGGGCTCAGCTCTTCCTTCTCAGAGCTCTGTACTCAGCTGTCGGTTACTAGCCAGTACTCTTCATTCCACAGTGACTCATCTGGTCTTCATTTCCTGCTTGTCAGCTAGCCCTGCTGGCTATGTAAACTGCCTGGATCAGATCTCCTATGCCTTTGCCTGGTCAACATATCTGGATACTCTCTGCTTTGTTTTCCTGTTAAAGGCTTTTGCCTGGCTGACTTCCCTTCTGGTTAGTGATCCTGTTTACTGCCTCTACTATGCTGATCTCTGGATTCCTGTTTCACTGGCCTGCTCTGACTACTCACTCTGGTTACCAAACCCTGGCTATGTTTTGACTGTGTTTGCTCTGTTTGTACCATTTTAGAATTTTATTAAAAAGTGTGTTTTTTACTGCACTTCTGTCCCAGTCTGATTCATGGTTCCTGACACCTCCTGTATTATGCCCTGTACACACTATCAGTTTTACAGATGAAAACAGTCCGATGGACTTTTTTCATTGGACAAACCGATCGTGTATGGGCCCCATCGGTCTTTTTTCTATCGGTGAGAAAAAATAGAACATGTTTTAAATTTATCCGATGGAAAAAAAATGATAGCAAATTCCAAACGTCTGATTGGAACTCCATCGGGAAAAAAACCCACGCATGCTCAGAATCAAGCACTGAACTTAATTTTTCTCGGCTCGTCAGAGTGTTTTACGTCACGGCGTTTGGGACGGTCGGATTTTTGACTAATGGTGTGTAGGCAAGACTGATGGAAGTCAGCTTCATCGGAATTCCTATGGAAAAACCCATTGGATTTGAATTCCCATTGAATTAGGAAATCTGATCGTGTATACAGGGCTTTAGAGTGTTACCACTCTGAATGACAGCAGCATTGTCAGTCTGGGGGAAGGGGAGTGTTATCAGATGTAAATTCAATAACAAACTGAACCTGAACTCCAGCTAATACTTTATAAGCAGTTACAGCAAACAGTTATTTTTCCTTTAGCATAAAGGTTTTACATACATTAAATGAACAAAGGCAGATAATTTTAAGCCCCCCTGTCAGTGCTAAATGGTTTTTCTTATCCCTCTAACTGCAAGAGAGCTTGTTCTGTTGAAAATCAACAGACTTTTTGGCTGGATTACCAGATGAAAATGGAAGAAAGAAATAATAATAATAAAAAAAAAACAATGCAGACATCACATCTAAAAATTGGTATGCTGCAATATAAGAAGACTCCATGCGCACTATCATTTTTTTTAAAAAGACAGAAAACACTGGATGAAAAATGCTCATACTAGTGTTTTGCCAGCTTTTAGCAGCAGTTAGGAGCATTCAGCAATTTGTTTCTGCCTGCAAATCACTCCCAAAAATGAAAAAAAATGTTTTTTTTTCTTTCTGGTCCTAAAAGCTGAAGCTTCAAAAACGCTTCTAGACTAAAATTCTTCTAGACTAGTGTGCTTCTAAAATTCTTTTAGACTAATGTGCATGGACACATAAAATAACACTATTTTTTTCTAGAGCATAATTAAAAAATGGTCAAAAGCTGCTGCTAGGAGCGTTTTTTTTAAGCTAGTGCACATGGAGCCTAATAAATGTTTTCTTTAGCGTTTATTGCTGCTTCAATATATCTGTATAAATGCTTTCTTACTGTATATAATGATCCTTTAGAAATAAGAGATCATTTTGTGGCCCTTATGTCTATGGTTAGCCAGTGTGGAAACGTTTAGGTAAATACTGAACAGAAAGATATTGTAAGTTAGGCTGATCTATTATTTGATGAAGTTTGAGAAAGGTTTGGTGATTAACGACAGGCACAATAGAGTTAGAGACAATAATTTCATGGATAGAGAAGCTCTGGAGGTATAAGTAAATACAGTAACTAACAAAAATGAAGGGACAACATGTAAGTGAAAGTTATGCCTAGTACACACAGGCCGAATGTCGGCCGTCATCAGCCGATTTCTATTGAAACATTCGGCCCATGTGTACAGCAGCCGGTTCTGACAGAAGCCAGCTATTCAGCCGCCTTCTGTTGAAGGGTCATATCCATGGCATATGGAATGAGGCATTGTGGAATAAGGAATATACAAAATGACATATCGAATGAAGTAGTGTTGAACAGAGAATATACAGCAGAGTGAGACTGTGCAGAGTAGGTACAAAATGTTAATGTAATAGCAGAATTATTTTATTAACTCATTTGCTGCTACTGCTCAATACCCTGCTATGTCTGACTCTTTGTTGTAGGCCAAACCCAAATGAATATTCCCAGCACCAATCAGACCTCCACCAGCAGGATCCCCTCAATCTGTAACAAACAGGTTATCCAATTGCAACTATCACTTGTAAAACTAGATTTGTCTGAGGAAGTCTTTTACTACACAAGAGACTGTGCACTGGATGATTTCATCAATCAGAGTTACAGAGGAAGTGAATAGTAGATGACTTCTTCTGACGCCTCTGCGTTTACAAGTGATAGTGGGTATGCAATTGGGTGCATTCAGATGAACTGTCACAAGCTGGTGTGGATGCCTAGTTTAAATGCAGAGGTGCCCACTGCTCCTCATCCCTGGGCTCCATAGCAGCCATGTGGGCTGCAATGGTGGTAGTTCTGCCATTGACTAGAACACTAGCTTTCACAACGCACCAATGAGTTATGATGTAAAAATACATTTGGTATAACATGATTTGATGGGTGGCAACAGCTGAGTGTGGTTCTTGCAACTTAGAGAAAGTGAGCCTACATCAAAGCTTTAGATATATCAAATATTGTTATTTTCAGGTTGTCAGAGTTTATAAGTTCTTTAGACAGACCAGGGGACTCCAGTTTCATTGGTTATGTTTAACTCTATGTCTAACTTACCTGCACTGACAAGGAGGTCTGCTAAATTGAAACAGTGAATTCCTTCACCTGCCGTGCCACATGATTATCACAAGCTAGTGTATAGAAAAGGATTTCTTGGAAGACATAATTTAAGAGTGTATAGGATTTCCACACTTGGGATAGCCGAAAACTCCAGCAGTGTAAATAGGAGCCCTGTGGTTTTAACATACACATGTAAACGTAGACTGGATACATAGCAGATCAACACAGGGTATCACATTTACCCACAAGCCAGGGAGATCTGACAGTGCAAGAGTTTCTAGAGTGTACAAAAGCAGAAGATTGAATTTCTCAGAGACACTAAATTGGATTTGTCTTGTTTCATGGACGTTTGTGGTAGCTGCTGTGCTATGGATTACATCTGGTTACATGTGAATTCACTTTACCTAGATGGTGTATTGTAAAAACTCTACACTCTGCCTGGGCATGTGGCCAGTTACAGGATACTGTAAAGGAAAAAAAATGTATACACAAAAGAACAAGAAAGTCATATGATGGACACATATATAAAAACAGAATATGATATTATATTTAATATATTTGGGTATAATCCAAATTATGTAATAAAATATTTAAGGGGTAGAAAATGTTGTTAACAATTGATGTAGGCATTTATCTTTTAGGTATTTTTATATTCTTGAATGTTTATAATGAAGTATACAAAAATACCATAAGCACTGTAATGATGTATATATAAAATACTTATTTTAACTTGAGCAAAGTAGGTAATTTGAAAGGTTGCAGAGAATTCCTTTATAGAGTAATACTGTGCAGCAAGTACAATCCATAAATACATTTCTAATATTTATTGAACATGATACATTCAAAAAAGCCCCTATATTTGTCTCGAATTAAGTTGACATTTAGTCTTGCTAAAGTATTTTTACCTTTAATAATAGCCTTTTTAAATAAAAAAATAGCTTTCAGCTTTTTTACCCTTTGTTTGCAGCCACATCCTTGCTAAGTGCATTCACCTTAATGATAAATGCATGGCATTTGTCAGGGTGGGAAGTCCTGGTGTTTACAACAGTGAATATACATTTATGATGTGTGTTGAAATGGCCACTTGTAGTCTCCACTGGAAGCCCATGTGACAGGGTGACAACACAAAAGCACACACGGGAGACAGAGGTAGGGACTGAGCACGTTTTAAACAAGTACCTTCATGCAAAGTCCCCAGATATTATTTTTCTGGAAGCTGCAGATTTAAAAATAAGTGAAATTTTTTTTTTTTTAGTGGTTGTAAAGCTTTAACATAAAACATGAACAAAGCATATCCCTGTATAGTGTGTGCATGCCTCAACCCAGAGTGCTATGTATCATTTCAGTCTGCTGCCCTGTTCCTCTGCTATCTGCAGTCACTTCTGACAAGTTTTCCTAACATCAAGAGGTAAAACGGTGATAGGGGATGGACCTCCAGCACACAGCCTGTGATTGAAAGCCTTAATTCTACTTCCAGCGTGCTGTGTGAGGGTGTGTGTTCCTTCTTTCCAATCAGCTCTCACAGCTCTCCGCAGTGTGTAATTTCAGCTCTTTGCTCCCTGTTTTGTGACAGCTAAGGCAAACTTTATAAATTCTGGACAGCGAATGTAGAGAAGAGAAGGCTACCGATAAACAGGTACACCTTATGTAGGAGGTTGTGTTTCATCACTGTGCATCACCTGAGGCCAGTCACTTCACTGGCTATATGTAAGTGTTTACATCCACTTTAAATTATTTTAACATGTTGAGGATTATAAACATTTCCATATACTTAACCTGTGGCTTTTGGCTTCTCATAGGACTGCAGTGTGAAATTGCATGTTTGAGAGTGCATTGGTTGACCTTCTAGCTGGCAGAGAAGGTGGCACAGCAAACAACTTATTATTATTATACAGGATTTATATAGCTCCAAAAGTTTATGCAGCGCTCTACAACTTAGCTCTAGTATAGGGCATGGTAAGTCAATGCACCACTTACATTTTTTAGGAGTTTGCTTCACTGATAACAAGTTTTTTTTATTTCGTTACTAAGTTTGAAATTAAGTCCACCACAGCCCCTCTGAAAAAAAACCCATAATATTACAGAAATTAGTAAGATGTCTCTGACTTGTTTCTGAAAATTATAGTTGTCAAGCTACCCTGACAGTCTGTCTGCCAGTGTTCATATTACTACAGTTTACCAATAAATTTGAGTCTATTCTACGTCTTTTTAGAAAATGCTAGGACTTCTGTGTCGCTTACCTGCAGCTGATTGGCTACACTTTGAATGGAATTAATTCTAATGCTCTAAAACCATTGATTTTCTGCAGTTAATTTCTCAGCAAAGGTAGAATGACTAAAATGTAAGAGATTTCTGAAGTACCTTTGCTTGTACAAGAACCCTCTAAAGAGGTAAAAAAAATATTTTTAAAGGGTGTCATTTTATTGTACAAGAAAACACAAGCGAATATAGTGGAGCAAACAATGTTCAATTACTGCTGTGCAAAATCTACAACGTATCCATTCAACTACATGGATCAATATAAAAAAGTGACAATTATACATCTGTAAATCAGTTAGTTGACAGAAAATAAGGAAGAATTTAGTATGGATCTACAATCCTAGTTTAATCTGAATTCACCCATAAATGCCATATTACAAGGGCATCCCCTAGACTCTTACGTCAGTTTGTATAGTGGAGGTGCCTGATTAATGATAGTAACCCAGAAGGCTATAGTGGGCGGGGTCGGTGACTTTCATTGCATGGGTATGGATTTCTTTGCATAGAACAATACTATTCGTAAAATGATCTGCATACTTTCAGATAGACACTCATCATCAATGTAGCCCAGTAAGCACCTAAAGGGGTTACATACATTGGGTATTTGGGTAATAGAACTAATGAAAGTAGTGACCTCCGACCAAAACTTTCTGATCGGCAGGCATTTCCAACTCATATGATCGAATGTACCATCAGCCAAAGTACATCTAAAACAGACAGCAGACAGTAATCTGTTCAGATGAAAAAGAAGACATGGAGTATAATAGGACCTGTATACCAATTTGGTTTGTATGACTTTGTCCCGAGAGGAGAAAACTGTAGAGGGAGGATTTCCTGCCTGTTAGTTCCGGTATATCAGAGCGTCATTTAAGCTCCGGGAGACTAGCTCTGTTAGTTGTAAAGTGTAAAAGAGATGGGTAATATGTAGAAATCTATTTCAAATGAGAAGGTTCAGATAATAGGCGTTTTTTTTTTTTTTTTAACAGAGATGTTTTATTGAAAAACAAAACAGGACTACAATAACAGATAATAGGCGTTTTAGTGGGGAGGGTTGTATATCTATATTATGGAGGCTGAATTGTGCAGCAGCAGTGTATCGTAACTGAAGATAACGAAAGTAAGCTGTGGGTGGAACACCAAAGTCTCTACGAAATTCTGGAAAGGATCGAAAAGCATTGTCAAGAAACAAGTGGGAAATTAGTCACACCCCCCCCCCTGTCTGAACCAAAACATTCCATCCATTCTATGGAAAAACTTCCGCAGACAAGGATTGTTTCCATAGGGGAGCATTTGGTGAATGTATATTGGCTGCACTTGTTGGTAGCAATGTTAAGAGTTTAAATATCCGTAGTGTCACAGACAGAACACTCGTACTATACCTACCCCTCATGGATTGATGATGAATCAAATTTTGTAGGGATTCATAGGAAGTAAGAATAGCTGCCTCCAGAGCTGTGGCAGCACCAATGAGCATGTGCCAGTTGGCTACATAGTAAGTTTGAAGATTAGGGAGTGCTAGGGCTCCCTCCAGAACAGGCAATTGCAGCGTATCTTTGGCAATCCGGACTGCTTGTCTTTCCCAAATAAAGTAGGAGTCAATCTCCTGAAACCTGCGCTTAGGAATATATACCGGGGAATTACTCAATATGTAGAGAAAGCGTGGCAGGAATATAATTTTAAAAATATTTATCCTCCCCAGCAGTGTCAAAGGGAGATTGGACCAAATTTTTAAGGTACTTTTAAGTTTACTAATGAGAGGGTCTTAATTATTCTTATATATAGAGAAATGGGCTGCTTTTCCTCTAATGCCCAAATAGCAGAAACTCATAACAATGTTTGAAGGGCAGGAGGGTGATCAAGGCTGTCTGATCCAACATAAACATAAACATAAGGGATTTTTCCCAGTTGACTTGAAAACCAGAGAAGTGAAAGAAAGTCCCGGATGGTACTCAGAGTTTGGAGGGAGGATTGGGGCTCAGCTAGATATATGAGCATATCATCTGATTAGAGGGACACCTTCTCCTCCAGACCCCCAATCATCAAGCCTGCAATGGAGGAACTAGACCTTAATAATGCTGCTAAGGGTTCTATCGCCAATGCGAACAGCAGTGGCGACAGAGGGCATCCTTGTTTAGTACCCCTCAGTATAGGGAAAGAGTCAGAAATAGAATTATTCACTCAAAGAGGTAAAAATGTAAATGAAAGTACCAATAAACCTTTTTCTTGCAAATAATATATTAAACACTTACTTCACCCTTGAGTGATGAAGAGGAATCACCAACTGTGTACTTCTAGTGAGGTAGGGATTACTGGGAGGGCAAAGTAAGGAAACAGATTAACACTTCTGAATGTGTCAGTTTTTGAAGAAACCTCAGTTGGCAATTCCTCTTACTCACAACAGTGTTAGCAGCACACAATGGAAATAGTGAGTAGTTACATTGTTCTTTGCAGGAAGCAAGTTTATTGGCACAGATTGAGCTTGTGCCTGCAGCCTATGATAACCTAACATGATAGTTTACTTTTTCAGGAGGTGAATCCTGTTGTGGCCTAGCTGTTTGAAGACCAGAAACCAACTTAGCATTCAGCCGCATGAGCAATCTGTTTGCCAGCATTAGATTTTTCAGCACACTGCAGGAAGGATTTCAGGCCAAGAGGCTGCTGGCATTATTGCGGGAAACAAAGCTTTATGTAAGAAAATGTAACCTATTATATTGCCATTTTTCAGAGCCTGCAGGGAAAAGTACAAATCTATAATTTTTATATAAAGTGCAGTTATGCTTTAATCTAGCTTCACATTACAATTTGGCTTTAAAAAAAATGTTTAATCTTATCTCAGCTGAGTCAGCCTCATTGGTGCTTACCAATATGCAGAAAAAACATTGTTTTTAACCCTATTTTGTGTTACTGAGATTAAAAATAAAGTTAAACACGCCGAAGACAGCAGAGACGAAGAGGACTACTTCATCTTTTGCCAAGTTTTAGCTTGGTCAAATTTCAATTGATTTATATTAAGTGGAAAGAAAAATAGTATTCTAACATCATGACCCAAATGATAGGCCGGTTATGAATTAGTTTAATATATTTCCCATTTTCATATAAATGTCAAGAAGCAAGATCAGAACACAATTTCATAAAACAATACCCAAGTGAGCAGAGAGAATGTTAACTCCCTGAGCATGTATGAACTGTAACAGAAACAAAAGAAACACAGCTCAGCCAAACAAACCTTTCAATTACCCAAAAGGCTTGAGCAACACCAAGTACTATTTTGATCAGATAACACTGATGTAAAAATAATTTCCTTATTGCAGGAATAACAGTACATTAGACTCCTATTCCTCCAGTGGATTACATCATTGTTTCCAGCTGACACATCATCTTCCGCCAATCACACTAAACACTAGACTATAAACACCAGACATCGGGGGTTTGAGGACAGGAGAGAAGACTGGACAAAGCTTCCATAAAGAGTTATCTGCTTTGGCTTAACTTATTTGAAGGGTTGTCATTTTTTAGACAAGGTGGATTGCACCCAAGGAAGATGAATGTTCTGCAAAAAAGCAATGTTGTACATTCAGTGAATGTACGTGAGAATTATTTTCATAGCACTTATGTATAACTCTCTGTGTAAAATTTTGACCTAGATATTTAATGTGTACAATTATGATAAACCCAGCACAAAACTTCAGCTATCCACCCCCCCTGTTTTGCTGCTCCATAGCCTAAAGTAACCCAAATGTAGCTGTGACGTGGATGGGATCTGTGTGTAGGCTCTTGCCTCACATAGAACCAGCTCTCGTGTATGCACCATTTTTTAACAGTGCACCACAACTCACATTAGCGCATTGGCAAGATGCTTTAGGGTACCATTTAAATTAACCAATGCATTTAACATCATAGAGTGATTAGGCCCTTAGTGCAAGAACAAGTCCATACCATACAGCAGCCAAAGGACTTCGGTGAAGAGAGAGCATATGGCACCGGGAGCCATGACAGATATGAATCAATCATAACCTAAGTTTACTTAATAACACTGTTATAAGGTAAAAAGAAAACACAGCACAAAGAAGACACTGTGGGCTGGTAGGGAAAGTGTAAGAAGCACATGTGTGTGAGGAAGTGAGGCTGACTACGTATAGGAAAAAGTAGGCTTAGAAAATGTAGTCCTATGTTGCAGTTCAAAGCAACTAGAATGCATGGATAACTCTCATAGGACAAAAGCAATGTAAAATATGATTTATAGATAGGTAGTATAGCTGAATAATTTGACTGGAATTCCTTTTTAGAGTGCATCTAATCCCCATTGTGAAAGTGTAGCTAAAGGAAAAACTTTTTTTTTTCATTTTGGATAGTGTACAGAAAGAGATATAAATCCCAGTCATTTTTTTTTCTTTTGCATCTGTGTCCCATGGGGATGAATTGTCATCACTTCAGTCCCACAGCCAGAACAGGAAGTGAGAGGAAATCCCTCCATCCCTCCCATCCTCACAGTTTTCAACAATATAAAATAAACTTTTTGAAGATGCTTTCCTGGATATACAGTATATATATATATATATATATATATATATATATATATATATATATATATATATATATATATATCACGACTGGAAGCTGGCATTCTTTTTCCTGTGTTGTCCTGCTTTGCAATCTTAACCACTTAAGCCCCGGACCATTTTGTTGCTAAAGGACCAGGCCCCTTTTTGCGATTCGGCACTGCGTTGCTTTAACTGACAATTGCGCAGTCATGCGACGTGGCTCCCAAACAAATTTGCCTTCCTTTTTTTCCCCACAAATACAGCTTTCTTTTGGTGGTATTTGATCACCTCTGCGGTTTTTATTTTTTGCGCTATAAACAAAAATAGAGTGCAATTTTGAAAAAAACTACATATTTTTAACTTTTTGCTATAATAAATATCCCACAAAAAATATATAAAAAAACATTTTTTTCCTCAGTTTAGGCCGATACGTATTCTTCTACATATATGATACCGATACGTATTCTTCTACATATTTTTGGTAAATCGTTGTGTTTATTATGGTTTGCGCAAAAGTTATAGCGTCTACAAAATAGAGGGTAGTTTTATGCCATTTTTTTTTATATTTTTTTTTACTAGCAATGGCGGAGATTAGCGATTTTTATCATGACTGCGACATTATGGCAGACACATCGGACACTTTTGACACATTTTTTGGGACCATTGTCATTTTTACAGCGATCCGTGCTACAGTATAAATATGCACTGATTACTGTGAAAATGACACTGGCAGTGAAGGGGTTAACCTCTAGGTGGCACTGTAGGGGTTAAGCGTGCCCTAGTGAGTGATTCTTACTGTAGGGGGGCGTGGCTTGGCGTGTGATGTCACTGATCGTCGTTCCCTATGACAGGGAACAGACAATCACTGACATGTCACTAGGAAGAACGGGGAAAGGTTTATTTACACTTACCTCTCCCCGCTCTTCAGCTCTGTGACCCGATCGGGGGACACCGGCAGCGATCGGGTCCGCAGGTCCCGCGGGCACGGTCATGGAGCTTCGGACCGGGTCATGAGCGGGCCGCCGCCGGCGTGCGCGCGACCCATGTATGGGTTCTTAAAGGGGACGTACCATTCTGTCGACGTATATCGTCATGCAGCGGTCCTTATGTGGTTAAAGTTCACCTGTGGCCAGACATACTGTACGGTATATAAACATATTCTTAAAAATACAGTTAAAGACCTCATCTGCTTGTACTAAACAGTAATCCACCAATTCAAAATCACAACCAAAACGCTAAAGCAGAGTTTGAGTAGGCTTAGGCTACAATTTCACTGGCAGATAGTTTGCTGCATTCAGAGGCTCCTCTGGATGAAGCTGCACTCTCTGCTATGACCACATAAAAACTGACCAATTAGCTGTGGCCTGTTTGTGTGCAGCCAGAAACTCCACAGAATATCTGTTCCTGGATGTCCAGGGTCAGTCAGAGACTGTATTAGAAAGTAACCACTCCGATGGGCGGCTTTATGTGAACAGTGGCACTGCCAGTCTTTGATTTGTAAGAAGTTGTGATCGATCTAGGGCAGCTTTAGGAACACCTACTGTTTGTTCTGTCAGGCTGCCAAGATTCTGCGACGATAGAAGCCTCTGATTTTAAAGATTAATTTTTCTAAGATGTATGCATCTACAGAGGTGAATGAAAGCTTAAACTGTTTGTTCAGAATATGTTGACAGGTTCACTTTAATATCTTATTTGAAATCACTTCCTTTAGCAAAGAGACAGTGCAGGCATGCAGGAGCAGCATTTTTACACCTATCCGTACACTTCTAAAGTACATCATGTTCATCAGCAAATCCAGTCACTGCAATGGACAAATCCACTCAACACCACCGGCTGGCTATTCCTTTTTGACTGTGGCTCCCATTCACAGGTATACACAGAGGAAACTGACAGACAGACAGATTCTGTGCGTGCATGCATGCATGGTGTGTGCATTAAGAAAAAAAGAGTTCGCTATTACCCATTTTGATCCCAAAGTGAAATCCCAGAAAGATTTCAGCCAGTATAAATCTGCCCTCCAAAAATACAATTCCTGCCTCCTCACTGCCAAGCAAACCAATTGTATCTCTCTCATTAACACCTTATCATCCCGTCCCCGTCAACTCGTCTCTACCTTCAACTCTCTACTTCGTCCTCCACTGCCTCCACCCACCAACTCACTCCTTGCCCAGTAGATCGTCAATAACTTCAAACAGAAGATTGATATAATTTGCGAGGAGATCTCTACTTTTCAGATACCCTCCACGCGTTACACTTCATGCCCACAGGTACAATCATTACTTCCTTCTTTCAACACCACCACTATAGACAAGGTTGCTAAACTACTAACGCCCATCTTACCACCTGCCCTCTGGATCCCGTTCCCTGGCAAATGCTACATTCACCCTCTGGCTCTATTCTACACTCTCTAACCCACATCTTCAATCTCTCCCTCTCTTCTGGCATCTTCCCCAACTCTCTAAAACATGCATTAGTCACCCCCATTCTTAAAAAGCCCTCACTGGACCCCACCCATCTTAACATACGCCCCATCTCCTTACTCCCCTTTTCCTCTAAACTCCTTGAACGTCTGGGCTACAACTGACTGAGTGACCATCTGACTGAGAACAAACTTCTTGACAGTGGCGGCTGGTGCTCAAAATTTTTGGGGGGGCGCAAACAAACTGAAAAAAAAAATCATCAATTGTCGTTACTGTGCCCATTAAAACGCAGCCACTGTGCCCAAACGCCACCAGTTTGCCCCCTCAAATGCAGCCAGTCTCCCCCCCAAATACAGACAGTTTTTCCTCAAATGCAGCCAGTTTGTCCCCAAATGCAGCCAGTTTGTCCCCAAATGCAGCCAGTTTGTCCCCAAATACAGCCAGTTTCCCCCCAGCCCTGCACTTACCTTCCTCGGGTCAGCGCCGTCCTCGATGTCTTCTCCTGCCCTCGATGTCGCTTCAGCCAATCAGGTTACCGGTAACCAGACCCCGGTGAACCTGATTGGCTGAGACGCCTGTCAGTGTTAACCAAGGAACGCACCCCCCGTGCGTCCCCTGGTTAACTATTTGGAAGCCGATTACAGCCCTCAGGCTGTAATCGGGAAGCCTATCAGAGCCACACTTCCAAAAACCAACCAGCCGCTGTTATTCAGATGGCCGGCGCTCACCAGTGGGCCGACCATCTGAATAGTGAACCTATGTATTGTTGTTGTGAGTGACGGGCGCAGGAGAGAGAGGGGGCGGCGCTCCTGCGCCCACTATGGACGTACCGCCACTGCATCTTGATCCCCTTCAGTCCAGATTTCGCCCTCAACACTCCATGGAAAACTACACTCTTGGAAAACTTATAAACAATCTACTAAAGGCTAAATCCAATGAACAATATTCTGTACGCCTACTCCTGGACCTCTCTGCTGCCTTAGACACAGTGGACCACCCCCTCTTCAAAGAACTCCACTCCTTTGGTCTCCATGACTGTACTGTTCACTGGTTCTCATCCTACCTATCCCGCCACACTTTTTCCATGCTTTCTCTGTCAAAATCAACAGCTCAACTATCCCTGCATGTCAAGGTGTAATCCTGGACTCTGAACAATCCTTTCGGCCCTGCATACATTCACTGTCCAAAGCTTGCTGCCTTAACCTCCGCAACATCTCCAAAATACATCCCTTCCTAACCAATGACACCACAAAGATTCTAATTCACTCACTGGTCATTTCCCACCACCACTACTGCAACTCCCTCCTCATTGGCTTACCCTTACATAGGTTATCCCCTCCTTCAGTCCATGATGAATGCTGCTGCCAGGCTCATCCACCTTACAAACCGCCTAGTATTTGCTACCCCTCTCTGCCAAACCCTCCACTGGCCTCTGCTAACCCAACAAATTAAATTCAAGATACAACTTACAAAGCCATCCACAACTTTGCCCCCGGCTACATCACTAACCCAGTCTCACCAACCAAATTGTTTTCTTCCTCCCAAGACCTCCTGCTCTCTAGTTCCCATGTCACCTCATCTCATGCTCGCCTCCAGCCTCTCCCATCCTCTGGAACTCCCTACCCCAATCTGTCCGACTATCTCCTACTCTGTCCACTGAAAACTCGTCTCTTCAGAGAGGCCTATCCTGCCCCACCTAACAACTGTACATTTATTTTCTCAATCAACCCATCAACCACAGTTATTACCTTTTGTATCTCCTGACTGTCCCTTTTAGATTGTAAGCAGCACTCTCTGATTCCTACTGCATTAAACTGTATTATAATTGTACTGCCCGCCCTTATGTTCTAAAGGGCTGCGTAAACTGTCGGCGCTATTTAAATCCTGTATAATAATAATAATATGGCTAAAGAATGTTTGTATATTTATTGAACATAAATTCTCCCAGGACTAGCAGGTTGTAGTTCTTTACTCATGTATAAAGTTTTTTTTTTGAATGCAGCTGAAACAAAAAACTCCCACAGCAAATCGCAGAAAAATAAGGTAAATTTAAAGCCACCTTACCCTAAGTGCTTTGAATGCCCTTGTTCGGAACCTTTAGCTCTCACATCTCTGGCTTTACACTCTGACAAGGTGTCTGCACAGTGATTTTGACAGGTAAAGCTGCAAAGCTGCAGGTTCTCTATTTTTATCTTTTTTTTCAGATGGCAAGTCAGAGAATGTAAGTTATCTAAATCAGCCATGATAAACACTAAATGCACTACTTTAAGAATCAAAATCCACAGGGTATTAAGTTTGGATGGTGCCAGAAGAACATTGCTATAAAGAAAAAAAAAAACAGTGAATACTAGACCAATCCACACTGTCCAAAGTTTTTCTTTGCACAGATCAAAGTGGTTTTGCCCTTGTCTCTTACATTATTCATCAGGCATCTGGTGTCTGCATAAGGCAGAGTGGCATCGGAAGGTGAGATGATTGAGTGAAGAAGTTATTGCATTTGACACGTCCTGGCCTACGGCTTTCAATCACTTAACTCATCTCTCTGTCATCCTCTAAACAGTCTATGGCTGAAGGAAATTCCAAGAGAGAGCTACTATTCAGATAAGAGTCTATCTTCACCATTTTACATTCAACCATGAAAGTTATATTCATGGACACCAAGTGTAGTGCAAAGCAGTCTGCGCAATACAGTGGGCAACTGATTTTATGGAAAAAATAGGATTAGACAATTCGATTAAATTGATTCCCAATGACAATTCCTATGTGCACAACTAGTGGTATCAATGCAAGAAAAAAGTTTCATCTGCCATGATGGTGTAATTTAATAATCATCCTTATTCATAAATTTTCTAATACATAGAATGTTTTAGGTGAAGATAAAGCAAGTCATAAATTTGGGTGATTGAAAAAATATACAAATCCAATTGTATGCAGAACATATAAGGTCAGTTATGAGTTGAATTAATCAGTTTCACTACCTCATCATTCATACATTTATTGTCAAAGCAGAAGTAAACCCACCAATTCATTTGTTTCCCAAAACTTTCACATTCAAGGCATGCCAATTACTATTGTGCTAATGTAATTTCTCAACTGAACTGTCAAGCCATCAAATTTCTTGTGTCATAGCTGATCACATGTGCAGCACCATGGTAACTACAGATGAAACAGAAACTAAGATGGCAGCTTCCTTGGTTGTAAAGGATAGGAGGCCCAAAATAATTTGGTAATATTTAAAGTGGTTGTAAACCTCAGACATGAAAAATGAACACAGCATATCTCTCTTTAGTTTGTGGTTGTCTTAGTGTGTGCTGCCTGTCATACTCTGCAGGCTCCAAGCTGTCCATTGAGCTCAGTGCCTGTGACAAGAAGTGAGGAGAGTCCTTTCAGTCTGCTACAGAGTGTGCCAGCTTGTACAGTATTTAAACTGACCACTCTGTATGTAGCTTCTGACAGTCTGCGCAAGGATCCTTGTATCTCCGGAACCATAGGTCGTATGCCCAAATTTTGACCAATGGTGGAATAGGCATTCAGCTACATACCCCCCAAATCTGGCATCTCTGTGGCCCATGGTCGCTGAGCAACGACCCACGAAATCGATCATTTTTTTTTGTTCTTTTTTTTTTGGGCAAATGGGCCTATCTTAAGGTAAGGGGCCTGGAGCTGCAGCTCCAATAGCTCCTATGTTAATCCGGCCTTGCAAGTAGGACCTAGTTCCAGTGGCTCGAAAAAGTATTCATACCCCTGGAAGATTTCCACATTTTGTCATGTTACAACCAAAAGCGTACTGTAAATGTATTTTATTGGCATTTTGTGTGATAGACCAACACAAAGTGGCAAATAATTGGAAGGAAAATGATAAACAGTTTACATTTTTTTTTTTTTACAAATAAATATCTGAAAGGTGTGGTGTGCATTTGTATTCAGCCCCCTTTACTCTGATACCCTAACTAAAATCTAGTGGAACCAATTGTCTTCAGAAGTCACCTAATTAGTAAATAGAGTCCACACTTGTGTGTAATTTAATCTCAGTATAAATACAGCTTTTTTGTGAAGCCCTCAGTGTTTTTTTTAGAGAACCTTAGTGAACAAACAGCATCATGAAGGCCAAGGAGCACACCAGACAGGTCAGGGATAAACTTGTGGAGAAGTTTAAAGCAGTGTTATAAAAAAATATCCCAAGCTTTGAACATCTCACGGAGCACTGTTCAATCCAACATCCGAAAATGGAAAGAGTATGTCACAACTGCAAAACTACCAAGACATGGCCATCCACCTAAACTGACTGTCAGGGAAGTTAGCAGACCAGACTGTGTGGACTGCACAGAGGAAACCAAAAACGCATGTGAGTGAAAATATAATAATAATAATAATTTATTTAAGTAAGTAAATATGAATACAACTACCTCAAATAAACACAGTGCAATAACCAACCCTAAAACCAAGACCCACAGATAACAATAGACATACATGTACAATGATGGGAGATACCGTAATCGTAAACAAGCCAGGCTGAGGTCATACACAAGGAGATCAGAAGATAGGTAAGGACGGGAGATCAACAGGAACAGGGAGAGGACGGATATATAGGCTGCAGAGCAGGGATCCAAAGTAATCAGGTAACAGGGGGACAGGTATCCAAGGTAATGGGGAAGCAGGAGGGACATAACCAGGATGGGCTCGGGATAGGGATCAGTTCGGATCAGATCGGGTCAGATACAGACTCAGAAGTCAGGATCGCAGGGTCAAGGTCAGGGAGAGAGATACTAAGGCAAACATGCAAGGGCTTGCCAGGTATTTAAGTATCTGCCAGTGATTAGGCTAGGTGACACTTGTCCGTAGGAAGAGCAGTCCGCTCCACACTGCCAGGATCCATCCGCTGGTGGAGACCAGTACTGCGTCTCAAAGATGATATAACACCAGCAGGGAGAAGTTCTCCTGACAGTTCCAAACTGCCAGGCGACACCTGCTGGTGGACAACAGTACTGCAAGCCAAATAATAAATATTACCAGCGGATGGAACCTTTCCTGACAGTACCCCCCCTCGAAGGAGCAGCCTCTGGACGCTCCAACTAACTGTTGCTGGGGAAAGTCCATGGCAACAAGCTGGGCAAAAGGCAAAGTCACATCAGGTTGGGCATGAGGAAAGTCCATGGCTTTAAACCGAACAAAATGCAGCTTGAGCTGAGCAGCGGGTACAGACACATCTGGGCAGGCAGCAGGCACATCCAGGCAGACAACGGGCACATCCGGGCAGACAGCGGGCACATCCGACTGTAAAACGGGCACATCTGGGCAGACAGCGGGCACATCCGGGCAGGCGACGGGCACATCAGACTGGAAAGCATGCACATCAGACTGGAAAGCAGGCACATCAGACTGGAAAGCGGGCACATCAGACTGGAAAGCGGGCACATCAGACTGGAAAGCGGGCACATCAGGCTGGAAAGCGAGCACATCAGGCTGGAAAGCGAGCACATCAGACTGGAAAGCGGGCACATCAAACTGGAAAGCAGGTACATCAAACTGGAAAGCGGGCACATCAAACTGGAAAGCGGGCACATCAGGCTGGAAGGCAGGCTCATCGGACTGGAAGGCAGGCACATCGGACTGGAAGGCAGGCACCGGGACATCAGGCTGGAAAGCGGGCAAATCAGGCTGGAAAGCGGGCACCGAGACATCAGGCTGAAAGGCAGGCACCAGGACATCAGACTGGAAGGCAGGCACCAGGACATCAGACTGGAAGGCAGGCACCAGGACATCAGACTGGAAGGCAGGCACCAGGACATCAGACTGGAAGGCAGGCACCAGGACATCAGACTGGAAGGCAGGCACCAGGACATCAGACTGGAAGGCAGGCACCAGGACATCAGACTGGAAGGCAGGCACCAGGACATCAGACTGGAAGGCAGGCACCAGGACATCAGACTGGAAGGCAGGCACCAGGACATCAGACTGGAAGGCAGGCACCAGGACATCAGACTGGAAGGCAGGCACCAGGACTTTAGACTGGAAGGCAGGCACCAGGACATCAGACTAGAAGGCAGGCACCAGGACATCAGACTGGAAGGCAGGCACCAGGACATCAGACTGGAAGGCAGGCACCAGGACATCAGACTGGAAGGCAGGCACCAGGACATCAGACTGGAAGGGAGGCACCAGGACATCAGACTGGAAGGCAGGCACCAGGACATCAGACTGGAAGGCAGGCACCAGGACATCAGACTGGAAGGCAGGCACCAGGACATCAGACTGGAAGGCAGGCACCAGGACACCAGACTGGAAGGCAGGCACATCGGACTGGAAGGCAGGCACCAGAACACCAGACTGGAAGGCAGGCACCAGGATACCAAACTGGAAGGTAGGCACCAGGACACCAGACTGAAAGGCCAGCATCAGGACACCAGACTGGAAGGCAGGAACATCAGACTGGAAGGCAGACACCGGGACATCAAGCTGGGTAGCAGGTACGGGCACATTAGCTGGGCAGCAGACAGTGGCTCATCAGGCTGGGCAGCAGACAGTGGCTCATCAGGCTGGGCAGCAGACAGTGGCTCATCAGGCTGGGCAGCAGACAGTGGCTCATCAGGCTGGGCAGCAGACAGTGGCTCATCAGGCTGGGCAGCAGACAGAGGCTCATCAGGCTGGGCAGCAGACAGTGGCACATCAGGCTGGGCAGCAGACAGTGGCACATCAGGCTGGGCAGCAGACAGAGGCTCATCAGGCTGGGAAACGGGCACCACAATCTCAGGCCGGGAAACAGGCACCACAACCTCAGACCGGGACGCTGGCTCTAGCTCTTCAGGCTGGAATGCTGGTAGTTTCCCCAGGCTAGAACGCTGGCACCTCCGGCTGGAACATGGGCACCTCCGGCTGGAACATTGGAAGCTCGGGCTGGAACACTGGCACCTCGGGCTGGAACACTGGCACCTCGGGCTGGAACACTGGCACCTCGGGCTGGAACACTGGCACTCCAAACCGGGCAGCAGGTACTGGAGTTTCTGACTGGGTAGCTGGCACTGGGACGTCAGGATGGGTAACAGGCACTGGGACGTCAGGCTGGGTAACAGGCACTGGGACGTCAGGCTGGGTAACAGGCACTGGGACGTCAGGCTGGGTAACAGGCACTGGGACGTCAGGCTGGGTAACAGGCACTGGGACGTCAGGCTGGGTAACAGGCAAAGAGTTGGTAGATTTAGGTGGGTCATCAGGTTCAACTGGCGTGAACGCAGGCTGGAGCAGGTTGGTCGGTGTGGAGGCAGGTTGGGTTACTGGCAGGATTGTGTGGGTCGGAAAGAACTTTTGTCTCTTTTTTGGCTTAGCCGCTGCAGATTTGTAAGTAACTGGAGAAATGTAAGAAAAGGATGTAATTGGGCAAAAGGAAGGGCTGGAATGTGGTGGAGACACAGGGACAGTGGCTGGAGGAGATTTTTGTGGAATAGTTACAGGTGGAAGGGAAGAGGCAGGTGGATTGAAGGCAGGATAAGTGCAGCAAGTAGAGACTGGGTAATAGTACTTGGTGGGAAGCTGAGTATACTGGGCTGTAGCTGAGGTTGCCATGGGTGACGGGGAGATAGATTCTTGGGAAGGCAGGTGACTAATAGCAGGGCTGGGTTGTTGTGGCTTGGCTAAATACAGGAGATCTGACCATGCCTGTAGCACAGGTTGAACAAAAGCTGGTTCACACACACCCTGTCTAATCAGAGATTGTACTGAACAAATGCAATCAGATAGCACCTGCCGGGAACAGGAGGAATAATGTTCATCAAAAAAGGCCAGGCCTTCCTCAAACAACCATACCAGGGATTCAACTTGGTCACGACTGAAGGGAGGGAGGAGAGAAATCATCACTTCCTTCGGGAACACATGACAGGGCTGGCTTTACACATAACTGGATTAGAGGCTGAACATCCTCAATTAACTTATGACCCCGATCTACTAGGGCATGAGCTGATCAGATGGCTTCCATCAGCTGGTCACTAGTCCACCCTTTTAAAATCTGGCGACAATATTCACCATCCTCTATAGCCAGCAGAGAAAAGTAAATGATTGCATCGAAATCCATATCAGCAAAAACGCACAACACCAGGATGGTTCTTCTATGCAGCCACGTCTGATCAGAGATGGCCTTGGTATACTGTCAGGGAAGTTAGCAGACCAGACTGAGTGGACTGCACAGAGAAAACCAAAAACGCATGCGAGTGAAAATATAATAATAATTTATTTAAGTAAATACGAATACAACCACCTCAAATAAACACAGTTCAATAACCAACCCTAAAACCAAGACCCACAGATAACAATAGACATATATGTACAATGATGGGAGATACCGTAATCGTAAACAAGCCAGGCTGAGGTCATACACAAGGAGATCAGAAGATAAGTAAGGACGGGAGATCAACAGGAACAGGGAGAGGATGGATGGTTTGGCTGCAGAGCAGGGATCCAAAGTAATCAGGTAACAGGGGGACAGGTATCCAAGGTAATGGGGAAGCAGGAGGGACAGAACCAGGATGGGCTCGGGATAGGGATCAGGTCGGATCAGATACAGACTCAGAAGTCAGGATCGCAGGGTCAAGGTCAGGGAGAGGGATACCAAGGCAAACATGTGAGGGCTTGCCGGGTATTTAAATATCTGCCAGTGATTAGGCTAGGTGACACCTGTCCGTAGGAAGAGCAGTCCGCTCCACACTGCCAGGATCCATCCTCTGGTGGGGACCAGTACTGCGTCCCAAAAATGATATAACACCAGCAGGGAGAAGTTTTCCTGACAGTTCCAAACTGCCAGGAGACACCTGCTGGTGGACCACAGTATTGCAAGCCAAATAATAAATATTACCAGCGGATGGAACCTTTCCTGACACTGACAGGCCAGGCAAGGAGAGCATTAATCAGAGAAGCAGCCAAGAGGCCCATGGTAATTCTGGAGGAGCTGCAGAGATCCACAGCTCAGGTGCAAGAATCTGCCCAAAGCACAACTATTAGTCATGCACTCCACAAATCTGGCCTTTATGGAAGAGTGGCAAGAAGAAAGCCATTGTTGAAAGAAAGCCATAAGAAGTCCCCTTTGCAGTTTGCGAGAAGCTGTGTGGGGGGACACAGTAAACATGTGGAAGAAACTTTTTGGCCTAAAAGCAAAATGCTATGTGTGGTGGAAAACGAACACTGCACATCATCCTGAACACACCATCCCCACTGCGAAACATGGTGGTGGCAGCATCATGTTGTGGGGATGCTTTTCCAGGGACAGGGAAGCTAGTCTGAGTTGATGGAAAGATGGATGGAGACAAATACAGGGCAATCTTAGAAGAAAACCTGTTAAAGTCTGCAAAAGACTTGAGACTGGGGCCAAGGTACACCTTCCAGTAGGCCCTAAACATACAGCCAGAGCTACAATGGAATGGTTTATATCAAAGCGTATTCATGTGTTAGAATGGCCCAGTCAAAGTCCAGACCTAAATCCAATTGAGAATCTGTGGCAAGACTTGAAAATTGCTGTTCACAGACACTCTCCATCCAATCCAAGAGCTTAGGCTCTTTTGCAAAAAAAGAATGGGCAAAAATGTCCCTCTCTAGATGTGCAAAGCTGGTAGAGACATCCCCAAAAAGACTTGCAGCTATAATTGCAGCGAAAGGAGGTTCTACAAAGTATTGACTCAGGGGGGCTGAATACAAATGCATGCCACACTTTTCACATATTTGTAAATAATTTTGAAAAACATTAATCATTTTCCTTCCACTTCACAATTATGTGCCACTTTGTGTTGGTCTATCACATAATATCCCAATAAAATACATTTACGTTTTTGGCTGTAACATGACAAAATGTGGAAAATGTCAAGGGGTATGAATACTTATTCAAGGCACTGTATATGGAACCAGATGTCTTGTGCTTCACTGGTGGAGGATGATATATTGGTATTAAAGTGGATGTAAACCCACTCTCATCCTTTCTAAACTACTGCCATAGTGCTGATCTATAAGGATATAGATGCCTCCTGCATGTATCCTTACCTGTCAAATGTCTCCCCTCTGTCTGTTATAAGAACTGAAAAACTGCAGATTCTGTGGGTGGATCTCTTGTCTGGAGCTCGTGGGTGGAGTCGTGATGTCAGTAGACTCCTCGCCCACCTCTACATTCCCATTGTCAACATGCATTTTCTCCTGTGTATTCCTTCTGCTATGATCACTAACATCCAGTCAAAATCCAGAAAAGTAACCACATGACTTCAGAAAAGGAGTGGGGGTGGGAATTAAAAAATAATGCCTGTCTAAAGCTAGTGCACGAGATATGTAAATAACCTGTCACTCAAAGCAAGGGGGCGGAACGGACAAAGGTTTTTCTCTGTTTGTCCGTTTTATCTCACTGAACAATAAAAGAGGATTGCTCAGAGCTGGATTAACTCTTTGTGGCAAGACCTGGCACAAATGATAGGAAATCTTATACTCTACATTGTGACAGCAAAAAAATAAAAATAAATTAGGTTTACATCCACTTTAACAGTTATAGCAAACATGATCTACAGTAGTGTTTCTCAAAACTCTCTTTAGAGACTACGGTTCAGACTAAGGCTGCTACATAATTACGTTTCTTTAAGCATGTTTTTCTAGTGTGTTTATGCGTGTGTTTTTTTCCTGTGCGTATTAATGCTTCATGCATTATGCCAATGACAAGCCTCCAATTTGTTCTGTGCCACTTTACCAAACTTCCGGTCGGGGAGTCTGCACTCACTACTGCATATAAAGCTCCCATTAAGCCCAACTGATGTTTCATGACTTTTATCAGTTTATATGTCCATGTGTTATAATTTGGATTGACTGATGCCTAGAAATGCCTCAAAAATATTTTTCTCTCAGTAAAAATGATGATTCCTTTCTTGAACTCCAGGGCTGACATAGCTGAGTAACAACCATATCGCTCATAACAAGTGACCTTGTATAGATACAGTTTTCAAGAAGAAGATTGTTACACCTGTTCCATTGCTTAGAGCTGATTATTAAGTGCCCAAGGTTTAAAGCCCTGTACACACGAGCCGAATGTCGGAAGACATCGGCCAGTTCAATAAAAACCATCCGACATTCAGCCCATGTGTATGTCAGTCCGACAGAAGCTGGCTGTTTGGCCGGCTTCTGTCGGAGAAGCATGCTGGAAAACCAGCAGCCGACCTACTCCTGATCAGCGCTCTCAGCCAATGGTGGAGAATGCTGAACGGTGTTCTGGCAGAACACAGCAGCTCAGCGGGGGATATCAGCAGGGCAGTTCAGCGGGAGCTCTGACCAGAAAAAAAACTGTCATGCCGCATACTCACGATCGGAATTTCCGACAACAAATGTTCGATGTGAGCTTTTGGTCGGATATTCCGACTGTGTGTAGGCTCGATCGGACATTTGCTGTCGGAATTTCCGACAACAAATGTTTGAGAGCAGGTTCTCAATTTTTCCGACAACAAAAGTTCTTGTCGGAAATTCCAATCGTGTGTATCCAATTCGGACGCACAAAAATCCTACGCATGGTCGGAATCAATTCGACGCATGCTCAGAATCATTGTACTTTATTTTTCTCGGCTCATCGTAGTGTTGTACGCCTCTGCGTTCTTGACGTTCGGAATTTCTGAGAAACATTTGTGTGACCGTGTGTATGCAAGACAAGTTTGAGCGAAAATCCGACGGAAAAAAACCCACGGTTTCGTTGTCGGAAATTCCGATCGTGTGTACACGGCATTAGCGTGTACCAGGCTTAACTCTTGTGTCTTTTTAGCCACATATTCACATTTAGACTCCCTGCACAATAAAAATGAAGGTTACTTGCATATTGTCAAATTTATTGCTGTAATTTTAATTGTGCTTTAAATCGGTGGCAAGATGAGACAGTGTGGTCGTACTTAGAATTTTGAGTAATAATATATTCCAAGGGTTTTAGAGTTTCAGGACTAGCTACTACCAGGAGTTTAAAACCAGTGAAGAGCTAAACCACCATGTTGCTCATAAATACTACCTTATGTCAAGTATATGTTCAGCAATGAGGCTTTTCCAGGTTTTAACCAATCTGGTAGTTATGAGCTTACCGCAATACATGCTTATTCATTCTTTCTTAATGCCTAAATATCAGCTGCATTTCGAACAAAAAAATATTTGTTAATACTTGGCAAAGTTTTATAGATATTATAGATATTTGTTTGAAGGCTTGGGAAAAAAAGATTACCATTTGACGGATTAAGACAAATATTTATTGCAGATTTGTAACCCTGCAGAACAAGTTAAATGATAAAAAGTCAAATTTGACACCTAATTGGAAGTTACAGTAAGATATGGTTTATTTGAAGCATCCAGAAAACAACAGCTGCTTTTTTACACTTACACCTGAAAAACCCTATGCTTTTTATAAGTCGAGAGCAACAGAATTCTCCAGTGGTTTCCACTTTTTAATGGGGTCAGAAGTCAGTGATTTGTGTCCTGCTGTATAAATATCAACTGATGCCATTCTAGAGAGCTGGGATGCAAGAATGCTGTTGAAAGTAGTGCTGAGACATGCTCTAAAAACACCTTTTACGTTCCTGCACACACTAAACTGAGCAGAAAGCAGGAAAGGCTTACACATATACAAAGGCAAGCAAGTAAGCAACCGATTTTTTTAAAGTGGACCTGTCATTTGTGCACAACAGCCAAGATAACCAGGTTTAAAAAGGAAGTAATATGGAACTAAATGTATGTTAGTAATCAGTTTATTCATAATCATCCTAAAGGGCAAAAGGCTCTATTTCTGAATTGCTGTAACCTATACCATGTTAGAAATATTGCCTTAAATTGCATGTATAGTAATGTCCTTGGATTGTGCTTTTACAAATGCTTGGTGCACTCTGCGCTTATTTGTTTTCTCTTTGACTATTCTCCCTTCAAAATTTACAATAAAATATTTTCAATGCTAAATTGCATATCCACTTAAGCTCCAGAAAATTTCCTGACCAGGCCATTTTTTGCAATATGGCACTCCGTTACTTTAACTGGCAATTGCATGGTAGTGTGACTCTGTACCACAATAAAATGTATGTCCTTTTTTTCCCACAAATAGAGATTTATTTTAGTGATATTTGATCACCTCTGTGGTTTTTATTTTTTTGCGCTATAAACAAAAACAGAGCGTCAATTTAGAAAAAAAAAAAAAAAATTACTTTCTGCTATAAAACACATCCAATAAAAATAAAAAATAAATCTAATTTCTTCATCAATTTAGGCCATTATGTATTCTGCTACATATTTTTGGTAAAAAAAATCTCAATGAGCGTATATTGATTGGTTTGCGTAAAAGTTATAGCGTCTACAAAATAGGGGATATCTTTATGGAATTTTGATTTATTTATTTTTTTTACTAGTAATGGTGGCGATCAGCAACTTATAGCGGTACTGCAACATTGGGGTGGAAAGTCAAGACACTAACTGACACCAATAAAGTCATCAGTGCTAAAAAATATGCACTGTCACTGTACTAATGACACTGGCTGAGAGGGGGTTAACATCATGGGCGATCAAAGGGCTAAATGTGTTCCTAGTCTGTGCTTTACTAAACTATGGGAGGTGCTTTTACTAGGGGAAGACAGAGATCCCTGTCCTTGCTTATCAGGAACACAAGATCAATGTCATGACATTGAGTCCGTGATACCTGCTGATTGGCTCCAGCTGTGAATAATCACAGCAGAAGCGTGTTGGTGGCGACGTGCACACCCTCAACTGCCGGATCACGTACTAGGTACGTGATCCAGTGCAGGAGAGTCATATATATACAATATAAGGTTGGCAAGCGGATTTATAGCCAATGCATTTATTTTTGTATAGAATAGGGAAGTGACCGAACCCCCGTCAGTTTACTTTTTACTGTCTATGTCCCTTTGGGGAGAAGAGTAATTGACAATTTTAAAAAGTAGTGTGTATTTAATACAAAATCAGTGATCCGAGTTTGCGTTCTGTTTTATTGCATTTGTTATGACTACACTTCCAGCAGACAATACAAAACTTAATTGAAAAAGCACCTGCAATAGATTGTATGCATGCAAATTATTACATTGGATTCCCACAGCCACAATATTAAATTAACTGAATGCAGGTATAGCATGCCAGAGAAAAAGGTTTACTCAGAACCATATTTATGCAAAATAATATCACTTAACAGTTCCTTTTTCTCATCTTGATCATATACTTATGTAGCGATACCTCCAACTAAGAAGGCCGCAGATTTAGTTTGGGCCCTGATGACAGCTCCGCCAACCCCCGGCAATATGCTCTACCCTCTGCTGGCACAGCTAGTACTAAAAGTAAACTATCTATCTTATACCTTATGAATAAGTGAGCATTGAGACAATACTAAAGAAAAAAAAAGGGTATAAGGTTTTACTTAAGCTCTTAGCAAGAAAGATAATAACATTGATCACAGTTTACATTCAATCATTGGTAATGCAGAGCCCTGCAATGCTAACACACTAAAGAACTGACATGCAACAAGTGCGCCACACGGGCGACCGTTAGCTAAATGCCCTATGGCGCAATAACCCAAAACACATTAGTAACCCCACCAGGCCTGGTTTTTGAGGTCTATAACTTAGTCCTTTTTCTTCACCGGCAGGTCTTTAACGGTGGTGCACATTAACAAAATACAACTTTGTAATCCAGTGAGGTAGGTAGAGATGGGCAGGAACTTGGCTATCCCGACTACAAGTTCAGCTATGGTATGGCTCTTCTTCACTAAGGGTATCAGGAACAACTAGAGGGGGCCACGGCAGTCTATTGGCCTATATGCATTAACAGTATCTCGTTCTGGGCATATGCCCTCTCACCCGCCGGACTACGGATCCAGTCCGGGAAACTTCCACCGGCTGTGTCACACGCACTCGGTCTCTCCAGCGATCGGGTCCCCGATCCAACAAGGCTGTAGCTGAGCGAAGTCAGATGCCACCCAGGCTCGCAGAGGGGTGGAAGGCTCTTTGGTGCTGAGCAAGGCCTCAGGCTTCAGGCCTTGCACTCCGACACATCCGCACAGGAGGATCAGGCTGTGAAGTCTCGTGTCCCAAAGAGGCCGAGCCCAGCTTCGCCTCCTCCTTTTATAAACCCTCCCATGAGTCTCTGCGGTGGGAACATATGAAGAATGTGGTTCTGGGTGATGTAGTCTCTCTCTCTCCTCTGCTCTCACTCCAGCAATGTCTTTTCTCTACTTCCTCCTGACTCACCTCTCCCCTAGAACTTCTTGTCTCTCTGCATTAAAGGGGAACACCCCGCTACACTTAATTACTGAAATCATTTTAAGGCATTAGATGTGATCTGTGTAGAACAGTGGTGTATAACTTAACAAAGTCACAAAGCCTCTTTTACGGCCCTCTTGAGATTTGGATAGGTACTGTACAGACATTATTTTCTAATAATACTCAACATTTCTGCAACAACTGCTCATATTGTATACAATGTTGCTAGTCAAAGCGACCCCTAGGTATCATATTACAATGGAAGGTACACAATATTGTTTTTTTTTTACGTCATTTTTGTGATTAGCATGTAACTATTAAGCACTGTGATAAGGTATTGAATGCTGGGGGAGAACAGAAACAAAGCAATGACGGGAGAAGGGATATAGCACAAGACACTAGGGAATTGGCATTACAGAATGGTGTATGAGGTGTACTACAGCAACTTTTCCATATCATCTTAGCCAATCCCTGGGCATACGATATTGAATAGATTTAAACAATAAATCTCTTGTGAAAAAAAAATATCCATAAAATTGGATTTATTCATTAGGCACAGTTTTGTTGAAAGAGAAAGCTATGAAATTACCTTTCAAACCCCACAGGGCATTAGTGGTCTAAATGTGGGTTTGAACTCATGGCAAAGAGGGCTGTGGTGATCATTCAGCCAAGAGTGTCGAAAAGTCTGCTACAATTTCACAGGGTGTGTACTTTTCCCTTCAGTAACTGTAACAAGAAATTACTTCAGACATTGAAAATTTGCCCCTGTTGCTTAAAGGAAAAACTATACTGGAAGGGAATTTGCAGTGCTGTCACGTTTAATTCAGGGAGTCTTGGGCCCAGAAGGTGAAAGACGCCACATTTCAGATTAATTGATATGCTCTGGCTAAGCAAAGAGATAACTTAAGATTCAAAGAATAAAAACTATTTTAAACTTCACAGCGTGTTGACATATAGCATTCCATTTAAAACAGGTATATCTTTCAAGCTATCATAACATAGCTTTAGTTACAGTACAAGTGTTGCTATACATCTTCTTAAGCATTTATTACAACATTCCCATTACTTAAAGGATCACTACATTAACTAATGTTGACAAAGAATGACTAATGAGACAACAAGAATGGCTAACTCATATAATAGTAAGTGTGACTCCTGGCAAAAGTAAACAAAATTGCACTTAAACTGTCCTTAAAGCATTGCAAGTCACAACCAAATGTGGTGCTTATACAGTTTTAAAGTACTGTAGCTGTCACAAAGATAGCTGTACTGAATAGAGAATTCAGTCAGTTCTGTACAGGCAGTCCCCGGGTTACAAACAAGATAGGTCCTGTAGGTTTGTTCTTAATTTTTATGTAAGTCAGAACAAGTACCGTATATAATCGACTATAAGCCGACTCGAATATAAGCCGAGGCACCTAATTTTACCACAAAAAAGTGGGAAAACGTATTGACTCGAGTATAAGCCTAGGGTGTACATCTGCATGCCTCACTGTGCCTCTCTGTGTCCATGTGCATGCCTCACTGTGCCAATGCCTCACTGTGTCCATGACTAGACTGACGTTTAACATGGGAGTCTAAGGAAGGAGTGGCCCGGGTTTTAAAAATCGGTGTTCCCCGGCCGTAGGTCACCCAGACAACAAACTTTGCTCACTTGTAGAGGAGAAATAGGGCTATATGTGTGGCAAGTTTCAGGTCCAGGGGACCTACGACCGGCCGGTACCGGGTCCCCAAAGTCACCAGAGAAATTACCGTTTAACATGGGAGTCTATGGAAGGGGTGAACGGCTTTGAAAAATCGGTGCACCCCGGCCAAAGTCTCCCGGACAACAAACTTTGCACACTCGTAGAGGAAAAGTGGGTCAACATGTGTGCCAAGTTTTGGGTCCGGGGGAACCTACAGTCGGCCGGTACCGCGTCCCCAAAGTCCGGGAGATAAGGCACAAAAAGGTGACTTGAGTATAAGCCGAGGAGGTCATTTTCAGCACAAAAAAATGTGCTGAAAAACTCGGCTTATACTCGAGTATATACGGTACATTTTTTAAGCTGCACTCCACTCCAGCCAAAATAAAAAAAAATGCCTTTTTTGGATAGCATAGGGAAGGGTTAACAACCCTGTAATGTTTGTTTTGCTGTCTGTGCCCCTGTTCAGAAGATTTTACCTCACTTTCTGTCCTTGTGACAATTGGATTTTAAAAATTGTGGAAACAAGGATTGGTGATAAAGCTTCAACGGAGATAGATTTTTCCGATAACTCTTACAGGAGAGAATTTCCCTTCCAAGGGGTAGATTTCCTCTCACTTCCTGTTGTCTCCCTCCGTTTGTAAGTATGAGTCACTTGTAAGTCGGATGTTTGTAACTCGGGGACCGCCTGTTACAGGTTTATAGAGTCAATCCCCAGTTTACAAAGGTTTGCAAAAAACGCATACATATTAAGTGAAGCATGTTATTACTGTACTGTCAAAAGCATTTGTAAGAATGAATAAATTTAAATGTAAAATGATGGAGAGGAGACTGATGAGAAGACAGCAATGCGAAGAGTGGACAGGGAGGAGTAGAGGGGAGGACAGGACAGAAGAGAAGATGTACAAGTGAAGAGATTATGGACAAGTGGCAAGAGATGAGCGGAAAGGAAAGAGAGTAAGGCCGGCCATACATGGTGCAAATTTTAGTCAACTTGGTCATGATCTACATGATCTATCAACTTGGTACATTTAGTCTGCCCATTAACAGTTAAGCCCTGTACACACGATCGGTTTGACTGATGAAAACCGTCCGATGGATGGTTTTCATCAGACAAACCGATCGTGTATGGGACCCATCGGTCTTTTTTCCATCGGTTTTAAAAAATAGAACATGTTTTAAATTTTTCCGATAGATAAAAAACCGATCGAAAACTCCGATCGTCTATGGGCAAGTCCATCGGATCAAAAACCCACGCATGCTCAGAATCAAGTCGACGCATGCTCAGAAGCATTAAACTTAATTTTTCTCGGCTCATCTGAGTGATTTACGTCACCGCGTTTGGAACGGTCGGTTTTTTGACTGATGGTGTGTGGGCAAGACTGATGAAAAACAGTTTCATCGGATTTCCGATGGACAAATCCATCGGACGAAAATCCATAGGTTATCCGATCGTGTGTACAGGGCTTTAGAATCTCGGGCGGTTCCTGCTGAACCAGCCAATATTTGAACCGTGTATGGCTGGCCTAATGCATAGGAGGAGAGGGGAGACCAGGCTTGGAAAGGTGAGGGATAAGAGAAGAGGAGAAGGAAGAGAGTAGAGCAGAGAGGGGTAGAGTAATGAGAGGGAAATAAATGGATCAAAAAGGAAGGAGCGAAAAAGGAGAAACAGGACAGAAGAAAAGGGATGAGTGGAGAGAAAATAGACAAGAGGTCATGGGAGAAAGGGAAGAGAGAACAACAAAGGAGAGTCAAGTAGTGAACTGGAGAGAAGAGAGACAGAAGGCGAGTGGAGTAAAGGAGTGATAGACAAGACAGGAAATAAGATGGTCAAAAGGAGAAAAATGAAAAGAGAGAGGAGGTGAAATAAAAGGAGAGGGTAAAAATATTTATGAAATGTTTCCCAAGATTATAATGAATAATCACACAACAATTGAAAGCATTTTGTAGTTAAGATAGAAGTTAAAGAGAAGCTCCAGTCAGTTTTCTGAAAATTAAAAACTAGCAGCTACAAAAACTGTAGCTGCTGACCTTTAATAATCAGACACTCACCTGTACCAGGATCCAGAGCTGTGCTCATCTGGGGGGCTTGGGGACGGTGTTTATTCCTTGGTGCCGGCATCTTAACTGTGGGCACCTGGCTGTGACTGCTTGCGGCTTCACAGCCGGGTGCCCACTGTGCATGCATGAGCCGTGTTGCGCATTATGAATGGTCCCACAGTTTTCTGGGACCTGTGACATATCCCAGAAGACTGTGGGGAAAGAAGGGGGAAGAAGAACTTCCGCTCAGAGCAAATAGGCCATCCGAGTGGAAGTGGGAGCAGGTACCTGTTAAAATTAGGTAACCACTTCCCCCGCCGAAAAAAAAATAGCCAAATTTCAAAGAGGAGCAGGAGAGGAGGCCTTAAAGCTGAACTTTCCCTTTTGGGTGGAGTTCTGCTATAAGGTGAGATGTAGAGTGTCATTTGAATAAAACAAACATTTGGAGAGTTGCCACTAATGTTTTCTGACTCTCATTGCTCAGTATGACAGTGCTTTGCATTGCTTTATATCATTTACCTTCTCTCCAATTCTCCTATTTGTTGACGTGTCTTTGCCATCCTCATGTGCAGTGTAGGACTGTTGGTTCTGTATTGCATGTGATGATAGAGTTCAGAGTGCAAACACCAGCCTAAGCACCTAAAAGAAGCAGCTTCTGGGAATAGGCTGCATAGCATGATAGAAGCCTACCAGAGCAAGGAATAAGGTAAGTGTTTATATACCTTTCCTGCCAAGACAGTTACGAGCTGGGCCAGCACCTTATAGCGTGTTAGCAAGAGTAGATCAGTGGACCGACCTGTTGTGATTATGAATAAGGTAAGTGTTTCAGATTATTCCTTTATCCCTAGACCTAAACAAGCATTTACTGCCCTTCAACCACCAACAAAAGTCTGACCAGGAAGATGAGGGGCTCGTAAACATGCTGCAGCAAATTCACAAACTCAACTCAGCTTGTTGAGTTTTACAGGTGGCAGCAACAGTAGAAACTGACACCTGTGTGAACACAGCCTAATGGAAAAATTGTGCTTGTTTTGACATCACTGATCCTAGTAAAACATTGAACATCACATGTTAAAACAACTACATTACTAACAGCTACATTGTACTAAACACATAATTACAAATTCAACAGCCACTGCATAGGCCATTCAAGGTATTAAAACACAAAATGTTCAGTCATTTGTGAAATCTTAAGTATAATTCGATTCTCACAAGTTTGCTTTGAACAAAACACATCTGTGGATTTGATTTAAAAAATGTTTAGAAATGATTCAAAAGATGTAGAAACAGTTCCATCTGGTATACTCATAACCAGCAGGTCATGACAAAGACACTCTAACCACAACACAACAGGAAGAGCTGAAATGTAAAAAAATAGGACCATCATGGGTCCACACAACCTTTCACACAAAGTGAGATACTATCACATATACACAGGCTGTGAAAAAAAGCATTTGGCAGCATCATATTTCTTTAATCTACTCAATTTGATTATTGCAGCAAAGAACGGGAAAATATTTATGGACCACACAGAGAATTGTACCAAATTGTATCACAGGAGAAAAAAATTAAAAGAATTGCCAGTACTATTGAAAACAGAATAATAATAAAAAAAAAAAAAACAATCACTCAATAAATGATTAGTTATTTAAATGTATTTTTCTGTTTTTTATGATCATTATGTAACTGCTTACACAATGCTTTAAACCTTTTTTAGACTTTCAGTGAACCCGTGG
Source organism: Rana muscosa (assembly GCA_029206835.1). Lineage (NCBI taxonomy): Eukaryota > Metazoa > Chordata > Amphibia > Anura > Ranidae > Rana > Rana muscosa. Next base: position 573,856,348 of record CM055117.1, on the reverse strand, counting down.
CTAGGCGATGAACATTCAAGTATTTACAGTATCTCACAAAAGTGAGTACACCCCTCACATTTTTGTAAATATTTTATTATATCTTTTCATGTGACAACACTGAAGAAATTACACTTTGCTACAATGTAAAGTAGTGAGTGTACAGCTTGTATAACAGTGTAAATTTGCTGTCCCCTCAAAATAACTCAACACACAGCCATGAATGTCTAAACCACTGGCAACAAAAGTGAGTACACCCCTAAGAGAAAATGTTCGAATTGGGGCCAAAGTGTCAATATTTTGTGTGGCCACCATTATTTTCCAGCGCTGCCTTAACCCTCTTGGGCATGGAGTTCACCAGAGCTTCACAGGTTGCCACTGGAGTCCTCTTTCACTCCTCCCTCCATGACGACATCACAGAGCTGGTGGATGTTAGAGACCTGGCTTGCGCTCCTCCACCTTCCATTTGAGGATGCCTCACAGATGCTTAATAGGGTTTAGGTCTAGAGACATGCTTGGTCAGTTCATCACCTTTACTCTCGGCTTCTTTATCAAAGCAGTGGTCATCTTGGAGATGTGTTTGGAGTCATTCTCATGTTGGAATACTGCCCTGCGGCCCAGTCTCCGAAGGGAGGGGATCATGCTCTGCTTCAGTATGTCACAGTACATGTTGGCATTAATGGTTCCCTCAATGAACTGTAGCTCCCCAGTGCCGGCAGCACTCATGCAGCCCCAGACCATGACACTCCCACCACCATGCTTGACTGTAGGCAAGACACACTTGTCTTTGTACTCCTCACCTGGTTGCCGCCACACACGCTTGACACCATCTGAACCAAATAAGTTTATCTTGGTCTTATCAGACCACAGGACATGGTTCCAGTAATCCATGTTCTTAGTCTGCTTGTCTTCAGCAAACTGTTTGCAGGCTTTCTTGTGCATCATCTTTAGAAGAGGCTTCCTTCTGGGATGACAGCCATGCAGACCAGTTTGATGCAGTGTTCGGCGTATGGTCTGAGCACTGACAGGCTGACCCCCACCCCTTCAACCTCTGCAGCAATGATGGTAGCACTCCCAGAGACAACCTCTGGATATGATGCTGAGCACGTGCACTCAAATTCTTTGGTCAACCATGGTGAGGCCTGTTCTGAGTGGAACCTGTTCTGTTAAACTGCTGTATGGTCTTGGCCACCGTGCTGCAGCTCAGTTTCAGGGTCTTGGCAATCTTCCTATAGCCTAGGCCATCTTTATGTTTTTTCAGATCCTCAGAGAGTTCCTTGCCATGAGGTGCCATGCTGAACTTCCAGTGACCAGTATGAGAAAGTGAGAGCGATAACACCAAATTTACCACACCTGCTTCACATTCACACCTGAGACCTTGTAACACTAATGAGTCACATGATACCGGGAAGGGAAAATGTCTAATTGGGCCCAATTTGGACATTTTCACTTCGGGATGTACTCACTTTTGTTGCCAGTGGTTTAGACACTAATGGCTGTGCTTTGAGTTATTTTGAGGGTCAGCAAATTTATACTGTTATACAAGCTGTACACTCACTACTTTACATTGTAGCAAAGTGTCATTTCTTCAGTGTTGTCAGATGAAAAGTTATAATAAAATATTTCCAAAAATGTGAGGGGTGTACATGTATATATATATATATATATTTATATATATATATATATTTATATATATATATATATTTTTTTAATGACCAATGTAGCTGCAGGAGTTAGGAACTATGGACATTATACATACCTAAAAAAAAAATTGTAAAAATGTCCACAATGGCTCATATCTTATCTGCTTTATCCATGAAAAAATTATCCAGGAAAGTTCTGAAAAAAAATACCTTACTTTCCTAGGCACACAATTATGGTGATACTCTGTCAGGCAGGCAGTTTTCTTGTGTTTTTAACCATTTTACTTAATTAGGACTATCTAAATTAAAATCAGAATTCAAAATAGCAGATGGAATTTTATTTGCTTTACATATGCAGTCTCCACACATCACCATGGTCAGTGTTGCCTGAAGCAAAGATAGTAATTTATTTTTCTAGATGGTATTGCAACAGGAGCAGCAGAATCAGTATCTAGGACCCTGACTATTGAGGAGGGCCTGGCTTCAAATGTGTTTCTTTCCCTGACACTGTAAAAAAAAATGGATATATCATTATAACGCATTTATTAGCCATAGGATTAAATATGCATAACAAATCAATTTAGGTGTGTTATACATTGGCATACAATGACATGCCATGGGGCCCAAGAACACATTTTACTTCAAGACCTAGATAAGATAAGTTTGTCTCTAGCTATACTACAGGTGGGCATCAGGTAGTGATCACAAGAGCAAGATCTGAATCTACAGGTAAAATATTTGAATAATTACCCTGTTGTACAACATACTAGTTAAGGTTAAATTGTATTAAAGTAGAGCTATAGGCAAAAGTTTTTTGTTTTGTTTTTTCATTTTGAATAGAGCAAGGGAGGGTTATAACCTCTTTCAGGTTTCATTCCATTTACCTTCACTTCCTGTCCCAGTGAAATCCCTGCAAATTAAGGGAATCCCTTGGGAACCCAAAATGTGGCATTTTCTTTCGCTTTCACTTTCAATGATTATGGTAAACCGGACAAATAGAGAGGATGCATCTCCTTAATGGGGGCACAGACAACAATAAAAAATCCCAGGTGTTCTAATCCTTCTATGCGCAATTCAAAAAAAAAAAAAAAAGTTTAGTTATACTTTAACTCAAATTATGGCCAGTATAGAGCCACAGATCAGGTTGTGGCTAGCACTCAAAAATCAGAAATACTTTCACCTTCTGCAAAACTAAATACAATATAAGTTAACTTATTTGCCTACCTGCTAATTTACCGTATATACTAGAGTATAAGCCGAGTTTTTCAGCACATTTTTTTGTGCTGAAAATGCCCCCATCGGCTTATACATCTTCAAATTTGTGCGCCTGATCCTGCCCAGCCGTAGGTCCCCTGGACCCCAAACTTGTCACACATGTAGCCCCACTCTTCCTCTACAAGTGTGCAAAGATTGTTGTCCAGGGGACCTACGGCCGGGGAGCACCAATTTTTCAAACCCGGGCACCCCTTCTATAGACTCCAATGTTAAACGGTAATTTCTCTGGTGATTTTGGGGACCCGGTACTGGCCGGCCCTAGGTCCCCTGGACCCCTAACTTGGCACACATGTAGCCCCCCTTCATCTACAAGTGTGCAAAGTTTGTTGTGGACCTACGGCTGGGGAGCACCGATTTTTCAAAGCCGGGCACTGCTTCCATAGACTCCCATGTTAAACGTCAGTCTAGTCACACAGCGCCGGAGATCAGGTAGGGAGATTGGGCACATTGAGGCACAGTGAGGCATGGACACAATGAGGCATGCACATGGACACAGTGAGGCAAATTGAGGCACAGTGAGGCATGCAGATGGACACCCTAGACTTATACTTGAGTCAATATGTTTTCCCAGTTTTTTGTGGTAAAATTAGGTGCCTCGGCTTATATTCGGGTCGGCTTATACTCGAGTACAGTGGGGCTCGAAAGTTTGGGCACCCCAGGTAAAAATGTGTATTAATGTGCATAACGAAGCCAAGGAAAGATGGAAAAATCTCCAAATGGCATCAAATTACAGATTAGACCTTCTTATAATATGTCAAAAAAAGTTAGATTTTATTTCCATCATTTACACTTTCAAAATTACAGAAAACAAAAAAATGGCGTCTGCAAAAGTTTGGGCACCCTGCAGAATTTATAGCATGCACTGCCCCCTTTGCAAAGCTGAGACCTGCCAGTGTCATGGATTGTTCTCAATCATCATCTGGGAAGACCAGGTGATGTCAATCATCTGACCTTGCCCCAACAATCGGCACCATGGGTTCTTCTAAGCAGTTGTCTAGAAAACTGAAACTGAAAATAGTTGACGCTCACAAAGCTGGAGAAGGCTATAAGAAGATAGCAAAGCATTTTCAGATGTCAATATCCTTCTGGTCGGAATGTAATTAAGAAATGGCAGTCATCAGGAACAGTGGAAGTTAAAGCAAGATCTGGAAGACCAAGAAAAATATCAGACAGAACAGCTCGCAGGATTGTGAGAAAAGCAATCCAAAACCCACGTTTGACTGCACGATCCCTCCAGAAAGATCTGGCAGACACTGGAGTTGTGTCACACTATTCCACTATAAAGAGATACTTGTACAAATATGGTCTTCATGGAAGAGTCATCAGAAGAAAACCTCTTCTACGTCCTCACCAAAAAATTTAGCGTTTGAACTTTGCAAATGAACATATAGACAAGCCTGAGGCATTTTGGAAACAAGTTCTGTGGACCGATGAGGTTAAAATAGAACTTTTTGGCCGGAATGAGCAAAGGTACGTTTGGAGAAGAAAGGGCACAGAATTTAATGAAAAGAACCTCTGTCCAACTGTTAAGCATGGGGGTGGATCAATCATGCTTTGGGGTTGTATTGCAGCCAGTGGCACAGGGAACATTTCACGAGTACAAGGAAAAATGGATTCAATAAAATTTCAGCAAATTTTGGATGGTAACTTGATGCCATCTGTGAAAAAGCTGAAGTTAAAGAGAGGATGGCTTCTACAAATGGATAATGATCCTAAACACACCTCAAAATCCACGGGGGATTACATCAAGAGGCGTAAACTGAAGGTTTTGCCATGGCCTTCACAATCTCCTGACCTCAACATTATTGAAAACCTATGGATAGACCTTAAAAGAGCAGTGCGTGACAGACAGCCCAGAAATCTCAAAGAACTGGAAGACTTTTGTAAGGAAGAATGGGCAAAGATACCTCAAACAAGAATTGAAAGACTCTTGGCTGGCTACAAAAAGCGTTTACAAGCTGTGATACTTGCCAAAGGGGGCAGTACAAGATATTAACTCTGCAGGGTGCCCAAACTTTTGCAGACGCCATTTTTTTGTTTTCTGTAATTATGAAAGTGTAAATGATGGAAATAAAATTAATTTTTTTTGACATATTGTAAGAATGTCTAATCTGTAATTTGGTGCCATTTGGAGATTTTTCCATCTTTCCTTGGCTTCGTTAAGCACATTAATACACATTTTTACCTGGGGTGCCCAAACTTTCGATCCCCACTGTATATACGGTAGTCCATAGTTTGCTTATCCATATGTAAATATATAAATTTGCTTCAAAAAGTGTGGCACCTGAATCTATCCTTTTATTACCTTTCTGTAATCCCTTGTAGAACACACTGGGAGAAGAAGAGGCAGCACTGTAAGCCAATTATGCATTGTATAGTACTAATAATCCAACACTTGGGGTTCACTGAGACTGGGTCTCAGTGCCCATGTGAATGAGACCCTATTCACCACATTCAAAACTGTTATTCCCTTCAATGTGTCATCCAAAAAAAATGGAATATGTACAATAGTTTTTTTTGGGGGGCTGAACTTGAAGCCCACGTGATTTTTTTTTTATCATGACAAACTATCCAACTATGTACATTCAAAGTTTTAAATACAAGGTGTTACTATAAAACAACTGAGAAAAAAGTGAAAACATGTTGGCATATTATTATTTGAGGTTTGTCTTACATGTCTGTACATTAGGCTGGCTTCACACTATCTGTGGTGCGGTTCGCAGCATGGGGTCCGATGCGTCCCTGTTTACCGTTTCAGGTCAAATTTTTTTGCCTGAATTCGGACCTGAAACGGAGTAAAAGACGCACAGGACCCTTTTGCAGTGTGCTCCGTTGCCGCCCCAGAGATTTTTGAAAGGGCTCCATTGAGAGCCGGTCACACTCTCCTGTCATGCGAATTGGATGCGGAGAAACCCAGCCTTAACTATAGTAATCTTAGTGCTAATTTTTTATGTTTTTCTTACGATGTAGTAGAAATAATCTCTAAAAATACAAAGAATTTTTACAAACATGTTAATGTAATTTAAAACCTAAGTTTCAATATGCTGAATTATGCAGCAAGAGGCTAAATTAGGCAACTTTCATTAACCCACTAGATGTCCAGGGCAATTTTTCAATTTTACACCCAGTAAATAAGCATTTTTGTTCTAGAAATTGACTTAGAACCCCCAAACATTATATATTTTCTGAAAGCAGAGGCTCTGGAGAATAAAATGGCAGCTGTTGATATTTTTCTATCTCATGCGACATTTGCACAGCTGTTTAGCCAGCCACATTTTCAGGAAAAAATTCGCTAAAATTAATTTTTTGCACACAAACAGAAAATATCACCCAATTTTTGTTAAAATGTAAAAATGATGTTGTAGAAAAAAAAGTTGCTCGTCTTTCAAAACGCTTGTAAACCAAGGTTCCACTTTATTTGGTTTCTGTTTACTTGACACATTATTGCTTTGGTTTGTGAGCGCCATCTTGATATATGAGCGTTTTTTTTAAGTTAAAAAAAAAGAATTACACTCACATTTGAAGGATTCCGCTGGCCATCCGTGCAAAACCGCCATATATATGACCAGTTAAGCCGCACAGTGCACAGTACAGTATACAGCACAGCTTTGTGCACTGTATGTGGCCAGAGGACAACTCACAGCACTTCCTGGAGACACTCAGACACTCCCAGCAGGGGCGGGCTTACCCGGAAGTGATGTCAACAGTTCAGAGTTCTCCAGGAAGTGCTGTGAGCTGATGCTGTGGACACATACAGTGTTACTGTGTACTGTACACCAGCTCTACTAAATACAGTACCCTGTACAGTAAAAATATAAGCACCTGTATTTTGTTTGTTGTAATCATTTTTATATGAATAAATGGTTGTGGAACGAATTATCTGAGTTTCCATTATTTCCTAAGGGAAAATTTGCTTTGATATGAGTGATTTGGTTTAAGAGCATGCTTCCGGAAAGAATTATGCTCTTAAACCAAGGTTCCACTGTAGTTCAAAAATGTTGTGTGCCTGTGAAATGATGAAACACTACGGTACCTAAAAATGTATCATTGATGATGCTTTGAAAGCTTTTACAGGATATCAGTGTGGAGGTAATCATTAATGATGGACCTTGAATTATTGCTTTCTCCCTGAAGTAAGTGGGTGATACCCTACATGCAATTTCTGTTTAAATACAAGTGCAAGATCTATGCACACTTTTAAGTGTATGCAAAGGGAGAGGCAGGGATACACTTACATTTTTTACCATTAATACTATTTTATTAAATCTTTTTACTCTTTTTTTGTTTGTTTGTTTTCTCTGTTGAACTGGATGGACTTGTGTCTTTTTTCAACCGGATTAACTAACTATGCAAATTCAACTTTATTTCTATCACAAGGGCGCTAACAAACCTGCCTTGTAATAGCTTTAAGCAGGGGAAGGTGTACTCTTTTTGGAGACATCATATTGTGTTTGATTTTCTTCTTGCTTGGCTGTAGTAGCCAGGCAAATCGTTGCCACTTCCAGGTACATTAATTACAGAAAAGATCAGTGGTGTTCCTCGATCTTCTCCGTCGCTTGCAATTCTGGCCATTTATTGAAGTCCTGGGCTCCCAGAGGAGCTGCAAAACCCGAGAACCACTGCAGGGGGGGGGGATGCCCCCTTCTTACTACAGTAAAAGTGATTGTGTGGCTGTACAGCTGCCCAGATCACTTTTACTGAAAAAGTTGATCATTGGCTGTAATTTTTTTTACCAAGCTCATGTCTGCAGCTGCTTGAATCCAGGATGTTTTCATACGTTCGGTGAACAGCAAGGGGTTAAAAGAACACTGAGTGGAGTGATTCTGCTATGAAGGTCCCCGTCAGAACACAATAGCTCAGGGGGGAGATTGCTGTACTAATATCGGATAGTTAGTACATCAGCTCCTCCTGAGCTCTCTAGTTTTTTTTTTTTGTTCAGCCCGCTGGGTTGAACGAAAATAGAACTACTGTTGTTCTTCCATAGATACAAAATTCTAAAGCCTCGTACACACGGCTGGTTTTCCCGGTGGGAAAAATGCGAGGAGAGCTTTTGGCCGGGAATCCTGGCCGTGTGTATGCTCCCTTGCAGTTTTTCCGACGGGAAAACTGTCAAAAACCGCCAGACAAAAAAATAAAACCAGCTCTCTTTTTTCCAGCAGGTAAAACCGGCAGACTTTTTCCTGGCGGTTTCTGGCAGTTTTTCTATGGGAAAAACTGCGATGGAGCATACACACGGCTGGGATTCCCGACCAAAGCTCCATCGCAGGTTTCCTGTCGGGAAAACCTCTCGTGTGTAGGGGGAATGACTGACCAAGCAGGTTCTCGGCTTTCCCGTCGGAAATCCCGCACGTATGTACTAGGCATAAGTGAGCGTTGTCACCCTAGAATCAGAAGTGTGTTAATGTCAGGTTTACCAGGTCAAAACAAATGGGAAAAAAGCCTAAAGCAGATGACACACTTAAGTACTGGTATATAATAAATTTTTGTTCTTGGATTTAGATACACTTTAGTATTATGTAACATATATACGCATGTAGAAAACATAATTGTGTTGCTGTTAAACAAAACCATGACATGAAACTTTGACATATTTTCCAGATACTAGTTACTATCACAAATGTATAGTATGCATTATGCAGTATTCGTGTGTTTGCAACATTACAAAGACAATGCAAAGGTAAAAAAAAAGGAGTTAATCTAGGAATAACAGACCAAATACATAAAGGCACACCTACATAATCAATAACCTTGCATAAAACAAACAATAAATACAAACTCTAGTAAAACTTAAAAAAACGATACGACGCATTGTAAATCTAGAAAAAAAAAGTAAAAGAGTAACCACACAGATATGATGTGTGAAGGAAAAGAAGCCGACAAAGACAAAAAAATTAAAATAAGAACGTACGGAGTCAACTATGTCTAATAATGATATTTAAAATGAAAACTTTAAAAAAACTTTGAAAAAAGGTTTATATTATTTTTTGAGAAAATTAAAACTTTAAAGAAAAGTTATAGTGAACCGTAATATATGCAATGACATCTGGGACTGTAATCAGTTAACTTCTTTTAAGAGCTGCCAAAGCAAACAGCCAAATAACAAATCCACTTTACAGATCATCAATCTGGCCGGGCACTTGCCAAGGTAAATAGTACAAGGCTGAAGTTTGCTTTGCAAACCTAGGAATCGGGAGTTTAGCAAAGCCCAATTCCAGAAGGATTTCACTGCCGGGTTGGTATCTACAATAACATTGAATGCAAACGGAAATATTTCCAATAAGATAGGGTTAAATGTGATTTATAGATGTAGAAAAAATAAATTATCAGTTGCAAGTAGATGTAAACCCTAGTTGAATTACATTTAATTTTCTACAGCAATATGTACCTGACAATTGCTCATTTCTATTCCTAACTTTTTAAGTTTTTGTTCATTTTTAATAGCATCTCAATGCTGCTGATCTCCTTCAGGCTCTTAGCAGACACTTCTAGTTTATATACAGTCCAACAACTGCTACATGTAATTTCTCAGTGGAAATGCCCATGCAATGTGGAATGGTACTGCTTCTTTTAGTCTCCACTGGAAAAGCATGTGCAAGGATGAAACAGACAGAAGGCATCAACAATTGTCTCCCTATAGGAGGGAGTGCTTGAACAAGGACCCTCATAACAGGATAACCAGGTGTTCCTTTTAATGAAAGCTGCAGATTTACAAATACTTACAAATGCATAATGAAATATCATTAATATGTTTAAGCTTATATCGGATTTTAACTATTAGGTTGGATCTACTTTAATAAATGAATAAACATATACCTTACATACATGTATTAGGAATTTACAGAATGCATAGGCTAAGTAGTGTATATATTATACAAAACATATCAAATCCTAAAATTCCTTTTATTAATTCTTTAATAATAGGCAGAATTTTCAGCAGTTACATGTCATTACATTGACCGCTTTGCTTTCATTTTAGGATATATTCTGTAAGACAAATCAATTGTCTACTGTTACTCAAAGAAAAATAAAGCTCTGGATGTCATTCCGATGGAAATTTTTCCTTTATTAACTTTTAAGTTATTTCACCTTTCACTGGAGTACCCACATTTTTACCACTTACAGTAAAAAAAATACAAAAAAAAGAAACCTTCAAAACATAAGAAGCTCACATGGAATGTAGGAGTGGGAGGGGGAGAAGGGAACAAGATACAGAGGGTGGGGATAGGGATGGGGATAGAAGCTGTGCAATCAAAGAGAATCATACCTCATGTCAGTGTGGCATCCTAGTTCCAGGATGCTACCAGACAGAAGGTATACTCCAGTGCATGGAGAAATTACCACTAGCAAGATCATCGCCAGGCTTCCCCTTAATAGTGGATGTAAGGTCCCCTGTGAATTTGATGTCATGCATCAAATCAAATGTCATGATGTCATGCGAACCACTGTGCAATAGTAGGAAACTCTGATCAGCGCCAGAGAGAAGGAATACATGCACTGGCTTCCTTAACTAAGTGAATGAGTAAAGAGTTCTTAAACATTGGTCTTTATCAGAATGTATTGTGATGGAGAAGAAAGAATGCTGGGTCACCGCGAATATGGAAATCGTTGAACTTTTGTGTGATAAGTCCAACTGTTTGCCAGAAGGACATGAGCTTAGAACAGTTACAAAAGACACGAAGGATAAATTCCTCTGCTTGCCCACATATCTAGCAGTTGTTGGAAACTGATTGGAATGTGTAGTGTAGAGTTGCGTGAACCCTATACCAGAAAGTGAGCAGTGTATAGTCCCAGTAAGTATTACTGATGGGGGCTTTGTAGGAGAAGCGAGTCAGTTTGTCAATTTGAGTAGGAGAGAAAGAGAAAATTGAGTACTGTCACAATTGCACTAATACGGCTACAATCCCCTCAAGTAGGAAAAAGTTATTCTTGAATTCTTTACCCCATTTCTGAATGAAGGTATGAGAGACATCCTGGGCCAAGTTTATTAGAAATGGATAGAGCATGGAGAGAAAGTTACTTATCAGGCCTCGTTCCTCACAGAAGAATTTGAATAATGGCAGGGGGTGAGCATATAAAGTATGGTCCAGAGGAGAGAATATAAAATGGTACAGTTGAAGTATACTTCAGACACCCAGGGGAGAGTAAATGGGGTATTTTTGTATTATCAGTACGGTTGGCCAAGAGGAAGCCAATGGGTAGTGTATATGTATGTTCCATGCTGTCCTCAGCATCTGGAATTGGGCATTGGCTGGTTTATATTTCCAGAAATAAGGCTATCGGGATCCATATCAGACGTGCCTTTTTTTAAAAATATTATATCTTTCGAACCAGGAAAAGGTGTCCAAAATCTATCTATCTAGGCCTGATAGCATGTGTTTAAATAATGGCAGAAAGTCCAAAGTGAAAAAAGGTGAGGGAGATTTCCAGGCAGATATACATTTTTTTTTTTATAATAACTAAAGTAACCAGCTACAGACTTAAGCCCTGTACACAGGATCGGATTTCTGATGGATTTTTCCATCGGATTTCCGATGAAGCTGACTTCCATCAGTCTTGCCTACACACCATCAGTCAAAAATCCAACCGTCCCAAACGCCGTGACGTAAAACACTCCGACGAGCCGAGAAAAATTAAGTTCAATGCTTCTGAGCATGTGTCGACTTGATTCTGAGCACGCGTGTGTTTTTTCTCCGATGGAGTTCCACACAGACGATCGGAATTTGCTATCGTTTTTTTTCCCATCGGATAAATTTAAAACATGTTTTATTTTTAATCACTGATGGAAAAAAGACCGATGGGGCCCATACGCGATCGGTTTGTCCGATGAAAAAAGTCCATCGGACTGTTTTCATTGGTAAAACCGATCGTGTGTACAGGTCTTTACAGTACATGTTTAGGTTAAAAAGGTTGTTTTGGTTTAAAGGAAGGAAAAACAAAACTCCCCACAAGAGTAGGGATGCAGAGAAATCCATCTAACCTCAAAATGCCGACTGATTGCCTGAATCAAAAATTGACCATGCTATCTATCTATTTAGTCTTAAAAAGAAAAAAAAATCCAAACATTTTTAAACTCCATTATTGAATTTGTCATTACTATCCATTTGTGGGTAATTTCAAATAATCCAAACAAATACAAAAATCTTACAAACAGTATTAATAATATTAAATACAGTAAATAATACAGTGCTGCACTACTAAATAATCAATTGAAAACAGTGATTCTAAATAAAGTGCTTAATAGTTCATAATCACGCAATTGATAAATTCATTAAAAGAATATATATACAAAGACATGCTGGTAGGTTAATTGGCTTCTGTCTAAAATTGGCCCTAGAATATGAATGTGAGTTAGGGACCTTAGATTGTAAGCTCCTTGAGGGTAGGGACCGATGTGAGTGTACAATGTATATGTAAAAGCACTGTGTAAATTGACGGCGCTATATAAGTACCTAAATAATAATAATAATAATATATATATATATGTGTGTGTGTAAACAAAGTAATATAAACAGTGCTGAACTACTAAATAATCAATTGAAAACCGTGATTCTTAATAAGGTGCTCAATAATTAATCATCATACAACAAATGATAAATCTCAATCTCAAAAATATATAACGGTGTGTAACAAAGTCCATAAATATGAAATGATAATAAATAAATAAAAAATAAATAGAAATAAAAATAGATTGCTGATTTTGACCCGCTGGTGAAACAGGGGTCAACATGTGAGGTGAGCAGCCTATGACACTGATGGGGGTGAGCACGAGCACTGTTGAAGTAATTTCTTTGCACTTGTGGGAGAAGAGTATACCGGTATATTAGATTTACTACAATCAATCACTGATGATTTCATATTTAAAAGAACTTTGTTGCACACAGTTATACATTTTTGAGATTTATTATTTGTTGTATGATGATGATTAATTATTGACCACCTTATTAAGAATCACGGTTTTCAATTGATTATTTAGTAACGCAGCACTGGATTTTTTACTGTATCATCTTTAACGGGGATGTAAAAGTAAATTTTTTTGTTGTTAAATAACAAACATCTCATACTTACCTCCTCTGTGCAAGGGTTTTGCACAGAGGGGCAGCGATCCTCCTTTTCTGGGGTCCCCCAGCGACGCTCCTGGCTCCTCCTTTTCTTGTGTGCCCCCTTGGAGACCCGCATTCCCTGGGGGCACTCGTGCGTTGGCGCTCCCTAGTCCTGCTGCTGCGTCCATTGACACAGACCGCAGGACTTGGCCCTGTCCCCGACTCCCGTGTCACTTGCTTTGATTGACAGCAGTGGGAGCCAATGCTGCTGCTGCTGCTATCAATCCAGCCAATGAGGACCCGAGACTGTGGCTGGAGCTGCTCTGCTTGTCCCCATCGCTGGAACGATCGGGTTCAGATAAGTAAAAGGGGGGGGGGGGTGCTGCACTACAAACGTTTTTTCACCTTAATGCATGCAAGGTGAAAAACCTCAAGGGTTTACAACCCCTTAAAGTGGACTGAAAGCACTTTTTAGTGACAGCGGCTTTTCTATTTTTAATTTTATTCTAACACTTTCTTGCGCCGATTGACATTGGAGTTTAAAGTATTAATAACATTCTATAAATCTAATAAAGTATATCTTTAATGCACTTGTTGACTATCCATGTCTAAAAGTTTTACCCCATTATAACAAATGCATTTTTAATTTTTGTACAATTTTATGTCTTGATTGTAGAAATCAACATTTGAAAGTGATCATATATTCTGCAAATTGATGGGTAAATAAGAGAGGATAGACAGGAATGTCAAACATAAATGACACAAGAGCCTTTACTGAATGGTTACATGTAGTTAGGCCCCTTTCACACTGGGGCGGGCAGGTGCGGTGGCGGTATAGCAGCGCGATTTTCAGCGCTGCTATACCGTCGTTCTTACCGCGGTATGCGGTCGCTAGGGGGGTTAATTTAACCCCCGCTAGCGGCCGAAAAAGGGTTAATACCGCCCGCAAACCGCGGCTATTGCCGCGGTTTGCGGGCGGTATTACCGCGCTGTCCCATTGATTTCAATGGGAGACCGCGGTAAAGGAGCGGTGAACACACCGCTCCTTTACCGCTGTAAAGAAGCGGCTAGCAGGACTTTTGGAGCGGTCCTGCTAGCGCACCACTTCAGTGTGAAAGCCTTCGGGCTTTCACATTGAAGGCACAGGGCAGGATTTTTTCATGCGGTATAACAGCGCTATTATTAGCGCTAAACCGCATGAAAAACGCCCCAGTGTGAAAGGGGCCTTAGGGCCACATTACTTAATTACCAACTACTCATTACTAGATAAATAATTTTTAAAGAAATCCTGCATTTTCTGTACCAACATATCTACATTTTATTCTTTAATACAAATAAAATTAATGCATTAGATTATTTCAGTTTTCTATGTTCTAAGCAAAAACACAACATCAAAACTGTAATTTAAAAAACAGCAGCATAGTGTATACATGTTATCCTAATTTGCTATAAAGTAATATAAAAAGGTCAGCACTCCAAGAAAACATATCAACCCGTTGGGTTGAACGGAAAAGAAATCCTTAGGGATCACTGTACTAACACATTCAATGTTAGTGTGGCGATCTCCTGACTTAAGCCCCGTACACACGGTCGGACTTTTGCCCAACAAACTTAGTTTTAAGCAAGTTGGACCAACAATCCGACCGTGTGTACGCTCCATCGGACAAACTTTTTTCGTTTGTTTTTGTTTTCATCGGACAAAAGTTGAGTCTGCAAACGGACAAACTTTTGTCCAACAAAAGTCCGATGGAGCAAAGTCCAACCGTGTGTACAGGAAACCATCGGACTTTTGTCCGATGGACTAAACAACTAATGTTAAAATCAACCAACAATAGCAGAGGTTGACCAAAGGGTGGCGGTAAAGAGCAGAAAAACCACGTGATGTTGCCAAAAGTTTTGGGAAAGTTTGCAGAAAAGTCCTGTGGTGTGTATGCTATGGGTGTTCCCGGCCAACTCCGTTCTGACAAAAATCCACGGAAAAGTCAGATGGAAGTCCGACCGTGTGTACGAGGCTTAAGAATACGTTAGTGGTGTGGGACAGACTAAATGCGGCGGGTCAATATGTATCCAAGACATCTCCTTTAGCACTCTTAGGGGGTTTTCCCTGGTTTACACCAGGAGAAAATGTTTTTTTTTAGGCTCTTGGGAGACAATCATCACATGGATCCAGAAAATTACCCTCAGACTGATAAAGAACACTTTCCTACAATACCAGTTTCATAATGTCCCATCCTCATTTAAATCCTATAAGAAAAGTATCACCCCCCGATTTAGTAAAAACCAACAGGACAATTTAGAGATGTGTGGATGGGCTGGATGTATTATTCTGCTGAAATATTGCTTAAAAATTTTGTTCCATGTCATGAAGCAACCCTGCTTATTTTACTCACCTGGACTATTTTTTTTATTTGACATCCACATCCCCGGATTTAGGCTAATAGGACTTAAGCTAGGTTAAGTTTGGTTCTGTTAGACTTTCCTATAATTGTGAACAGTATTGTACATAACCCAATTTGATTTAGCATGCTCTCTACATCTTGCACTGTTTTGTAGGCACCCTTTTTTGGATGAAGGGTTTTCCCTCTTTGCTAGATGTCTTTCTACATTTAGATTTCTTGCTCTTTTGAGCATTTCTGGTATGTTGTACATTGCCTGTGTTTTCTCATTGTATTGATGCTCTCCTTTTTATACCTGTACAATATTTCTGTATTGTTTTTACTTCAATAAAAACATGATTTTAAAGAAAAATGGATAGGTAAGTAAAAAGAAGGAAAATACAAAGAGAGAAAACCTACAGTATATCAAATAACTGTCATACCTATTTTCACTTTATGGTAAGTATGACCTGTTAGTATTGATAGTAAGGATGGGGACAGTACCGAAACTGAGTCACAAGAGTGAACATGTTGTAAGCTTCTGCTTTTTGTACATGTATTTCAATATGCACACATGTGCTTCCCAGATTTCAACAACTTTTCTTTCTACACCAAATTATATAGTACTTTGATCATTGCATTTTTATTTTTCATTTTATGTGTTATCACATTAGGTTTCAAAGACAGAAAGGCTGCATGCTGCATTGTGCTAAATAAAAAATGCAGTCTTGCAATGCTTTTACATCTGATCCTTATTTTCTCCTAATCTTAGCTCTAATAAAGTTTTTTTTTACAATTATTATTATTATTAATACCATTAGTTATACTGAACAATACAGAATCCACATTTTAATGGTAATGCGATGTGCAGTTACATATGACTGCTTACTTTTATTCTAACCAAGTACTTGAAGAAAATGGGAAATTGAATTGATTGCAAACTTCAGCACTACTGTTGCTGCTCTACACTCCATCTATTTCTAATTGCTGAATTGTTTAATATTCTTTTTGTGGTTAGCCCAATTGCCCAGTTATAAAGAACTAAAGATGTAAGCTTGCTGAATAGGTAAAATTACACCTAATGAGGTATAACACACTCTTCTTTTGGCAAGGCTAAGTGTGCCAGTTTCTGCATCATACTGTATAAAGTATTTAATGCATGTGTGTAAGTTAAAAATGTTTAGATTATATTTCCCCCCTTCATTATTCTTACCTGAGCCCTCACTCTCCCATGCCCGTCTGTAGTGGCTCTGTCTGCACTCACAGGCTTTGCTGTCAGTAATTTCCTGTGAAGAGGGGGGAAAGGAGAAGCCACACTTTCTGTGTCTATGGACAAGGGCAGTGCTGCTTGGGATTGGGCCCGCAGGTGTGCCACAATAGGCAATGGCTTCCTATAGTGACACTCTGAGAAGAGGAGGAGCAGCCAGGAGTGCCAGTGGGCGATAGCAGAATAGGAGGATCGGGGGTGCTCTGTGGAATTTTATTGCACAGAGCAGGTAAGTAGAACATGTTTATTATTAAAACAAAATAGACTTTACAATCACTTTAAAAAAATTAATTTCTGATGAGAAATATATAGCATTCAAGGCCACTATGTTTATGACACTGTTTTTTTGCGGGGGGTTACACTGTCACTATTACTTTATTTTGGTCAAATCACGACAACCTCTGTCAATGTTTATATGGGTATTGTACAGAACTTTTCTTTTCTTGACTACCGTATTTTTCGGACCATAAGACGCACTTTTTCCCCCCAAAAATATGGGGAAAAATGTCTCAGCGTCTTATAGTCCGAATGTACATCATGCTCCGCCCCTCGCCGCCGCGGTAAACGCCCCCGCCACTGCCGGAACCCCCCCCCCGACCTGTACTCCGGAGTCCTGGTTCCCGCGGCCTCCTCCCGCACAGATGCCCAGATAATTGCTCCAGCCGCCGCTGCAGCCACGGAGGTGACTGCCTGGCCAGTGATCTGCAGCCTTGTGTGCTGCGGGTAGGAGAATTATGGTATACAGAACACCGGGGTTTCTGGGAGCAGGGACATGTCTTAGGAGAAGGGGAAATCATGTCCACTGCCCCACTATGCAGCGCGACATGCCGCCCAGACTCAGGTAGGAAACTATTGTAAGGGGAGAGTGGGGAGGAGTGGATGGAAGGCTGTGCAGTCTCCTAATGCTGTGTTTGGAGGAGACGTGACAGCCTGCTCTGCTGGGACTTGTAGTGCCTCTGTGGGGGGGCTGAAATATGGCAACCTGCTGTGCTGGGACTTGTAGTGCCTCTGTGGGGGGGGGGTTAAATATGGCAACCTGCTCTGCTGGGACTTGTAGTGCCTCTGTGGGGGGGGCTGAAATATGGCAACCTGCTCTGCTGGGACTTGTAGTGCCTCTGTGAGGGGGCTGAAATATGGCAACCTGCTCTGCTGGGACTTGAAGTGCCTCTGTGAGGGGGCTGAAATATGGCAACCTGCTCTGCTGGGACTTGTAGTGCCTCTGTGGGGGGGACTGAAATATGGCAACCTGCTATGCTGGGACTTGTAGTGCCACAGGTCAGGCCGCATTGTTGGCACAGGTCAGGAGCATTATTGGCAATGGTCAGGCTGCATTTTCTTTGGCACAGGTCAGGCTGAATTTCATGGGCCCTGGTAAATATTTTAGTAGACCATTTGGTTCAGAATATTTTTTTTTCTTGTTTTCCTCCTCTAAAACCTAGGTGCGTCTTATGGTCTATTTGGAAACCCTACTAATGTTATGATGATCATGTGTTCTGTCTTGAGCTATACAAATTCCCCTTTTTTTAAAAGTAATAAACAGATTAAAAAAATAAATAAAATAGGTTTCATGATGTATTAATGGATACAGAGTTGCAGCAATTTCTTTCCCCTTAATATCTGGCTTTTATATATGACCTCTATGATTAAGACCTAGGATGGGTAAAACATAGGGATTGGCTTAAGGGCAGGGACTGTGTCAAAAGCCAGCTACACATAATAAACATACCAGTGAGACCTGTATGGAGTATAGTCTTGTTTTTCAATTTTATTATACCTAGAGTTCAACTTTAAAACGTAACTCCACTATTGTTGAGAAAAAACATTCCACTCTGGGTGATCTACAGCAGGTGCCGCCGATATTGTGTCAATCTCGCCACTTCTAGCGGCGAGATTGACACCCTATGAGCTCTGTCGCGAGAGCCAGTGCCGAGCTGTCTCGTCATCGGGAAAGGAAAAATGTTCCTTTCACGATGAGCGACACGCATTGCCGGTAGACGGAGATCCGACGTGGATTCCCGCCAATACCAGGCACTGCGTTTGGTTTGAATCCTGAGCGGGAACTCCACGCCAATTTTTAAAGAAAAAACCGGCATGGGTTCCCCCTCCAGGAGCATACCAGGCCCTTGGGTCTGGTCTGGATTTGAAGGGGAAACCCTACGCCGAAAATACGGCGTGGGGGTCCCCCTCGAGGTCCAAACCAGACCCTTATCCGAGCACGCAACCTGGCAGGCCGCAGGGGAAGAGGGGGGGGAAGAGAGAGTGGCCCCCCTCCCTCCTGAACCGTACCAGGCCGCATGCCCTCAACATGGGGGGTTTGGTGCTCTGGGGCAGGGGGGCGACCTGCGCCCCCCCACCCCAGAGCACCCTGCCCCCATGTTGATGAGGATAGGGCCTCTTCCCGACAACCCTGGCCGTTGTTTGTCGGGATCTGCGGGCGGGGGGCTTATCGGAATCCGGGAGCCCCCTTTAATAAAGGGGCCCCAGGATCCCGGCCCCCCCACCCTATGTGAATGAGTATGGGGAAGCCTATATTAATCTCTGCGGACCGAAGATTTAGCATTACTGCGAGAGGAAGCGACGAGTCAACATCGAGGAGGAGAAGAGGGAAGAAGACGCCGACGGGAAGACCGGCCCCTCCACTAGCAAAAGAGCTGCAAGAAGTTAGTGGAGGGGCCGGCAGAAGCACAACGGAGAGCCGGACGAGACGACGGAGAAGACCGGGCCTCCACTAGCAAAAGAGCTAAAAGAAGTTAGCGGAGGCCCGGCGGAAGAAAGAAAGAACCGGAGGGGAGAAGGCGACAGAGAAGACCGGGCCTCCGCTAGCAAAAGAGTTGGAAGAAGATAGCGGTGGCCCGGCAGAAGAAAGAACCGGAGAGCGCAGCGACGACACCGGAGACCCCCAAAGTCCGAAGAAGACCCCCGGAGCTGTGCAATAAAATACTTTAAAAAGCTGTGTGTTTTTTTTATTGCAATTTTTTTCCACCAGGTGAATGGGTAGGGGTACGATGTACCGCATACTCATTCACATAGGGTGGGGGGGCCGGGATCCGGGGGTCCCTTTATTAAAGGGGGCTCCCGGATTCCGATAAGCCCCCCGCCCGCAGACCCCGACAACCAACGGCCAGGGTTGTCGGGAAGAGGCCCTGTCCTCATCAACATGGGGGCAGGGTGCTCTGGGGTGGGGGGGCCGCAGGTCGCCCCCCTGCCCCAGATCACCAAACCCCCATGTTGAGGACATGCGGCCTGGTACAGTTCAGGAGGGAAGGGGGGCCGCTCTCTCGGCCCCCCTCTTCCCCTGCGGCCTGCCAGGTTGCGTGCTCGGATAAGGGTCTGGTTTGGACCTCGAAGGGGACCCCCACGCCGTTTTTTCGGCGTAGGGTTTCCCCTTCAAATCCAGACCAGACCCAAGGGCCTGGTATGCTCCTGGAGGGGGAACCCATGCCGGTTTTTTCTTTAAAAATTGGCGTGGAGTTCCCGTTAAGGATTCATACCAAACGCAGTGCCTGGTATTGGCGGGAATCCACGTCGGATCCCGTTCAATACAGTGTCACGTCTCCCTCTCGCTATTTCAGCGAGCGCGGGATGTCGGCACCCTGTTGCCGAGATCTCGGCACTCCTGTCGCCGAGAATCTCGGCGATGGGAGCGCGATAGATATACAATATCGGCGGCACCTACTGTATGTACATTGCAAAGATTTTAACAAACTGTGTTGCAGATTCCTACCTTTCGTTATTCTGAAGAAATCTCTGTGTGTTTCTCTGTGCCCATGTACACAGTGAGTCTAAGGGAGTGGTTTCATAATTATCAATCAATTGTGCACCTGCAAAGCTCTAATGAGGAAAGCCGCTGGGCCTGCATCACTTTAGATGATATTTCCTATTGGAAGTATCTCACCAAAAATGATTTTTTTTTGCAGGAGATGCCTGAAATCTGATTGGTATCTTAATCCAGACTTCGGTGAAAATTGGTGAGCCAATCACACAAGCAGGAAATTATGTTTCTGGGGGGTGTTGTGTACACATTCTGTGTACAGAACCCCTCCAGGTAGCCATCTTACATTGCATTTTACAGAAAATGACAAATATGCACATACCATTCAATTACAATATGACTTGTGTTGCAATTGTATACGCTATATTATTTTTTCTTTATTTGCTATTTTTTTTTCCAAGAAACTGGAGTTACCCTTTAACTTTCATTCTTGCTGTAAGCTATGTCAGTTCACTGGCTAATATCACATGTCATTTTAACAAAATATTCAGATTTATTTTGCTGCCTGTTTTAAATGGGCTAACTTTCTGAGACAACACTGGGATATCAAAATTGTTCTTATGGTGGCAATTTTACAGGCAAAGTCTCAAATATCAAGATAACTTAGCAACCAGTTTGTTTTTAAGTAGATCTATTAAATCAAGCCTTTTAATAGCCCTGAAAAGTTTACATGTGATTTTTGTTTTATAGGCTTCAAGATGAAATATTTCCTAGCAGTATAAACAATATATAACCATAGCATTCAGTACAGTAAATAGTATGTATGGATACTGTACAACTCTATCCAGATATAAATAAAAAAATCTCACAGCTTTACTTGGTAATAAAGACTCAAGAATTAATCATTTCATTGCCAATAAAGAATGTTCTCCACAATTACAGGATAACTAAAAAGTTCAGCCCGGCAGCAAATAGTTTCACATGCCAATCAACTGACAAGTACCCAAACAAAGGATTGAAAGCCACTTACTTGCTGCAATGCTATTTTAGGAGGCTTTAGTTAAATATGTAAGAAAACCAAGATTTATTCAGTTACGCTTGTCTGTGAAAACAATTTATGCTTACACCTGTAAATTGGTCCAATGTGTAATGAGATCACATTTTTGACACATGTCTATTGCTAGCAATTCTCAAGCCAATATTACTGGTATACATCAAGCCCATCGTCTTTACTCTCAGATAGCCAAATAGCTCAATAATGAGACAAAACACTTTGTTTAAACTGCCTCTCTATTCTTCACTAAGACTTGTTCAATATTTTTCCAGGCACTCCCTGACCAGTGTTTTTTATAGAGACACGGACAAATGGGGAAAAATGTATGCTGCAGACAGACAACATACAGTATCTTCTCTGGAGATTGGGAGAGGAAACGATCAGAGCATGTTCACACAGAGATTTACATGGTGGACATTTTCTGTAAGGCATAGAAAGTGCTTGCAGTGTTTAGAAGTGCCACATTATTAAAACAGAACTTTTCTGTCCTTTACAGCCAGGAAAGCTGACATCTTAGTCTCTGTTTTATCTGCATTTGCCACGGTGCTGCGCAT
The DNA here is from genome assembly GCA_029206835.1 of Rana muscosa. Classification (NCBI taxonomy): domain Eukaryota; kingdom Metazoa; phylum Chordata; class Amphibia; order Anura; family Ranidae; genus Rana; species Rana muscosa. The sequence goes on along the minus strand of CM055117.1, from coordinate 573,834,449 downwards.
GTGATCAGCTATGACACCAACCATTTGATGGCTTGACAGTTTGGTTGGCAGCTAACGAAAGCATACTAGTAACTGTAAAGCCTCATACACACGATCGGACTTCCATCTGAGTTTTCCGTGGATTTTGGTCCGAAGGGTGTTGTCTGTGAACTTGGTATGCATACACACGGCATGACTTTTTCAGCCAACTTTCACCAAATCACGTGTTTTTTCTGCTCTTTACCGCCACCATTTCGGCAATTTCTGCTATTGTTGTCTGATCTTTAGCATTGTTTTTTTTAGCATGCGTGTTTATACTTTGGACTTTAGTTTGATGGACTTGTGTACATACGATCGGATTTTGCTCCATCGGACATTTGTTGCCGGAAAGTTTGTCTGTTTTCACAGCGAACATTTGTCCGATGAAAAACACAAAACATTTGTCCGATGGAGCATACACACGGTCGGATTGCCCGCCAAAACAGGTCCGTCGGACAATTGTTGTCAAAAAGTCAGATCGTGTGTACGGGCCTTAACAGTTATCATTCAAGGTATGCTGTGAATGTAACCGTTTTGGGAAAGTGCTAAATTGGTGGGTTCAGTTTCACTTTAATCTCAACACAGGCCCAATCATTGCAAACAATTCTCTGAAATTAACACTTCATTATTTTCTGGGATGTATTTAGATGCTGTAAGATAAGATATATGTGTAACAGCACCCCAAGTATGAAAGGGGTTAACACCGTTAGGATATTCCCTTTCCAACCACAGGAAAGCCACCAGACACTTCAACCAGCCGAATAAGACCCCATACGAATGATTCTCCCCCCAGATACGAGACAACGCTCTGTATTCAAGTTCCAAAACAGGGAATGACTTTATTTTCAAAACACATGGTAACACATTTCTCTTCAAAACCCTCCCCTCCCATCCTTTGGGGAACAGGGGGCGGGTTAAACTGTCCAATGACAATGGTGATACAGGTCAGGTGTGTTCAAACTTCTCCTTTGATAAACAGTCTTAGGCAGAAGGGTTGATTCCCCCCCCCCCTCCTCCTCACAGAAGACACTTCCACATCCCATAATATGGAGCCAGCCGGTCTACCAAGCTCCAATCAACATCATCACAATGAAAGGGCCTGTAGCATAGGTGAGGCTCATTAGCATTACACAAGGAGACAGGAGACACATCAGCCTCTCTTAATTTAACCTGTTGAGTTCAGCACCAACAGAATAACTATTTACAGATCCTGGGCAATATTGGGGAATAATGTTACAGACCCATTTTAAAACAATCCCATACATATTCTCAATGTCCATTATTTCATTGCTCACCCTGTGCTCCAAAGTGACCCCCTGTCACAATATGTAAATGACATTATAAAACCAAACAGCAGGTAGACATATAAAAAACACAATGATTACATCAGTATGAGTAGTTTTCTCATTACACAATAAAATTGTAAAGCAAACCTGTCCACTGCACCAGAAAGGTTTTTTTTTTGTTCAGTATGCAACTGGAATGTATGCACAAAAGAAAAAATATCTTGTTGGGCACAATTACACATATACTGTATATATTTAGAATAAGTATTTATATAGCACTGTATAAGACTGAGAGAGGAGGTGTGGAATTGGTTATTTAGATAGTAAAGAGGGGCAGGGGAGAATAGAAAAGTACAGTGGAGAATAGGAGAGAAACCCAATACGTTAGATAACGTGCCAGGGTGACAAGGATGTGATAGGGAATGGAGTGGAAGAAAGTGGTTATAAAGTAAAAGGGCAAAAAGTAGCAAGGGTCAGATTAACCCCTTCCCATCCGCGCTATAGCTGAATGACAGCTACAGCATGGGCCTAATATGACGGCCTCCCGTGCTCGAGTGGCCTGCGCACACCTTGCAGGGCATGCGCGGCGATCTGTGATCAGCGAGTCGATTCCGACCCTTTACCACGTGATCAGCTGTCAGCCAATGACAGTTGATCATGTGATGTAAACAGAGTCGGTAATCGACTATTTTTTCTCCTTATGCTGATAGCGTGAGAAGAAGCCACCGAGTGATCTGTGCCCACCTGTGCCACCTATCAGGGCCCACAGCGCCACCTACCAGTGCCCACAGTGCCACCTATCAATGCCACCAATCAGTCATCACCATTGCTGCCTATCAGAGTTACCTACCAGTGCCCTTCAGTGCCACCCATCAATGCTACTTATCAGGGCCCATCAGTGCTGCCTCATCAATGCCCATCAGTGCCACCTTATCTGTGCTTATTGGTGCCCATCAGTGCAGCCTTATCAGCACACATCAATGAAGGAGAAAAATTACCTGTTTGCAAAATTTTATAACAAACTATGAATTTTTATTTTTTTTCGAAATTTTGTTTAGCAAAAAATAAAAACCCCGGCGGTGATTAAATAACATCAAAAGAAATCTCTATCTGTGTGAAAAATGCAAAAAATGTCATTTGGGTACAGTGTAGCATGACCGCGCAAATGTCATTCAAAGTGCGACAGCGCTGAAAGCTGAAAATTGGTCTGGGCAGGAGGGGGTTTAAGTGTCCAGTAAGCAAGTGGTTAAAGAAGGAGAAAATGGTTTGCTGGGACACCCTAGTCTCCCCCCATTCCCCACGTGTCATGTCCTTGTGTAAAATTGGTCTGGGTTTTACAATCTTCTTTCCAGAAACAACTTTTGTTCACACTTTTATTTAAGCAACAAAATCACTTTAGCTGAAATGCACTATATTTGCAAAAGTATTTTGGCACTTTACATCAAATGTTGTCTTTACATTTGGTGTTAATATACCTTATAATATGTTTTGCGCTTCTTTTACATACTTGCGAAGTGGAACACAGACGGAACCAGCATATAGCCCCACAACAAAAAACAAGTTATCTACATAAACACTGTATTTTTTGTTAAGATTTGATTATTTCCAAGGCTACCCAGAATGAGCAGAAATTATAGAGACTCTATAAAAATACCCCAAATAATCCAAACCAAGGTAAAAGTTATGTAGACAATATGGTAATTGCCCATACCTTCCCTACAATCCTCTGCTGACCAATTCATCATCAAAGCCCTAATTGCTCTGAGGTAGGGGAACGTAGAGAGAAGGAGTGTAATGGAAGGTATATGCACATATACCTTAAGGTGTTAAACCTCATCCCTTGCCTTAGTTTGTTTTCATTGCCTAATAAAGATTATCTTTAACTGCAGTCACTTCACAGGAAAGCTTGCAACCCTCTAAATTAGAGGAAAGAGTTAACCATACAGAGCAAGCAAGCCTCCAAGTGTCCCAGGTGATATAGGATTTAAGTCTGCTTTTACTCATGGTATCCCTTAAACTCACACATTTTTACACAGAACCCTCACAGAACTCCTAACAATAGCTTTTTAAAGCCCAAGAAAGATTTGACTTTTATTGGTTTGTTTTCTTTTTTCTAGCAGCTTAGAGAATATGAGGCCTGATGGAATCTGAAAGAAAGTGAAAGATTTCACTTTAGCTTTACATACTCCCCAATGCCAGATGGGCACTGTTAAGCCCTGTACACATGATCGGTTTTACCGATGAAAACAGTCCGATGGACTTTTTTCATCGGACAAACTGATCGTGTGTGGGCCCCATCAGTCTTTTTTCCATCAGTTTTAAAAAAAGAACATGTTTTAAATTTTTCCGATGAATCAAAAACCGATAGCAAATTCCGATCGTCTAAGGGCAAGTCCATCGGATAAAAAACCCACGCATGCTCAGAATCAAGTTGACGCATGCTCAGAAGCATTAAACTTAGGTTTTCTTGGCTCATCGGAGCGTTTTATGTCACCGCGTTTGGAACGGTCGGTTTTTTGGCTGATGGTGTGTAGGCAAGACAAAACCATCGGATTAGAATCCATAGGATATCCGATCGTGTGTACAAGGCTTTAGCCTTCTTAACACCTGCTTTCATTCTCAATGATTATCACTTTTTTCTTATTCATCAAGGACCACAAGTTATAGAAGAACTTGGTGTAGGCATGCAAAGCATGCAGATGTGCTGATACATTGCTAAACGTATAGATTAGAAGGAGCACACTTGCATATACATGCACTTGGTGCAGGTAGCAATCTGGCATGCAAAGGATGCAAAATTCCTGATACATGGCTAAAGAAATAAATAGCAAGGGACACACATGCATATACCTAGCAATGGCCAAGCCACATAGGCAAAGCAAAGATCAGTTCTGAAACTGTAATAAAGGCTTATAAATTACGATCTCAGAGCCTAAAATAGGTTTGTTAACACTTGGAAATACTACAGAGAGTTGCTAAAACAGAAGAAATTAATTTCCCTCTTTTTTTTTGCTCTTCTTCCGGCTGAATGTTCTGTTTTGCTTCAAAGTCTTTAAGCATCTGTAAGCAAATATTAGCATGACAAGGCTTAGCCATGTCTGTTACTATGAAAATCATAGTTCTTTCAAGAGTTTTTCTTTGTTTTCAGCATACCTCGACTTCTTCCTTCATCATTAACAAGATGTCTATCCATGCAAGAAGGGCTGCAGACATTTAGTGGTGTTTACACCAACTGGCAGGCTATCTGAAACTTATATTGCCTGTTTATGAAAGTTAGTTTTAGAAGATATTGGCTTTGCTGGCAAAGTTAAATCCTTACTATGTGTTGTCATGAGCGGCATGAATGCACTTCAATGCCATGTGGTGGTGAAGGATACCAAGAACTCCAGGCTTATATTTATCAATCATCACAAAGAGAATACCCATTAAAGGGATCTTTAACATTTAACTGTTATCACATGGTGTTTATTTATCAAAGAGTATAAAAAATGATGCATCTCCAGCCACAGCATCACAGAGATTCATTTATGATATGGATGCTTCTTCAAGCTTGAAAGATATCAGTGTATTTGTGCACAGTGGATTAATATGTGTATAGCTATTTTATCTTCCATGTGGAATGAGTCAGTCCAGATGACACCAGGCTGTGACATAAAAGCGATTTTCACATTTATTCCTAATATTTGTGCTTCCTAATGTAATTCTATATATTTTTATGCCAAAGAGTACATTGATTTACTGTTTCTTATGGCGTTACATAAGATGTTTATGGAAACCATGTTATACAAATTTATTTTATGCTGATGTTTACACTCCTCTGTTATATGCTGTGCTCATATATAAAAACTCTTAGGCTGGGTTCACAACATTGCGAATTGGATGCGGGTTTCCATGCATCCAATTCGCATGACAGGAGATTGTGACTGGCTCTCTATGGAGCCGGTTCACATATCTCCGGGGCAGCTTGCACAGGAGTCCTGTGCGTCTTTGCCTAAATTAGGCCCTGAAACTGAGCCAAAGATTCGGCCCTGATTCATCCCTGAAATGCAGAATAGGCACGCACGGGACCCCTGCTGCGATCTGCGGCCATCTGCAGTGTGAACCCAGCCTAATACTCATATGTATGCAGAAAAGAAAGCCTTTTGTACTCTCAGCTCAAAATACCACTATTGCCTCATTCCTTATCTATCAGCAGCCCCTATAGCCGTCTCATCATTCATTGTAGAGCATGGGTGCTCAACCTGTGGCCCTCCAGCTGTTGCAGAACTACAAGTCCCATGAGACATTGCAAGGCTTACAGCTACAAGAATGACTCCCAAAGGCTGAGGCATGATGGGACTTGTAGTTTTGCAACAGCTGGAGGGCCTCAGGTTGAGCACCCATGCTGTAGAGGAAAATCTTTTGGATGAAATTATAGGCACCGTACGAAACTGTGCCCTAAGCAGCAAATAAGAGCAAGATACATGTACAAAACATGGTGGCTAAAAGAAATATCTAGAATTATAAACCCTTGAAATGACAGCATCAGGCCACAGCACAAATGCTATAAAGTCAATCAGACAAGAACTGACTTGGCACTACACAAGGTTGGCCAGTGCAGATCAATAGATTTTTTTTTTTTTTTTATGTGTGTGAAAACAAAACAGAAACAACGCAAATGCATGATCTTAAAACTAGTAACTCTACTTGTACAGTTTTAGGGCCTAAAATATATTGCCAGAATCAGTGCATACTACATCACAAGCGCTCAAAATTCTTAGATGTGATGGCTTTTTTCAGTTTTTTTTTTAAGCCTTTGCATCTTCTATTTCCATCTGGTAATTCAGCAATTAATATATACAAGTAAAGGCACAGGGAACTAGAGCAATAGATATTCCACAGTGTTATAATACACAAGTTAAACGCAGAATCCATAGTCTTGTAATATATTTAAGAAGTCCAAGGACCATATGGATGCCACTACCGTCTCCACCCCAGAAGTTTCAGAGGCCAACTTGTTTACACTAAAAAGAAGCCAATTATAAAGCCACCAACTGCCAATATTTTGCCCTCATTGATTATTGAGATGGTCACATTGGACAGTAAAATAGCAGCTGATGGAACTTAGCCATGAAGACAAGGAAAGTCAGGCCCCATTACCAAGGTGAAACTAGATCAAAGAGTAGCACAGGAAAAGTAGATATGTTATGAGGTCTCGTGAGAGTGGTCAACTTAAAGTGGTTGTAAACCCTAATATATACCCAGTGAAGTGACTGGCCTCAGGTAATACACAGAGATACACAGAGATGGAAACAATCCTCTTACATAAGCTGTACCTGTTTATCGGCAGCCGTCTTTCCCATACATCCATTTAAAGTGCAGAATTTACATAGGATCTCTCAGCTATGAAAAGCAAACCTATAATGCAATAAATATGCAACAGGCCATATTATTTTATTATATATCAATTTATGCAGTTAGATAATCCAAGCAAAGGGATGATCAGTTGTGTTGTAACAACAATTGCAAATGTGGAACAGGGCAAATTAGTGGCAAAATAATTTAAAAAAAATATGACTTTTTAGTTATTAAATATTTTTTCTTCTTTTATACTTTGTCTGCTTATGGCTAACAACCATACTAATATGGCTACAGTTTTATAATGTACAGTTTTACAAATTAACAACATATTAATAACTAGGTGTTCCATGGTATACAATTCCTGAGTAATAAACTGGAAACATTGCATCAAAAATACACAGTTTGAGATAAAAAAAAAAATACCCAAAAGAAATTCATAACAACAATTATAATTTGAATACTGGTCTATTTGTTATTTTTTATTTTATATTTACATTAAATATTTATGCTTAAACACAATCATAGATTTACGCTTTCTATGGTAATGTATTTATAAAGCACTGCCAATTTATGGAGCACTTTACATATATTGTACATTAACATCAGCCCCTGCTCTCAAGGAGCTTATAGTCTAAATAACCGTATACACACCGAAAATCAGCTGAAATTGGTTGGCTCAGCCGGAACCAGATGACTTTTGGCCATGTGTACAGCTGTCTGATCTACAGAAGCTGGTTTTAACGACTGGCTTCTGTCAAAAAGGTATGTGGAAAACCAGCATCCGATCAGCGCTGGCAGCCAATGGCTGAGAGCGCATATCAGTGTAGGGTTGCCACCTCATCCCTTTAAACCCGAACACATATGAATTACACAGGTTCTGAGGCGAATGTAATGCAGATGAGGCACCAAGTGAGTTTAATTATTGCCTTAATCAGCCACAGAACCTGTGTAATTAATATGTGTTCGGGTTTAAAGGGATGAGGTGGCAACCCTATATCAGTGTGTTCTGATGGGAGGGAAGTACCCCTGTCAGAATACAATAGAACAGCAGGGAAGATTGCCGCACTAACATAGTTTGTGTTTGAACAGTGATCTCTCTTTATTTTTTTTTAAGTTCAGCCCACTGGTTTTAATGAAAAAAAAAAAAACTTCTAGTGTGTACCCAGCTTTAGATCCCTATCTCATATGCATATACACATATAGTGGGGCTAATTTAGACAGAAGCCAATTGACCCACCAGTATGTCTTTGGAGTATGGGAGGAAACTAAAGTACCCAGAGTAAGCCCATGCAAGCACAAGGAGAACATGCAATCTCTATGCATGTAGTGTCATGGTTGGGTTTGAAATTGATGATCCTAGTGCGGCAAGGCAAAAGTGCAAACCACTAAGCCACTGTCCTGCAAGTTTATATTTAAAAAAATTTATTAAAGTACATTTGTTAAAATGGCAGGCTAGGATTATATTGTGCTGTCTTCACAGAAATAGATTCAACATGTTAGCAGGTATACTGTATGTAGCCACGATATGCTGTTAATCAAGTAGATAAAAAAAGCATGTTCATGATTCCACTATCTATTGGTTGGTTAATTCTTAGTACTCTGGTTAACTAAATGCAATAAAAAACAAAATGTATGTAGATAGGGCAGCTAAAAAAATGACCACAAGCTGACATGTTGGTAAGAAGTCCTTCTTAGGGTAAAAACAGAAGGGACTCTATTTAAAACCCATGATCAGCCAGTTAAGGGATTCACAGTATCAGCTAGGTAAAGTGTGTTAGCTGTTGCTGCAGTTCGCACCTCAAGCTGTGCCATCTCACACCACTGACCCTTCTATAGCGACATAATTCTCAAGATGAAGAGAGGATTATCTGTCTAAGAGTCTTACATGTGTCATACGAGGTCGGGTGCCAATTGCAACATAAATTAGTAGTTAAGAGTATTGGTAACCAGGCAGATGCCTCAGCAGGAGAAAGAGCCAGATTACAAACAATTAAAAAAAGAAAAAACCTGTACTAGACAAATTCTTACACACTCAGGTTCGCTTTTGTGAAAAGAACCCCTGACTTTATCCCAATGAGAACTTGCCGTAGACCTACTACAACTAAAACTTTTGAATCTAGTGCATTTAAAGTGTAGTGTGTGTATTATACTGTATAAATACAGTAAATATATGAAAATGTTTATGTAAAAGCAGTTAATATCACTTAATAAGTAAAAACCTAAGGATAGCTAAATTTACTAAAGATAAAGTTAGTGTTTTGAGCAGCATTATTTCAATGCACATTACTGTTTATTACAACTGAGTTACCACTGATGACTAAAGTCTCTGAAGCTGAAAAAAACAGGAGGAAACGATGGTGTTGTGATTATCAAAGTTTTTCTATGCAATAAGGTCCTAGATGTACATTGGACAGGTTTTACCATATGTTACTGATAGTTCCGTAGGCAACACAGCATCAATAAAACATCTCATCTTATATGGGTCGAAGAATATTTGCATACATAATGTATGTGTGAATGGTATTACTCTTTCATATAAAGTAGCCTGTGCTAGGTTTAGTAGACTTTTAAAGAAGTAAAATTTGCATATAAACTGGGTGCAATGTGTCACCCCAATGCTTGTTAACACTGAGGTCAGTATAATCATTCAGTATTAACTTCCTTAAGGATAAACCAGTCAACAATAAGTTATCTATGTAAATATGTTATATTAATCAGTAATGTAGGACACTGTATAAAATAGTGCTTTTCATTGCTTTTATGAAAGCTATTCATAGTTGAAAAAAGTTGTTAACTGTAATGTCCCTCATGAGTTTAGTAACTATACAAATGTGACTTTACTTTAAAAAAATTTGCGGACAATATGATCATTCAATCAGAAAAATATTTACCCTGGAATTAGAAATATTGTAGGTGGTTCCATGTGAAACACAAACTCTACAGAATACATATTATAAGGGTTAACGATAACTATAATCGTTACGTATTAACGGTGTACCTAATGAAGAAAAAAGCCAAGGTGTTTAAATCTTTACTTATAACCAATTAAGATCTTCTTGAAGGCGCTGATCTCCTAAATTAGACACCCTAGACAATTTGGTCCCTGCCTTAAGGTCAGTTGAAAACATAATGAGTCTGCGTCTAAAAACAGTCATGGTGACTCATGCATGGGTCCATCATCATGATTGAACCAGAAATGTGAAATGCTAACCAATTTTAGAAGCACGCTTTTTTTTAAATCCCCGATTCAGACTTTAGACCTGCTCCCCAACAAAAGGATAAAGGGGAGTGGCCACATTTAGGTATTCATTTTATAAGTGTTTCAAAATATATGGTTTTTAGAGTCATGATAACCCCTTAAACAGCATGCATTTTTTTCCCACTGAAATATCTTTTTTTTCAGAAATTCACAGGGTTTAATTATTGGGTTTTTGGTCACTTTGCATGTGAAGCTTCCTAAATGCAATACAGAATTTATACGTCATTGTAGACGCCAGGAGATAACAGGCATCTTCTTTCAAAAATGGAAAAATTGGATATTGTATAGGAATATGACCTCTTGTTTATTTAGATATTTAGACTTACAATAGGAGCAATTGAAGATTTGGTTTTCTGAAATCACAAGTCTTCCCATAAGATGGGGCCCCAAAACACGTTTTTGTTGTGTTTTTCGTCATAGCCTTTATCTGTTTTACTATAACAAGCATCCCGTGGTAAGCAAAAAACAAAGATATGAACAAGAACACAATAAGCCAAACTTTATCTCTAGGGTTAGGTTAAGGTTACCAGGGTGGTCTGTGTGTGAATTGCTCCAGGGTCTCCATTGAAGATGCCTTTCACTAACTAAAATTAGACTTCCCAGAGAAAGGTTCTGAGATCAGATTGTCACGATTATCTGTTTTGACCTTCTCCATCTTGCGCTGATAAGACACTTGCCATCACCCAAGCCTTCTATTCACAGTCTCCCCATTTACACTGAACAGAGCCGCAGTCGTACAAGATATCCTAAATGTTAACACAGCTTTGGCAAATTCTGTGCTATAGGAGATAGTAGCAGCTGTAGAACATCATACATCTATAAGATGTTAATATATATATATATATATATATATATATATATTCTGTTTCGTCACCGAAAGAATATTCTCACCATGCAGAAAAAAAGGCACTTAAATGAAGTGAAGCGCACTTAACATATTTACTTTATAAATCATGCTGGCATTAGCAAGAAACCTATATTGAAAAGTTAACAGTTTTGGCACTTTCTCTAAATTTCTGACTGCTGAGAAAGCTGCATGCAGTTTACAGCTCTGGGCACTGTCTTATGCTAGACACTAGAGACAGCTATTCAAACTCTGATCCCAAAGTGAATTTAATATTAGCCTAAAACTTTACCCTGCACTGTGACACACTCAGCAGAAACATACTACTTTATGTACTACACCACAGAATGGTAAAACACTGTTCTGCTGAACAAGTACAGTATTTATTTGACCATATGTTACCTTTACCTGTGATACCACACTGCACTTAAAGTAGATGTAAACTTTTATTTTCCAAATCAAGAAAATTATTACTTCCTTATATTGAGGTCCAAATGGCGAGTTTCCCTTTTCTTAATTTGCTTCATAAAGCTAAAATGCAGCCTCTAAAAGTTTCCTTGGTTGGGAACACTGCCCTGAGGTTCCCTGTTTAGTACCATATAGCAGATGCTGGGGAGACAACTCTAACTGTACTTTCAATGGCAGGGTTATCACCCTGTGAAAGGAAGTGACATCCAGTTATGGTTTCCGGCAGGGTCCACAGGTAGGATTTTCTATACAGAGCACTTACACTTGTAATTTGTTGAGCACATTGTGATTGCGTGAGCTCTTTGTGACATATGTAACTCTTTTTGCTGATCCATACACTTTAGGGGAACAAATGATCCTCCATCCTGCACAGTGCAGTGTTCAGTGCCTGATTGGTCAATCACCAGACTGAACCACTGTAATTGTCAGGTGCTTCAGCAGCAGATGGGGCAGGGAGAATGTGGGAAAGGTAAAAAGGTAAGTATTGACTCCTGCTAACAAATATAGCCTGGTTACAGGAAAATCTATTATTTTGACTAGTCCAGGCATAGTGCAGCTCCACGTTAATAAGGGAAGGTGCTTTTCTGTTTGGACTTACAATTATTTGTGTTCTAGTAAAATGAAAAGATGATTTCATTATTTACAATAGGCAGCTTTACCCAGATATGTCTTATACATATTATGTATGTTTCAGTTATTCCTAACGAGTACACACTAGCCACACTAGTAAATAGATATGCCTACTGCATAGATTAACCCAATAATAATTAAAAAGAAAAAACAATTTTTCTATTTAAGTCAATGTAATCAAAGCAATTGCACACAACACATGCAATACATAAGCAAGTCTGGAAAACACTGGAAAGACACACCAACTACAAGAACGCATAGACATAAAAATAATAAAAATTAGATAAATATATACATATTTACATGCACGTACTATAGTACATCTTATTCTTTCCTACACTGTCACCCTTTTGTCCTTTCAGAAGCTGTGTCCCATTGCTGAGTATGTTATCTTATGCAGTAAATCCGCCTTGATCTGGAGATGATGTCTTAGGGGGTGAAAAAGATTAATGAGGAATCACTCCTATGGCTTTAGAACAGCTAAGAATCTTAACCCATTTAACCTCTCCTAAAACACACAATCAGCTCAGGGGAAGTTGAAGGAAACTCATTTCAAAGACTCCCAGCGACACTTTTTAGGTCAGATTTACAAAGCTCATTAAACTGAAGTCTGTTACTTTGGATTTTAATACTAAGACATACCATGGCTCAGGGAAGAAACCGTCTTGCCCCATTTACAAGGCAAACAGCATACATTTGGTTAACCAGTCACCAATCACATGTTTGGCTAGAAAAGATAAGTAGTTTCTTTGTAGCGGTTGTTCTTACAAAACATACTCAAGTGGGTGACAGGATGTACTATATACGAGCACGTTTCTACCTCGGCTGCAACATTCTTTACATTACATTAAGGCTTGGAAGTAGTGCATGTCGAATCCTGAGCAATTTGATTCTTTTCACATTATAATTGATCTGGAAGAGAAGGTATCATTTAGACATATGTGATATTGATTTTTTCAGCCCTGTCAGTTTCATCACATTCCCTGCTTTTACCCTGATGTAAGAAGTTATTTGGGGACTAAGGATAAAATAGAAAAAAGAAAATCACTGGATAACTTCCATTCACCCAAGAATTCAGTTTCTTGTTCACTAAGTCAACTAATAATATAATGCACACGTTCCTAACAAAGCATTATGACAAGCTCACAGTACAGATGCTGCGGCATGCTCTGTGCAAAGTACAGATATAAATATAAAACCAGACATTCTGTTGGACACACAGTATGCAGTTTCCGCAAGGTCTTGACAGATTGAAGGGTTGTGTTCAATAACTAGGTTTTTTGTATGCCTTAAAGTAACCTCGTAACGAGAGAAGACTGTCATTGCTGCCCTTATTCATTGTCTGGCTGTTGTACTGACCCTCTTGCATCAATACTTTCTAAGTTAGTGACCTGAAACAAGTACGCAGATAAGAAAAATCACTGAAAAGGCAAATGACAGCCAGACAAATAGTATTTTCAGGACTAGGTCAGCAACGACAGGGAATGATTGTGGAACAGTCATAATGCTCATGTTATTGTATTATATTTTGATTAATTTGCACTGGAAGTCATTAGTCTTAACTGAGTGACACCAGTGGAAAAACGAAAGGCCTACCCTGGGCCTGGGCTAGGATGTCTGTAGCTACCATTAGTAGGGATTTTAAGGCTTGTTTACTTTTGATGCTTTGGTTAAGGGGACTTTGTGGTTGCTACTAATTTGAATCACATACAGGCTTTATATTACTTGGGGATTCTAAGAAAGAGACATACACACCATAAATCCCAGATCTGACCAACTGCTGCAGCTAACAGAAAGCAAAGTAAAGGACTTACAGTGAGTATAGAAAATAATCATACCCCCTATAAAATAATCAAACTTGTGTTGCTTTGCAGCCAGAAATAAAGACAGGCACAGTTATTGTTTTATCCAGCTGTATTTACTCAGTGCAACTTATAACATCCAAGTGAAAGATATAACACCAATATGTCAGAAAAGATAAAAGAAAATTCAAAAACAGAATCACTGAGTTGGAAAAAGGATCACCCCCTTATGTCAGTATTTTGTAGGACCTCGTTTTGCTTAAATTACAGCATTTAGTCTGTTGGGACATGTCTCTACTAACTTTGCAAATCTAGACTATCATGTTCCCACTCTTTTTTTGCAGAACTGCTCAAGTTCAGTTAAATTTGATGGTGACCATTTGTGGACTGCAGTCTTCAAGTAATTCCACAGATTTTCAATGGGGTTTAAGTCTGGGCTTTGACTAGGCCATGCAAGGACATTCACCTTTTTCTCATTCAACCTCTGTGTGGTAATTTTTGCTGTGTGCTTGGAAGGTAAACCTTCTTCTCATTGACAACGTTCTGGCAGAGGGCAGCAGATTTTTCTCAAGAATTTGATGTTATTTTGCCCCATTAATTCTTCTTCTATTCTGACAAGTGCTCCAGTCCCTGCTGCAGAGAAACACCCCATAACAGGATATTACCAACTCCATGCTTTACTGTAGGAATGGTGTTATTTGGATGGTGAGCTGTATTGGATTTCCGCCAGACATATTGTTTAGTGTTGAAGCCAAAATATTCAACTTACTCTCATGTGACCACCTTAAATGCACCTTGAAGATTCTGAGGCCACATGAAAAAAGGTATTCTGGTCAGATGTGACTAAATATGAATTATTTCGCCTCAACACAAAACAATATGTCTGGCGGAAATACAATACAGCTCACTAGCCAAATAACATAATTTCTACAGTAAGGCATGCAGGTTCTGCCGTTCTGCAAAGTAGAGTGGGAAAATATTGCAAAGTCTAAATGTGCAAAGTTAGTAGAGACATATCCCAACAGACTAAATGCTGAAATTAAATAAAAATGTGGTTCAACAAAATACTGACATAACTCAGCGATTCTGTTTTTGAATAAAAAAAAAAGAATTCTGACATGTTGGTGTTATATTGTTCACTTGGATGTTATAGGTTGCACTAGTAAATACAGCTGAATAAAACAAAAACGGTGTCTGTCTTTATTTCAGGCTGTAAAGCAACAAAATGCGATTATTTTTAAGGGGGATTTTTTTCTATATCCACTGTATGTCCCCCTCTTCACTATGCACACAAATAGGGGGTCCAGCTGTGAGATAATTACACCATCATTGCAGACATGTGGACTGGGGCAGAAAAACAATCCAACTTTATAGATTATAATAAATAAAGGATTATTCTTCAAAAACAGGATCATTATTATCATTAATATGATACAGGATTAATATAGCGCCAACAGTTTACGCAGTGCTTTACAACATGAGGGTAGACAGTACAAATACAATACACTTTAATACAGTAGGAATCGGAGGGCCCTGCTCATTAGAGCTTACAACCTAAGAGGGAGGGTCAAGAGATAACAAGAGGTAATAACTGTGGGGGATGAGCTGATGGAGAAAATAAATGTACAGTTGTTAGGTGGGGGCCAGATAGGCTTCTCTGAAAAATTGGTTTTTAGGGATCGTCTGAAAGTGGACAAAGTAGGAAAACAACTGACAGATTGGGGTAGATGGGGATGACTAGCGCATGTTTTAGAGAGTTTGAAAAGATGCCAGAAGAGAGGCAGAGGTTGAAAATGTGAGTTAAGCCCTGTACACACGATCGGTTTGACTGATGAAAACCGTCCGATGGATGGTTTTCATCAGACAAACCGATCGTGTATGGGACCCATCGGTCTTTTTTCCATCGGTTTTAAAAAATAGAACATGTTTTAAATTTTTCCGATGGATAAAAAACCGATCGAAAACTCAGATCGTCTATGGGCAAGTCCATCGGATCAAAAACCCACGCATGCTCAGAATCAAGTCGACGCATGCTCAGAAGCATTAAACTTCATTTTTCTCGGCTCATCGGAGTGTTTTACGTCACCGCGTTTGGAACGGTCGGTTTTTTGACTGATGGTGTGTGGGCAAGACTGATGAAAAACAGTTTCATCGGATTTCCGATGGACAAATCCATCGGACGAAAATCCATAGGATATCCGATCGTGTGTACAGGGCTTTAGAGTGTAGAATCAATACAGAGGGTGAGCGTAACATTTGCCAGGAAGCAGGATCCAGGGGGCAGGTGGTTAGATGGGTATTGGATAAATGTTTAGCAACCTTGTTAATACTAGCGGGGTTGAATGAGGGAAGTAATGATTGTACCTGTGGACATGGAGTGTTGAGTGGGGGAGGTTTCTGCGCATTGGAGATCTCCTCACAAATTGTATCAATCTTATTTTTGAAGTGATTGGAGATCTCCTGGGCAGTGAGTGAGTTAGAGGGTGGAGGCAGTGGAGGACGGAGTAGAGGGTTAAAGGTCGAGAAGAGTTGCTGGGAACTGGATGATAATGTGCTAATGAGCGTGATAAAACAGGTCTCTTTGGCAGTAATAGTATTTTAGGAGGGCAGATTTATATTGGTTAAAGTCTTCCTGGAACTTAGTCTTATGCCAGAGATGCTCAAGAGCGCGGCTAAATTTTTTGAGACTTATGGTGTCGTCTGTTTGCCAGGGTTGTAGCGGTCAGGGCCTGATTCTGCGTGTAGTGAGGGGGGTGAGCTTGTCTAGGGAGAAAGACAGTGAGCTGTTGTAGATGAAAGTGGCCAAATTGGAGCAGGACAGGGGTGATATTTTGTCATAGAGTTGATCAGTAGCAGAGAAGAGAAGGGTTGAGGTGGCAAAGGTTTCTACGGGTAACTGTTAGGTGGTTGGAGGGAGAGGAGGTGGAAGACCGGGAGAGAGTAAAACTAATAAGGTGGTGATCAGAGAGTGGGAGAGGATTGTTGGAAAGGTTGCACAGAGTGCACAGATAAGAGAAGGCAAGGTCAAGGGTGTTGCCGTTGGAGTGAGTAGGAGCCTGTATCCATTGCTTCAGGTCAAGAGATGAAGTTAGACTGAGAAGTTTAGAAGTAGTAGTAGTGTTAGCATTAACAGGGATGTTGAAGTCATCGAGAATGATTGTGGGGATTTCAGATGAGAGAAAATAGGGTAGCGAGGCAGAGAAGTCATCAAGGAAGGTTGATACCAGTCCAGGGGGCGGTAGATGACAGCAATTCTTAGAGAAACAGGAGAAAATAGATGAATACAATGTGCCTCAAAAGAGGAGAGGGAGGTGGATGAAGTACCTGATAGGTGCTGCATGGGGCTAGAAGGATTCCCACTCCACCTCCCTTCCGTCCTCTTGGCCTGGAGGAGTGAGTCCAGAAAAGGCCACCATGGGAGAGGGAAGCAAAAGAAGCAGTGTCGGATTCATGATGGCAGGTTTCAGTAATGGCAAGTAGGTTAAAGGAATTTGTGATAAAGAGGTTGTGGAGGGCGGTGAGTTTGTTACAGACAGAGCGGGCATTCCAGAGGGCACAGGAGAAGGGTAGGCTGGTTTTAGACTTCGCTACTTCTAAAATAGATCCAGAATACGATGGAAACATATGTATGGGCTAAAGCTACACTGTGTTGAAACCATCACAAACTTGACCATGCCTTCTACCACTGTACAAGCATTTTGTCAATGGATACATCCATTACATTAAAGGGCCAACTGGGGGACTTGGGAGGTGGGAGGGCTAGGGTCTTCCTTGACATTTACTGAAAAAATTAGATTGATGCATACTTGGCTGCCTGTGTCTCTAAATACACTTTTTTTAAAAGACACATTATGGTCTTCGAATAACAAAATAATATTCTATTCAATGTCAGACTGGCAAGGGATGAGAAAATTGGTCTTTCTTGTAAGAACAACACATTCTAAACACAGAGCCGATGCATTTGGCAAACTTTACAATTTAAATCTTTGCTACCTCGCCAAGACAAAAGGCCTTCTAGATGTATCAAACAGATCCTTATACACATAATCAATACATTTGACATGTTATTTAATTATGACTCTCAATGACACAGACACTATGAAACTAGTGTCAACATTCTGACAGTAGAATAAATACATAGATGTAATTATTCCTCCTAAGCCTCCCAGATGAATTGTAATGTATCAGGCCAGACTGCAGACCCGAGTTCTAAGGTTTCCTTAATGTGATAGAGTTTGATGCAGGGGTGTCACATAACCAATATTTTGCTGTTTTATTAGAATAAAAAGCTCTCGGGGGGTTTCAAGTTCAAATGGTCAAAGCCTGCTCTGTCCCCTTAGCGTGTCATCTATCTAAATGCCATACTAAATGCTGATCATACTGTGGATTAATTATACCTACATTCTTAGGAAAACAAACAGAATAAAGGCAAAATAGAATTGCAACTATGACTTCCTTTATGTAAGAGGGTGCATAACAAGTGGAACAAGTGAAAAATATGAATCAGTATTGCCTCTAAAGTGAAGTAAGAAAATAAAAGCATAATGGCTCTACCTAAGGCTGCCTCTAGGCTAGGGATATGATTGATAAACAATAATTTCATAGAAATTTGTAGTAAAAAGTCACATACTTCAGAAGGGGTGATTTATTCATAAATGTAGCCTGGCACACAAAGCCAACCCTAGTGTCCTACAAGTGTTTATAACTTTAAAGCCTCATTTACACAAGGGCAATGAACAGGTATTTGATCTGCATTACTGAAGCTCTATAAACGCTTTGTCTGAGTTTTACATTGACAGCAGACTGGGTAGTACACATGTAAAAACCTCATCACATTTGTGTCACTTCACATTGTAGTGCATTGATTTTGATCTGGACAGCAACATTTTGCAGATGTTGGTACAGTAATTCATAACAGTAGAAGTGCACTGTAAACACACCCCTAGCATTTATCATGCATTTTGAACCTGTTTGAGGGGCATTGGACACAGACTCTTCATCCCTGCAATGACTGGGAAATGTTAAAGCAGGTGATAGAGGAGTCACAACAGTTATTTCCTGGTTATATGGCTGCAGTACACTATGGGTGCAATTATTGCGACTGCACTTTTTCATGCAGTAGAGCAGCAGACTGTGCTCTATGATCCCTCTTGTCTCCAGCTACAGTGATACATATAGAAAAAGGGGTCGGGAAGGTGGAAAACCTTTCTAAAAACCTTAACCAACCCAATACCATCATGTTACACCCCCTTCATTTTCAGACCATTTTTCAGTTTTCAGCACTGTGATTGTTTGACTGGAAGTTACTGGGTCATGAAACACTCCAGATAGCAAGGATAACGTGACATAAATTTGTGACTGTGTTGAATTGTAAATCTTGTTAACTTGCTGCACATTTTCACTGGCAAGTTGTACAATTGCAGAGCACTTGAAGCACAAGTTCTAGTTGACACTTTTCCAATTTGTAGCACATTTGTGTGGCAAGTCTTAAGCAAGAGCAAAGTTGCAGTGGTAAGTCTACAGCAAGGCTACTTTCACACTGAGGTGCTGGGTGCGCTAGCGGTAAAGCGCCGCTATTTTTAGCGGCGTTTTACCGTGTTGTTTGCCCCGATTTTAACCCTTGCTAGCGGACGAAAAAGGGTTAAACCCGCCCGCAAAAGCGCAGATTTGCAGTGTTTTGCGGGCGGGTTGGAGGCGTGACCCCATTGTTTTCAATGAGCAGGGGCGCGATAGGAGCGGTATTTTTACCACTCTTACCACGCCTCAAAGATGCGGTTAGCAGGAGTTTTTTTTAGCGTCCCACCGGGGCAACGATCCAGTGTGAAAGCCCTCAGGCTTTCACACTGGATAGAAAGGAGCGGCTCTTTTAGGGCGAATTGGAGGCGCTATTTTAAGCGCAATAGCACCTGCAAAGCACCTCAGTGTGAAAGCAGCCCAAGAGCTGTGAAAATCACAGTGACCCCCTGTTGCACAACATGACTGAACCAGAACTTGCAGCAGAATTGCAGAACGTTTGCAAAGAAAGTCATGCAATGAGGACTGCAATTGTGCAAAACAAACTTGTGAACCCTGGTAAGTCTAGCAATAGCTTAGCAAGTCATTTTCAAACTTATTGCTTGCTATCCACGGGAAACACAGGCATGGCAGACCATTCACGAACCTGCAATAGTGTGATTTAGCCCTAGAGACCAAATATTAAAAATGTATCAAATACACATTTAAGGACAGTGCAGACACCCCCTAAAATGCCTTATTTTTGGAAATGATAAAGCATGCTGTTATTGAGGTGGTTAAACTGAAGTTGTCAAAATGGAAATACAACAAATGCTACAATGTGTTCCAAAGCTAGAAACTATGGAGGCTTCAAATGCTGAACTGTACTTCTGATAATACTAGCTTACTGGCTGCCATGCTTATCAAGAGGTTTCATTAGCATCTCAATCACTGATCCAGGGCACAGTTTTGGATGTAACCTCACTCTCTTAAACTGCCATGCTTGTTTGGATCAGTGAGTAACAAAAAAAAAAATTGAGATACAACCAGAAAACTAGCATTTTAAGGTGGTCAACAATACTACACAGAATATTTTTTAAGCATTTTTTTTTTAAACATACAGCTTACTAATGATGCACTAGATACAGCCCATAATTAATGTAATGGTCATATGCAGAGAGGGAGGAGGAGGTGAAGGGATCACAGATCACATCCAGTGGGAGGATGGACATGAAGGAGTTAATGCACAGGATTAGGGAGGTAAAGGCCTTAGCATACAGGCACTACAGAGACAGAATGAAGATGATATATATGGGGGAATGGGTGTGGAAGAGGGATGGTGAAAGAGTTCAAAAACAATCCCACAAACAATATGTATTATACCACCCCCACCCTGAACCTGCTGCTGTATTCCTCTCTAGAATGCCTTAATTTATTAAATCCCCCCCCCTTTTCTTCAGCTGTAAGAGGAAGGGGATAACTCACAGATGTAAGCACTAGGGGTGATTATATTTTTGGCCACTGTGATTAGTCATCACAGGGATCACAAGGCACAGAGCCACTCTGATATTCTCTGTGCATTTTGCCTGTGATCTGCATTGTCCATTGACAGCATGAAAATCAGGCATTGTGCACGTGTCTGGTGCAAACACATGCTATGCAGCAAGAATATTGTCTACTCTGAACTACAGTGCCCCTGACCAGCCATTTAATTACTAAGGCCAGTCAGGAGTTGGGTAGCAAAGTGAGCAAATTGATTGTTTTCCTTTGTATATTCTCACTATATATTTTTGTTTTTCTGTTTTAAAATTTTCTTTAATCAACTTCTCCAAAAACACTTGTTCTTGTGTAAATAAAGCCTAATAATTAATTACAATTTTCTATCTATATGAAAAATATATAGCTTACCCTCTGTATCAGAAACATTGCATAGCACTACTTGATTGGAACTAACCTCCTAATTTATGTCTTTGACTAAAGTTATGTTATGATGTAATGATACTATGTTATTAAAATGTTCCTGATTGGACACTTTATGTATTGATATGTCTATAAATATATATTTCAACAAACTTTATACCAATAATTAATCTATATCAACTCAAAAACCTATTTAAGTGTATACCTATAATTATTGTATACCGTACTTTAAAAATGTAGTAACTACAAACCATTTAACTAAAGATCTATAAATATACAAATATCAGACATAGACCGACATTTTTTAATTTCTATTTTCTAAGATCCTAATATTTTTTTCATGGAAACATTTAAATATAAATATAATTAAAATCATTACATTTTTGTTCAGTAAACAAAGTAAAAACCAGATGGAAGTCTGATTTGAAATGGATCTAAATGTACCCAGTGGATATGGGGTACAGAAAGCGTGAACATACATCATTTTTGAGAATTTGCAAGCGTCATGGAAATTAGGCTATTGCCGCGTACACACGCTCGGAATTTCCGACAACAAATGTTCGATGGGAACTTGTTGTTGGAAATTCCGACCGTGTGTAGGCTCCATCGCACATTTGCTGTCGGAATTTCCGAGCTGGTTCTTAAATTTTCCGACAACAAAATCCGTTCTCGCCAATTCTGAGCGTGTGTAGACAATTCCGACGCACAAAATTCCACGCATGCTCTGAATCAAGTACGAGACGGAAGCGCTCGGTCTGGTAAAACTAGCGTTCGTAATGGAGATAGCACATTCGTCACGCTGTAATGGACTGAAAAGCACGAGGCTGAAAAGCGTGAATCGTCTCTCACCAAACTTCTACTAACACAAGATTAGCAGAAGGAGCCCAAAGGGTGGCGCACTTGGTATTGAACTTCCCTTTTACAGTGCCGTTGTACGTGACCGCGTTCTTGTCGATCGGAATCTCCGACAACATTTGTGCGACCGTGTGTATGCAAGACAAGTTTGAGCCAACATCCGTCGGAAAAAAATCCACGGTTTTGTTGACGGAATGTCCTATCGTGTGTACGTGGCATAACAGTGTTTTCCCATTTCATTTTAGCATCTGTTGGGTTCTATTGCTGTTTGCTCCACCACTCCACCCTCTCCCCCTTCCCTCCCCCTCCTTTTTACCCTCCCCTCCCCCCCTTATTCCCTTCCCCTTCCCCTCTTTTTTCGCCCCTCCCCCCTTTCTCCCCTCCCCTTTTGTGTACTATGGCCCTCCTCGTAAATCCAGCAATTGATCCAATATAGATTGGGAAATTATCAACACAATATAAGTTAGAATATCATCTCTCTATCCACTAAAAAAACAAATTGATAACCTCATGCTCACCATACCTATATTCGTTGTGATTTGTTAGTATACCTATATGTTCTTTCCTGACCCTCCCAAAAATATACATAATTGTACACTATCTTGCTTGAAAATATGATCTGTGTCCCCCAGCAAATTAATGATGGATAATGTAGTTGCCGTCAGACAGAAACAGCAGAGTGATTTCTGTGTAACAAAGGATCTCATTTATAGTCGATTCGACCTGCTTTGACTCCTGTACGGCAACGAAAACATTAACCCCAACTAGGTAAACAGTGATTAGGTAAACAGTGAATATGACTCTTTGAAAAAAATTCAAACAGGATCCGACTATCGGTAGATTTTAAAAATCCTCCAATTCCCTATTGGTGCGCGCCACTGACCCAAGCGGTACATAAACTAGTATCCCGGCCAGTGACGTGAAACATCCAGACGAAGCTACGCCACAGAGCATGGCGAAACGCGTTGACGTAGTCACCCCACACAGTCACGTGACGTTGGTTTGAATGGAGCGGGCGGAGTGACACGAAGAGGAGATCGTAAGCAGCAGCCAGCGCTCATAGCAAGCGGCAACAACCGCAGCATCAAGCACTCTTAATGGTCACTAAACCGGATTTCCTAAACACCAGTACAGGTACTGATCTGTAGCCTTGGACTTCCTCAGACCTTTTTTCGGGCCAACGGCCAACAGAGCCACTCGGTTTGGCCAGCCGTAAGGTACAAGGCAAATAGGGACCCACAGGAATGGATTTGGTTAACCCAGCTCAAACACCAAGGCGTCCAATGGTAATGTACGCATCTCTTTGATTTACTGATTGTAATAGAGCTGAATACCAGGACCAAAGACTGGTCCCGTACTGTCCAAGTCCTCCTGTTGCCTTAAAATTGTTATGTTCCATAATGAACTACTGACACTTGAACAATAACTATATGGATGGATTTCCAAATCCAATTATGCCAGCAATTTTCAGATGAACTATTTCTCATCAAACCAGCATCTATTGGAGCATTAAACAAATTTATTAAGGACAACGCCTTAATAAGGGGATCCCTATGGTTGACGTATTCCATGTAATATACCATCAAGGTCACATGTACCGATTCAACCAATTTGTAGGTTCCCTTTAACAACACGGTTCCCCTGCCCTACCTCCCTCCCCCCACTCCATCAGGTTCAGCCCCTTGTTAATTAGCACCCATTTGGCCTTATTTAGGGAATCCACATACTAGTAAGCGGATTCAATTGCCCTATATCCTTTAGAGGAGGGTAACCAATTAATTATATTATTTGGGCTGCATATCACATAAGGCTGAACCACACGTCCGGACCAGTGTATTGTTATATGTACAGTCTTTGTATGTCTTGTTTGTCATTTGATGTCCTCCATTAGTTAACTTATGCTTTGTAATGCCAGTTTCCTTTTGGGTACCTATACTGCACTTTAACTATTTAAATGTAAAAATGTTTACAGGAATAAATAATTAAAAAAAATTTTTTTTTTATTATTCCCGCCTTTCGATCAATTTTTTGTTGCAAACGTAACCCCTTTTTGCCTGTCCTATAACAGGCTGATTCCCCTTTCCCCTTGCCCCTTCTTCGTATGCTTAAACGGTTACAGCAACAAATACCTTACCAGGTACATGGTCCACAGCAAGTGACCAATACGACCACTTGCTTACTAGTGGAAAACTTGCTAATCTCCCCTTCCCCCATACCCCAATATATTTGTGTTAAAAAAATACTTGTCTATCTGCTGTAAAAACATTCAGTCAAAAAGGAAGCATATAAGAGAATTTCATTAGGGTTGCATACTCTTAAAATAAAATCCTTTTTTGGCAATTTTGCTGTGTTATTTCTTTCTTTAACAATTTTGTATGACAAGCTGAATAAATACATGTAATTGATGTAAGTGTTTGTTTTGAATTTGCAATTATGTACCAAGGAAATATAACAAAACAACATATTCAGACCCGGTTCACACAGGGGCGACTCCGGACGCGACTTCTGGTTGCCCCGAGTTGCCCCAAGTCGTGCTATTTTTAAAACTAATTGAAGTGAATGGAGATGTTTTAATGCACACGACTGCAGTCGCTCCAACTTCAAAAAAGGTTCCTGTACTACTTCAATCAGACTTCTAGGCGACCTGTAGGCAACTTGTACCATTGATTTCAATGGAAGTCGCTTAGAAGTCTGATCAGTGTTCATTTTGAAGGCAACTTTACAGGAAGAGAACATACATTTCTCAGGCAAACCCCTCCCTCCCCCTCCCTCCCACAGAGCTGATTCTTGTTTTGTTGGCCAATGGAATGTCTCATGTCCTGGAGGCAACTTCAGTCGTGTTGTAAATCACCACTTAGTCGCTCTGTGATTCATGCTCAAGTCGTGTCTGAAGTCGTGTTGAAGTCGTGTTGCCCCTGTGTGAACCGGCTCTTACTTGTACATGATTATACAATTTAAGTGACAACATAAGATAGTGTCTCCATTAGTTCTCTTTTTTGAGGCTACTGCACTATATTTTAACTTTACCACCACCTTTTTCCTCAAATACAATTAAATATTCGAAGCAAACACAGCTTCTTCCATTTCATCAACATTGCATCATTGTGGAGATTAAAAAAATACAAAGGATATTTGCACGGTTTCTTTTCTACTATTTTTTTTCTTACATACATTCATCAGATTAGTTCTCAGTTCACTGGTACAGAAAGCAGAGCTGTTATGAATGAATTCATAACAGCTTTGTTTACATTGTGATCATGTGAGCGCACGGCAACCACATGATCACCTAGCTGCCCAAGATGGCAGGGTACCAGGATGCGCATTCCGCTGTGGCCACGGGGAGGGGGGTTGCAGTCCGTTCCCAAACCAGAGCATGCACAATGACTTACATGATTGTGCCTGCACTTGCCACAGTATATGTACTGTGGCGAGTCAGCAAGTGGTTAACCTGGGTGCATCAAAGTCCAAAAAAGAAGGAGGACACAGTTGGCACCTAGCTGAGAGAGAGAGAGAGATCTGGACACACCTGAGTGAGCAGGGTTAACTAAGCTTGGGGTTAAGCCATTGTTGGTGAACTGTGAAAACCTTCTCTTTTGGACCCTTGAAGCATATGGGAAAACCCCATAAACCCCATGTGGGATCAGCAGAATGGTAATAAGCCATTACTACATTTTTTAATTGAACCATGGCTCAATCCCAAGCTTAGTTCACCCTGCTCACTCTTGTGTATCCAGCTCTCTCTTCCCTTTGTGTTCGTTTGCTGAAGTAAGCCATTATGTTTTTTTCTGGACTGTTTGCTAATTCCAATAAAGGCAGTCACTTTTACGTGTGGCTGGTGGCGACCATGAGCTCCCATATGACAAAACATATGAACATATCCATACAAGCTTTCCTTCAGGTGACAGAAAGTAATTGGCAAACTTTTCCCTAACATTGCAAGCTTTATCTGGGCTTTTTACAGAGTGCCAGGAAACATCCCCTAGATCATGGACAAGGGAGTTTTCAAAATTGTATCACTCTTGTTAGTGCACAAAATTGTGGCAAGCACAAGCACTCCACAATGATGGAAACGTTGATACTGTATTACTTTGATCCAATTGAATAGCGCCTCTAATGCCGCGTACACAGGGTCGGAATTTCCGACAGAAAAAGTCAGCTTTTCGTCGGATATTCCGACCGTGTGTATGCCCCATCGGACTTTTCTGTCGGAATTTCCGACGGACTTAGATAGAGAGCAGGTTCTCTATTTTTCCGTCGGAAATTCCAAAGGAGGTTTTCCCGTTGGAAAGTCCGACCGTGTGTACGTGGCATAAAAGTTCTCTATTTATTGTCTAGTACACCAAAAAGTGCTATCCACAAATCGCTGAGCTAATGTCAGAAGGAAATTGAAAATCTTCCTTTTCTCATGTAGGCCTTGTCTGGGAAAAGCTTTATTTCTGGATGTCAACAGACATCGGCCTCTATCACATAAGGAAAGGGATCACCGCTTTCAATAAAATCCTAGCACTTGGAATGTTAAAATAACCTTTCCTTATGCTTTTTTCCACATGAGTGTTTCTGATAACCTTGGAGTCATCTGAGCGTCCATAGACAACAACGTATATTTAAAAAAAAAAAGGAAATTGCCATCAACAATGGCCATCAGTACAATTGAAAAAACAAACATTTATTTTCCACTTAACGCCCATGAGAAATTACAGTGTTTCAGGTAAGGGGGTGGGTCTAAACAGGTGTGCTACATTATAGAGTACTGTGGGCCCTACTTTGGTGCCTACTGAACTACATGGCCATAGTTAGACTTCCTGTCCAGCTGTTGTGACTGAAAAAGTCAAGATAAGACTAGGAAAATAGGGGTTCTTATTACACAGTCTATCTTACTGTGTGTCGATTTCTGTGACTTCCGTTTTTAGTCTACAATGGAAAAATGTGCCATCAGGTATAAAAATGGGCTTCTTATGATACTTTACAGCACATAGCACTTCACGGTAAGTTCATTTTGCCTAAAAAAACATGTTTAACACCTTTTTAAGTAATGTATGCAAGTGATTAGGCGCAAAACTTTGTTTACATGTATACATATTTATTTTACCATAAATACTCTTTTTCTGGTTATTTATTTCATTTTACTTATATTTATCACATTTACTATGTTTGCTGAAATATTTTTCTGCTATGTCTATATAGTTTTGTTAAACTAGTTTGATTTCTGCTTATAGGAAACAAAGTAAAAACTCCAAGTGCAAATTCATTTACTGAGTAAACACTTAAGGAAAATGTTTGCTAAGATTTAGAAGCACTGAAGGGTTGCCTTATGACAATTCACCTGCTAGCCAGTAAGCAAACATGGAAGGAATAAGCCTAAGGTATAATAAAAGGAGGGGGGTCACTCACTATAGAACGTCTGGAACTTGCCTTGAATAAAGGAAAAGAGAAGACAGCCATGACTGATTCTTGTTAAGATGATGTTTCTTTAACAACTGTGGCTGGATTAAGTTCTAAGTATTTAAAAAGGCTAAGGCAATATAAGGTCTTAAGGTTAAATGACATATGCTGCTTAGGTATGCATTCTCTTTCTGTATTTATAAGGGGCCAATATATTTGACCATTTTAAAGTATTTTGTCCATCAGCATGCAAAAAGGCTACCTGAACCTTCCCGCACCTGCCCAAATACTTAAGAAACTTTTCTGGTAATTACTGCAACAGCTGGTGGAGGAACAGAGAAAACAGCATCCTTCATCTCTATCTTTGCTAGGTCAAGACGGTAAGGCAACCATAACATGACCAGCCATGTATCACGTCAGACAGAAGCAAACCTATCTCTCAGGTTGATACTGCTGATACGCAAGTAAGAAATTGGATACAGTGTAACAAAGCAAGTGAAAGTGAAATGTAGCCTGGGAACTTTGTACACACATTTGTTAAGGGATGTGATGCAAGAATACACAAGCACTTGCCCAGGTCAGCAATTATCAAGGGATGCTAATAAATGCTTTTGGCAATTTTAGATTATATTTCTCCCTAATTATCAGCATTAGCCTCTCTACCTACAGAATCTTGAGAAAACCATGACAAAAAGGGTGTTTGGCAATCTGTGCAGACATTTTCCAAGCTTTAAATAAATACACAAAAATACCCTACAATCTGGACAACTTGATTTTTTTTTCCAATTGCAAAAATTCATCTGTCTACTTGACTAAATCACTGTTAAAGTGGAGGTCCACCCTAAAAAAAAAAAAAATTGCCAAAAAGGTTTCAAAATTCAAAAAAAAAAAAATATATATTTTTTATACTTACCAGAAAGTTTCCCTTAGTGAGGATGGTGGCGCCGCCACACGATCCAAAGGACGGATCGGCCACGGGCGGCCGACATCGCGGGCACCCTGGACAGGTAAGTGTGCTTATTAAAAGTCAACATCTACAGTGCTTGTAAAAGCTGCTGACTTTTACATTTTACACAGCTGGACCTCCACTTTAAGTAGTACTGAGTGGGAAGGAAGCAGTATCCTTTAGTGTGGGTATGGTGCACATAGGTCTATGTACTACCTAGAGATGTTCTTTTAGCTATCCTCATTGATAGGCATTTTGTAGGTATAGGTAAAATGCAAATGTTTATTCCATTTTAACAACACTCTAGTGTACAAACCACTGCGCAGTGATAAGTGCTACAGACCAATTCCAAATTGGTTTAGTATACATATTTAAATTAAACTCTTTCTTTTACTAACTACAGTGCGACTATTATCATTACTTTATCATGATAGTATGAGAACAATTGTATTTACTTTTTTTTTTTTCAAGATAAATACATTTGAATGTGTGTTTCACTGGTTATGATTTTACATTAACATGCCTTCAAAAGCTAAAGAGTGTTGCAATATTTTTTTTTAACAGGGCAGTAGGCATTAAAATGGGCCCAGTGACAGGTGCCTAACCCTTTTTACCTTACAATGTGTCTTTTCAAATTACCCAAACTGGCAAGTTTGTGACCTTACAAGTTCTTAGAAACCTCTGTAATCACTGAGATGTCAAAGTGCTATGAATATTTATGATCAGTAACATATTTGTAGCTGCTGAAGATTGTGAAAACAAGCCTATTAGGGTGACATACAGAGGTTACACGGTAGATCAAATGGTACCTCAAAACATGGCTGTCACTGTGAGCTATGTTTGTCTTCAACAGAACTACTGGCAAGAGCCCCTAAGATTAATCAAGGAAACACCAAAATTGCATAATTTTCGAAAGATAAAATAGTTTTACATACTTACTAGGCTTTAAAGTGGAGCTCCACCCTAAATAGCAACTTTTGCTATTTGGAACCCTCCCCCCCTCCGGTGTCACAATTGACACCTTTCAGGGGGGAGGGGGGTGAAGATACCTGTCTAAGACAGGTATTTTCACCCACATCCGGGAGTCCTGTCTCCGGGAATCTGCGGGAGTTACTTCACTTCCCGCAGACTTCCCTTGGTGTTCTGGGAGACACTCGGCTCCCAGAACACAGGAGCACCAATCAGAACGGCGCAGCGCGACTCGCGCATGCGCCGTAGGGAACCGGGCATGAAGCCGCAGGGCTTCACTTCCTGGTTCCCTCAGCGAGGATGGCGGAGGGAGCAGCAGAGCGACGAGCGGTCGCTCGTCCTCTGCTGCGGACGTCGCTGGACTCCAGGACAGGTAAGTGTCCAAATATTAAAAGCCAGCAGCTGCTGTAGCTGTAGCTGCTGGCTTTTAAAAAAAAATTTCCGGCGGAGCAACCCCTTTAAATATTCAAAATATTGACAAACTTGTCCTTAATCTTAAATCCACTCAAGCTGTCCAACTATAAAAACATTCTTTAGAAAATATGCTCATCTAACAATAAGCCCATTATATCTGAGGTCAAAGCATTGGTAAAGTCCCACAAAAAGTCAGAACAGTGGCATATAATTGTGTGTAATCTAGCGCTCATGTCCTGAGAATAAAATAAAATCCTGCTATGTCACAACAATACACACTAGTCAAACCTAAATCAAACAAATCATAATAATAATACCACAACAACGCACACTTGGTAAAAACAGATTTTAAACCGTGACTGCATTTTCCCAACTTAAATATATGGTACTGTCTGCACTCTATTCTCTAGAAATCTTTAACATGTTTGTAGCCAGTGCACTCTAAAGCCCCATACACACGGTAGGACTTTTTGACAATAAACTTCAAAATGAGCAGGTTTTCAAAAAAATCCTACCGTGTGTACTCTCCATCGGACAAACTTTTTCGGTTTTCATCGGACAAAAGTTCGCTCTACAAACGGACAAACTTTTCGGCAACAAAAGTCCTACGGTGCAAAGTCCTATCGTGTGTACAGAAATCCATCGGACTTTAGTCCAAAGTACAAACACGCATGCCCAGAACCAATGTTAAAATCAACCAACAATAGCAGAAGTTGACCAAAGGGTGGCGGTAAAGAGCAGAAAAGAGCAGAAAAACCACGTTATTTTGGGAAAGTTTGCAGAAAAAGTCCTGCCGTGTGTAAGCTCACGGCCAACGCCCTTCAAACAAAAATCCACGGAAACTTTTTTTTGAAGTCCGATCGTGTGTATGAGGCTTTATACTGTATATGGACAAAGGTGTCATTATTGGCTCCAAGGGATAGCTGCAAGTTAAGGGCCAGGTAAAGTCAGAGTGAGTACCTGTAGGAGTATGAGGGTATGAGTTCATGTTGCTAAACATTGGAAAATTACACTTTGGAATTACCTTTAGATGGAAAAAGGTGATCAATCTATCTATCTATCAATCAGGACTCACTACAAGAAATTGCAGTACAACAATTGAAATATAGATATTTAAACCAATTGCATTTAAATACTACACAAACTGGTGTGTTTTATATTTGCCTGAAGGTCAGCTTTAAACATCACTGAGAATAAAAATACAGCCTTTTCATTTGTCTTATCTTTTCGGCAGGTTAGATTCAGAAAACAGTTGATGTTCATCATTTAGGGCAATGCATAGCAATCTACAGCCAAATGGCAAAATATAATGAAAGTTTAAATGGTTAATTGGATAAATCTTTTAAGTACAGAAAATTGCCAGGCTCGGAGACTGAGTGTTTATCTGTTTACAAGCATATACATTACATTTCATTACCAGTAATAGGTTCCTCTGCTGGCATTATGCTTTGCATCTAATTGGATGTGAAACCTTTCTAGTGATCTAAAACATATAATTTAACAAACATGTAATGCTGGAGGTGCATAAAAATGTAGAGTGTCACATCTATTTATTGCAAAGCAAAGGAGACAAATGGTCTACAAATCAAAGTGGAAAAATAAGTTTCAAAAGAAAATGCAACTTCCTGGGGCCATGAAATGCAGACTCAATTTCATATCTAACATGTATTTTCCTCAAATCCTAATGTATCCATACCATTCCAGAAAGACCTTAGAACATTTTCAATGAGGTCATCTAAAAGCCAACAACCTAACAAAAACCATAAAAAAAGTTGCATTATTCCTCCATACCTTAATTTGCACAGGCGGTCCCTGGGTTACAAACAAGATAGGGTCTGTAGGTTTGTTCTCAAGTTGAATCTGTTTGTAAGTCGGAACAGGTAAATTATTTAAGTGTAGCTCCAGACAAAAAAAAATACTTTAAGCTTTTTGGATAGCGTAGGGAAGGGTTATCACCCCTGTAACATTTGTGTTGCTGTCTGTGCCCCTGTTCAGAAGATTTCACCTCACTTTCTGTCCCAATAACAATTGGATTTTGAAAAATTTGGGTTGTTATGGAAACAAGCCTTGGTGATATGGCATCAGTGGAGGTACATTTTTACCAGAATAACTCTTATGCCGTGTACACACGATCGGTTTTACCGATGAAAACAGTCCGATGGACTTTTCTCATCGGACAAACCGATCGTGTATGGGCCCCATCGGTCTTTTTTCCATCGGTGAGAAAAAATAGAACATGTTTTAAAGGATGGGAAAAAAACGATAGCAAATTCCGATTGTCTGTGTGGAACTCCATCGGACAAAAAACCCACGCATGCTCAGAATCAAGTCGACGCATGCTCAGAAGCATTGAGCTTAATTTTTCTCGGCTTGTCGGAGTGTTTTACGTCACGGCGTTTGGAACGGTCGGATTTTTGACTGATGGTGTGTAGGCAAGACTGATGGAAGTCAGCTTCATCGGATTTCCGATGGAAAAATCCATCGGATTACAATCCATAGGAAATCCGATCGTGTGTACAGGGCTTTACAGGAGTGAATTTCCCTTCCTCTCACTTCCTGTTGTCTCCCTCCGTTTGTAAGTAGGAGTCGTTTGTAAGTCGGATGTTTGTAAATAGGGGTTCGCCTGGTATACATAATCAGACCTTTCCCAGGAATGTGAATCCAGTTATAGAAGTCCATCTTTATAAAATATTATGTTTACATAATGCATCTTGTACTATATCTTTAAAAACAGTATATTCTGTTGCCAGAACGTTCTAAAATAGATTGATAACTTAAGCCTTGCCCATTCTGTAGGAATCCCTTGTAATTTTAGAAAAAGTGGGAGTGACTTATCAAGCGGGCATCCCTTTATTGTACAACCTGATATTATCCCAGTATGCACATGCAGAACTACTTCCACACTAAACCATACAAGTGCTATGGGCACTGGGAAAGGAAATAAGGCCCCAGGAATAAAAAGTGGCATTCTATCTGCCTGTTCTGCCAAGAAGCAGTCACACTGCTCACCTGGCTCTATCCACACCTTCATCAATGCAGGACCCACTGTGGTGTGTCAGCTCACCAACTTGTTACTGCAACTTGTAAACAGAGAAGTCAGCAGAAGAGGTCTTCTACCATTCACTTCCTCTGCAGCTCCCACAGATAATTGCATAGAGAAGCCCTTAAGGGCAGTGTGTGTGGGACTTTGAAGGTGCTCAATGAGAATGTGACCAAATCAATAGAATAAATGCCAAAACATTTTTTGGGTAAAAGTATCTATATTTAATAAATGATATACATGGTATAAAAACAATAAGGAAAGAAAATACAACGCAGTGTATTCGTTCCTTGTACGTCACATATATTATCCGTCCTACATGTTTCGCATAAATTATGCTTCTTCAGGAACGCACATGGACTTTGATTTATCGAAAATAGACAAACACTTAGAAAGGGCAAAAAGAAAAACGTAAAGGATATATTTGTTACATGATTAGGTTTGTCACCAAAGCAAGTTAATGATCATGAGATATGCTGAAAAGCTTAGAAAACATGCGTTTAATACCTCCAAGTTTCTATGGATCCTCAAAACAGGGGAGTGTCACCTGTCGTGAAACAGGGGACACCCAAATGTGAAGCAGGGACCTAGGTGCCATTGAGCAATAATCCTTTCTAACAATAGTGTTTGCCCTGTATGTTCTCTATATCTCCCACAGATAATGTGATCTAATGCAGAGCTCAGGAGAGGAAGCGGGCTGTGACAGATTTCCTCTGCTGACTTTTGTGTTTATAAGTAGCAGCAGCAAGTTGGTGAGATGACACTGTGGGTCCCACACTAATGGAGGTCTGGATTGGGCCAGCCTGAGCAACAGTAAGCAATTTTTTAAGTTCTTTATAAATAATCCTCACTACCTCACCCTGCTATACATTCTTGATTCCACACCACCTTATTCCATAAGGTGTGCTGTATGTTTCCGATTTCACACTGCCATTTCTGTATGCCATGCTATACAAACCCTATTCTGCACCATCTTATTCTATATGCCATGCTGTATGATCTCTATTCTGCACCCCTTTTTTTGTAAGCAATGCTGTTTGTTCCCTATTCTGCCCACCTTCTTCCATATACCATGATGTAGGTTCTCTATTCCATATTGCCTTATTTCATATACTATGCTGTACTATTCCCACACCACCTTATTAGGCTCCATTGTGTGAACTCTATTAGGAAACATCCAATCTGTTCTGTAAGCTGAATTTTTTCCACACTGGTGCACAGTCATGTTGGAACAGGAAAGGCCAACCTCAAACTGATTGTTATGTTTCTCCATTGTGGAAAAAATATATGTACACACTATATTACCAAAAGTATTGGGACACCTGCCTTTACACGCACATGAACTTTAATGGCATCCCAGTCTTGGTCTGTAGGGTTCAATATGGAGTTGGCCCACCCTTTGCAGCAATTGTTATGCTTGCTTTGTGCACTGGTCCAAATCATTTGGTGGAGGGGGGATTATGGTGTGAGGTTGTTTTTCAGGGGTTGGGCTTGCCCCCTTAGATTTAGTGAAGGGAAATCTTAAGGCGTACCAAGACATTTTGAACGATTTCATGCTCACAACTTTGTGGGAACAGTTTGAGGATGGCCCTTCCTGTTCCAACATAACTGCGCACAAGTGCACAAAGCAAGGTCCATAAAGACATGGATGAGTGAGTTTGGGGTGGAGGAACTTGACTGGCCTGCACAGAGTCCTGACCTCAACCAGATAGAACACCTTTGGGATGAATTAGAGCGGAGATTGTGAGTCAGGCCTTCTAGTCCACATCAGTGCCTGACCTCACAAATGAGCTTCTGGAAGAATGGTCAAACATTCCCATAGACTCACTCCTAAACCTTGTGGACAGCCTTCCCAGAAGAGATGAAGCTGTTATAGCTGCAAAGGGTGGGCCAACTCAATATTGAACCCTACGGACGAAGACTGGTGCCATTAAAGTTCACGTGTCCTAATACTTTTGGTAATATCGTGTATATATATATATATATATATATATATATATATATATATATATATATATATATATAAATAGTATATTGACATTTATATACAGTATTATCAGCAGAACAAAATTCAAATTATATAGGCTTATATACAGATTGTCGCAGTATTCTAGGCCAGGAAAAAAATGTCCTGTATAATAGATTTCATCAGATGGGTAGGTACAGGCTTCAATTATAGAAATACAGCACTGGCAATAAAACACAAATTACACAAAGAGAAATTATGATCTTTTAGCTTTGCTTTAGTGGCCTTTATAGCCTCCTGCATTTCCCAAAGCAGCCCATAAAGGTCTTGCCATGTGTTAAGAGAAAAATAAAGATGGACTTTTAAAATGTGCATTGTTATTTTGTCATCAGACTCATGATGTATAAGCAAGGCTACTCCTGAATAAGCATTTACTGCATTTATCTCATTTGCATGCTGTGTCCTTCTTCTTTGCATTCATAAGATGAAGGCTTACAAATCAAAATGACCTGTGAACAAGATGCATTTCAGATGAATGAGTGTTGTGCATAATGTTTATCTGTTATTGTTAGTAACACAATTATGGCTTTTATACTGACAGAGTGGACATTTTAAGGTCAAGTACTTGCTACAGGTGAAAGCCTTAAGTAAACATCTACATTCAAAAATACTGTCCATTGATATAAAGAAGACAGTTTGGTTATTAACAATACTAACATTTATAGCATCTAAAAATGATTTTTTTTTTTGCTTGCATTTTTGAGACAGTAGGGAAGGGTTAAAACTGCTGTCAGTTTGTTTTCCAACTGTGTCTCATTGGCAAGATTTCCCTTTACTCCCTGTTGTCTAACCTCACTGGGAAGTGAGAAGATATCTTTCCAATGTTGGGAATATCCCCTGTTAGACAGTTGTCTGATGCTGCATACACACGGTCGGAATTTCCGAGGGAAAAAGTCAGACGGAATTTTTTCATCGGATATTCCGACCGTGTGTATGCCCCATCGGACTTTTTCCATCGGAAATTCCGACGGACTTAGAAAGAGAACATATTCTCTTTTTTTCCCGCCGGAAAAAAATTCTATCAGAAATTCAGTTCGTCTGTATGGAACTCCGACGGAGAAAAAAAACAC
Source organism: Rana muscosa (assembly GCA_029206835.1). Classification (NCBI taxonomy): domain Eukaryota; kingdom Metazoa; phylum Chordata; class Amphibia; order Anura; family Ranidae; genus Rana; species Rana muscosa. Next base: position 573,798,687 of record CM055117.1, on the reverse strand, counting down.
GCATGCTCAGAAAAATTTGACGCATGCTCGGAAGCATTGAACTTCATTTTTCTCGGCTCATCGTAGTGTTGTACATCACTGCGTTGGAATTTGGTGTGTCCGTGTGTATGCAAGACAGCTTGAGTGTAATTCCGTCTGAAAAACCCATCGGCGACGGAAAAACCGGTTGTGTGTACGCGGCATAACAGTTGTCTCTATTCCTTTTCTAAAGGCAACATTGGTGACAAAGACAATTGAAGAGACAAAAATCTTCCTAATGAAGATACAGACAGCAGTAAAAACCGGACAGGGGTTTAACCCCCTCACCATTCTATCCACATCATAAAAATATGTTTTGCCTATAGTTATACTTTAAAGTAGCGGTGGAGGTTGGTGTTCTTGGAACTCAAGGCCAGAAAACGTACTTTCATTATCATAACAATACATATGATTGGAGAAGCCTATTTAGTGGATCACAGGGCATTTCATATACTTAAGATAACATACTGAGCAGCAGCCACAAAAAACTGCTGCCTTTGGAAAAGCATATTCACTTTGCAGAAATACACTGCCATGCCAATTTATCTATCTGGCACCATGTGAACAAGGTAAATATTTCTCATATGTAGAGAATCGCCACTTTATGTCATTAAGACTGGTTTTTAAAAGGCACAGAAGAACCCTGGTTCACAGCAATTAGATGGAGAGGGATTACCTACATATGTTTAACACATGAATAACAGAATCCATCTTGCCATAGCCCTGCTCTTGCAGGATAAGGGCTAATTTTTCCTGTGATATTTTTCTGCTGGGTCTCCTCCCTGGGGTTTTCTTGTTCTCAGCGGAAACAAGTTCAACACAGACTTTTTGATGCTGTACTTTTTTTTTTTTCCTTTCTGAACCGAGCTACATATGCGATTCTGGAAGCATAGCTTTGTACAATGCTAAATGGCAAACAGAAACAGAAGACATAACTTCATGCAAGAGGCTCTGTAGAAAGCAGGTAATTTAAGTCTAGCTGGACAAGGAATATCCTGTGACTTTTCATGCTGATCTCTGCAATGGATATCCAATTTCCGTTTCCATAATAGTTTAAAGCATTCTTCTAATTTCCTCAATACCCTATCCTATGACACACTCCTATACGTTTTACTACGAGGCATACGTATTTTAAGCATTAACTCTATTTCGTTTGAGGGACTAATTTACTTAGAGCTTTTGAAAACGGTGTCTTGTGGCATAAGACATAGCTACATGGGCAATAAATGCTAAGGAAATAAATACTAAGGAAACATAGAAATGCGTATTTAAGTGTGGGGAGGTGGGTGAGTTATTATCCTGTAGTATCATTTCACATAGGGGAATAAACACCATAAAGTCTTCTATGGTTTATGAAATACGAAGACACACTGTTGAAGATTTTTCCGTTTGGTAGTGCATTTAGGAAGTAAAAAATAATTTTATGCAATCCTGGCTGGAGTTCTGCTTTAATGACCACAATGAGATCAGTGGTGACAAATATTTAGCTAAACATACTTATTATATAGGATAAGACATAGTATGGAAGGCTAAGGCCAGCCATACATGGTTCAAATCTTTTCTTTCCTGCAATCCGTGGTTGCAGGAAATACATTTGCACCGTGTAGGGCCAGCCTAAGGCAAAGAGGTTGATTTTCCTTGTACAGTTATTAGGCTACAGAATTTTTACCCATCATCATCAGAAACACAGTAATTGCCCCATACTCCCCAACTCCATAACCTAGCTTTGCTGTAAGTATATGCTGCAAAGAGACAAACGGCTCTCTTAAATATGAACAATTATAGAAAACTTCACAAAATTCACTGCACAGCAGGAATCAATAGGAGCACTACAATAGAATAGAATTTTAAATAGTTTGCAGGTAACAGAGTTTCCTACACATATTTTAAGTAGTATAAGGCTCTGAGCATTTTTTAGTGTAACATATTAAAGACAATAAAAAAAACACTCCCCGTAAACTATTTGTTAAAATTCTTGTCCCAGCAATGTTTTCAATGTTGCTGGCTCAGGCTCACTCAGTGCTGCCTAACTGAATTTCCAGTTTTCACAGAAGAGTTAACAGTGGGCAGTGCAGTCTCCAGTTAGTCTGTTATCTTGGAGAAGGGAAAGAAGAGGAGGAAGGAAGGAACATGTGAGTGCTTTGCAATCCCAAGCTATGGGACTGTGTGTTTCTCTTGATGAACACAGTATGGAGAGACACAACGCTAAGACCTGCATTGTGGGACACCAGCTTACATTGAAATTTAAGCAAGGATTAAAAGATAATGAAGCTGCATACTCAGTATAAGATTATTTCAGCTGCTGAAAGAGCTTAATAATTGAGGGTTTAATTTTGCCTTAAAGCGTTACTAAGGGCTATTTTTTTTAATAAAAATTACAAACATGTCATACTTACCTGCTCTGTGCAATGGTATTGCACTGAGCGGTGACAAACCTCCTCTTCTTGGGTCTCCCACCAGGGCTGTCTGCTTCTCTTCTGCAATGGCCACTTGTGATGGGGCAGACGTGTTGGCTCGCTCACAATCTGTTTATCTATAGACAAACATAGCGTGGCTCAGCCCTGACCCCAGCTCCCTCTTCATTGGATTTGATTGACAGCTGCAGGAGCCAATGGATCCAGCTTCTACCTCCAGGTCCAGTGAGGACAGAGAGAGAGAGTGAGAGAGAGCAGTGATACTACTCTGGGGCACAGCAGTAGACGTAAAATACTCCTAGATATAATGTTATCCAGATTAATATATAAACAAAATCAGCACATACCATAAAGATCAGCCAAAGATTTTAAATTTACTGGTACATTTTATACATTCACTACATCAGCCCTATATCCAGTATTATGTAAGGGAATGTAAGGTAAAGCCTGATTAACCTCTGCCATGAAACAGTTTGTTTACAAAGTAGAAAATAGTCAGATTTAGGGAGAAAAAAAACATAATCAGAAATATATGATTTTAGACTTTAAACAGTTTTATAGACCACGCTACTAATTTTAAAGTGCTGAAGGTGTAGCAATATTTTCTTCCACTTTGAAGTTGCCATTGGTTTAAAGATTAATGATGAAATATCTAAAAAATCTGACAAACTAAGAGTATAATGACATATACATAGGTTGGAGATTGCTTTTTACTAGAAACAGCACTAAGAGTTTAGAGAAAATTAAATGCACACAAGAACTATATTGACCAACCTCTACAAGCTGCCTCCCAAAGCTTTTCTTTTCACTAGAAGAACCTACTCGTGCCTTGAGAGGCGTTCAATAAAGTTAGCACAGCTCTTGTTTGTATTGTCCAAGGCACAGCCCTACAAATCTTCTTAGCTTAAATAAAACAAAAACTGGACGTGAGGAATCTTAATCTTTTGGTGAGGTTCAACCTTATTGTCCAGGCTTTAACTAGGCATTATTAAGGCATTTAAGCATTCCTGAAGACTATACTAAAGGAGGTCTGCAAGAAGGATTAACGTTTGAGAGACAGTACTAGGTAAAGAAGGCTATATAAACAGAGAGCAAAAAGACTTAATTAAGATATGTTATTATGTTAGTAAGTGAGACAACATGAACATACTACAAACACACAAGGAAACTAAAGCTAATAACAAAAGGTCCACATTCTGCCAGTTTGCATTATTCCTTATTACATTCACAAACCACACAACCTTTGTGGAAATGATAAAGCAGAAAAAATGATTTAGCACAAGCCATCTTCCAGGAAATAACACCTTTAATGATGTCAGTGAACTGGAATTCTAATAAAGTAAAATCACTCTCCAATGTAACACTTGGATGATGTTTTATACACTACTTTCAGAGCTCTCTTAATCTTTCCAAGCAGATAAATGATACAGCAATGCTAGTCAGGAGCATATATACAGTACATCAGGACAGAACAGTATGTCACTAAGTCATATTACGACCTCTGCAGACACCTCTAACTGCCTTACCTTAAATTAACCTGTAGCAACACTATGGATATTCAAGTGTTTTCTTGTTAACAAGCATCAAATTAGCTTTAATACAAGTCCCCAATGACTTCTATAGCTGTGGGTACTAAGAAACAACTTGTCCTCGAGATTGAAAGTAAAAGTGCTGAGGTCATTCAAGCTGTTCCCCAAGCAGCTAAGCTCACTCTGCTTCTTCCTCCCAGAGAACCTGCTCTGTATTTACATTACAGATTAGAGTTGCTGGTGTGCGGGGTTGAGCGGGGGTGCTTAGAGAATGACTTGAAAAACTTCAGTGTGTCTGCTGTGAATTTTAAGAATGAATTGCTGCACAACATTTTCCACTACAGAGGACAGTAAGGACCTGTACTGTCTCTGAGGGATATCTGGAAATAAATCCTTTTGCAGGTAAAACAGTTCACATAAATGTCTTTCAACTTCAACTGTTGGACTTGTGTCTTTTTTTCAACCTCACCTACTATATAACTACGGTATTTATTTACTTCGATTTTTTTCTTAGAAACATAATATTGCTGCCTTGACTACCCATACACTATTTGTGAAGAAAGACCTCTTGAAAGATGTAGTATCAGGGGCTTCCTACATCACTAAACTCCCTGCAGCTCTCCTTGCAAGAATTTTTACAAGCCTGGTGATGGCATCACTGGAAGTCCTAAAAACTGTTTCTTGCTGCAGAAACCAGGTGAAATAATTTTTTTTTTAAAATAAAATAATGCTGGTACATGATCTGGAGAAGAAGAAGGGTTGAAAGCAAACTTGGGCAATGCTTGGACATACATTTGTGTTAAGGCAGAGGATTGTTAGAGTTGCACTGCGTGGCACTGTACAGAGCTGGCTGTTGGGTTAGGGTCATTCCATAGGCTGTTTAGTTTTATAAACAAAGGAGCTCCATGAATGCACAGATCACCCATGACAAGCATTAAAGCTGGCAAAAGAAGTAGGCAGAATGCAACAAAGCAAAGGCACGAGATGGGGGAATGCATAGCCACAATAACATGTTGAGATAGAACTCATCCTTTATCTGAAGATATAGGGGTCGATTTACAAAAGGCAAATAGGCAATTTACTTTGCAAGGAAATTTTCTCTTCCATCATCCAATTATGTGTATGCAAAAATACTTTTTTTTTTTTTATATTCCTTGCATGTGATCAAAATTTCTTTGTAAAGAGAATTTTCACCACATTCACTAAGCTAAGGGAGAAAAAATGTAATGTTTTCCTCTTTTATGGTATACCTCAAGTCAATACCACCTATTCTGATGGATATACTATTCGATCTGAATATGCAAATTATAATAGTACTGTGGCATTTTTGCCACAATCAATGCAACATTATTCTGTGCTCAGTGTATTGGAAGACAAAAGTTATAATCTCTTGATAAACTGGTGGCTTACATAATCTATCAGAAGACTCTGATGGGCAACATTTCATTCTTGGTTTCACTTTAAAATTGAATTTTAAGATTATTTTCAAATCTCTTCTGAAATTCACTTTCCCTAGCACAAGAAAAACAATTTTTTTACACTCACTTACTTTTGTTTAAGTTCGTTTTTTAAACACAATGAAAAACACAATGAAAAAATATGTCTGCTGGAACAATGTGATAGTGAGGTGCCTGAAATCATTCCAGGCACTCCTGTAAACTTTGAAATCTCATAATATTTTAAGACATTAGTGATGGTGGCAGGTGAGACTGTGGAAAGGAAACAGCATTTGTGTCAGGTGGTCATTTACAAGTGTCAACTAATGCAGCATGGTTGGGCAGGAGAGACCGGGAGTTTGAGTAGCCCGAACTGCCCACTACAGAGAGTGGTGTAACTATATTGCCACAAACAGGAAGAAGCTAAACAGGGGCAGTTACTACACAACCAACGTCCCTGCTTAAGGAGAGAGCAGAGAAGCCCCAGACTTATAAACTGGGTATTAGGGCAGTTAGCCCTGGCAATGGGACCTTTACAGCTGAAGTACTCACTGGCTTCTTGACTACAAATAGAAAGAATATTGATGAAAGGTAAAAGAAGACAGTTACAAAGGTGCTTTAATATTTCTGACCAAAGTTCAGCTTTAAAGAAAAGCATAGTTCATCAAACCGTATACATAATTTGACTCAATGTGACTCAAGGATTATGTGTTGTTGTCACCAAATTTATGCAAGAATCAATGTTCATTGTGTCTCCGGAGAGGACTAAGTACTCTAACCACATTACAGGAACCTTTCCTTTCCCCATTGAACATATCCACTAGATTTTTTTCTGAGTTATGGCACACTCTAAATATATTTAATTCAATCAGAGTAAAGTAGGCCTTTAATCTTCCTGCACCATTGTGAGTCATTCTCAAGCCTAAATTTAAATCCAGCTTTTCAGCTGGGCATTTTTACAATCAATACTGTGGACTGGAATTATTCTTTTACTGCTTGATTTCATATTTGTAGTATTGTTCTTGAAACAAGTAAACTCCTGCAAGTCCTTAGAATCTACTGCCAACATTTCCATTCATGACCTCTTTATTTGTTATTCTAGCATTTCTTAATTGCATGTTTCTAATTCATCATCATCTAAAGAGCGTTTGGGGCTTTTAGCGTACTAAATGAGAACACAGCAAAGAATAATCAACAAAACATCTGATATTGCTCAGCGCTTAGAAATTTCGAAACATTGCTATAGATTTGCCTGAAGTCACATTGACCTGTTTTTCTTCTATAGCCACAGAACAAGTATTGTAAAAGGGAAACTCTAGAGTCAGAATCTTTCAGTCTTATGTCATGCTAGGGAAAGACGTTTAAGTGTCCAAAGTAAATTGTTTAGGAAATGTATTTGGAAATGGTCTATGCAATAAAAACCCACAAACCGTCTTTGATATTCCCATGACTATAAAGCAGTACTGAGTTATTTTTCACTGGTAATACTTTAAGAGTGCATAGATATTTTTTTTTTTAGAATAGATTCTAAATAAAAGGAAAAGGCAAGTCTAATTAGAAACTAAAATATTGTTTAACATGGGGAGCTACTAAAATTACTAATAACATTACCAATTTTCTCATGCAATGCTGTTGACAGCACAGCTAAATCACTGAAAAACCCTACTTCATCATGCTAAAGTGTTTTTTTTTCCTGGTCTAAGGACTTGTTCACACCAGATGCTATTAGTTGCATTGTAAATGCATCCTGAATGCATGCACAGTAAAATCAATGTTTTTCGATCATTTTAGTTCATACAAACAAGTTCATTTCCAGTGCTTTCAAAAAGTATGGCAGCATGCATTTTTTTTTTTTGCACCACTATGCACATAAATGGGGATCTGAGGATTCTCCACATTAATGCACACACCAAAAACAATGGAGAATGAAGCAGCAGGAAGTGACCTCAAAGGAAATACCAGCATACTCCTTTTCAAGTGATGTAACATATTTAAAGAATCAACTCAAATTAAAAACAATCCACATGAGTCCTGGCATCAATGTACCTCAAGACCACGGCCTAGATATAATGAAATTATATAAATAAATATATATACTGTATATACATACATACATACACACATTATATAATAAAAATTATACACATAAGGTGCCCAACACTGGAAGCCATTCAAAATGAGGGTTCTCAGTTATTAATTCTCAGCATACATTTGCATAAGACACAGGGCAACATCCAAAAAATTTAAGTGTGCAGTGTCCCCACTCTAATCAATAGCAGCACCTATGTTGGGGATATACTGTTTATAGGAGAATTTAATTAAAGTAAGCTCCTTAAAAGGGCTAGAAACGTATAGGTATAAGACTTGTTAAAGGCAGCTGCTTACCTTCCAGGGTTATGTAGCCACGTATAAACATATATACACACAGTTGCATTGGAACTATGAGGTCCATTTAAATGTAAATAGGGCTAAGCATAGTTCATAAATTCTCCTCTACACTGCTAAGACGTTGGAGAAGGCAGGCAATGGTATATAATACTCAGGCAAAAGGCTAGCAGGTAAAATTACTACTTAAGGCTTCTATGGATTCCATAGCAGTAAACCTGAATCCAAGGCTATAATAATGTGCACAGCCTCCTGAAAAGGTCATTTCCACAGAGAATACTTTTTTAAGACATTTTTAAAGTATGCATCATAATGTCAAGTCACTGATTCAGAAATATGCACACGCTTCAGCCAGCTGCAAATAGTTTCCAATGTTGAAAGTAATACATTGTGATGATTAGAGAAGGCCTGTGATCTATTTACTGGTATACCTGTAAAACTAATCTATGAGTTGCTAGCACCATTCATCAGCGTCAGGGCAACTATGTTTCCATTTGGTATGCAAAGCTCCTAAACTGTTCAACCTGAATGCATATAATACAATGGGTGCTAAGTGAAAATAACTAATCAGAACAAAAATCTGCTCATAAGCATTTCCATGTGTCAGAGACATGGAAGACTAACAAAGCCATATCAAAACTAGAAACTATATGCCAGCATACAGCTGAAGCCTTCACATGCCCATATTGCCTCCAACGTTACATACAACACACTGTTGACCAAGTCCAATAAGTCCAATCATATAAGTAATATGCTAATGATACAATAGCAGGAACCCCCAAAAAGTTAAAAAAACTGGTTAATGCCACTGAATAAATATTTTTTCTAGCAATGTTGAAAGAGTTCGATCTTAAAACTTCAATATACTGTACTAAATGGTAGCTGCAATATAAACAACAGACATATCTAATGCCAAGTAATAAAGGAGATGAATGGTTTTGTGATTAGAATCTTTCATTGTATAAATCTGTGAAATAAGCTTATGAGGAATCGCTGATAGAAAACAGACTGTCCTGTGTGCTATTGATAAACCTGTTTGAAATGTTCTTTCCTGTGTTTAAAGCCAAGAAACAATACTTTGAAATATGCAACTTGCTACCGAAGGCTTCAAGTACTTCAACAATTAAATGTAATAAAACAATACAATATATTATTGCTACATACCTTGCCAAAAACACACACAAAGAAAATAATAATTTTAAGTCATATGAAAACACATTGGTTTAGTTATTTAAAAAAGGTATGAAACAAGTTGGATGTATGAAGTTTATTTTAAATTGGACTTCATTAGACAGCATCATGAGCTGGAGGTCTATTGTCTGCTAGACAAGTGGCAGGTGCACAGTGCAACCTGCACTCGACCATTGATATCTGTTTTGCCAGATTCCCCTTCAGAGATCTTACCTTCAGAGCTCTTTTGAATGGTAGGACTTGTGCAGGGAAGCCAGTCAAAACAGTATTGTCACATCATTACCTTCATTGGTTCACATATAACATAGAACATAGTTTTGATTTCAGCTCACTATGGTTTCTCAGCTCTAGCACTTTGTCCAGGTGGCCCTTTTTATGCATGCGTGTATGGGACCTAATGTTAATGTCTCAATAGGAGATCTTGACTATGGGATTTGTTGATGTTTCTTGACCTCCCATTAAAAAATTAAAACGAACACTGCATGAATGGATTTTTACTGGTTATATTTCCATTCACTAACAAACTCTAACTGTACAAATTATAACCAAGCATTGCATAACCACTTCCAAACCTTTAGGTGCACCCCACTTCCAGTCTCCTGAGACCAAGCCCAAGAGGACCTGCACATTGGTGGTCTACAGCCTGATTTTAGATTTTTGAATTATTCTCCCTTTGGAGCAAAACATTTTGACCACTTGTTAGATACCCCCTTCTGCTAGGCTACCTTGTCAAAATAATATACCCTCCAAACCTACCGAAAAACTAAAGGGTGGTTGTGTGGGACAACTTTCCACTGCAGCTAACATTCTGATCCAATTTGTCAGATCATTCTCTATGCTTTTTTATTTGTAAGTCTGCTGTGACTTGAAAATTGCTCATCCAGCATATTAGCAGTGACGTACTAAAGGAAGTGCTGTCCAACATTTTTTTATATCGTGCTGCAGTGCCAAAGGTATTAGCACTACAGCACCGCTTTCCTCTATCTGACAGCTACTGTTCAGAGCAAAAAGAGGCTCATCCTTGGCTCTAATTACATGACATTACCAAGGTGAGAATTTTCCTCGCTCCAAAATGCAGCTGCTTTAAGTAATCTGAGGGGAAGGTCTGTGCTGTGGGGCAAGATCTGTTTTTGGGTTTAGGCTGGGAGAAGTGGGGAAGAGAGTCTATACTAGGGGTTAGGCTGGCAGAAAAGGCTGTACTGTGCATTTGGTAGGGAAGGAGGTTCTGTACTGGGGTGAGAGCTGTACTGGTGGACTGTACTATGGGTAAGGCTGCAAGGCGGGGTTCTTCATTGGGGAGAGGGATCTGTATTGGGGGTTAGGCAGGAACAGAAGGCTGGGAAGGTGACTTGGAACTGTGGGAGATATGAGCTTGGTGGGCGGGGTTGATTTGTAATAGAAGGATTGAGTAATTTTTGGTTGTATTCCGTAAAGTGGTCTGTGCGTTACCCACCCTAACCTCTGCTATCTGCGTGATACTCACTCCTGATCTCAGTACTCTCTGCGTTCCCGACTTCTGACCCCTGCATTTACTGCATCACGCACACCTGAGCCCTGCACTCTCTGCATTACACATTCCTGAACCCTGCACTCTCTGCATTATTGTGCCTTGCATTCCCTGCATTAGACAGTTCTGAGCCCTGCATTCTCTGCATTATGCACTCCGGAGGCCTGGATTTTCTGTGTTGCAAACTCCTAACCTCTGTACTCTGTGTTATACACCTCTGACCCCTACATTCTCACAATTGCATGCTCCTGTTCCCTGCATTCTCTGAATTATGCACTCCTAACCCCTGTATCCTATGTGTGTTACCCATTCCTGAGCCCTGTACCCTGTACTCACTCCTGAGCCTTGCAGTACAGATACTATGTTGTACATTTTATACTGCTGACCACTCTGTATGCTTGGTTTTATGTAACATACTTATGACTAGGGATGAGCCGAACACCCCCCAGTTCGGTTTGCACCAGAACATGCGAACAGGCAATAAATTTGTTTGAACATCCGAACCCCGTTAAAGTCTATGGGACACAAACATGAAAAATCAAAATTGCTAATTTTAAAGGCTTATATGCAAGTTATTGTCATAAAAAGTGGTTGGGGACCTGGGTCCTGCCCCAGGGGACATGTATCAATGCAAAAAAAGTTTTAAAAATTGTCTTTTTTTCGGAAGCAGTGATTTTAATAATGCTTAAACTGAAATAAAAGTAAAATATTCCTTTAAAATTTCGTACCTGGGGGGTGTGTATAGTATGCCTGTAAAGTAGCGCTTGTTTCCCGTTCTTAGAACTGTCCCTGCACAAAATGTCATTTCAGAAGGAAAAAAAGTAATTTAAAAGTACTCGCGGCTGTAATAAATTGCCGGTCCTGGCAATACAGAGAAAAGTCATTGACCCTTCAGGTCTGGTATGGATATTAAGGGGAACCCTGCGCCAAATAAAAAAAAATGGCGTGCGGTTCCCCCCAAATATCCATACCAGCCCCTTCAGGTCTGGTATGGATTATAAGGGGCACTCCGCACCAAATAAAAAAAATGGCGTAGGGTTCCCCCCAAAAATCCATACCAGACCCTTATGCGAGCACGCAACCTGGCAGGCCGTAGGAAAAGAGGGGGGGACAAGAGAGCACCCCCCTCCTGAACCGTACCAGGCCACATGCCCTCAACATGGGGAGGATGATTTGGGGTCTGGACCCCAAAGCACCATGTCCCCATGTTGATGGGGACAAGGGCCTCATCCCCACAACCCTTGCCCAGTGGTTGTGGGGGTCTGCGGGCGAGGGGCTTATCGGAATCTGGAAGACCCCTTTAACAAGGGGGACCCCCAGATCCCGCCCCCCTATGTGAATTGGTAACGGGGTAATTGTACCCCTACCATTTCACAAAGAAAGTGTAAAAAATTGTAAAAAAACACACAGACACAGTGGGGATAAGTTCTTTATTTTTTTTTATTCTTTTTTTTTTTTAATAAAGACTCCAGTGGTGGTAATCCACTCTCAATCTCCACTCCAGCAATGTCGGTATCCTGCAATGGATGATCTCTCCAGGCTCCAGCGACGATGTCCAGCTATGAGGAACAGCACACGGTCCTCACTTCACCGGAGCGGAGACACCCTGGGAATGACGCGGCTTCAGCCAGTGACAGGTCTTACGTAGCTGAGGGCGGGGCCACCCGTCACGTGACCCCATCCCCCTCTGATGCAAGGGGAAACCCGGGCTTCCCCAGTGACGTGACGGGTGACCCGCCCCCTCTGATGCAAGGGAAACCTGCGTTGCATCAGAGGGGAGCGGGGTCACCCGCACGTCACTGGGAAAGCCTGGGTTTCCCCTTGCGTCAGAATGGGACGGGGTCACGTGACGGGTGGCCCCGTCCTCAGCTACATAAGACCTGTCACGCTTTGGCGGCGTCATTCCCGGGGTGTCTCCGCTCAGGTGAAGAGAGGATAGTGTGCTGTTCCTCGTCGCTGGAGCTTGGATAGATCATCCATCTCAGGATACTGACATCGCTGGGGTGGAGATCGAGAGTGGATTACCACCGCTGGAGTCTTTTTATTTTTATTCTGTTTTTTATTTTTAATAAAGGACTTATCCCAACTGTGTCTGTGTGTTTTTTTACAATTTTTTACACTTTCTTTGTGAAATGGTAGGGGTACAATGTACCCCATTACCAATTCACATAGGGGGGGCGGGATCTGGGGGTCCCATTTGTTAAAGGGGTCTTCCAGATTCCGATAAGCCCCCCGCCCGCAGACTCCCACAACCATCGGGTAAGGGTTGTGGGGATGAGGCCCACACCCCCCAGGTACGAAATTTAAAGGAATATTTCACTTTTATTGTTTCACTTTAAGCATTATTAAAATCACTGCTCCTGAAAAAACAGCAGTTTTTAAAACTTTTTTTGCATTGATACATGTCCCCTGGGGCAGGACCTGGGTCCCCAAACACTTTTTATGACAATAAGCCTTTAAAATTAGCACTTTAGATTTCTCCCATAGACTTTTACAGGGTGTTCCGCGATTTTTTGAATTTGCCGCGAACACCCCAAATTGTTCGCTGTTCGCCGAACGGGCAAACAGGCAATGTTCGAGTCGAACATGAGTTTGACTCGAACTCGAAGCTCATCCCTACTCCTGACCACTGTCCTATAAGTACAATATACACTCTCAAAATTCATTTTAAAGTAGGCTGTGTGCAGGAAAGCATATGTAATGAAAATGTTTCATTGTACATATCTGTTAGTGAAATCTGACAATACCCACAATTAGGCATGGCCCACGCAGCACCTATTTTCTGCAAGTACATTTTTTGGTGGTGGTGTTGGCGGGGATTGGTGTTAAACAAATTATTTCCCAGGGTGCCAGATATGCTAAGTATGCCACTGCATGTTTGCACACCCCAATATCAACCCTTTCTCACCATTCCCCTTCCCTGTTGCCTTTTTGTTGTTATTCCCATTTTAATGAGTTTTCCCACCCTTATAGTCAGTCTTTTTTTCTGGTGCTGATGGCACCCCAGCAGTCAATAAAGTTTGTAATACAGCGTTTTAAACTATGCTTGCAACCATTCTCTATCTCCATATATTGTTTTTTTCCTCATAAAAAAGTCTACTGGGAATGCTGCTGTCAGCTCCATTTTTTCAATTATATCCAAAAACAGTGAAAATAAATATTAGATTTGGATAGCTAGTAATTACACCATTAACACTGCAATTCCCGACTGCCTGAGACATTCCATTGCAATGAAATCAATCTCTTTGTCTATGCTTTCTGTCCTGCCACCATGCCATAACTGTTTCCCAGTTAAGTATGGATGCAGCACAGGCAGTGAGGAAATATAAGGGAAAAGTTCACCACAGGGCATCTTCATTGTAATGCTCAAGTAGCAAGTAAAATCACCCCTTTTATCATCCATATGGTAACTTTTGGGATGCATACTTTTAATGTGTGTATTCTTTGATAATCCACAAGTGTCTGTGCTGATTCTGGTGCTCACTTAACCTTAAAAAAGGTGACACAATTTTTTAGAACTATATTCTTTTTCTGCATGGGTGAAAACCTTATTTAACTCTGAACTGATTTCCTACAGATGTTCTTGTCTGTTCTCCAGAAAGTGATATTTGGAACCTTTCCTGGATTGTCACTGAATTAGAACATCAACAAACACCTTTTCCTTCTTTGGAACCTTCAAGTTTTTTCTGCAGTATATAGAAGGAAGAAGCCAATTTCAACTCAGCAGGGAGCATATTTCAGATTCCAACATTCTCAGCGGCTTAATTAATGTGAATTGTCAATGTACGAAACAAAGGCATGATTAGAATCACTTTCATTGTACTGTAGATCCATGATGTCATCAGAAAGAGTCAACTTCACAGAGAAATAATTCCATGAGTGAAAAAGTAGGCAAGAAAGGCCATCCTAAATGAGCTTGAAAATTAGTTTCAAAGAGGTTTTATTAATGTATGATCCATCCACAATCCTGCATTAATAGGTGAGACATGTCAGTAAAACAGACTTCCCAAGCATATTATGTTAATGAAGTCTCTTTCCAGTCACTTCAATAATTAAAACCATACATGGTATTAGTCAAGCATGTGTAAAAGCTTTGATTTGACTTCTTTCCCTTTCTCCCAAATGTGTGCATTTTTGGAATGTGCCTCTGCACAGTATAATTTTTTGGAAGATTTCCACATCAACAAGAAAAATGTAATAACAACACCCATCTTTAATGAAATAGAAATGTCTGAAATTGTATCTGACGTCAAGTTTTAGTTTGTGACGCCTTTTGTTTTGTTTTTTTACTTGTCATTACACTAAAGTATAAAACTATACACATTTTGTTTTTTATTCTCCATTTGTACGTTATCAATTTTGGGATTATTAAAATATATGTCTGTTTAGTTTTTGGATACAGTGGAGAAATGTTAATACCTGTAAGATTTTTTCTTCAGCTGTCTGAGTCAAATTGAGGAAATTTCCTTTTACTTCATGTATGAAAAAAGTGAGACAAAATCTCCCTCAGTTGTCATCAGAAAGAGGCCTCTTCATTGTGGGGTCACATTGTCTATAAGTTTCTGGAGGGCAACAGTGGAGGGATACCCCAGATGATGCACTATGTTGCAAAACGTGTCGGGAGACTCCACTGTTGCCGTTTTTACATTTTGATAAGCGCTTGTTTCATCTCCTAAATGTAAGTGTTCCTACCTACATTAAATTCAATTTATATACAGTATCACGCTATGTGCCCTTCTCTTTTCCATTTATACTTCACCTGGTTTCTTTCCTAGCATTATTGGGTAACCACCCCCAAGCACTTAACATCAGCTTACCCTCCTGCACTTGTCTGACGTGCGAGACGTTTTGGGGAACTACAGCAGAGGATCCAGTTTCTACAGTGGTTTATACCATGCCCAATTGACCCTTTGAACGTATGTTTTTTGGGGTCCATTGTTTCCGGTAAGCCTCTCCTATATTGGTGGTGGCCATCTTCACTTCACTTGTTTCATTCAAGATTGTGGGAGCACCAAAACTTAATTACATTGAACTCTTTCATTTGATTTTACACATCAGCAACTTTTTATATGTTTTTTCATATGGACATTTGTTTACAGATTTAGTATTAAAGTGGAGTTCCACCCTCTTTTACAACTTGTTTGCATCCTATGTATATATGTCCCCTAAAGACTAATTGGCATATCATTTTTTTTTTTTTTTTTAAACTCACCGTTTTATGTGGATATTTTCATATCTCGCGCCGCGGCCGGAACAGGTCCTCTAGCGTCATCCACTGACCGCTATGCCTCCTGGGAGATGTTTTTCTTCAATCCCAGGAGGCCCTGTGCCCTCTCATCTCATTTCCATTGGCACGCCCTCCCTTCCCCTGGTCCGCCTGGAGCTCCTCCCTCCTGATTGATGTGACGTGCTGACGTGCTGTCCCCTACATCCCCAGATTCCGAACAACAGGTGCGGGCGCGGAGGGTGGGGGGGATGTAGTGATCATAAAGAAAATGTGTAAGTGTATAAGCCGTCCCGCAGCAGCAGCAGCGTCAACCCCCCCCCCCCCCCGATCAACAGCTGTGTCGAAAAAGCGGAACCCCCCCGCGGCAGCACCCCCCCTGCCCTGGGCACTACAAGTTTATAAAATGCCGTCCCGCGGCAGCAGAGTCCAGCACCCCCCCCCCCCCCTCAACAGCTGTGTCGGAAAAAAAAAGTCCAGCGGTAGTACCCCCCCTGCCCTGGGCACTACAAGTTTATAAAAAGATGTCCCGCGGCAGCAGCGTCCACCAACCCCCCCCCCCCCCCTCCCGCTGTAGGAAAAAAAAGTTTTTTTTTTTTTTTTAAAAAGCCGTCCCGCGGCAGCAGCATTAACCCCCTCAAAAAAAAAAAGGACCCGTCCCGCGCATGTTCTCCACCACCCCCCCAAGATCTTTACAGTTATAAAAAAAGAACCCTGCCCAGCGAGCCCTACCCCCATCCCCACCTCAATTGTACAGTGTGTTAAAAGGAAAAAAAAAATGTCCCGTGCACGACCCCCAACACCCGCGCTCAAGAACTTTACAGGTAAAAAAAAAAAGACGTACAAGGGTACAGTGTGATAAAAAAAAAGAATCCGTCCCGAGCAACCCCCCCACCCCACGCTCAAGAACTTTACAGTTAAAAAAAAAGAACCCCCCCGCGGCGGCACCCCCCCTCAACAACTGTACAGTGTGATAAAAAAAAACACTGCGGCGGCATCCCAGACCCCCCCCCTAACCTTTGCAGTAAAAAAAAAATAAATAAGAACCCCCCCGCGGTGGCACATCCCCCCCATGTGCTGTGGGCCCATGCGATTCGATGTGCTGGGGGTGTTGCAATGTGCTGTGGGCCCATGCGATTCAATGTGCTGGTGGTGTTGCAATGTGCTGTGGGCCCATGCGATTCGATTTGCTAGGGGTTATGCAATGTGCTGTGGGCCCATGCGATTCGATGTGCTGGCGGTGTTGCAATGTGCTGTGGGCCCATGCGATTCGATGTGCTGAGGGTGTTGCAATGTGCTGTGGGCCCATGCGATTCGATGTACTGGGGGTGTTGCAATGTGCTGTGGGCCCATGCGATTCGATGTGCTGGGGGTGTTGCAATGTGCTGTGGGCCCATGCGATTCGATGTGCTGGGGGTGTTGCAATGTGCTGTGGACCCATGCGATTCGATGTGCTGGGGGTGTTGCAATGTGCTGTGGGCCCATGCGATTCGATTTGCTAGGGCAGTGATATGCAATTAGCGGACCTCCAGCTGTTGCAGAACTACAAGTCCCATTTTAAAACAGCCACAAGCATGACACCCAGAGGCAGAAGCATGATGGGACTTGTAGTTTAGCAACAGCTGGAGGTCCGCTAATTGCATATCCCTGTGCTAGGGGTTATGCAATGTGCTGTGGGCCCATGCGATTCGATGTGCTGGGGATGTTGCAATGTGCTGTGGGCCCATGCGATTCGATGTGCTGGGGGTGTTGCAATGTGCTGTGGGCCCATGCGATTCGATGTGCTGGGGGTGTTGCAATGTGCTGTGGACCCATGCGATTCGATGTGCTGGGGGTGTTGCAATGTGCTGTGGGCCCATGCGATTCGATTTGCTAGGGGTTATGCAATGTGCTGTGGGCCCATGCGATTCGATTTGCTAGGGGTTATGCAATGTGCTGTGGGCCCATGCGATTCGATGTGCTGGGGATGTTGCAATGTGCTGTGGGCCCATGTGATTCGATGTGCTGGGGGTGTTGCAATGTGCTGTGGGCCCATGCGATTCGATGTGCTGGGGTGTTGCAATGTGCTGTGGGACATGCGATTCGATGTGCTGGGGGTGTTGCAATGTGCTGTAAATGATGCAATTTAATGTGCTGGGGGTGATGCAATGTGCTATGGGCCCATGCGATTCGATGTGCTGGGGGTCTTGCAATGTGCTGTGGGCCCATGCGATTCGATGTGCTGGGGTGTTGCAATGTGCTGTGGGCCCATGCGATTAGATGTGCTGGGGGTGTTGCAATGTGCTGTGGGCCCATGTGATTCGATGTGCTGGGGGTGTTGCAATGTGCTGTGGGCCCATGCGATTCGATGTGCTGGGGGTGTTGCAATGTGCTGTGGGCCCAAGCGATTCGATGTGCTGGGGTGTTGCAATGTGCTGTGGGCCCATGCGATTCGATGTGCTGGGGTGTTGCAATGTGCTGTGGGCCCATGCGATTCGATGTGCTGGGGTGATGCAATGTTCTGTGGGCCCATGTGATTCGATGTGCTGGGGTGATGCAATGTTCTGTGGGCCCATGCGATTCGATGTGCTGGGGTGATGCAATGTTCTGTGGGCCATGCGATTCGATGTGCTGGGGTGATGCAATGTTCTGTGGGCCCATGCGATTCGATGTGCTGGGGTGATGCAATGTTCTGTGGGCCCATGCGATTCGATGTGCTGGGGTGATGCAATGTGCTGTGGGCCCATGCGATTCGATGTGCTGGGGGTGTTGCAATGTTCTGTGGGCCCATTCGATTCAATGTGCTGGGGTGATGCAATGTTCTGTGGGCCCATGCGATTCGATGTGCTGGGATGATGCAATGTTCTGTGGGCCCATGCGATTCAATGTGCTGGGGTGATGCAATGTTCTGTGGGCCATGTGATTCGATGTGCTGGGGTGATGCAATGTTCTGTGGGCCCATGCGATTCGATGTGCTGGGGTGATGCAATGTTCTGTGGGCCCATGCGATTCGATGTGCTGGGGTGATGCAATGTTCTGTGGGCCCATGCGATTCGTTGTGCTGGGGTGATGCAATGTTCTGTGGGCCATGCGATTCGATGTGCTGGGGTGATGCAATGTTCTGTGGGCCCATGCGATTCGATGTGCTGGGGTGATGCAATGTTCTGTGGGCCCATGCGATTCGTTGTGCTGGGGTGATGCAATGTTCTGTGGGCCATGCGATTCGATGTGCTGGGGTGATGCAATGTTCTGTGGGCCCATTCGATTCAATGTGCTGGGGTGATGCAATGTTCTGTGGGCCCATGCGATTCGATGTGCTGGGATGATGCAATGTTCTGTGGGCCCATGCGATTCAATGTGCTGGGGTGATGCAATGTTCTGTGGGCCATGTGATTCGATGTGCTGGGGTGATGCAATGTTCTGTGGGCCCATGCGATTCGATGTGCTGGGGTGATGCAATGTTCTGTGGGCCCATGCGATTCGATGTGCTGGGGTGATGCAATGTTCTGTGGGCCCATGCGATTCGTTGTGCTGGGGTGATGCAATGTTCTGTGGGCCATGCGATTCGATGTGCTGGGGTGATGCAATGTTCTGTGGGCCCATGCAATTCGATGTGCTGGGGTGATGCAATGTTCTGTGGGCCCATGCAATTCGATGTGCTGGGGTGATGCAATGTGCTGTGATTGATACACACACATACCCCTCATCTTCAAATACAGAAATCTGTTGCTAAAGGTAAGAGCTTTAAAAATGTCCTAATTGTAAACTAAATCATTTGTTTCTGTGCAGATATATCTACATTATAAGATTATATATATATATATAATGTAGATATATCTGCACAGAAACAAATGATTTTGTTTACAATTAGGAATTTTTTAAAGCTCTTACCCTTAGCAACAGATTTCTGTATTTCTAGAATATTATTGCTTGTACATACTGGAGGGGAGGAGGGGAGGAGATGTTGACATAAATAGGGGGCGGCAACTTGCTATGAAACTGGAGATAAAATATAACATGAAAGTGAAACCGATTACACTGCTTGTGATATCCAGGAAGACATATGCAGTCTGGCTTCAGATGCCCACACTTAAAATGGCCACGGCCTATTTGTAGTTTATACACTATCTAAATGCTGTAATAACCTAACAAAACAGACCTTAGTTTACAGACTAACTTTACTAGAATACATTAAAATTGTGTATTCTTGGGGTATTTTTATTTAAAAAGTGTCATTTCGGCCGGAACACCACTTTAAGCACAGTGTTCATTCACTTGGTGTAATTTATGTATTTTTCAATTCACATATTTAAGCGCTACAATTTATATATGCATTTCTGTTTTCACCATTTTGTCTATTGGTTTTTGTAGCTGCTCACAATTTTAGGCAGAGCGGAATTTTTATATTTGTTACCATTTTTGTCACCAGAAAGAGTATCCCCACTGAAAAAAATTCCATCACTTCCTGTTCCAGCCACAAGCATAAAATTATGGATTTCCATTACTTTCAAACATTATGACAATGGACACTAGGGTAAATATTAGACATGTGCATTCGTTTTTGTCCGAATGCATTTTGGTCCAAATTTCAGCTATTTTCGTTATCGTTTTAACAAACGAAAACGAAAGCACAGAATCCGAAAACCGAAAGATCCGACATAAACAAATGCTTTATTTTCGTTTTCGTTGCTACAACAGTTCGATATAGATAGGAGATTCGACGTGACGCTGACAATAACAATCTGTGTCTATCGAACCTGTGGTCGAATGTGCCTAACCTTAACTCTATTAGTCCAAGAATATTTTACATAGAGAGAAAAGATTCGACATTATAGAGAGAAAAGATTCGACATAGGAGAGAAAGGATTCGACATAGAGAGAAAAGATTCGACATAGAGAGAAAAGATTCGACATAGAGAGAAAAGATTCGACATAGGAGAGAAAAGATTCGACATAGGAGAGAAAAGATTCGACATAGGAGAGAAAAGATTCGACATAGGAGAGAAAAGATTCGACATAGGAGAGAAAAGATTCGACATAGGAGAGAAAAGATTCGACATAGGAGAGAAAAGATTCGACATAGGAGAGAGAAGATTCGACATAGGAGAGAAAAGATTCGACATAGGAGAGAAAAGATTCGACATAGGAGAGAAAAGATTCGACATTATAGAGAGAAAAAAGGGATTTTTATAACAGCTTACCTGTAAAATCCTTTTCTTGGAGTACATCACGGGACACAGAGCGACTTAGTCATTACTAATGGGTTATATAGTTTACCTTCAGGTGTTGGCACTGGCCAATTCCAAACCGGAAGTACCCTCCCCTATATAAGCCCCTCCCACCCGGGAGCACCTCAGTTTTGTAGCCAAGCAATAAGTGTCCCAAAAAGAGGGGTGGGAGCTCTGTGTCCCGTGATGTACTCCAAGAAAAGGATTTTACAGGTAAGCTGTTATAAAAATCCCTTTTTCTTTTTCGTACATCACGGGACACAGAGCGACTTAGTCATTACTAATGGGACGTCCCAAAGCAATGCCAAATGAGGGGGGGGTACATAAGCTGGGCGCCATCAGGCATGAGGATCTTTTGCGGCCTGCAACACACTGCGCCCAAAGGCGACATCCTCCTGACTTCTAACGTGTACCTGATAGAATCTAGTAAACGTGTGTACCGAAGACCATGTTGCGGCCTTACATACTTGAGCCAGGGAGGCCTGGTGATGCACTGCCCATGAAGTTCCAACCGCTCTTGTGGAGTGCGCCCTAACTTTGAACGGAGGCGGTCTCTTTCTCAAGCCATAGGCTTGTATTATGACCTGTCGAATCCACTTGGCTAAAGTAGATTTTGATGCTGCCTGACCCCTTCTGGGGCCTTCCGGCAGAACAAACAAAGAATCCGTTCTGCGAATCTGAGCAGTGGCTTTTAGATAAGCTTTAACTGCTCTTACCACATCCAAAGAATGTAATAACTTTTCCTCTACTGAGCTAGGTTTGGGAAAAAAGAAGGAAGAACCACATCTTGGTTCAAATGAAACCTCGATACCACCTTAGGAAGAAAGGCTGGATGAGGACGTAATACTACTCTGTCCTTATGGACAACCAGATATGGCTCCTTACAGGACATAGCTGCTAATTCCGACACTCTTTTAGCCGAACAAATGGCTACTAAGAAAACCAATTTCCTGGTGAGAAGAACCAAGGAAATGTGTTGTAATGGTTCAAACGGTTGTTTCTGTAGAACCGACAGAACCAGGTTTAAGTCCCAAGGACATATGGGAATACTAACCGGAGGGCTAATACGCATCACTCCTTGTATAAAGGCTTTGACTAGTGAATGCGAAGCCAAGGGCCTTTGAAAAAATATTGACAAGGCCGAAATCTGACCCTTGATAGTACTCAAGGCCAGCTTCCTATCTACAGCCCACTGTAGGAAGTCCAGAATCCTCCCTATCATGTACTTACGTGGATGCCATTTCTTGGTCTCACACCACGTAATGTACGCTTTCCAGATCCTATAATAGATCTGCCTGGATACCGGTTTCCTGGCATTGATCATGGTAGATACCACAGAATTAGAGAGCCCTCTCTTTTTCAGAATGTGGGCTTCAATAGCCAGGCCGTCAAACCTAGGGCTGGTAAGGAAGGGTGGTATATCGGTCCTTGCGACAGCAGGTCCGGACGAAGTGGGAGGGTCCAAGGACTCCTCACTGACATTTTTACCATCTCCGCGTACCATGCCCTTCGGGGCCACGCTGGAGCCACCAGAATCACTGGTTTCTTTTCTACCCCGATTCTGCGGAGTAATCGCGGTAACAATTGTGGCGGTGGGAATGCATATATCAGCTTGAACCGATCCCAAGGGAACACTAGGGCATCCGAGCCGCAAGCTAGGGGATCCCTTGTGCGAGACACAAACCTGTCCACCTTTGCGTTGAATCTGGATGCTAGCAGATCTACATCCGGTGTTCCCCACCGCTGGCATACTGCCTGGAAAACCTCGGGGTGAAGAGACCATTCCCCCGGGCATAATTGTTGGCGACTTAGAAAGTCCGCTCCCCAATTTTCCACTCCTGGGATGAAAACCGCGGATATGGCTGGGACATATCTTTCTGCCCACTCCAGGATGCAATTTGCTTCCTTCTGGGCTGCACGACTTTTGGTGCCACCCTGATGATTGATATATGCCACTGCCGTGGCATTGTCTGATTGAATTCTGACAGGGGACCCCTGGAGTTTGGATGTCCATGCTACTAGGGCATACCGGGCTGCTCGTATCTCTAAGAGATTGATGGGCAGGGCCTTTTCTGCTTCTGACCACCTGCCCTGGAGACCATTGCTCCAGCACTGCCCCCCCAGCCGATGAGGCTGGCATCTGTAGTGACCACCTTCCAAGAAACCGGACTGAAGGGTTTCCCTCTTTCCAGATTCTGGGGCACCAACCACCAATGGAGGCTCTTGCGAACGGAAGGGGACAGGGACATTGGTAAGTCTAAAGCCTGAACTTTTTTGTTCCAGGCTGACAGTATGGCCCTTTGCAAATTCCTTGAATGGAATTGACCGTAGGGTACCGCTTCGAATGAAGCCACCATCTTTCCCAGCAGCCTCATGCAGAGACGTATGGATGGTTTTCTTTTTGTACCCACTAAGTGGGTCAAATTTCTTAAAGACGACACCTTCTCTGGAGGTAAGAAAATCTTTCTCTGATTTGAATCCAGCCTTAGCCCTAAGTATTCCAGACTTTTGACTGGTCTTAGAGCTGACTTGTCCCGGTTGATAATCCAACCGTGATATTCCAGATACTCGATTGTCTTGTGAATAGCTACTTCCAGCTTTTCCACTGAGTGGTCTATTAGTAGCAGGTCGTCTAGATATGCCATTATCGTTACACCCTGTGTTCTTAGATTGGCCAATAATGGGGCCAGAATTTTTGTGAACACTCGTGGTGCTGTGGCCAGACCGAAAGGTAAGGCTCTGAACTGAAAATGGCGCCCTTCTACTGCAAAGCGTAGAAATTTCTGATGGGCCGGAAAGATGGGAATATGCAGATAAGCATCCCTTATGTCGATCGAGGCTAGCCATTCCTGCCCTTGTAGGGCGGTGGCCACTGATCGGATCGACTCCATCCGAAAGGTCCTGATATTTAGGAACTTGTTTAGCCCTTTTAGATTTAATATGGGCCTCACGTCCCCATTTGGTTTGGGGACTGTGAAAAGGTTCGTGTAAAACCCGAATCCGCTTTCTTCCAGGGGAACCTTCATGATTACCCCTTGGAGCAATAGTTGTTCTAGTGCCAGAAGGAGGGATCCTCTCTTTTGGGGATCTCTTGGCACGTTTGACCTCATAAATTGGGCAGGAGGAGTGCCTTTTAACTCCAGCTTGTATCCCAGACTTACTGCGGAGAGCACCCATCTGTCTCTGATGGTGTCCCGCCAGGTCTCTGTGAACAACTGAAGTCTTCCCCCCACCCGATTGAGCGGGGGCAATACTTCATGCCTTAGGGGGAGGTTTTGTACCTCTCTTGATCCAGGGCTTCTTGTTACCCTGTGATTGTCCCTGATTTCTGCCCCCTGAATTTGACCGCGGAGGCCGTCGGAACTGCTTCCCAGCCGATGTGCCCGGGACTGGAGAGGTAGGCCTCTTAAAAGAAGGACTTCTACCCTTGTTCTTAACCGGTAAGAGTGAACTTTTACCGGCAGAAATTTTCTGGATATATTTGTCCAGATCTTCTCCAAATAAGCGTTCTCCATGAAATGGGAAGCTTCAGCAGACCAGTTTTTGAGCCACAGAAGCCTACGCATATGTACTATAGACAGCGTAAAGCGGGAGGCCTGTTGGATTGTATCCTTTATGGCGTCCACCGCAAAACACAAGGCTCTAGGCAGGTCAGCTAGGGCATGAGCCTGCTGATCTGGTAAGTCCCTTAAGACTTGTTTCAACTGATCTTTCACTGCTTGGCAGACTCCAATCGCTGCTACCGCAGGTTGTGTCACCATACTTGCTGTAGAGAAAGCAGATTTTAGTAAAGACTCCAATTTTTTATCTATTGGGTCTTTGAACATTGGAACATTATCTACTGGACATGTCAGTGATTTGTTAACAGAAGAGATGGCTGCGTCCACTATAGGGACCCTCCATTTTCTTATGAACTTATCCTCCATGGGATAGATCACCGGAAATCTCTTGGGGGGAGCAAATATTTTATCAGGATGCTCCCAATCCTGGTAAATAAGCCCTTCTAATAAAGGGTGGATTGGGAAGGAACAGACCGCCTGGGGAGCTTTTAGCGACCCCAGCGAGGAAACCGTAGTGGATGGTGGTTCGCCAGAGGCATTTTAAATGCTGATCGGACCATGTTAGTCAGAGACTGAACCCATAATCTTTCAGCCTGAGAAGCTGAGAAAGGTTCTTCCACTGTTGATTCCTCTATAAGTGAATCAACCTCATCCTGATCCCCTTCAGGTAGGTCGATCTCTGTGTGGGGCTGTTCCTCCACTAACAGGCACTCTGAAGGAGGAGACGGAGATCGGACGCGCTTTTCCTGTGACAGGGAAGCAGCGATCAATGCTGTTAATCTCTCTTCCAATCCTCCCAGAGTTGAGGATAAAACCTCCTCTGTTATATATACAGGAGCAGGTGGACTGGGGACAACCGCAGCACCAGGCATTCCTGCGGGGTTTCTACGGCTACTGACCTCTGCATTCTCAGGGGAGATTGGTGCAGTGCAAGCATGCCCAATATCCTCAGAGCCCGATGGAGACCCCTTTGGCTTCCTGGAAGATCTATTTCCGGAGCGTCTGGACGACATATCCTTTAAGCACAAAGCTGAGGTATTCCCGTCGTCATACACCAATTTTTGCTGGTAATAGTCTAACACAGGTGCTGCTATATACCAGCTGGTGTCCACTAAAGTGCCTTTCTATGGGGATGCCTGCATCAACCGCCTCTGTGTGCCACTGTTTGTTGCTAGCTCTGTTTGCATGCAGCTGACACTTGTACTGTGTCTTTTAACCATGCTGGGACGCCCGCACATGCGCAGAAGCGCCGCGGCGCGCATCGAGCGTCATCCACCCGCCCCGCCCCTTTTTTTTCATAGGAGGCGCGTGCACGCGCCCGCGCGCGCGCCCGTGCGCCAATGGCGCCCTTTTCGAAAACCAACAGAGGACTAGGAGCCAGGGCCCTTTTTGCCGGAGGGCCTGTGCGGTGGATGAACGCAGCAACAGGGCAGAGGAAGTGGATTCCCTCAGAGAAACTTACCAGCTGCCTGGATCTTTTGAGTTGAGAAAACCAAAGATCCACATTTACAAGAAAAATGGACTACAGCGGCCTCTAGTGGTTTAACACAGGTACCGCGGTCCCTGTTTTTTTTTTTTTTTTTCTTGACTACTATTAAAATTTTACATTTTCAGTAGTTATAGGCAAACACAGATATTTAGCGGGAATACCGTTAGGTAACAGACAGAAAGACAAATTAGGCTTGGGGGTCCCCCAATAGAACCAAGTTCCTGAGGGCCCCCACTTACCTGATCCCCGCCGCAGGACTTTGTTTGGTCCACAAAAGTCCAAACTTCACCTATCACGGCAGGCATTGTAATTAAACCTTCAGGGACCGGGTTCCCAAGGATTCCACTCCCCTGGACCTGTATAGCACCCTGCACAGACAGCGTCTTGGTCGTGGGTATGACCAGAGCTCTGGATCCCAGGGTCCAGCCCTCCTAAGAGAAGCATTACAGGCAAAACCTTGCTCTTCTGCTGCAAGGCCCGGGTACCGACCGTTTAGCTATGAAGCTTTTTTGGTGGGATCCGGAACAGCTTACTAAGGCCCAAAAGAACCTGTACGCAAGCCCAGTGAAAACACATGTTACTCTTTGGCCAACACCTTAGACACTGGCAAAAAACTGAGGTGCTCCCGGGTGGGAGGGGCTTATATAGGGGAGGGTACTTCCGGTTTGGAATTGGCCAGTGCCAACACCTGAAGGTAAACTATATAACCCATTAGTAATGACTAAGTCGCTCTGTGTCCCGTGATGTACGAAAAAGAAAGATTCGACATAGAGAGAAAAGATCACTGCTGGAATTGGGTGGGGGAAGTAAAATAAAAATAAAGTTGATGATGAATGTTATTGGCTGATTGTAACCAAAGAGGAGGACCAGTAAAATAGCTAGAATGACGAAGATTCGACAAAGCATCGAAAGTTAGAAGATTCGACGGAGCAGATAAACTGTACGACGCTGCAATCGTACATTTCCGGTCAAATGCATCCGCCCATAGGCTATAGAAGAATTCTAATGTTGGTTGACTAGTAATAGTAATGAATAAATATAATTATTACTAGTCATACAACATTAGAATTCTTCTATAGCTTGTGGGCGGAACATTCGACCGGAAATGTATGATTGCAGCGTCGTACAGTTTCGCTGCTCCGTCGAATCTTCTTTGAACATTCGACAGACACCATAAGCCTTCAATGACAGATTCGACCTTAATTAATTCAGATTTTCGGACGAATGCAATTTCTAACGAAAAACGAAATAAATAAAAACAGATTTCGGGAGTAACTAAATAAATTTATTTTTCGGACGAAAACGAAATTCCGAAACGAAATATTTCAGTGTGCACATGTCTAGTAAATATAAACTGTAAAACTCCCAGTGGAGACACAGAAAGCAAAAAAAACAGGGGCTGCAACCCTTCCCAACTCTATCCAAATACTTCACAAATTTGGCTATAGGTAATCTCTACATTTTCAGGATTTTCGCTTTTCCAAGATCCATGTCAAAATATGAGAGCAATACCACAAGCGTGACAGAGCCTCCAATCATTTACTTTTTTTTTCTAACAGCAGCTTAAGGGTGATACTTGCGGCAAAATCATCCTTCACAAAATTAGCCTATGATTTAATGGACATGCCTTTGTTCACACTATCAATCTGAGAGAAGCTATGGTCTAGATATGCTGGCGTGTGTTATAAATTAACTTGGTCTTTTAAAAGTGTTCTTTTAAGTGGTCAAATCTTTTAAGGAACATTCCATGAAACGGCAGTCTCCACTATACTTAACTCTGGGTATCGCTAACAAAGCTCTGACTAAAAGCAGCTCTTACAGAGACTGGAAATACAGATCCAGTAGCTGTACATCTCTTCTTGTAGTGACAGGCACTCAGATCATAAGCAAACACTGGCAACTGATGATGTGTCAGAGAGATGAGAGTCCCCTTTATCACTGCACGTTGGCTCACAAAAGCTCCCTTCAGCAGCAGTTGCCCCACTTTTGCACATAATATTAATAATATTAACAACTAAACTACACAATCTTATGAGACTTTTGGTCAGTCCAACTATATCCCTAATTACAGAAAAAGGTCAGTATACTTGAAAGAAGTACAGTATAGGTACATCCAATCACTAAAATTGCATACACCCTAACATGTTAATATATTTTCAAAATGTTTAAATCTTCAGCTTTCATTGAAATAATACCTTGTGATCCTGCTATGAAGGTCCTTGTTCAGACACCTCCTGTTATAATGTAAAAATGTTCTGACCCTGAATCCCATTTGTCCTTCTGCATTGTCACCCTGTCATACAGGCTTCCATCAGAGGTTACAAGCACCTATTACAACATACCCTATATTACCAAAAGTATTGGGACACCTGCCTTTACACGCACATGAACTTTAATGGCATCCCAGTCTTAGTTCCGTAGGGTTCAATATTAAGTTGGCCCACACTTCGCAGCTATAACAGCTTCAACTTTTCTGGGAAAGCTGTCCACAAAGTTTAGGAGTGTCTCTATGGGAATGTTTGACCATTCTTCCAGAGGAGCATTTGTGAGGTCAGGCGCTGATGTGAACGAGAAGGCCTGGTTTGCAGGCTCCGTTCTAATTCAACTGAAAGGTGTTCTATAGGGTTGAGGTCAGGAGGTGCAAGCCAGTCAAGTTCCTCCACCCCAAACTCGCTCATCCATGTCTTTATGGACCTTGCTTTGTGCACTGATCCAAATCATTTGGTGGAGGGGGGATTATGGTGTGGGGTTGCTTTTCAGGGGCTGGGCTTGGCCCCTTAGTTCCAGTGAAGAGAACTCTTAAGGTGTCAGCATACAAAGATGTTTTGGAAAATTCCAAGCTTCTAACTTTGTGGGAACAGTTCGGGGATGACCCCTTCCTGTTCCAAGCACAGAGTCCTGAGCTCAACCAGATAGAACATCTTTGGGATGAATTAGAGTGGAGACTGTGAGTCAGACCTTCTCGTTCAACATCAGTGCCTGACCTCACAAATGCACTTCCCAGAAGAGTTGAAGCAGTTATAGCTGCAAAGGGTGGGCCAACTCAATATTGAACCCTACGAACTAAGACTGGGATGCAAGTAAAGTTCATGTAAAGGCATGTGTCCCAATACTTTTGACAATATAGGCTTCACTGCCCGGTTCCCTACGGCGCATGCACGAGTCACGCTGTGCCGTCCTCACTGGTTCCCGTTGTGTTCTGGGAGCCAAGTGTTTCCCAGAACACAACGGGGGGGGGGGGGTGACGTGAAAGGGCGGGACTCCCGTGGGAGTCTTCTCCCGGAAGTGCTGCAAATACCTGTTTTATACAGGTATCTGCACCCCCTTCCCCCTGAAAGGTGCCAAATGTGACACCGGAGGGGGGGAGGGTTCCGAAAAGCGGAAGTTCACATTTGGGTGACCCTCCGCTTTAATAAATCTGGTTGATATATATAGTCAGTCACAGCCATAATTGTTTTGTTTTTTATTAATGATCATTTTTGTTTTGCTTACTCCAAGATGACATTAATCATGTCCCCCAGATGATGTGGTGGGGCATGCACAGTAGAATACTCTGCAGTCTTCTGGGCTACATTTCTTATGTATCCCAGAAGACTACTGGTACTGCATACATCATTCTCTCCTAGATGAGAAAACAGGAAGTGCAAGAAATGTCTTCCTTGAAAAAGGTAAAATATAAATACCGTATTTTTCGCTCCATAAGACGCACTTTTTTCCCCCCAAAAAAAGAGGGGAAATGCCTGTGCGTCTAATGGAGCGAATACTGACCTGCCGCTGCCGTGTTACAATATCCGGGCACCTCCCCTCTCCTTTCCCCGCCATGCCTTATGGGTCCTGTAGGCTGGCTGGGGTTCATGTCACTGGCACACGCGCAGTGACGATATTTCGTCCCTGCTTGATCAGTAATGTCAGACGTCGATCGAGAGGGGGATACAAGAGGCTGGCATCTCCAGCGTGCCATCTGCTGGAGTGACCATGCGATGTGTGTACATGGCAACAGGTCATTCTCAGGTGTTGCTCAGGTCAGTCATTCTAATGTCTTTATCAGACTGCACCTGCAGTGCTGTGCTCACAGCCTGGATGGTGATATTTCCAATGAATTGTATTTAGACTGAATTTGGTGACAGGGCGATATTTGTTTACTGTCTGGATGCTATCTGGCACACTTGATAGATTTTTAGGCATCAGCTTTGATTGGTTGTGCAAGTTACAAACTATAGTATATTAATTGGGGATGTGGGCATCCTCTCCTGTGCTCCAAATCAGCAGCATTTGGTGCAGAATTGTTTTTTCTTGTTTTCCTCCTCTAAAACCTATGTGCGTCTTATGGTCAGGTGCGTCTTACGAAGCAAAAAATACGGTACATTTTTTTTTTTAATCCTGATTTGTAAGAGGAGAGGGGGAGAGGAATGGAATGATAGAACATGGGTGGGGAGGAAGAAAGCTTGAAGTTTGCTATCCCAATTTACACCAAATAATAAGAAGCACTAATACTTCCCTCACTGTATTTTATGGACATTAGAAATGGCTCTCTGCATTAGAGTTAGTATGAAGGGAAAAGGGGGTTAAACTTTTTCTAATCCCCCTTCCCTCATGGGACTGTGGCAGCAGAGTTTCCAGTATCCCCTTAACTACAAATGCGGGAAGGTGTTGGTCATCCTTCCCTGGATAGGTCAGGTCACCTAATATCCAGAACCCAAACAAGAAACACACACACCGCTTCTAGCATACCTACTATTAACCAATAATAGTTACGGAGTTCACTAAAAAAAAGGTAGCTAACACAATCATCATTACCATATATACTCGAGTATAAGGCGACCCGAATATAAGCCAAGGCACCTAACTTTACCACAAAAAACTGGGAAAACTTATTGACTCGAGTATAAGCCTAGGGTGTCCACCTGCATGCCTCACTGTGCCTCAATTTTCCTCACTGTGTCCATGCCTCACTGTCACTGTGCCCATGCCTCACTGTCACTGTGCCCAATCTCCCTACCTGATCTCCGGTGCTGTGTAACTAGACTGACGTTTAACATGGGAGTCTTTGGAAGGGGTGCCCGGCTTTGAAAAATCGGTGCTCCCCGGCCGTAGGTCCCCCGGACAACAAACTTTGCACACTTGTAGAGGAAGAGTGGGACTACATGTGTGCCAAGTTTTGGCTGGGATCAGGCGCACAAAGGTGAAGATGGACACAGACTCGAGTATAAGCCGAGGGGGGCATTTTTAGCACAAAAACATGTGCTGAAAAACTCGTCTTATACTCGAGTATATACGGTATATAGAGTTAGCTAACAAAAACATCATTAAGTAAGGAACTCTTTATTTAAATGCTATCATTTAGATTTGTAACAGACATTATATATGCCTTCTTGACCTTGACTACAATTAAGTCTATTTCTGCCATCACTTTTTGCACATTAAACATTTAAAGCTATTCATGCTTTATAAGCAGATTAATTTACTTTCAGATTCCCCATGCATACAAAAGTGGGTGATTTGCATAGTGAATGATAACATAGGTTTGGTGGTCCTGGTATGTCATTTGACTTTATGTGTAAACAAGCAACTGCAAGCTACTTGACAGTTATTCCTTAAAAAGGTTATGTTGTTTCCAAGTTCATTGTAGGAATAGAAAAGCTTGGGTAATGAGGATAAGGCCTCATGCACATTGGACGTTTTTACAGCTGCTGTTTTGGTCTTCAGGTATTTTTTTTCTGCAGCCAGTAAACTCCCCAGCATGTTATCCTATGTGTCTATGCACACATAGGATTTTTTTCGGGGGGGGGGGGGTTTCTGGCTGGAAAAACCCCCCAGAACTAGTGGGTTTTAAGAGGAGTTTTTCAGCTGTGAAAATGCACCAATTCTGATAAAAGCTTAAAAACGCTGAAAAAACATGCCTATTTCAGGTTTATCAGCGTTTTTGAGTCATAAGCTTTTGTGGGAGTATAGTTTTGTTAATAAAAAGCTAAGAAACGCAATAGATAAAAAAACGCTACTGCAAAACTCATTCTACAGCTACAGCTTTCTACAGCTAACGCTACTGACTTTTTAATAACATCCAGTGTGCATGAAGCCTTAAACTAACGTTTTTTGTGTCCTAAAACTTCCCTCTTTTAGCAGTTTATCAGCAGGGGAGTTTATAGGCTGAACGCCCTAGAGCAGTGTTTCTAAATTCCAGTCCCCAAGGCGCCCCAACAGGTCATGTTTTCAGTCTTTCCATTATTTTGCACAGGTGATTTGATCAGTTTCACTGCCTTAGTAATTACCACAGCCGTTTCATCTGAGGGAAATCCTGAAAACTTTACCTGTTGGTGCGCCTTGAGGACTGGAACTGAGAAACACTGCCCTAGAATCACGTTTAGGAGTGGGGATTCTGACCACAAAAATTATGAATGTTGTTAAAATTAAATTTAAATTATGGCCAATGGAATAAATAAGCTCCCAAACTCCAAAAACTGTTAAACTCTGCTAAACTCACCTAAACTGGTTTGAAAAAAAATGCAGCTTAGGTGAGTTTATAACACTGATTTTCTCCTGTCAGGTTAAACAGCGTTTACAAGAAACCAGCGTGCATGAGGCCTAAATGTTTCTCCTACAATGTACTTTGTTGTGGAATAAGAACGAACTGATCAATACAACATAACTTCATTGAAGACTTGTTTTTTTATGTTTTGGACAGATTAGAAAGGATTAGAACTTCTGTCATTTTTTATTACTGTTTCTTTAGCTGTCGGGAACATTGCCATTCTGTGTGGTTAGCGATAAAGAAATAATCAAAATATCTGCAATGGGGACACAGATAGCACACTTTTTTTTAAGCAGAGTAGAGGTGTGTTAAAACCCCATCCCCACGCTAATCAAAACCGGTTAGGTTAAGCTTGATATATTTTTTTTTATTTGGTCAACAGAAATTCAGAAAGTGGGTGATGAGCTTCCTTCTATCCCAGCAGTCAGTCAACTTACAACTGGCTGGCTACACTTCAGCACCACTTTCCTATACAGTTCCCTAACTTCAACCATGATCACATGACCAATGATCTGGCATTCAGTCACATGATTTGCATTAGAGGGAGCTCTAGAGCACCTTTTTCTACAGTAAAGCCAGCCATAGACGGTAGGTTCAGCAGGAACCAACTGAGATTCGAACCAGGTATGGACAGGCTGGTTGTACCCAAGTTGATTGATCGATTAACTTGGGTACAACTAGCCTGTTGGATTTTTCATGCCATTATTGCCAGCAGCTATAGCCGCTAGTAATAATCATTGTGTGTTCTCCTGGCTGGGGAGGCTATGCCCACCTTCCACTCCTGGAGAGCACAATAGCTCCGTAGGGGGGATTCCCCCATAAACACAGACAGTGTGGTTGTAGGAAACAAAAGCGCACTGTCTATGGCCAACTTCGGACCCCTTTCTCACTGGGGCCGCCCCTGTGCTAGCGGTAAAGCGGCGCTTGTTTTAGCAACACTTTACCGCTGTTTAAGCAGAGCTTTTCGTAGCTAGCGGGGCGCTTTTAACCCTCGCTAGCGGCTAAAGAAGGGTTAAAAAAACGCCCATGTTGCGGTGACTCTGAAGCGATTTTCATGCGCTGCCCATTAATTGCAATGGGCAGGGGCATTTTGGGAGCGCAAACCACCACAAGAAAATGCTGCTTGCAGGACGTTTTCTAATGTCCAGCAAGCGCACCACCCCAGTGTGAGAGCACTCGGGCTGTCACATTCGGGCGGTATGGGAGGCAGTTTTCAGGCACTTTACAGGCGCTTATTCTAGTGCTAAAACTGCTGAAAATGGCCTCAGTGTGAAAGTTTAAAAGTGGCAATTTTAGTATTTCTTCTTGAGCGCTCTTCAATACAATGTATTGTATGCTTACGAAGCACACTAACAAAACACACAAAAAAAAAAAAGTCTCTTTAGGCCTCATGTACACTGCTGCTGGTAAACAGACATTTAGGAGCAGTTGGGCATTTTTTTCAACTGCTCCTGAACTCTCCTCTGTGTTATCTTATCAGTACATGTACACAGGGTCGTTTATAGTCATTTCTAGGCAGTTGTGTTTAGAGGCTTTTTCTGGAACCCAAAAAAATGCATTCAGAAGCTGTGTTTAGAGGCAGTTGAAGCGCCAAACGTGGCAACTCGTGTTTAGCAGCATTTTGTTTACAGGCGTTTTTAATTTAAACAATAAAAAAATAAATTTTTCAAATGCCTCTAGACGCAAACGCGGCATGTAAACGCGGCTAAACGGCCGTTTTTAGACACTGGTTTCTAGCTGTCAAGTTAAATCATTCAGGAGAGGTGGAACAACGTCCCGTGTACATGAAGCCTTACCTTTGAGGAACATAGCTAAAATATAAAAGCTGAAGAAAGCAGAAAAGAAATCCTGTGTAAACTGGTAGAAATAAAAAAGCAGTGGCAGTTGTAGATAAGTAATATATCACTGCACACAAATAAGATAAGACGCCTCCAGCGCTACAGCTGCCATTAATAACTATAAGAAAGTATTAGGAAACCTTAATTGTAAAAAAATAAATAAAAAAATAGGCAAGTGTGCAATGTCTATATATGTTTAGCTATTTTGCTTGAAGCTGCACCATTATTACAACAGAATAACAAATAGCCAAGCTGCAATCTGTGTGTACTTAGCACATGACCTGGCGTGCTTTAATTCGCAGGTTACACTTTAAAAAGAAAAAAAAAAAAAAAAAAAAACGAGGGCATTTTTCCCCATGCCTGATCAAGGTCAAATCTCTATTAAAATACCCTTAGGTTCTCATTCTAGAGAAATGAACTGGTAATACATTTGGCAAGTTAATCTGTGGATTGTCTTCTCACATAAGACCAGCTGTTACGCTTCTAAGTACATGCAGTATTTACCTCTAATAATGAAATGACTACATAAAATGTAAAGACAAAAAAGAGAACACATTGCTCTGTGACTCCTGAGGTATAATTACGGATTTAATAATCTGATTTGTCAAAACTGTCAGAGGCAAGTGGATCATCTGGAGAGCAGATGAAGAAAATATTTATAATTACAGGTCCACGTATATAGGCAGCCGATTAACATTCGTGAGGCTGTAAGCTCCAACAGTCAGTGTTGCAATGGAATAGGGAATAAAGTATAAATGATACTCATGTATTAAAAATACATTTAACATAAGTGTATGTGTTTTTATTTGAACTTGAAATGTTTGAAGTGGCCTTGTGTCTATGCATTAGATTGGATTAATCGCTGTTTCAATGTAAGATCATGTGACAATAGCAGTAAAGTCCCTCCTACTTAGCAAGCAGTGTCTACAGGTAACAGGATGCGCTTGTAATCCATGTGTAAGCTTCAATACAAGAAGCAGCATGTAGGAATGCGCACTTGCATTTTCTAAAAGTCTTAAAAGTGGTATTAAACCAAAACAATGCAAATATTTATTATATTGCAGCATACCAATTCTTAGATGTGGTGGCTGCATTGTTTTTTTTTTTAAATGCTTCAAAAGTGTTAGCTGGAGCTTGGCTTCAATTTGTTAAGCCCTGTACACACGATCGGATATCCTATGGATTTTCGTCCGATGGATTTGTCCATCGGATATCCGATGAAACTGTTTTCCATCAGTCTTGCCCACACACCATCAGTCCAAAAACCGACCGTTCCAAACGCGGTGACGTAAAACACTCTGATGAGCCGAGAAAAATGAAGTTTATTGCTTCTGAGCATTCGTCGACTTGATTCTGAGCATGCTTGGGTTTTTTATCTGATGGACTTGCCCATACATGATCGGAGTTTTCGATCGTTTTTTTTTATCCATCAGAAAAATGTAAAACATGTTCTATTTTTTTAAAACCGATGGAAAAAAGACCAATGGGTCCCATACACGATCGGTTTGTCTGATGAAAAGAATCCATCGGAC
Organism: Rana muscosa; assembly: GCA_029206835.1. Lineage (NCBI taxonomy): Eukaryota > Metazoa > Chordata > Amphibia > Anura > Ranidae > Rana > Rana muscosa. The sequence goes on along the minus strand of CM055117.1, from coordinate 573,762,828 downwards.
GAAAATCCATAGGATATCCGATCGTGTGTACAGGGCTTCAGTGTATCTAAATTCTGCTAAAGACCGTACACACGATACGAAAATCTGAAGTAAAATTTAGTTTGACAAACGATCTGCCGATTTTCTGATCATTAGTATGGTGCTTTCAACAGCCAATTCCGAATTATCGGACGACAAAAACTGAATGTGCAGGATATAAAATCGTTGTCGTACATGAACACAACTTCCGATTTTCATTTAAAGTGGAAGTAAACCCTCCTATCATTTTCAGGCAAGGAAGCTGCCATCTTGGCCTCTGTTTAATCTTCAACTGCCATGATGCTGCACATGTGATCAGTTATGACACCAGCCATTGGTTGGTTTCACAGTTTGGTTGAGAGCACAACTAATGTGACAGTTGGCATTCCCGGCATGCCGGGAATGTAACTGCTTTTTGAAACTGTTAAATCGATGGGTTTACTTCCACTTTAATTAGTACAGTTTTTGTCCAAAAAAAAAACATAAGAACAAGACTACGCATGCTCAGAAACAATTCAACACATTACATCAATTCTGAAGTCGTACGAGAATTTTCATATGTTGAGCAACCTCTTCACTTTGGATATAAGACTAGAATGCAACAAAATTCGTCAGATAATCTGATTGTGTGTACCTGGCTTAACACTACCCCCCCCCCACCACCAAGATTAACAATGCTGCTTTCCAAAGGTGCCACTGTGCTCTTTCATTCAGAGTGGAGGCACTCTAAAGCCTCGTACACACGATCGGATTTCCATCAGACAAATCTGTGGAATTTTGTGCGAAGGGCGTTGGCTGTGAACTTGGTATGCATACAGACGGCAGCTCTTTAGCACCACCCTTTGGGCAACTTCTGCTAATGTTGTGCTATGATTAGCATTGGTTCAGAGCATGCGTGTTTGTACTTTTGGATTTTTTTCTGACGAACTTGTGTACGCATGATCGGATAATCCGACAAGACACATTTGTTGTCGGAAAATTTAAAAAGCATGCTATAAAACATTTGTTGTCGGAAAATTTAAAAAGCATGCTATAAAACATTTGTTGTCGGAAAATGTTATTTTTAAGTTGTTATTTTTTTCAAAGATTATTCTAATCTTTAAAAAAAAAAAAGGTCTTATTTGTACTGTCAGAAATATTGAGGTTTGCCACTGTCAACCTCCTAAAGCGGCACATACACATATAAATTACCTGCAGGCTAAACATAAAAAATATAACAAATTTCTCCATACGTGCTGTACGGACAAATCTGCTGTGGCTATTGTATTTTGATAACTGGCCTGCTAGCTGTCAAAATACCCGATCAGTGTCTACATCTGATTTGGGAACTTTCCACCCGGCTCCTTCAATTTTTCAATTAAGGGATGCCTGGCAGAAGTTGGACAACAGAGCTATGTGTATGGCTAGCTTAAGAATGCTAGTTCCCTGGCTGTCTCTGAGTTTGGTACGGTTATTGGCCTGGAACAAGTTTGCAGATTAGAAAGTTAGTAAAAATTCTGAATATGTCAGGTCAGTGCCTCAGAAAGTATCAACGCCACTGGAAAAGCATGACAAGCATGTTCAGCAATAGCAGGCTCTATATACTCTATGAACATACACTATACTGTCAAAAGTATTGGGACACATGAACTTTACTTGCATCACAGTCTTAGTCCGTAGGGTTCAATATTGAGTTGGCCCACCCTTTGCAGCTGCAACAGCTTCAACTCATCTGGGAAGGCTGTCCACAAGGTTTAGGAGTGTGCCTGTGGGAATGTTTGACCATGCTTCCTGAAGGGCATTTGTGAGGTCAGGCACCAATGTTGGATGAGAAGGCCTGGCTCGCAGTCTCTGCTCTAATTCATCCCAAAGGTGTTCTACTGGGTTGAGGTCAGGCCAGTCAAGTTCCTCCACCCCAAACTCGCTCATCCATGTCTATGTCTTTATGGACCTTGATTTGTGCACTGGCCCATATCAATTGGTGGAGGGGGGATCATGGTGTGGGGTTGTTTTTCAGGGATTGGGCTTGGCCCCTTAGTTCCAGTGAAGGAAACTCTAATGCCGCGTACACACGACCGTTTTTCATGATGAGAAAAATTCAATTTTTTAGATTGGTCGTGAAAAACGGTCATGTGTATGCTCCATAGCATTTTTCGCGACGAGAAAACTGCCCGAAATTTTTTTTAGACCCTGCTCTATTTTTTCTCGTCGTTTTTCCCACGTCGTGAAAAATGGTCGTGTGTACGCTTTTACGAGGGGGAAAAAAAACGTGCATGCTCAAAAACAAATATGAGACGGGAGTGCTCGGAATGGAGACAGCACATTCGTCACGCTGTAACGGACTGAAGAGCACGAGGCTGAAAAGTGTAAATCGTCTCTCACCAAACTTTACTAACATGAGGATCAGCAAATGCAGCCCAAAGGGTGGCGCCATTCAAATGGAACTTCCCCTTTATAGTGCCGTTGTACGTGTTGTACGTCACCGCTCTTTGTTCGAGCGTTTTTTTTTCATGAACGTGTGTATGCAAGGCAGGCTTGAGAGGAATCACGACGAGAAAAACGTTGTTTTTTTGCATGACATGAATAACGGTCGTGTGTACGCGGCATTAAGGTGTCAGCATACAAAGATGTTTGGACAATTTCATGCTCCCAACTTTGTGGGGAACAGTTTGGGGATGGCCCCTTTCTCTTGCAACATGACTGCACACCAGTGCACAAAGAGTCCTGACCTCAACCTGATAGGTCCCAATGTTTTCAAAGTTGGTTATGGAAAGACGCTATCATAAAAAAAGGACAGATCTGCGGCAGCTAAGATGCATTCATTTAAACAGAAAGCCCACTATACACAAAGTTCAATGTGTGTCACTATCATCAGGACTCTGTGCCCCACTTTAATAATTACTTAGGTAAGCTATTATACACCAGTAATTTCCCCAACTCTGCTATAACCTAAACAAAAACTGATTCTGTTATTCTAACATGACCTGACAAAGAGAGCAATCATTCTCTGTAAGAGATAATGTATTAATATGTATCCCGTAATCCATTTTGCAAATTGCAGCAACATAATGGCTTTTTACTACCTGAAGGTAAAGGTAATCCCATTCGGTGGGAAGAAAGACACAGAACATGATTGTACATTGCACAGACCCAGAGAACTAAAGAATTTCTTAGATAACCCAGGTCATATCTAAGGGCAGAGTTCACAGACCCCGGTCACAAGAACTGAAAGCATCTTCACAGTGATTCTTGTGTTCCTTGATAACTTAAAATAGATATTCCAAGAGTATTATCCCCTTGTTTATCAAAACTATCACTATTATTATACCTATCAATGTCAGATGCATTTGACTGCTCTCACAAAGTTGTCATTAGTCCCATTACGGACACAGACACATGGACAATGCTCCTTATTCAGGATCAGCAGACCTATCACTGAGCATTGTCAGAGATCAAGTGGAAGAGGCTTGTAGAGGAGAATCTGTCTGTGCTTTTTCACTATATATATACCATTTAATTGTATTTCATACTAGTGTAGTTGTCAACATTTCACCGCACAGAAAAAGAAGAAACATATCGTAAAGGGCCCCTGACCATTAGTTATATGGCTTTATAAACTGGATTATGTAAAAGTGTTTTACTACATTCAAGAATTATTACATAAAATCATTAGGTAATTTTAAATACACAGATAGCTTCCTATATGTCGTCAGAAAAAAACTGCTCTCATAGAGCAAATGTGGCAAAGTATAGCTACACAGTTGTCAACTATCTCAGTTTCTGTGCACTTGTGGGTAATTACACATAGCTGTGAATATAAGTAGTTATTACTATTATGTTTTATGGTTAGTGGTCTTGTAGGGAAATATTATAATTTAAAATAACGAACAAGCACACTGAAAAAAAAGAAAAATCTGAAAGGCAAAGCTAAAAAAAGCCAGGCTAAAAGGCTTTTGAACAATCACATTCCACCAGATAAGAAGATCTTTTGCCCAGTGAGATAACGGTTCAGTAGTCGAAATACTAAATATGTATAAAGATCAATTACAAAACAAACAAGGACAAACTGCGATTACACAGCATATGTAAATGACATCAGTTTCTGACTCTGAATGTCTTGATAGGCATAGATCCAGTGACAATTCAATTTAGGAAATTTTGTCCAAGCCTGTAATGTCAAGCTTTATCATATTATGTGTTATTTATTTTTTGTAATAAAACAATTTTTATCAGACTATACCCCCCTAAGTGGTTGTCAAAATCTGTGCCTAAAAAGTCCCGCCCTTGAGGGGAAACTCTCCTATACAATCTAGTTAGGGATGTTGGCTAGACCACAACAGATTTGTTCTACACAAACCTCCTTATTGTTGATATTGATAGGCATAGATGCAATAGTGTCATGGTGAAGAAAGGGGTGGGAAAGGGGGGCAGCCAATACGAGGTGGTAGGGCACGTCCAAGGGATATTTGCCATACCGGTGGACACAGTTGTACATTGTGAGTATTCTATAAATGTGCCATGATATATTTCCTTGCATCTGTGATATACACTTATTGTATAAATGTTTAACACTACATGTACTTGTTTGTACCATTGTACTACTAGATTATTGCACCCTGCTCTGTTCCTCCCTGAAGAAGGAATTTTGTATATTCTTAAACATGTTGGGATCTCTCCTGTGACAACTATCCACGGCTAGATCGTATACCCTACAGGACCAGCTGGGTGTTCCAGGTATTAGAGCCTCGGGGGTTGTATATCAGCATAAGGTACTGTTGTCATTTTGATTTTCTTGTCAAATATTTTTATTAGATTTTCATAAGGAAAACAAAAAGAAAAAAGAAAGGGGAGTATACAGAGGTACATAGGTCTTTATTATGTGATATATTCAAAGTTTGCAATACTATGCACTTAATACCATATTTGTGTCATTAATAGTTAACATATAATAGTATACATCTACTATAAATACAGGGAAAGGAATAAAGGTGATTAATAAGGATAAAAAAAAAGAAGGGGGGAAGACATCCGGGTTGGTGATCTGGCTCACAACTAACACATATACATAAAATCTGTTTATTATAATATGAATTCTAGATGGGTGACAACAAAGACTGGTCAGAGTCAATAGGGAGGTAATGTTTTATCCAAGGCTGACAAAATTTTCGCAATTTATTGATTTTATTGTCTTTAATGGCCGACTTCTTAGCGTGAATAAGAGCTCTGTTCATTCTGTGTTTGGCTTCCGCCAAAATCATTTTGATTTTATGTACTTAATGTGAAAGCAAATCTTTGGATTATGTTTTTACTGTCTGTGAATAAAGTTTTCTGATTTTACTCTATTGCATATCTATACTGTCTCTATATCTGCCTTCAAACGGGATTATATATACATATATTTTTTTCAATGTAATGCAATAATAGTGCATTTTTAAATAATTACTTGTTGCTGTTATGAACACAGCAGCGTTAAATTAGAACTAAAAGCAAAACTTTTTTTATACTTTGGATAGAGTAAGGGAGGATAATAACCCCTATTGTTTTTTATTTTGCCATTTGTTTCCCATTATGGACATTTCCCTTCACTTCATGCCCTACAGTCATAACAGGAAGTAAGAGGAAATCTCCTGCAAAGTGATAAAAATCCCTGATTATAACCAGGGTCCTTGGAACTAGTATCCCCAATGGAAGATTTTCCAATGAATACGGTTCTGGGGATAATCCAACATTTGGGTTCTTCGTACATAACTCCATCCAGGCCACGCACCCCAACATGCTTCGCCCCACCCACGGGGCTTAGTCATGGAGGGATCCCTAATCAGGGCGACCTCCTAGCCTGACCTGCGCCCTCAGGGGAAAACACTGAATGGGGGACATAGATGCCAGAGCGGAGACCCCCCAATGTCGGTTTAGGTTCACAGTAAGTACGTACATTATCACTAAAGCATAAGACTTTATGTGATAATGGCAAGCAATAAAAATAGAAAAGGTGAATCTCCCTAACTGGGACACAGACAGCATAAAAAAGTCCTGACAGGTGTTCCAATCCCTCTTCATTTTACCCCCTCCCTCCAAAAAAAGTTTTGCCTTTAGTTATACTTTTAAAACCCGACTCTAAGCAATTATGGGAGTCAAACATGTAAAAATCTAGAATGGGTGGTTATTCAGCAATGCAAAATTAATAAAAAAATTGAGTTCTGCAGTGTTAAAGGATAAGTTCACATTTGGGAGCAGGTTACATTTTACACCCAATGTTTTTCAAGCTCCCACCATGGGAAAAAACGTAATAAATGCACACTTTTATCTGCAGAAATATGTACATTTATTATTTTTCCCCAAAAGGTGATCTTAGCCTTTAAGACCTGCTCTATACCATTAATATTTTTCTATGCACCTTAAAGACTTAACATATTATTGCAAACAAGGAACTTATAAATGAAGACTAGAGCGGAGATAGTACAATCAATGACTTTTCACCCAAACTGGTGAAGTAACAAAAATAAACTACAAGGTGACCGATGTAACAACAATGACTGAGGCCTGCCCAAGCTTGGACCACAAACTGTATGTAGAAACCCTATTTGATATTGGTAGAGCAACCAATAAATTCTAATGTTGGTAGCCATATCAATCAAGTGTAAAGCAGGATTCCTTCTATATGCTATACGTTTTGAAATTACCAATCAATAAATATATCACTATTAATATGTTCACCTAAAGAAATATGAGTAGAGAACCCAAAAAAATAGGTAAAATGTTGTATGGGGCGAGAGGCGTGTCCTGATGTGATCAGCGGCGGACGTGTCAAAGGGGAGCTCCGGGTTTTCTACATCCCATCCGATGCCATCCTTGCAGCCTATAGTGGAATCAGCATCTACCTGCCTGCCAGCGGGTCCCCCTCGATCCTCTGGAGCATTCTGAGTCAGAAATTGTACAGCAGCTCTGCCAGGGGACATCTGCCCAGCACTGCTCCTCTCGTCCGCGGCCGCCGCCATCTTGCCGTCCCGGCGTCTTCCCGGACGGACGACTCCGGGCCTGACTGAAGGTAAGGAGGGTCATCCACTCTCCCCTGCCTGTCCATCCGCCCATCTAGTGGGGCCCGGAGGCCTGTCTGGCCGTTGGGGACGTCCGTGGAGGCCGTGGTCCCGCCCGGCCGGGTGCGGCCTAGTGCGGCCTGCAAAGCACCGCTGTCTCCTGAGCCGCGGCCCCGCGAGTGCTTCCGGAGCTCGGATCCATGGCTTCCATCCCTCCGCCCTGTCCTATCTGCCCACCGCTGCCTTGGCCTAGTGTGCCGCCCATCTAGTGAGGCCCGGAGGCCTGTCTGGCCATTGGGGACATCCGTGGAAGCCGTGGTCCCGCCCGGCCGGGTGCGGCCTGCAAAGCACCGCTGTTTCCTGAGCCGCGGCCCCGCGAGTGCTTCCGGAGCTCGGATCCTTGGCTCCCACCCCTCCGCCCTGTCCTCTCTGCCCACCGCTGCCTTGGCCTAGAGTGCTGCCCTGCAAGAACTGTGACTGCTGCTGAGGTGGCCTGGATGATAGATCCTGGAGTCCTCTGCTGCCTGCCTGCCCATACTATACTGCTCTGAGCCACCCTCACCCCTGTACCTCCAGCCTCACATCCTCCCTAACTGTCAGCCGGGTGTTGGCTGCTGAGTGACGGGTGCCTGGAGACCCCCTGTGTTCTGATCACTGCGGCCAGTCTGGCTGGGCTCTCATTGCTTCCTAAAGCCTCCTCTGAGCACGGCTGCAAATCCTACCCCTGTGTGACCTGCCAGATGCCCTCCTCCTCTAAGAAAGGCAAGGGGAGCTCTAAAGCCACAAGGGCCCACACACCCCTCCGGGTACCACCGCCATCTTCCCCGCACACGGATCCCGTCCTGGTCGGGCGAATCCGGGCCTTGCTAGCCGAACTAGACATGGATCCCAGCGAGGCCCCGGAGGTGGAGGGGGTGGCCCCGTCATCTCATGACAACACGGCCATAATCCTTGCTGCGATCGAGCAGAGTAGGACTTCGCTACTGGTACGCATCGACCACCTTGCTGAGGAGTGCAATTTCATACGGAATGATCTAGACAAGATAAGGGGGAGGATGTTTGAGACAGAATCAAGAGTGTCGGCCACGGAGGATCTAACGGCCAATCACTCCACCTCCATTGCTGAGCTACAACGCACAGTACAGTCCCTTGTCGCAAAGTCGGATGACGCAGAAAATAGGCTGCGACGCAACAATGTCAGAGTCCTCGGTCTGCCTGAGGGAGAAGAGGGGGACCACCCTGCTGTATTTGCGGAGGAGTTTTTCAAAAATTTACTCGACTTGACGGATGTTCCCCCTACCTATGTTGTTGAAAGGGCCCACCGAGTGCCTACGGGCAGAGCCATTCCGGGGAATATCCCCAGACCTTTCCTGGTCCGCTTCCTCAATTACCGGGACAGGGACAGGATCCTCTCTGAGGCCCGCAGACACGCCGCACTCAAATACGGCAACGCCTCAGTTCTCCTTTTCCCCGACTTCTCGGCAGAGTTGCAGAGGAGGAGAAAGACCTTCAATGACGTCCGCAGACGGCTCACAGACAAGAACATTAAATATGGAATGCTATACCCAAGCCGCCTGCGTGTCCAACATGGTGGAGAGGTCCGCTTCTTCGACAACCCTGCGGATGCTGATAGCTGGTTGACCACCCTGCAATGAAAGATTCCTCCCACCGATCTATTAGATGCCTGATTCTTTCACATCCTGGTTTGCTCTATCCTACTCAACTTCCTGCAAGCCCCGGAGTTACCCCAAAGTACCTCTACAAGTGAAACACAGCCGACCCCCCCTGTTTTGTTTGGTTTTGTTGTTTGCTTCCAAGTGAAGGACCAGGAGACCTACCTCTACCTGGGGCAGCTCGCTTCTTGAGGGGACTGCTCCGCTGTTCCAGAGGGCCGGTCTCCTCCCACTGTAATGGGATGCAAGTTCCCTCACTCTCGCCTAATGTTCTAGGTTGAACTCACACTGAGGTTATCTCAGAGACTTTGAGCCTCCAGAAGGCGACATCTACAATCAAGTTTAGGGTAAGAAACTGCCTCGGCGAAAGTTGGGGATATGCCAGGCGGTAGGGCGTTATTTGTACTGTTTGTAAGTTTCCACACCTGCTCGGGTTCTACACTATTTTCCTTGCTGGACTATGCTGTCATCATCTTGATACTTCTCTGGGTCACATACTATTTTCTATTTTTTCACTTTATGTTCTCTCCAGTTCCACTAGATTGCTACACCCTGGACTACCTCTGCAGCGGGCCTATGGCCAGGATATTACTGGGTATGGGTCTTTTATGATCCTAATGTCATCAAAATTCTCTACTTCAAATGGGTATAGATTTAAGGCTGATATCTTGGAATGTTAGGGGCTTGAATGACAAGATAAAAAGATCATTAGTATTTAAATTTCTGAAATCCCACAAACCTCACATTTTGTTTCTCCAGGAAACCCACCTGACGGGCAACAAAATCCTAGCACTCCGGCGGGCATGGGTCAAACAAGGGTTTCATGCCACATATTCCTCCTACGCGAGGGGCGTGACTGTCCTGTTGAACAAGTCACTCCCCTGCACAGTGGAACAGGTCTTCACGGACCCTGGGGGAAGATACATCATCCTTATCCTCGAAATGTATGCCCAACGCTGGGCAATAATTAATGTATATGTCCCCCCTCCATTTAATTCCTCCATCCTGTACACGGTCCTTACAAAAATAGCCCCCCTACGGGTCCATAATATTCTAGTCGGAGGGGATTTCAACGCCATCCTTGACCACAACAAAGATACTACTAACCCCCTTAGGACTGCCCCCCCCCGATTTGGAGCTCTGGGCAGACACCTTTGGTCTCCAAGAGCTCTGGCGGTGGAAGCATCCGGAGGAGAGGACATATTCATATATCTCAGCATCACATAGGTCGGGATCCCGCATAGACTTCATGTTCGGGTCGGCTTCTGCACTGTCCCAAGTCAGAACAGTCTCCTATCTCCCGGCAGGTCTTTCAGATCACTCACCGCTAGAGCTTGGCTTGGGTCTGGGCGCCCCCCGCGAGCCGGGATGCTGGAAACTGGCGTCCCATTGGATAGCCAACCCACAAGTCCAGGAGCTGGTGGAGCCCAGGCTCAGGGAATACTGGCAGACAAATGAGGGATCGGCTTCCCTTGACGTGGTCTGGGAGGCGGGCAAGGCTCATGCCAGAGGAGAATACATCTCTTCCATCAAGGCAGTGAGATCCGGCTTTGCGTTACAGACCACTCAACTGGAACAGAGCGAAGGGGCGGCACTGGATCTTTTCACGAAGCATCCAACGCCTGAAAATTATTCTACCCTAGCACAAACGAGAAGAGATCTGAAGCTCCACTACACCTCGCTGGTACACTCAGATGCGCGAAAGCTTGTAGCCAAGCTTTTCGAGTCAGGGGACAAGAACGGGGAACTACTGGCCAACCTTGTAGCAGAACCTACGCTCCAAACAGTAATCCCTAGACTTCAGACTTCCACTGGTTGCCAGGTTACGGACCCCGAAGGTATACTGCGGGAATTCCATCGTTTCTATAGCAACCTGTATGACGACCCATTCTCTGGCTCAGCTGCTGCTGGGCTAGAGGAACTGGGGGGAAATACTTTGCCTCTCCTCTCCGAGGAGGACAGGATAGCGTTAGACAAGCCGTTAACACGTCTGGAAATAGAGGCAGCAATATACTCCTTGCCCAACAATAAATCCCCGGGCCCGGATGGTCTACCTGGGGACTGGTACAAAACTAACGCTACTTTACTGGTCCCTAAATTAAATCAGCTATACACAGACTGCCTGGAATCCGATAGGCTACCAGACAGCATGCACCAGGCGCATATAGTGCTGCTGCCCAAGCCAGGGAAGGACCCCACCTGTTGCTCATCCTATAGACCCATCTCGTTGCTGAACTACGATCTTAAGATACTCACAAAAGTGCTAGCCAATAGACTCATGAAGGTTTTACCATCCCTAGTCAACATAGATCAGACAGGCTTTATGCCGGGCAAGTCCACGGACATTAACCTTAGACGAGTCTTTACCCATCTCCAGCTCCCACCCGAAGAGAATGCCTCCCGGGTACTGGTATCCCTCGACATCGAAAAGGCTTTCGATACAGTCAGATGGTCCTATATGATGCAGGTTCTGGAGGGTTTTGGCTTCGGCCCAACTTTCCGGAAATGGATCGGCCTACTATATAGGGCACCCACCGCCCGTATCAAACTGAATGGTGGCCTCTCGCCCTCTTTCCCGATTAGGAGGGGAACAAGACAGGGGTGTCCTCTATCACCTGCATTGTTCGCCCTGGTAATGGAGCCTCTGGCTGAGGCCCTGCGGAGGTCGGGGGAGGTGTCTGGAGTACGGGTCGGCTCGGTGACCGAGAAGCTGGCATTGTATGCCGATGATTTGATTCTCTTCCTCAGGGATCCCGGTCCCTCGCTCGCCGGGGCGCTTCGGCTTCTGGACCGCTTCGCGACTCTCTCTGGCCTCAGAACCAACTGGAGCAAATCACTAATTCTACCCATAGACCCCGGGGCAAGGAGGCTGAGTGATCCTACTTCGCCTCTACAATGGGCGGATACCATCAGATACCTAGGGATAAATATCTCGTCCAACACTAAAGATTTTTTCAAACTTAACTTGTCCCCGGTGCTGCAGTGGTGTAAACTAAAACTGAAGGCTTGGTCAAACCTCCCACTATCTCTGATAGGGAGAATTAATTTAATAAAAATGAAACTACTCCCGGTCTTGCTGTACATCTTACGGCACTCTCCGGTATGGATCCCCAAGTCTCTTCTCCAGCAACTAGACTCCTCAGTAGCTTCCTTCTTGTGGCAATCACACCCGGCCAGATTTAGTAAAAAGATTTTGTGTAGACCATGGACACAGGGGGGACTTGCCTGCCCAGACTTTCACACCTACTATCTAGCAGCAATGCTCACCCATGCACATAACTGGCTGGTTTCGGATGACACCAATGCGTCAGTTGTCCTGGAGGCGGCACACCTAGGATCTTTTGAGGCCCTCCGCAACGCACTCTATAGGGGGTCGGAGGGCTCTGCGGTACCCTCGACCCTAGCTATGAAAGCGATCATTAAGGCACGGCACACGGTAGTGATTAAACCTAACATGGCAAAGGCCAGATGGTCCCCCAACACACCACTTTGGTGCAATCCGAGGCTCAGGGAGTTCCACTCTTTGCAGGATCCGGGTCTGTGGGCCGGCAAGGGCATCAAGTATTTGAGGGATATCTGCGATGAGCTGGGGCTATTTACATTCGATAGGTTGAAGAATAAATTCCAGCTTCCGAACTCTTTCTTTTTCAGGTTCCTGCAGCTCCGCCACGCCTTCAATTCGCAATTCAAGTCGGTTCAGCTTCGGCTGGAGCTTGACACCCTGGAGATTCTCCTGGATGATGCCGAGCTCTCAAAACCCCTATCCCGGATCTATCGAGCACTCCTGCCGTCCATTCAGGAGGGTCTGGATGGTCTGCGTGGTTTGTGGCGGGCGGAGGTGCAGGAGCTGGACAGCGAAGACTGGGAAGATATGTGGGACTACCCATTTCAGCCGCTGGTGGCTACCAGGGACAAACTGATCCAATTCAAAATCCTCCACAGGATCTATTACACACCCCAACGCCTCCACCGCATATACCCGGCCCTGTCAGCTAACTGCTGGAGATGCTCTGATACTCCTGCAGATTTCACACACATATTCTGGGACTGCCTACAGATTCGGGACTATTGGCGGGAGGTAACGCAATTTATCCACAGCCTAACTACCATTTCTATTCCCCTGACAATTAGTGTATGCCTCCTTGGCCTGGTGGGGCAACTGGCACTTGCCAAAGCCCCACGTACCCTAATAGGTATCCTCCTGTTTTATGCAAGGAAAGCCATAGTACTGAAGTGGAAGTCAACCACCCCCCCCCACCCTGACCTCATGGAAACATCTAGTCAACACAGTGGTGCCCCTCTATAAAGCGACGTATCTGTCTCGTGGATGCCCCAAAAAATATGAAAAAGTCTGGCATCTGTGGACTGATTCAGAGTCCACAACAGATGACCGACCTCAAGAGGAGTAACTCGTAAGATCTCCTCTGTACTCATCAGTCCTGATAGGAGCTAAGGTCAGTAATCTGAATAAATAAATGGAGGTGCAAGCATCGCTCAAATTAATAGCACCTACCCCTGCATGCTCCTGATAAGCCCAACCCAGACATCTAGGAACAAGTAGAGGTCCCGCAAGGAATAATAACTCCTGCTGTAATCCTACCATGTGTACCCCGAGAGGTGTCCCTGTTAAGTTAGCTAGATATATTTAATGCTAAGATGTGTTGATAAGTTGTCCTCTGGTTTTTTTTTTTTTTTTCTTTTATGTGCACGTGGTTATGTGCAAGGATTGGCCGGGGTATGCCCCAAAGGCCCTGTTTTGTATCTCAAAAACGCAAAAACTTCAATAAAGAGAATTAAAAAAAAAAAATAAAATGTTGTATGGGGTTTCGCATTTTATGGTTTTATGTATACAGTATAATTCAAGTGCAAATGTTTCTTTAATATTAACCCTGTCTCCTTCATTCATTGTCATGGAGTCACAGGAATAGGACGTGAGATGAAACCTTCCCATTGGAGACACAGACATCAATAAAAACTGACAGAGCTTGTAAATGTTTCCTTGCTCCAATCAAGACTAAAGCCCCGTACACACGGTCGGACTTCCATCGGACTTTTCCGTGGTTTTTTGTCCGAACAGAGTTGGTCGGGAACACCCATAGCATACACACGCTCTGACTTTTCTGCAAACTTTCCCAAAACTTTTTGCAACATCACGTGCTTTTTCTGCTCTTTTCTGCTCTTTACCGCCACCCTTTGGTCAACTTCTGCTATTGTTGGTTGATTTTAACATTAATTGTTTTGTCCATCGGACAAAAGTCCGATGGTTTTCTGTACACACGGTCAGACTTTGCTCCATCGGACTTTTGTTGGGCAAAAGTTTGTCCGTTTGCAGACCCAACTTTTGTCCGATGAAAATAAGAAAAAAGCAAAAAAAAAGTTTGTCCGGTGGAGCATACACACGGTCGGATTGTTGGTCCAACTTGCTCAAAATGAAGTTTGTTGGCCAAAAGTCCGACCGTGTGTACGGGGCTTTACAAAAACAAAAGTTTTTCCTGGAGTCCTGTAATCTAGACAAGCCTTTTTCAACCAGGGTGCCTTGAGGTTTTTTCAGGGGTGCCTTGGCAAAATGCCCAAAAATGGATCAAAAATTGTATACAAGCCAGCAGGTGCATGAAGCCTGCCTTGTAGTTACACAAAGCCACGTTTTTTCATTATGCACCATTATGACTTTCTAGACCCTGGCATCCTAACAACCAAAGATGTCATCAGTTAATAAGGAGAATGTCAGTCGCTTCCACAGCATCTTTGTTTGACCCTCCTGTGCCCCTCTCCCTCAGCACTGGGGTGACATTAGCTGACTGATGGAGAGAAATTGAGGGAGAAAAGAAACATTGGAATACTAGTCAGAACCAGTGTGCAAAAGTGTATTTGCTTTAGAAATTATAAATCAACTCTAACATCTAAGTGTGGATGTTGCTGCATTTTGTAAAGCTATTAGAATCATTTTTTACATTCTAGAGTGAAGTGCCTCAAAACTGTCCACAATTTTAAAGGGTGCCTTGGGGTTGTCTAGAATTTTAAAGGGTACCTTGACTGAAAAAAGGTTGAGAAACACTGATCTAGATTTTGCCTTCAATAATCCTGTGTTAGTGGGTAATTTACTAAAACTGGAGAGTGCAAAATCTGGTGCAGCTGTGCATGGTAGCCAATCAGCTTCTAACTTCAACTTGTTTATTTAAGCTTTGACTAAAATACCTGGAACCTGATTGGTTTATATGCACCAGATTTTGCACTGTCCAGTTTTAGAAAATCAACTACACTGTGTAGTCCAGGACAGAAGACCAGTCTCTTGTTTTATCTTTAAATCTCCCCGTGTAGATTTGAGTACAAGGTAATGTAGCGGGTATGTACTTTCCCGGGTGTAAATTTGAACTTGGCAGAGACATCAGTGATGTGTAATTCCCTGCAGCCCAGCAGGTGGCGCTGTCGCCCTGGGCTGCGGTTGAATCATTGCTGTGTGCCGGGCTTCCTTTTTGTCCTCCCTCGGCAGCGGTATGGTGGCGCGGGGAACCCGCCGTGCTTGCTAGGAGAGGGTATAAAGGGGCCGGCCATCTTTGTCACGGGGTCGAGTCCCTGGCACCTTCAGCCTGTGGGCGGTGGTTCGTGTCGGTCCTCTAGGCGGCCTAGGCCTAGAGGACAGCCGGAGGTCGTGTTCCATCCCAGGCACCTTTAGCCTGGGGTGAGGTACTCGGATGGAGGTCTGGAGCTCAGTGCCCAACACTGAGTTCCGCGAGGGAAGGAGATCCTAGGGTACCCAGGGATTGGGTACCCAAATCCGGAAGGCGTAATGGACCAGGGGGAGCTCCTCACTCGAAGACCTGGTGCAGCATATTGCCAGTGACGGGTGAGTCTCTCATCGGAAATCCGTCTGGAGGGAAATCCCCCCTCGCTCGGGGACCGCAACTCACTTTCAGGGAGGAAAGTGGAGAACACATTGTGTCTGGGCCTGTTCACATCCACACCTTCTTTTCTGTTCTGTTTCTACAAGGGAGTTCAACTGATTGTGTTCATTCGAGAAGAATAAAGGAGTGTTGAACTTTAATGGTGTGGGGCTCATTTCCTGACAGACATTGTTCAAGGTAACTCTCGGTGGAGGCTCCAGGTGCGCAACACTGACCCGAAGGTAAAAGAACTTTGCTTACACCACTCTGACACCTGTGGTGAAGGCCAGGCGTGGTGTCCCCGCTCCCTTTCCCTCTGGAGGTACCCCTAGACAAGTGTGAGGGGGTTAGCTCGGCAGCGGGTGTGTGTGACCCCCGGGATGGGCTCCCCACACAAAACAGGCCCAGCAAACGGAGGTTGTGGTTTTCAAAATCAAAAAAGGTGCGGTTTATTTTCTATTTACAGTGACAAAACACAGCAAAGCAAAAGAAACATAACCAAAATAAATCCTGGTCAAGTTGACCTCTGACTAAACATACAGGTTTCCTAACTAACAACTGGGATCAGCCTAGTGCTGTCCTAGTCCCTAAGTCCCTGGTTTTAAATGTCCAAGCAAATAGCCACACAGGCTTTGTCTCACCGCACAGGGGTTCACTCTCCCTAGACAGTCCACACAGGTCTGGTTCCAGGCATGAGCTAACATCTAATGAAGCTGGGAGTTCTTATAGAGGCCTAAATGAGCTGACAAGCTTCAGCTGGCCTCATCAACTCCCTGTCTGTACGACGTCCAGCCCTCTCCCTAGAGGTATGAGTCATCCATGAGCCCACTAGCCTTATACAACTCTCCACCTAGTTGTATAAGTCGGCGTAAAGCCTGAATCTGGGCGAAATATATCTACCCCCCTGGATGCAACCAGGTGACTTTACCTTCCTGCTGTCACACAAGAGACAGACGAGCTGAGAGAGAAGAAAGAGGGGAGTGAGGGGGCCGCTACAGTAACATGCCCCCAAAGTTTCCCCAAATGATTGTGTGAATCTTTAGCCCCTAAACTGGTGGCAATGTCACCACACAGTGCCACCACCTTTGCTCTGCGACAAAGCAATGATTTTCAAACAGAAGAGCAGGATACACCACCATGTCTTATATACTGTGATATAAGATGTTTTTGTATATTGCACACTTTTTAGATTTACCCTAAAATGCCATAAATAAAAAATGCTTCAGATGTTTAATTTTAAAAATCACCTAAATCATGTTTAAATATCTCATGGCACTTAGTGATCTGCGTCGAGCAAGAGAACAGACACATATGCAATTATTTGTAACAAAGGACAAAAGACTTCTTTGTGAATAATAACATTTAATGGAACCAATTACATTTTCAGCTAAAGGTGAATCAAGTTAATGTTATAACAGTCAAGCATTCCCACAAAAGCTTACAGGATTACTAATGTTGCATTTTGTGATTTTCACAGCACAAGTGATGCAGCAGATGCAATCTTTTGTAGCATTCTTGTTGCAAGAATAATTTATTGCACCTAATTTATAAAAGGGAGAGGAGTATTTTTACGCTCAAAGAGAATTTTCAGCCTCAAGTCCAATCGTTGTCAAAAGTTTGTAGAATTCACCTCCTTAACATCTCTAAAATTCGCCCCTTTTTAACAAATGAAACCACCAGACTCCTCATTCACTCCCTCGTTATCTCTCGCCTTGAATATTGCAACTCCCTTCTTATTGGCCTGCCTCTTCATAGGCTATCCCCTCTTCAGTCTATCATGACATATGCTGCCAGACATATCCACCTTACCAACCGCTCAGTGTCTGCCAACCCTCTCCTCCAATCCCTACACTGGCTCCCGATCACCCAGCAAATTTAATTCAAAATACTAACTCTGCCCAGAGTGACATCACCAATCTTGTCTCCAAACATATCCCAAACCGTCCTCTCCACTCTTCTCAAGACCTAATACTGTCAAGCTCTCTCGTCTCCTCCTCCCATGCTTGTCTCCAGGATTTCTCCAGAGCCTCTCCCATTCTCTGGAACTCACTACCTCAACCTGTCCGGCTATCCCATACTCTTGCTACCTTCAGGCGATCCCTGAAAACTCACCTCTTCAGGGAAGCCTATCACGTCTCCAATGAATCTTTTACCACTTCCATCAGCTCATTCCCCACAGTTACAACCTTTTGTACAGCCTGCCCCACCCTATTAGATTGTAAGCTCTTCTGAGCAGGGCCCTCTTAATCCTCTTGTATTTTATTGTAACTGTATTGTCTACCTTTTATATTGTAAAGTGCTGCGTAAACTGTTGGCGCTATATAAATCCTGTACAATAATAATAATAATAATTTTCATAATTTTTTTTAACCACTTGCCTACCGCCGCATGTACATATACTTCGGCAGAATGGCACGGCTGCGCAAAGCAATGTACCTGTACGCGAATGCATGTGCCTCCATTGTGGGGACACTCATAGTTAGTGTAGGACCACAGATTCCAGGGTTGCCTTGACGCGGCTCTGTGGTTCACGCATGCGTTTGCAAATGCGTGCGAACAAAACCCCTGTTTTTAACGCATACTGTTAGACAGGTTAATTGGTTGTCTGCGAGCTGGTCGGTAAGTAGGCTTGTTTTTTTCCTGGGCATTCATCAGGCTTTTGTTGTTACCTGTACGCGAGCGTGCCCGCGGGTCCCGCGGACTCGATGTCTGCTGGGTGCCTGCAATCGTTCCACGGAGGGGCAGAACGGGCAGATGTAAACAAGGCATTTCCCTGTTCTGTCTAGTGACAGGACAGAGATCTACTGCTCCCTGTGATCGGGAGCAGTGATCTCTGTCATGTCACTGGTAGCCCATCCCCCCCACAGTTAGAATCACTCCCTAGGACACACTTAACCCCTTGATCGACCCCTAGTGTTTAACCCCTTCCCTGCCAGTGTCATTTACACAGTAATCAGTGCATTTTTATAGCACTGATCGGCATATAAATGACAATGGTCCCAAAATAGGGTCAAAAGTGTCTGATGTGTCCGCCATAATGTCGCAGTTCCAAAAAAATAGCAGATCGCCGCCATTACTAGTAAAAAAAATAATAATAAAAATGCCATAAAACTATCCCCTATTTTGTAGACGCTATAACTTTTGCGCAAACCAATCAATATACGCTTATTGCATTTTTTTTTACCATAAATATGTAGAAGAATATATATCGGCCTAAACTGACAAAGAAATTAGTTTTTTATAGATTTTTTTGGGATATTTATTATAGCAAAAAGTTGAAAATATTGCTCTATTTTCAAAATTGTCACACTTTTTTGTTTATAGCGCAAAAAATAAAAACCGCAGAGGTGATCAAATACCACCAGAAGAAAGCTCTATTTGTGGGAAAAAAAGGACATAAATTTTGTTTGAATACAATGTCGCACGACCGCGCAATTGTCAGTTAAAGCGATGCAGTGCTGAATCGCAAAAAGTGCTCTGGTCAGGAAGGGGGTAAATTCTTCTGGGGCTGAAGTGGTTAAACGGGTAAACTTTCACTTACCAACTTGAAAATTCAGTTTGCAAAGAATACCCAATCATTTGCAAGGAAAACGTAAAAACAAGATTTTCATTTTACACGTGATTGTATGATTGTCAGCACAGTTTCCCCTTATTCACTAAGCTAAGTGAAAATTGCCTAAGCAAAGAGCTAATCAATTTAGCTTAGTGAAGTTGTACTGGCTTCAATCATCCAATCACATTCAAGCAAAACTTTTTTTTTTCCCCTCAGTTTAGGCCGATACGTATTCTTCTACATATTTTTGGTAAAAGAAAAACGCAATAAGCGTTTGATTGGTTTGGGCAGAAGTTATAGCGTCTACAAAATAGGGGATAGTTTTATGGCATTTTTATTAATATTTTTTTTTTACTAGTAATGGCGGCGATCAGCGATTTTTATCGTGACTGCGACATTATGGCGGACACATCAGACACTTTTGACACATTTTTGGGACCATTGTCATTTTTACAGCGATCAGTGCTATACATATGCACGGATTACTGTGAAAATGACACTGGCAGTGAAGGGGTTAACCTCTAGTTGGCGCTGTAGGGGTTAAGTGTGACCTATTGAGTGATTCTTACTGTAGGGGGCGTGGCTTGACGTGTGACATCACTGATCGTCGTTCCCTATGACAGGGAACAGACGATCACTGACATGCCACTAGGAAGAACGGGGAAAGGTTTGTTTACACTTACCTCTCCCCGTTCTTCAGCTCTGTGACCCGATCGCGGGACACCGGCGGCGATCGGGTCCGCAGGTCCCACGGGCGCGGTCATGGAGCTTCGGATGGCATGCTCGCGACCCACGGCTGGGTTCTTAAAGGGGACGTACCTGTACGCCCTTGTGCCTGTCCGTGCCATTCTGTCGACGTATATCGTCGTGCGGCGGTCCTTATGTGGTTAAAGCTCCAATGCGACTGTATGAACAAGGAATGCACAAGGTTGGGCAAAGATAAAAAAAACTTAGGGTGCATAAATCTTTCAGAATTGAATATAAAATCACAATGAAATATAAAGTGCAGAAAAATAATTGACCAGCATTTTAGCACTGATGTGATTAATGGACTAAAATGAATTAGCAAAGGTAATGATCCTGCCTCACTGGGTTTTCGCCACTTATCTAATCAAACTTATCTAACAAGCCAATGGGTAGTAGCTATAATACGCAAAGCACAGTAACCCATAGCAACCAAAACTGTTATATTTTTCCAATGGTCAGATGAATGAAAGATGATTGCTGATTGGTTAGTATGGGTTACAGAACTTTTCAAACTGTTATGGATCAATGCCAAATACAGTAACCCTTAGCACTCAATCAGAACACAACGTTTAGACATTTCTAGCAGTCAGAAAAATGAAAAGTTTTGCCTAAAGTGGTCATTGCGGGCTACTACTTTTATTATTGTGCGTCATCTTATTAAATAAGCCTGAATGTGAGCTAAGAAAGCAGCATCCTAGATAAATAATGGCAGTCTGAATGCCAGCACTTCAAGAGCTTCTTTCACTTACTGAAATTGTAAACTGTCCTGAATACATATTACCGCTCATGAAATCTGAACAGAGTCTGTGTGTAAGCATCGTTTCAAATACCATTTGAGATATGTAAACACAGACAAGGGTGCAACCGTCTTAATGCATAATGCAAAAGGCAACAGCGACTGGAAATACCAGCAGGGACAATGCTACTGATTTCAACAAGATGGACACTGTTGTTATGGTCACTAATCTCTGACCTACTTAAAACGAGTTCATTTTAAAAAGCTACTGATTCAGACAGCTACTTATGGGTTTGTCACTGAATGACTGCAAAACCAAGATCATCTCCAAACATCATCCACTAACTGACTAAACTAAAATCAACCTACATACATCAGTGGCCATTAATGGACTGCTATAGTAAATATTTCTTCCTAACTACTGGGTACCATATAGAAAATATTTTAGCATGCATACACACATGTGCTACTACAGTTTAATAGGAGGAAAAAGTTACAAAACATAATTTATCTTTAATAGTAACAGTTGTCATTTAATATAAAATAAGGGGAATGATCTAGATATTTTTCTTTATTTCTAAATATGAGATTTGATATATTCAATGCCAGAACTATGGGGCCACTTTCACACTGAGGTGTTTTACAGGCACTTTTGCGCTAAAAATAGCACCTGAAAAGCGCCTGTAAACTGCCTCTTCTGCAGCCCCAGTGTGAAAGATGGAGTGCTTTCACACTGGAGTGGTGCGCTTGCAGGACAGGAAAAAAAGTCCTGCAAGCAGCATCTTTGGGGCGGTGCGGGAGCGCTGTATTTAGCACTCCTAAACCCCCCTGCCATTGAAATCAAAAGCCCGCACTGCCGAAGCACCTGCAAAGTACTTTGGCAGTGGCGCTTTGCGGGCACTTTTAACCCTTTTTTAACCACTAGCAGGGGTTAAAAGTGCCCAGCTAGCACCCGAAAAGCGCAGATAAAACAATGGTAATTTTAGCGGCGCTTTACAGCTAACATGGCCAGTGCCTCAGCGTGAAAGTGCCCTAACTGTTGACAAGAAAAATTTGAAGAATATCCACCATGGCCATTCAAGATAATATAACAGTTTCTCTTAATATTCTACCTCCTCTGCTGTAGACTTTCCTGAAGCTTCCCCACTGCCCCAACCCCTACCAGAGCCGTGGGTAAGGCAGGCCATACATGGTTCGAATCTCAGCCAGTTCAGCAGGAACCGGCCGAGAATCTAACCATTAATAGGCAGGCTGAATATACCAAGTTGATTGATCGATCAACCAGCCTGCAGGATTCGCTTACAATTATCGCAAGCGGCTGCTGTAGCCAATAGCAAAAATCACTGTCTTCTCCCGATGTGGATGGCTTTCCCCGCCCTCCCCCACTGGTAAAAGACAATGGCCCGCAGTAGGGATTCCCCCATCAACACTGTCTGTATTGATGGGGGAATCCTGCGAATTTCTTTTGCTGGAAAGAAATTTGCTCTGTGTAGCCAGCCTTAGTGTCAGAGCTTATATAGAACTAAGGACCTCTCTATGCTACCAATGTGACAGTACCAATGTGAAAGGCCCAGGGCTTGTTTTCAGTGGGAACACAGTTCTGGCACCTCCTGCCCCAACAGTTTGAAAATTATCCAACAGTCGGGAACAATTCAGCCGGTGACTTTTGTGTGAGTCCATGCATTTAGCATAATCCAGGTGACACTTGTGCTCCCCCTCAAGATACCCTACTCACCATGAAACCCCTGCAGGGGTACACAGCATGTAGGTGAGTGGTTTGATGGCTTGGGATGGTGTGATGTATCTCTCCTGGTCCTGGGGTTCCTGTGCGTCCCTGGGCTGACTGTACCGGCGTATGGTAGTGTTCCTCAGGATGAAAGAACAGGAGCCACCATAGCGTAATCCAGTTTTATTTAAAAAATAGTAAAACATCCAAGGTAAAAGACATCCGAGATAAAGTATAAAGCAAAGCAAAAATCTAATAGCCTTCGCTGCCTAGGGCTGCAGAAGGTAGGAGATTTGAAAGTCCCGCACTTAGTCCCTGGGTCTATCTGAGCAGCGGTGTGTAGTGGCGTGCGTTCCACCGCTCAGAACCAAGCAACCGGAAGTGACGTATCGGTGTGAGAGGACCAATCAACTGACGCGTTTCGTCATGTGACTTCTGAGGTGACCAGAAGTCACATGACGAAACGAGTCAGTTGATTGGTCCTCTCACGCCGATACGTCACTTCCGGTTCCTTGGTTCTGAGCGGTGGAACGCACGCCACTACACACCGCTGCTCGGATAGACCCAGGGACTAAGTGCGGGACTTTCAAATCTCCTACCTTCTGCAGCCCTAGGCAGTGAAGGCTATTAGATTTTTGCTTTGCTTTATACTTTATCTCGGATGTCTTTTACCTTGGAGGTTTTACTATTTTTTAAATAAAACTGGATTACGCTATGGTGGCTCCTGTTCTTTCATCCTGAGGAACACTACCATACGCTGGTACAGTCAGCCCAGGGACGCACAGGAACCCCAGGACCAGGAGAGATACATCACACCATCCCAATCCATTAAACCACTCATCTTCTGGTGAGTAGGGTATCTTGAGGGGGAGCACAAGTGTCACCTGGATTATGCTAAATGCATGGACTCACACAAAATTCACCTGCTGAATTGTTCCCGATTGGATAATTTTCAAACTGTTGAGACAAAATATATACCTTATCGTATGAATGATCTGGATCTCCATACACAGTTGTATGGTGGACTCTTGAAACTTTAACATTGGGAATTTCACATTTCTCACCTAATTGTCTATTTTATTTTATTTTGTTTAATACTGGGAATTTTATTCCTTTTCCTTTCTTCACTTGATTGTTCACTATATCATTTTTTATGCACTACAATAGTTTATTATACTATTGACCGTTGATTGGCCAAATTAAGCACGGGGGTCTTTCACCCCCCTTTTTTCTGTCACCCTAACAGTGGCCTAAAAATATATGTACTCATGCACTTAGCACTTTGTAACTCACACACATGATATACCATCAACTTACCCATAACATAAAATACCTGGGGTCAGGGAGAGGTAATTGCTGACCCTTCCACTACTATTTTTGGACATTTGGTAACAATTCCAATTGTTCTAGTACGTTATCTGGTTTCATACGGAATTTCATTCTCACTTATATAACCTTTACCCTCTTACTTGGGAGCGCCACATACCCCACACATATATCAACCATTTCTTATAGCCCTTGTGTACAGGGGCCTTACGGGGAGGCAGCAGCCCAATACCTTTAGTCCTAAGCGCAGGTTCCTTTTTATTATATATTCATTGGAGACTAATACCTGCTGTCCTAAAGCACAGAGAAAAATTTGAGACATTCACTCCAAACACCAGTAGCACACCAGGCAGAAGGGAGGTTCTTGGCACATGGCAGGGACTCACAATAAGAACACACTTTTGGCATTCCTGTGTGTTAGGACAATATTGTCTTGCACTACTTTCTATTTCAATTCCTTATTACTTTAGATAGTGTTGCCATAAATGATCCAATAACTGCAAGTAATGTATTTAAAGTGGAAGTAAACCCCCCCTATCGTTTTCAGCCAAGGAAGCTGCCATCTTGGCCTCTGTTTAATCTTCAACTGCCATGATGCTGCACATGTGATCATTTATGGCACCTGCCATTGGATGGTTTGACAGTTTGGTTGAGAGCACAGCCAATGTGTCAGTTAGCATTTCCGGCATGCCGGGAATGTAACCGTTTTTTGAAACTGTTAAATCGATGGGTTTACTTCCACTTTAATACAGGCATCATTCTACAATGGTGAACTTCAGAAGTGTTCATTATCATATATGGACATCTCTAATATGTTGTATGTATGAGAGGTTATCATGTGGAAAATATTCAAGTACCTGTTTTCAGATGCATTTACACTAGATATCAGCTTTTATGGAATAGCAAAAACCTAAAAAAGTTAATACTCAGTCCTTTTTCTCACTAGAAACGGAAATTAGTCTTGTGTAACACATGTTGCTCAGATCCATTTTCCAGTTATTGTTAATACCTGCCAACCTGAGCATGTATATTGTGTGTGTAAGTATGGGTTGTTTCAAGGTGATATGCTGAAAGAACAGCTCTCTCCAGGGCTACAGCTAGCCCCACTCCGTATCAGGAGTGCTGACAGCACTCCTGACACAGAGTGCAGCAAGCTGGCATTCAAAGTGACAGCAGAGTACTGCTCTCTATTCATTTATGTAGGTTGAAGTCTTCATTTATAAATTAGTGCTCTGTGTAATTTGTAAAGAAAAAAATATTTTTAAACAAAAATTTAGCAATTGGTTTAAGTTCAATCTTTTTATGTAATGATGCATTACAAGAAAAACCTTGGCATCAGAAATATAATAATTTTAATGCCTTTAAAAAAGGGACACATTGCAAAATAAAATGTGCACTTTAATTTAGGTCCCAGATGGAAGAACAGATTTTAGTTACTGTAATGTAAGTACCCCCCCTTTGTTTTACTATGCCCATCATGACTAAAACCACCTCTTGCTATCTTATTTGGATTTCCATGAACCAAAAAGGTGGTAAGCCTAGGGCCAGTGACTATACAAATGGATGTGCAAGCACCACCTGTCTAAGCTCTGGGAGGGTAAGACCTTGGGCCTCTTGCCTTGGGTGTCAAAGGACCTTGTCCTGGCTCACATACATGAGCATTTTGATTGTGGCTTGCATGTTTTTATTAAATCCATGGTTAGTCAAGTACATAAACATTTTGGTCGGCAGTGAAACCTCAACACAGTTATGTGGGGACAACAGAACCTCAACAAACCTAAAATATGTGAAGATTGTTAACTATTTCTATAAAGTTTTGCTTTGCTTTCTGCAAATAAGTTGTATGCACATGCACAGATAAAGAGCCATGCACAGGAGCATGTTTACACAAATATAGGGGTGTACAACCATTCACTTTTTTGGCCAGCTGTATGCCCCACCTGTAGAACCTTGGGTGTGGAAAAATGCCAAGAATTTCTATATAATGCATGCAAACATATGTGTGTATGAGACCTAAGAGAGGGTTCCTGATTCACCTAGAGAAGTATCACAGAGCTAGAGCGGGCCCCAGCAATTTTTTCTTATATCAAGATGAAACTAGGGGTATAGAACTGTATAAAGTAGCTGTTGAAAGGCAGGTAAAGTAAATATACTAAATACGAATATATACCAAATGGTATGTTGTGGTTTACACAACTGTGTTGCTATACTGTATTGGTTGCAGATGACTAAACTGAATAATAATTGTATTATCCCTTTTAAGGTTGGGGGAAAATACGTTTAC
The DNA here is from genome assembly GCA_029206835.1 of Rana muscosa. Taxonomy (NCBI): domain Eukaryota; kingdom Metazoa; phylum Chordata; class Amphibia; order Anura; family Ranidae; genus Rana; species Rana muscosa. The sequence continues at coordinate 573,736,871 of CM055117.1, read as the reverse complement.
TACTTTGTCTTTGTTCTGCATAAGTGCTTTCCCCAGAAAAAATAATTAGCAACACTATGCATTCACAAACAGCTGGACGGGACCACCTTTATTGCTGTGACACAGTGAACTGTGCATTTCCATTTATAAGTTCGGTCTTCTTTGGTGTGGTCAGAAATATTGCTTCGTTTGAAAATTCATGACTTCTAAAATAGCTAGTGGTTGGAATCTAAAGATTCTGTAAACTAAGCAAAACATCTAGCCTACACAATAATTTACAGTTCCTAAAATACTAATATAAAAATTGCCAACATCACAGTTTTCAAGGAACAAAAATATAAAAACTGTGTCAGCCTCTTACAAGATTGTAATAGTGTAGAATGTCAGTATGAATAACACTAAGAGCAGGAGTCAATGTTTTACTAGCAGAGAACAATGTTATAAAAGGAGCAGCAGATACAACCGTATCAGGGTGGAGAATTGTACAGGGTTCACCAACAGCTTCTCAAGAGACAATCAAAAGCTCAAAATAAAATTACTTTATGGTGGGATCTCCAGCTTGTAAAATCATTGGGAAAATTAACTTTACCATACAGTACTGGCTTTGCGTTTTCAAGGTATGCTCATGAATTCCAGTTGACTAGACTTAAGAGTATCACTACATGATACTTTTATTTCCCATCTGCTCCATGTGTACTTTTACTTTTCTCAGATTTTTAACAAGAATGCCAGACTCAAGTTAGAATGAAAGCTGAATTGACTAGGCCAACTTGGGAAGGCCTTACAAGGATTCATCTACACTGAGCCAGTTAAAAAAAACAATGAAGAATATTATAGATTAACATAGCAATAATAAAATATAACTTAAAGTGGATGTAAACCCGAATTATTATTTTTTTACTGCCACAATGTATAGTATAAGATTTCCTATCATCTGTGCCCAGTCTTGCCACAAAGAGTTAATCCAGCTCTGAGCAATCCTTTTTTCTTTTTTCAGTGAGCTAAACGGACAAACAGTAGAAAACTTTTGTCCGTTCCTCCCCCTTGCAGTGAATGACAGGTTATTTACATATGTCATGCACTAGCTTTAAACAGGCATTATTTTTTAATTCCCACCCCCACTCATTTTCTGAAGTCATGTGGTTACTTTTCTGGATTTTGACTGGATGTTAGTGATCATAGCAGAAGGAATACACAGGAAAAAATGCAGGTTGACAAGGGGAGTGTAGAGGTGGGCGGGGAGTCTACGGACATCACGACTCCACCCACCGAGCTCCAGACAACAGATCCACCCACAGAATCTGCAGTTTTTCAGGTCTCATAACAGACAGAGGGGAGACATTTGACAGATGAGGATACATGCAGGAGGCATGAATATCCTTATAGATCAGCACTATGGCAGTAGTTTAGAAAGGACGAGAGTGGGTTTACATCCACTTTAAAGTTAGTTAATGATACTGCATATTAAATTATTGCATGTTTCAAACCCTGATGCTTCATGAACTATTCAATAAACTTCAAAATAATGCAAACTAGGAGGGCCCAAAAACATCACACGTGTCTACCTTGCTACTTTCTAGTGCAAACCATTGTAAATAGATGTCTCCCTAAAAGTAAAATTAAACTATAGGTGGCACCTGCTGAGCTGTGTCAGCCCCTGGCTTCTTATATAACTTTTTGACACATCAACAGAAAGAACCCTCTGCCATAATTTCCAACTTTGGCCATATCCATCTGGGGGATCTGTATGTTCCTGCTGACCATTTTGTGTTGCATTAGGGCAGCATGGTGGCCAAGTGGTTAGTTAGCACTTCTGCCTAGTAGCACTAGGGTTGTCCCAAACATGGCACTACCTGCACAGAGTTTGCATGTTCTCTCTGTGCTTGTGTGGATTTCCTCTGGGTAATCCGGTTTCCTCCCACACTCCAAAGACATGCTGGTAGGCTATTTGGCTGCTGTCTAATTAGTCCTAATATGTGTATGCATGGATGTAAGCTAGAGACCTTAGATTGTAAGCTCCTTGAGGGCAGGGACTGATGTGAATGTACAATATATACAGTATGTCACAAAAGTGAGTACACCCCTCACATTTTTGTAAATATTTTATTATATCTTTTCATGTGACAACACTGAAGAAATGACACTTTGCTGCAATGTAAAGTAATGAGTGTACAGCTTGTATAACAGTGTAAATTTGCTGTCCCCTCAAAATAACTCAACACACAGCCATTAATGTCTAAGCCGCTGGCAACAAAAGTGAGTACACCCCTAAGTGAAAATGTCCAAATTGGGTCCAATTAGCCATTTTCCCTTCCGGGTGTCATGTGACTCGTTAGCGTTACAAGATCTCAGGTGTGAATGGAGAGCAGGTGTGTTAAATTTGGTGTTATCGCTCTCATACTCTACTCACTGGAAGTTCAACATGGCCCCTTATGGCAAAGAACTCTCTGAGGATCTGAAAAAAAGAATTGCTGCTCTACATAAAGATGGCCTAGGCTATAAGAAGATTGCCAAGACCCTGAAATTGAGCTGCAGCACGGTTGCCAAGACCATACAGAGGTTTAACAGGACAGGTTCCACTCAGACCAGGCCTCGCCATGGTCGACCAAAGAAGTTGAGTGCACGTGCTCAGCATTATATCCATGGGAAATAGACGTACAGTATGAGTGCTGCCAGCATTGCTGCAGAGGTTGAAGGGGTGGGTGGGGTCAGCCTGTCAGTGCTCAGACCATAGGCCCACACTGCATCAAATTGGTCTGCATGGCTGTCATCCCAGAGGGAAACCTCTTCTAAAGATGATGCACAAGAAAGCCCGTAAACAGTTTACTGAAGACAAGCAGACTAAGTACATGGATTTCTGGAACCATGTCCTGTGGTTTGATGAGACAAAGATAAACTTATTTGGTTCAGATGGTGTCAAGCATGTGCGGCGGCGGTGGCAACTAGGTGAGGAGTACAAAGACAAGCGTCTCTTGCCTACAGTCAAGCATGGTGGTGGGAGTGTCATGGTCTGGGGCTGCATGAGTGCTGCCGGCACTGGGGAGCTACAGTTCATTGAGGAAACCATGAATGCCAACATGTACTGTGACATACTGAAGGAGAGCATGATCCCCTCCCTTCGGAGACTGGGCCGCAGGGCAGTATTCCAACATGATAATGACCCCAAACACACCACCAAGACGACCACTGCCTTGCTAAATAAGCTGAGGGTTAAGGTGTTGGACTGGCCAAGCATGTCTCCTGACCTACACCCTATTGAGCATTTGTGGGGCATCCACAAATGGAAGGTGAAGGCGCGCAAGGACTCCAACATCCACCAGCTCTGTGATGTCATCATGGAGGCTTGGAAGAGGACTCCAGTGGCAACCTGTGAAGCTCTGGGGAACTCCATGCCCAAGAGGGTTAAGGCAGTGATGAAAAATAATGGTTGGTCACACAAAATATTGACACTTTGGGCCCAATTTGGACATTTTCACTTAGGACAGCAAATTTACACTGTTATACAAGCTGTGCACTCACTACTTTACATTGCAGCAAAGTGTAATTTCTTCAGTGTTGTCACATGAAAATAAATAATAAAATATTTACAAAAATGTGAGGGGTGTAATCACTTTTGTGAGATACTGTATATATGTAAAGCGCTGTGTAAATTGATGGTGCTATATAAGTACCTGTATTAAATGATAAATACCGGTAATTATCAACACATACCTTCTCAACAAAATACACAGAAACATTAGCAGGTGTGCAAACTCATTAACTCAAGTGAAGATATCTCATTATTAAAGCCTAAAACTAGTTAGTAAAAAAAACAGTCAGTCAATCTGATGTGTGTCCCTTGTGCTGCTGGCTCCTCATTTAGTTGATATCCTCCTCCTCCTCTGAAACCGCACAACGTTGCAATCTTCTGGCAGGGGTAAAGAGAGCTTAAGGACCCGCCACTTGCACTTATTAAGACTGCCGAGTATGCCTGCCCTTTGCGCGCAACTTCTCCATTCGTAGAAGCTGTGCTATAACTTCTATGAATAAAAAAACTCTCTCTGAATGGAGGATGGTCAAATGAATGAAAGGTCCGCCTTCTCAATTCACAGATTGTTTCGCGTTCATAGAAGCAATAATACAGCTTCTATGAATGGGAGAGGTGGGCGGAATAGCCAGGCATATTTGGCACTCTTGATAAGTGCAAAATACACCTCCCTTGCCTTTAATAACCCCCCACTGCAACAGAAAATTACAGCAGCAGACATAGGGGATGGTTGGATTTTTTTTTTACTAAACTTAGGCTTTACCATAAAAGTAAAATAGCAGTTTTGGTTGATTGACCTATTAAAGCCCCCAGATAGCATGGTTTAATGGCTATTTTTTCTCTAGGGGGCAAGGAATAAGCAGGAATACCGTATTCTTTGCTCCCCTGGCATCTGGCACTATTCCTTACTCACAGGATGTGGATGGGTCCTCAACATTCTCACATACAATGCAAGATGTCAGAGAGGCTACAACAATCACAAGACTGGCGAAATGGAGAAGCTCTGTGGAACTAGTCTTATGGTTGGGCGGAAGCCTGGGGAGCTCGGAATAAGGGATGCATTCCTCAGCTTAAAACCTCTTTAGTCAAAACAACCAAATAAAGCAGAACTAAACTCTCAACCCCTAGTAAATAGATGGGAAAGTATATTATATTCATTTGTTTTAAACTTTATATTTCTTCAGTTGCTTCATCATTTCTGGCCTAGGCCAAAATGATATTATACATACCAAAAATTTACATGGGCATTTTTTCTTTCATCTGGAGAAGAGTAGGGGTTTTCTCAGCTAAGCACACCCTCCTGATTCCATGCCTGTGCTAAGGGCAAATTGATTCCTGGAAGGAAATGCTACATGAATTATCTGCCCTTACTCAAGATGGCCGCAGCTAAAAAAGCTGGGGGTGAACTTCCGCTTTAAGTACTTGTGACCCCCTGACATGCCACATTTGGCATGAATTTTTTTTTGGGGGGGGGGGCGAGTACCTAGTTTTCTCAGGTACCTAGCTCCCATTTCCTCTCCTGGCGCTGCGGCACAGAGCGGAAGTTCACCTCTCTCCCCGTCCCTCCCTGCAATCAACTGGGACATGTCACAGGTCCCAGAAGATTGCCCTGCCATTTACAACGTGCATCACGGCGGGCGCCCACACTTGCAATGCCGCAGAGAGGAGGGAGAAAGAAGTGAGGCTTCGGGCGGCGGCATCGCTGGACCGTGGGACAGGTGAGTGTTTGTTTATTGAAAGTCAGCAGCTACACTTTTTGTAGCTACTGAGTTTGAAATGGGTGGAACTCCGCTTTAAATCATTTTTTAACTAATTGAGATATTTTGCAGATTGCCATTGCTGATCTGCTTCTGAAGATGCCAATTCCCTGGCTGTCTGATTCAGAAAGTATTGAAGTACTGACCAAAGCTAAGCATGCAGCAAGTTATGATCTGCATGTTTTAGGCAAGTGCCTTTTATTTAGGGTCAGAGAGTTATCTAGGCAACTAGCATTTTCAGAAGCAAATCTGAAATGACAGCCTACGTATGTTTTTCTGTGCAGTATTCCTTTAAACAACTATGCAGAGCAAAAGAACAATTGAAGGGCCTGATATACACAATCTTTTTGCATCTTCATTGTAATTTGTTAAGAAGAAGCAAACAAAAATGTGTTTATTAGCCAGCATCTGGTACGTCTTTCATGTGCTTATAGTTTTACCAACAGTGCTAAATATAGGTCTAGACTGAAACTGTCAGGCCGGTTTTAAGATAATTTAGGACCACACACAAACTAAGTACTGGCTAGCAAAAACCCTTACACCTCTGTCCCACGCCTTCCTCCAGTATGCAAATGAGTCACTCCGCAAGGAGTGGCCACTTTCCCAACTTCAAAGCCATTTTCAGCTACGTTTGTGTCTTTTACCCAGAACATTGGTATACAGTGACCACAGGCAGCTGAAATCCGCATGCAAAATAAAACAGATGTTTCATGTCGGCTTCTTAGGCAAGTTCTTATTAACACTATCTTTTACTGTTACTGTATCTGAACTTAAAGCTACCGTTACATTTATGCAGTCTTTATTTTTTAATAACTTTTAAAAAAATTATCATTTCTGATATATTAATAGTAACTCTGAAAATACATCAGAATAGAATAGAATAGAATAATCATAGAGACCATGCAATTGATTAACTAACATTCTTTTTTTTTAAAGTAACAACTTGCAGATAAAACGTCCTACAAAATTAAGTGTAGACAAACAATTTTATTTATTTTTTGCTTTGTTGTATTGATGTAAATAATATATAATGTAAAAAATCAATAAAAATTTTTTGATTGAAAAAAGAAAAAACAAATTTTCTTATATTACATTGTCCTTGTTTATTTTGTATATCATTATTTTATTATTTTGCTGTAAATTTTAGTTTAATTATTTTGCAGAAAGATATATATAATGTAAAATATTTATAGCGGTTTTTAAAATTTACTCTTGAACGCATGTTTTAAAATGTATTTTTTAGTTGTTCGTCTTACATTTGTTTTTGTACAAATTTGGTTTCTTTTATTTCCAGTTTCATTATCTTATAGTTGTTGTCCCATACGTCCCTTCATAGAATATTTTAATATACATGTATTTATATATCTTTTTAGTTAGCCCTTTCTTAACAGTCTATGAAAAAGTGAAAACTGATCTAGTCGTGATACCGCAATAGACAGGTTAGCAGTCAAGTGACATTGTTTAAACAATTTGAACATTTCCGAGTCCAATCTTTAGTAATTTGAAGGTTTCCAAATAAATGTTCCTCTGTGGAAACAGTCTTCTCCAAACATAAAAACAGTACAACAATTAGATCCTACTGTGTGCAGCTAAATGACCCCAAACGTTTAAATGAATACGTTGATATGTTAATTGAGATATATAGTGGAGTAGGAATGAGTATATATAACAACTGACAAGGCTCTATGCAGCGAAAAAGGAGCATCACTTTACTCTGGTTTTCTTAGACAGCATCATAAATTATTTCCTCTTTGTACAAGGTTACACATATGTTGAAAGTTTCTTTGAAGATTTGCTCTTGTCTTGTGTTAAGACTTTCCAAGTCTCCACCAAAGATGCAGAACCCTAGGAATGACTTGTGAACATTCGGCTTCATAGGCAGGCCTGGAGCTGACAGCTGGAAGGATTCTGTGACTTAAATGAGTGACGCTTTGTTTAAATGCAGTGACAACTCACATGGGCTCTGTAGTAAATCAAGTCAATGACTCAATAATGTGTGTCTTTGAAAAACAATTAAACGGTGATTATAAAATGCAGGCCCACTTATACGAGAAAAAAATATATAATAATTCAGTCTTCTCCTCCAGTATGATATTGAACTCTGGAAATGTTTCTACAGAACAGAAAACTTTTACCCTAAGATGAGCCAAATTCTTAGATCTGACCAATAATGCACATCGCTCACTTGTAAAGTTGTAGAACAAACTGAAACATTGTGGATATTACTTTCACTCAGAGTAACCTGCAGTGGAAAATCAGCAGTTGTCTTTCCTTTATTTTCAAATCACAGAACCTGTTGCAGACAGAAGCATAGCACTAAAAATGGTTCTTTGCCATAGTATGGCTGATAATTGCTCAAGGTGCCCGAGCATTGCATTAGGGTGTGTACCCCCAAAGCTCAAACACACATGCCATTCTCTGCAGCCCTAGCTGCACGGGACAGTGAACGAACAGGATAGGGTTCTGTGCTGAGTCGCTTCCTGTTCATTCACAAACCGAAGCATAGGCAACACAGTTGCCTATGCTTCAGTTATAAATGAACACAGTGTTTACTTAATTTATAAAAGAAAGGGGCCGGTAAATAACATATTTACCAGCCATTCCCCCACTCTCCATTCTGAAACATCCACTCCAGGAGCCCGGGGGAGAGGGGAGGAGAGGAGGGAAGCCAGCATTACTGCTGGGGGGGGTGCAACACGGGGAAAAGCACTGGCAATAGGGGTAATCGGCACCACAGGCAGTGATTAGGGTGTGCCCAAGTCAGTAGTGTATTTTTTATAAACCTTTTTGCTGCCACCGACATAAGGCTTACATGGTGGCAGAACAGGCATTTAAACACACTCCCTTGTGCTATAATGGCTGGGCCTGTGTTTACATCTGGCAAGGTGACTGTTGGCATTCCAGTGAACATGAGTAGCCCAATCACTTTCCACCCCGAAGATAGCGCACAACTCCTCCCATGCAACCCCCCCCCCCCCCACCATGTTTCACAGGCTCTGCTGTCCAAACTGTGGGCCCGGGTCAGGCATGGGTGATGTTGCTGAGTAAAGCAGAGGGAGATCAGCAAACCTCTCTGTACCATGTCACTTCCAGGTTCAGTGCTGTCATTCCCTGGCTGCTAAGGCTGGGAATGGAGCTTAATCACTTTCATTAGGGTCCATAAGTGACATTAGGGGTATAATATACCTATGATGTCTCCTTTAAGACACTATTGCTACTGGGGGATATTGATCTTCTATGTTAAATCAATAAAGTTAAGGTAAAAAAAAAAGTTTTAAATAATGAAAGTAACAGAATTAACGGTAATTCAAATGCAACAATAACAAAAAAAGTTTGACACCCCCCAGCCCCCACGTAAATGCACATATTTACTTAAATGTAATTTGCGTTACATATATTAGATCTGGTGCATCCCAGATAGAAAACAATAATACAAGGGCCATCACTCACTGTTAACTCTAAACTGTAAAGATTTTTAAAGTGTCACCCATGGACAACTTTGGGTACCAAAGTTTGTTGCCATTTCACAGGTGGATGCAATTTTAAGGTTTGACACGTTTATTATCTATTTACGGGACACAACCTCATGTTTTATATTTAAAAAAATCATTGGGTAATGTATGGTGTGGGCACTAAAATTAACTTTATCAAACTTATTTTCAATAGAAAATACACTAAACAGCTGCACTAAAACTAGCCATAGACGGTCCAGTAGGGACCGACTTAGAGTTGAACCATGTATGCGCAGGCTGAATGTACCCAATTTGATTGATTAGGAGAACACAATGGCTTTGCAGGAGGGATTCCCCCATTAACACTGACTGTGTTGATGGGGGAATCAAGTGATTTTCTTTCCTGCAACCCGTGGTTGCAGGAAAGAAAAATGCTCCACCTATGGCCAGCCTAATATCATGTAACATAAAAAAAATGCAACTACCACTATTTTATGAAAACATATAATGTGTGGGGTTTACCTAGTCTTCAGGTCTAAAACATAACAAAATAAAAATAAATAGAAAACTGCTCTGGTAGAGAAAAGGTTAAACACATTACATTTTTTTCCTACATGTCAAATTCTCTTTAACTGTATGTCATTTTTCATTTATTAACTTAAATTGAATGCATTACAGTGGTTGTAAAGTCAGAAGGTTTATAAAAAACCTTTGGTAAGCAGCAGCCCCCCTCAGCCCCCTTATACTGGCCTGAGCCCATCTCGATCCAGCGATGTTCCAGGAGTGTCTCGGCTGCCCGGGACTTTCCCTCCTCATTAGCTGAGATTGCAGCGTGGTGCCATTGGCTCCCGCTGCTGTCAAAGTCAGTGGGCCAATGAGGAGATAGAGGGGGCGGGGCTGAACCACAGCTCTGTGTCTGAATGGACACACAGAACAGCAACGTGGCTTGGGTGCCCCCATAGCAACCTGCTTGCTGTGGGGGCACTTGGAAGAGGGGAGGGGCCAGAAGCACCGGTGGGGGAACCAAGAAGAGGAGGATCTTGACTGCTCTGTGCAAAACCACTTGACAGAGTAGGTAAGTTTAACATGTTTGTTATTTTTAAAGAAAAAAACTGAGACTTTAGTATCATCCTAAGTAATGCATTCAGCGGACATAAAAGTAGAAGCCCTGCCAATGCAGGAGAAGTGAGCCCACCCTTGCCATATGCTGAACTACATCCGTACAACACTGGAACTATGCAAAAGCAACTGAGTTTCTATACTTTTTTGTATATGAAGATATTATTGAGAATGGGCTTAAAATATGACCTAAAAAAGTTTTAAAAAAAGGACACGACCATTAGTGCCAGGCCAAAAGATCACTAAAACCATAAAGTTGCTTAGTTTTCTAAAGTAGGCAATCTTAAATGTGTAGTGGAACAGCCGACTCCACTTTAAAATATGTAGAAAGTGGCCTTTGGAAATGGGTGGATGGGCATGGGAAAATCTATATGGTTGAAGCCTAAGCAGCAAATCAACAATCCCTAGGACAACAATAGTGCCACTGTACAACTGGTACGACCACAAATAATGGAACATACAAAGCATTGCACTAATTATTATATGAGGCGAAACAGCATAGGATCATGTAGGGTACATCCACTATCCATAGTAAACCATGGAAATATTTTTGCATTGGATAAAGGAACATCAATAATGGACTGTTATTATCTCTGGCCCAATAAGTGACACTTCCATCTGCATAGCCATGACAGTAAGCTATGTAGCACAACACTCATAGAATTAATAAAAGGGAACATCCACCTATCAACATTGACCAGTTGTGTGGTATGCTAATGCCTGCCTGGTTTGCCTAACTACTGTAACAGAACCCTGGTGAAGACACTGCCGCAATGGGGTTGATTTACTAAAGCATGTTCACTTTGCAAAGTGAATTTTCAATTAGCTTAGTAAATGAGGTGGTAATTCACTTTGCAAAGAATACCCAATTATGTGCAACGAAAAAAAAAAATTTTGCTTGCACATGGTTGGATGATATAATTCAGCAGAACTTCACCTGATTCACTAAGCTATTGGAAAATTATCTTACATACTGAAAATCCACTTTTCTAATTGAACAGCCTATATGCCTTTTAACAAATCAACCCTAAGGAGTCAGCTGCTATTACCATGACATATTTTTATATATTTGAGTCAACTAATCAGTGGCATACTGTACCTAGTATATCTGGCACCCATGGTGGATCGTTTTTTAACCAAAACGATTTTCATTAATAATAATGCCATTTTATGTTATGCATGCTGGGTTGAGAGCAGGATTGGTCAGTAGAGGAGGATGAAGAGCAGCAGCTGTAGGCACAGTTGCAACTTTTTTCAGAAATATTGTGCGTAGTACAACAAATCGCCTGACGTACAAGAAGCGATCTCCGCATTGTTGCGAATATTTGAAAATAATTAGGAGGAATGCCCTGAAAGCATCAAAAAGTAAGATGTGGGACATGTGGCACCCCTACCTGCCAAGCACCTGGAAGTGCAGCCAATGAAGTTGGTGTTGCTTTATGGTGTATGGCTTGTAGCGTGGAAGCAAAATAAACTCAGCCATTAGTGTCAATGGCAGTACTCACAACCCCCAGCATTGATGTAAAGAGCAGCAATAACACACTTATCAGTGATGGTCAGTGGTAGTAATGTTAAACCCCCCCAGCATTGGTGGCCAGTGGCAGGCTGTATTAAAAACTCCTGAGCATTGCTGGTCATAGACTTTGGCTATGATATAAACCTCCCTGTAATAAATGTGTATAAAATTGCAGCTCTACACAATTCAATAAAAAGTTCATAAACCAGTACTACAACTGTGCATGCAGTGCCACGCACAAAACAGAGTGAGACACGTGAAGCCCGGTGAGAGCCATCACCACACCAACCGCCACTCACCTGTAGTGCGCACTCACCACCACATATGCTGCCAAACAATAGACAGCAATAAGGCTACTGTGAATTAACCATGCAGGCACCACTGAGATCCTTCCAATCACAATGCAGGTGTCACAGAGATCATTCCAACTACATTGCATGTGTCACAGAGATCCTTCCAACTACATTGCAGGTGTCACAGAGATCCCTGGAGGTTATGGATACGTGCGTTACTGCTGCACTTAAGTGAGCAGCCAGGATTTCTGGTGAGTGAGACATTCAGCTATTTTGGGAGGATTTTAGAATCGTTTGCACTTTTTCACAGTTTATTAACTTTTTATAGAATTTTTTAGCGCTGCAATTTTATACGCATTCATTCCACGAAGGTTATATATATAACCTTATTGCCAGCAGTATATGTGTTTAGCGCTGACTATTTTTGTTGAACATTAGTCTGTAATAAGGGCAGGATTAGGTTGTAATGAGAAACCCCCTTTCCCACAGCATTGGTAGTCAGTGACACATTTAGGCTGTAATAAGAATTCCCATCTAGTATTGGGGAACAGAAAAGGGCTGTAATAAGAACCCCCTGCATTGGTGTTCAATAGCAAATTTAGCCTGTAAAATTTACCCAATCGCATTTATGGTCAGTAGCATGTGGTGACAACCAGTGCAGCCAGGGCCGTCTTTAACGCAGGGCAAAAGGGGCAGCTGCCCTGGGCCCTGTCATTGCTGTGGGGCCCAAAGTAGCTGACACTTAAGCCCTGCATTGCCCGCAGTTTTCCCGGAGTATCGTGTGCAACCGATCTCCCCCTCCCCTGTTGTCCCAAGCGGCAACCACAGTAAAACAGGAGAGCGGGACAGCTGCGGGCTTCATGTGCTTGAGCCCGCTTGTCCTGCTTCTCCATCTGTCAGAAGCTGCGGACCGGAGTGACAGGGAATGACAGCGGCGCTCTGTGTTCCTCCCGCCCCACCCCCGCCTGACAGACCTGTGTAGCACACTGCCGAGTGAAGTGTTTTGGCTGTGTGCTGGGTCTGATAGGCGGAGACTGCTGCACCGCCGTGTCAGGTAAGAAAAAACAACGTGGAGAGAAGAGGAAGGGGATTTACATGTGCATTGGGGGTACAGAGGTGAACATGAGGGGGTACAGAGGTGAACATTGGGGGGTACAGAGGTGAACGTGGATGGGGTACAGAGGTGAACGTGGATGGGGTACAGAGGTGAACGTGGATGGGGTACAGAGTTGAATGTGGATGGGGTACAGAGGTGAATGTGGATGGGGGTACACAGGTGGTGGAGGAGGGGGGTACAGAGGTGAACATAGATGGGGGGATACAGAGGTGGATGAGGGGGTACAAAAGGTGGACATGGGGGGTACAGAGGTGGATGGAAGGATACAGAAGTGAACATGGATGGGGGGGTACAGAGGTGGATGGAAGGATACAGAAGTGAACATGGATGGGGGGGTACAGAGGTAGACAGGGGATACAGAAGTGAACGTGAATGGGGGGGTACAGAGGTGAACTGTGGATGGAGGGGGGGCAGAGGTGAACTGTGGATGGAGGGGGGGCAGAGGTGAACTGTGGATGGAGGGGGGGCAGAGGTGAACTGTGGATGGAGGGGGGGGCAGAGGTGATCTGTGGATGGAGGGGGGGCAGAGGTGAACTGTGGATGGAGGGGGGGGGGCAGAGGTGAACATGGGGAAATACAGAGGTGAATGTGGATGGGGGTACAGAGGTGGACGGAAGTATACAGAGGTGAACGTGGATGGGGGTACAGAGGTGCACAGGGATGGGGATACAGAGGTGGTGGAAGAGGGGGGGTTCAGAGGTGAACATAGATGGGGGGATACAGAGGTGGACGAGGGGGTACAAAAGGTGGTCATGGGGGGTACAGAGGTGGATGGAAGGATACAGAAGTGGATGGGGGGTACAGAGGTGGACGAGGGGGTACAAAAGGTGGTCATGGGGGGTACAGAGGTGGATGGAAGGATACAGAAGTGGATGGGGGGGTACAGAGGTGGACGAGGGGGTACAAAAGGTGGTCATGGGGGGTACAGAGGTGGATGGAAGGATACAGAAGTGGATGGGGGGGTACAGAGGTGGACATAGATAGGGGGATACAGAGTTGGATGAAAGGATACAGAAGTGAACGTGGATGGGGGGGTACAGAGGTAGACAGGGGATACAGAAGTGAGCTGTGGATGGAGGGGTACAGACGTGGAATACAAAAGGTGAACTGTGGATGGAGGGGTTGGCAGAGGTGAACTGTGGATGGAGGGGGGCAGAGGTGAACTGTGGATGGAGGGGGGGCAGAGGTGAACTGTGGATGGAGGGGGGGCAGAGGTGAACTGTGGATGGAGTACAGAGGTGAATGTGGATGGGATACAGAGGTGAACATGGGGGGATACAGAGGTGAATGTGGATGGGGGTACAGAGGTGGAAGGAAGGATAAAGAGGAGAACATGGATGGGGGGTACAGAGGTGGATGGGGGTACAGAGGTGGTGGAGGAGGGGGGTACAGAGGTGAACCTAGATGGGGGATACAGAGGTGGACGAGGGGGTACAAAAGGTGGACATGGGGGGTACAGAGGTGGATGGAAGGATACAAAAGTGAACGTGGATGGGGGGGTACAGAGGTAGACAGGGAATACAGAAGTGAACGTGGATGGGGGGGGCACAGAGGTGGACATAGATGGGGGGATACAGAGTTGGATGAAAGGATACAGATGTGAACGTGGATGGGGGGGTGCAGAGGTGGACATAGATGGGGGGATACAGAGTTGGATGAAAGGATACAGAAGTGGATGGAGGGGGGTACAGAGGTGACCAATAGATGGTTACTTTTGGGGGAAGATATGCAAGTACTGCCCCTCGTGCTGATTTTTTTCTGTGCCCTGCGTGATACATACACCTCACAGTACACACTCCCAATCCCTGTGTGTCATCCTGGACTTTCCTATCTCTCCCCCCCCATCATCCTGGACTCCGCTACTCCCCCACCCATCATCATTATTATTATACAAGATTTATATAGCGCCGACAGTTTGCGCAGCGCTTTACAACATAAGGGCAGACAGTACAGTTACAATGCAATTTATAACTTAAGTTTACGTGTGTGTTTGTTTTTTGGAATGTTGGGGTGGAGAGAAAATTTGCATGGGGGGGCCCAAGAAAATGTTTGCCCAGGGTCCTATCAATATTAAAGACAGCCCTGAGTGCAGCAACTGACAGCAGTGTGGCTTACAATCCCTGCACATATCAAGCCAGGTTCATATGCTTTTTTTTAAAGTGTATTTGGATTTAAATTGAAGAGAGTGAAAAAGGCTCCTTACATTAGCATGTATGTTATTAAATGTGTGTTTTCTCCCTCTTCCTTTCACAAGCAAAACACTTTGTGAGGAATATTGTTTTATAATTAGATACAATATATTCTATAAATGTCATTTTTTTTCTATACAGATAAAGCTTTATTTTTTTATAAATTATATTTGTAGTAACAGAAGTATCAGTCCTTTTATTTTACAATTCTTTCTGAAAGTTCCAACAATTACGCAAATAATTCAGTTTATTGCTTAAAAGAGTTTAATTTATATATCTCCATATATCCTAAAGCGTTCGCAAAGCCTGAACTTATTTTAGTAGGGATGGGTAGGAACACCTTTCAGTTTTTTTCATGTTGTCTATGTTCCATCAGGGAGATTCCCTTTCTATCTAAAGCCCCGTACACACGGTCGGACTTTTTGCCAACAAACTTCATTTTGAGCAAGTTTGACAAAAAATCCGACCGTGTGTACGCTCCATCGGACAAACTTTTTTGGTTTTCATCGGACAAATGTTGGGTCTGCAAACGGACAAACTTTTCGCCAACAAAAGTCCAACCGTGTGTACAAAACAAATAATGTTAAAATCAACAAACAATAGCAGAAGTTGACCAAAGGGTGGCGGTAAAGAGCAGAAAAACCACGTGATGTTGGAAAAAGTTTTGGGAAAGTTTGCAGAAAAGTCCTGTGGTGTGTATGCTATGGGTGTTCCCGGCCAACTCCGTTCGGACAAAAATCCACGGAAAAGTCAGATGGAAGTCCGATCGTGTGTACGAGGCTTTACAGACATAACAGGACGTAAGAAAAAAATCTCTCCAAAGCAAGTAAGATTTAATGCCTCTTAGACAGCCCCCATTAAATTTTTTCGTTCACCTGTTGTTCCTACAACAACTCTACTGTTTTTATTTTCCATCACTTTCCATACCGAAGGCCAACATTGAATCTCTCCAGTAATTGAATATATATTGATAAAAATCTGACAGATATTTAACACTTCCTCACGTTACTCAAAACTAAATAAAAAGGTTAGGACTTAAAGAAATACTTTAATTTGCTCAGCTTTCATACAAAGCACATTTATATGTGCCTGGAGCATCTTAAAGCGAAATTCCACCCAAAAGTGGAACTTCCGCTTAAACCACTCCTCGCCGCCCCCTTACATGCCACATTTGGCATGTAATTTTTTTGGTGGGGGGGTGGGGGCTTCAGTAGGCGTGGGACTTCCTATCCCACTTCCTCCTTGCGCTCAGGGACGGCTTAGGCGACTCGTCATATCGCCTTTTGGCGGCCCCTCCCTGTAGGCGATCACCTGGGACACATGACGGGACACGTGACAGGTCCCAGGCGACCGCCTGTCCACTCAGATTGCGCAGCGCCGCTCGCGCATGCGCAGTGAGTGCCCGGCCGTGAAGCCGAAAGCTGTCACGGCCGGGTGCCCACAGTTAGAATGGAGGCACCGGCGGAGAGAGGGGGGGAGAGGAGCGAAGCTCCGTTCGGCCACGTCGCTGGACAGTGGAACAGGTAAGTGTCTGTTTATTAAAAGCCAACAGCTACACTTTTTGTAGCTGCTGACTTTTAATAAACATAAAAAAGGCTGGAACTCCTCTTTAATTCTAAAACAGGCATCACTGATTATGTCACTGCTGTCTCTTGCATGCCCCTATAGAATTATTGAGATCTATGGTGATAAAGAAATCTTTGACACCGCAATAATAAAGTAGTAGTACAGCTTCTGGTTCATTATAGTCTAAAACCACAGATTAGAATCTTATAGAACTGGATGACAAGTAGAGGAGATTTGATCCTAAATTTCAGATGACATGAGATTTGGACAGGGATGGACTGGTCATCGGGACTACCATGGACTTTCTGATTGGGCCGATGGCTCAGTGGGCCGGCTTCAATGACAGCGGACCGCCGCCCCCCTCCGCTCCTCTGTCTCTCCCTCCCCGCAGCGCTCACCTCCTCTCCCTCCCTGCAGCGTTCACCTCCTCTCCCTCCCAGCAGCGTTCACCTCCTCTCCCTCCCCGCAGCGCTCACCTCTTCTCCCTCCCCGCAGCGCTCACCTCTTCTCCCTCCCCGCAGCGCTCACCTCTTCTCCCTCCCCGCAGCGCTCACCTCTTCTCCCTCCCCGCAGCGCTCACCTCCTCTCCCTGGCTAGTTAACTTAAGCGTGATTGAATACAGACATGCTCCTTGGGAGTGAAGCTCATCATACGATCCAGAAGGATGGCAGCCACACAGCTGTGACATAAGCTTCCTCAGCACTCGTTCTCCTGGTCTTTCCTTCCCCCGCTCTCCAACCTGTCTGCTGCCTCAGAGAATCTCTATGGAGAGCGGGGGAAGGAAAGACCAGGAGAACGAGTGCCGAGGAAGCTTATGTCACAGCTGTGTGTGGCGGCCGTCCTTCCGGATCCTATGATGAGCTTCTCAGTAGGACTCTTGAGGAGCATGTCTGTATTCAGTCACGCTGAAGTTAACTAGACAGGGAGAGGAGGTGAGCGCTGCGGGGGACCAGAGCATCATGGGGGGGTATAGGCTCATGGGGGGGGATAGAGGCGCATGGGGGACCAGAGCATCATGGGTGGTAGAGGCGCATGGGGGACCAGAGCATCATAGGGGGGATAGAGGCGCATGGGGGACCAGAGCATCATGGGGGGATAGAGGCGCATTGGGGGGAACAGAGAAGCATGTGGGGGAACAGAGAAGCAGGAGGAGGACCAGAGGAGCAGGAGGGGACAGAGGAGCATGGGGGGACCAGAAGGAGCACGGGGGAGGGGACAGATGACTCAACAGCTATGGCCTGGGAGTTTCTCACTTCTGCCTAAACTTGTCCCATTAGGGGGGGGCACCAAACTGATTCTTTGCCCCGGGTGAAATAATGTCTAGCTTCCCTACTGGTACTGCCTATAAGAGTACCAGTACCAGCCGTTCTACTCTAATAAAGTAGAATGGCTAATGGCTAGTGAGGGGGGGCTTGGGTGGCCATCGGGGGTTGGCCGGCCGCGGGGAGGCGAGTTTGTCCGGCCGCCATGGGAGAGACCTGTCAAAGTGGGCAGGTCTGGATGAAGTCCAGGGCCAAATTTTTGTCCCAGTCCAGCCCTGGACTTGGACTGAATTTAATTTAATTATTTTTGGAAGTTGAAATTCTCAAAAGGCTTTTGAGAGAAAGAGACCAAAGGCTGTTTCTGCCTTAGATCTGCTTCAGCTGTAGCCTAGGCACACCTATATGGGTTGCCAGTGCCACCAAGGTCCACCCTTCGATCTTATTATCCTTGGTAGAATTTTTAAATGGAGCAGCTTAGGCTGGGTTTTGGCCTCAATGCAGAGCTTCTAGGAGTTTCCAAAACCATCCTACACGATTATGCATCATTAGCTGCTCAGTAATGCCAAATTTTTTGGAGCATGGCTCAAAAATCCTAAATTTTTGAGGCTCAAATACTTTAAATATCTTTGGCCACACTACAACTGATCAGACTTTCCAGAAGTTTGCTCTTATCTAATTTACTGTAATTGGACAAAAAAATTGCTAGAAGTCTTCTATCACAGCAGATGAAACCAATAGCTCAAACTTTAGACAGAGAAGCAGTAGGGGAAAATGTGTACTCGCGTTTATAAAGGAAATATGTGAATGTTAAAATATGCTTATTTTATAATAGTGCCTGCCATTTGCAAGATATAGCACAAAGATAATTCAAACACATTAGCAGTTATCTTCTAGATACATTACACGGTCTTCCCCATCTATTAAGGACACGTGTGCAAATAGCCCATGTCACCACTATATAAATACAGATCTGCAAATCATACATTACAAATTCCACCACATATTTATTTATGTCTACTGATCAGTAGAAAGCTTTTTTTGCCTTTCTCTTTGGGGCTGTAGGGAATTGTGGGATGGACCATTTTGTTTTGATTGCATATGACAATGTTATTATAGCTCATTTGAACTAGTTACCGAAATAATAGGGAATAAGAAACCAGAAAGAGCTAAAGTCAACATTCTGTATTAATATTTAGTACCAGAAACGGTTTTATTCGTGTCTGCAACATCAAGCAGCATGACGGCTCCATAATTTGACAGAGATAAAATTGTTTAAACATGAATGCGACTGAAAGAGAGATAAATCCAGAACAAAAGGTTTAGGCCAAAATGTCTCAAACATACCGGGAAACAGATGCCACACAATGCAGGTAGATTTAATGCATTACTTCCAATAAAAGCAAAAGTTTTATAGAGCTTCTACACAGTGTGCTGGGGCACAACAGTAACAATTATGATTGTTTAAAGTATATTTTATACACACTGTGACTTTACAACAGATCAAATTTATTCATTTACCATTCACTCCTATGTAATGCTAATGTAGCAAACGAGAAGTATATTTGTGGGAAGAGCCGCTGCTATATTTTATGTTTGGGTATGTTTTAAATTGCTTGTCTTCTTTTAATTATATTACAAGTAAAATATTCACAGTAATGGCACTTTTTACAAATAACTAAATCACAGTGTAATCAAAAGTCTTTATGGGCTAATAGAGGAAGAGATTATTTTAAACTGACACCTATTAGTTACCAAACATACAGTATCTGATCACTGATTTAGCTTTTTTTTATAAGATAAATAAAGTATGATACACTGTTTTATATACATTACATACAGAATAAATGATAGAATAATACATTATGTTGTACATTTAAAATGACACCAAATGAGGACACAGTAGAGTAAATGTTAATGTATGTAGCATCAATATCTTTCACAAAGCTTCAACAAAAAATGGAAAACAAGATCAACAACACCATACACCACCACAATAGACCATAAAAATTATGCAGCAGGCCACAAAGGGCTATGAAATTATTGCACAGCCGACCAATATAATTAGTGATGGCTTTTTGCTTAGTACCAAACTAGACAAAAAAAAAAACCTCTCTTTGCTACTGCATTAACATTATATTTTTTGGGTTGTACCATTCACAGATTGTGGTTGCTGCACTAGCCTCTAGTCTGGTGACATAGTCGGACTAGGTTACATGTTACTCGCAATCAGGGGATATGGGCAAAAAGCCTAACATGCACTGTACGGCAGATGTGCACAAAGATCTGCCAAGGGTTACTTTTGTAAAAACCATTTGTGTCATTCACACATGACTAGCGATACACTGGCAAATGTCTCACCCAGAATCTTGGGTGGTAAGACATCAGTTTTCCTCACTGCAATGAAGCCTGCAACAACAGAAGCAGTGTATGCATAGGTTAAAAAAGTTCTTCCCTTTTCTCAGTCACAAAACGGAAGAATTAGCCCCACCATACAAAAAAATTTCAACAAGTTAGAAAGAACTTGTTTTTGGACAAAGAGGTTTTCTATCACTGGAAGAGATCCCTCAGGAAAGGCCTACAAGGGTTAGGGTCCCTACTAGACCCATTTGAATCATGGTTGGCCCTGCAAGCACGAACCCGGGAATCCTAAGACCCCTTTCACACTGGGGCGGTTTGCAGGCGCTATTGCGCTAAAAATAGCGCCTGCAAACCTACACTAAACAGCGGCTGCTGTTTCTCCAGTGTAAAAGCCTGAGGGCTTTCACACTGGAGCGGTGCGCTAGCAGGGCGGCAAAAAAAGTCCTGCTAGCCGCATCTTTGGAGCGGTGAAGGAGCGGTGTGTTTACCGCTCCTCCACCGCTCCTTCCCACTGAAAGCAATGGGAAGGAAAATAGCGGCGCTTTACGGCCACCACCCCAGTGTGAAAGGGGCCTAAAGCCTGGCACCCAGGTCAGCTGGCAGCTGTTTTAAAAAAAAAAAAAAGCTCTCTGAATGCTCTCTGATGGCCAGGCCAGAAGGAGTAGACAGGGCCAAAGGCCCATACATTCGGGGAGAGAGAGAGAGAGAGAGAGAGTGCAAGATTCTCCCATTGAAGAGCGAGAGAGAGAGGTTTAACTCTTCATTATTTTTCATATTAAATATGGTTCAAATCAGTGTTAATTGAAAAGAGGCAGGGCACAAATACCAATTCAAATTACATTTTTATGTATGCTATTCTCACAAGTTTATGTTTCAACTTAGATTTTTTTTTTTAAGAATTCAGCTGATGTAACATTATGATGTGTTTCCTAAGCACTTATTAGCAAGTCAAAGCTAAGCCTGGTACACAGTAGAGTTTTTTTATAAAAAAAAAATTTAAGCTCTTGTTTGGAGACGCTGTAATAATGATCCAATATTAGTGCATCGATCTACCCCGCTGAGCTGTTGTGTTTTGAAAGGGGAATGGCCCTTCCGCCAGAGCACTCCGATCAGCACTCTCTGCCATTGGCTGAGAGCACTGATCAGGAGTCGGTCAGCTGCTGGTTTTCCAACATGCAAGTCCAGCTTCTGTCAGACAGACCGGCATACACACTGAAGGCTCAATGTGGACCTTTTTTTTTTTTTTAACCGGCCGATGTTTCATGACATTCGGACCCTGTGTACCCAGATTTACATTAAAAATGTTGTAACACTGATGTAGCAATACCCCCTAGAGGGCCGCTGATTCGTTTTGGGTTTTGCACGTTACCTCTTTCAGCTGCGTTGTCCGGATAGGAAAGTCTGTAGTAATGGCAATGTCCACACAGATGTAAAACCTCAAACAGTTAGGCTTTATTTTCTTTTGCAATTAACGTTGAGAAAGCAGAAGGTATAGAAGAGCAGGGGAAGGTTCAGGCACTCGCCATGGAATGTTACAGTGTCAGTGCAAAATCACTCACCACTCTCAATGTCAGAGCGGGCATTGATCTCCCGGATAGTCCTCTCTCACGGGGCTTAGCAGCCGGGATGACACACGAATCAACGGCGGGACAACCTCCGCCTCAGACCTTTAGAATCAGATGAAGGATTAAATGAAAGGATAGTCCAGGAACCCTCTGCCACAGGATTTCCCTGCCCCAGACTTCCAGCCGTATAGTCAATGAGCCTTTAAGCCATATCGGCAAACTGTAGGGCTTGTAATATAGTGAATGCCTCCCTAATGAAGTTTCCAGGCCTCTCCCGAGACAGCGGTAAGTTGCCGGTCTCCTCCGGGTAGATACTCCCCTGGTCTCCTTCACTAAGATGCTTCCTCCCCATTTGGATGGACAGCTTAGGATCCCTTTTTCTGGATGTAGGCCCCAGGCAGGTTAGCTGGGCCTACTAGACAGCGATGCAGCCTCGGGCCAGAGTGGCCCAGAGACCAAAACCACAGGTGAAGAAGGACCCCAATCAATGGCGTCTGCCCCTTAAGTATTCCTTCCCAGCAGGCACAGTGGGTTCACCACTCCCCCTGTACCGTTGCCGAGAAGGGCCACTCAATGCACCATGGCTTGCCCATGTTCCAACGAGTGCCTGAGGTGGTAACACCACCTACAGGCAATAAGGGAAAACTACTATCGGGCAAACCACAGCTGAAGCAGAGGCAAAACAAGTTGTAATTCAAACGTCTAAGCCCAACTACTGGCTCAGACTTCCCTTTAAATTTAAATAGCGTCCCAACCATTTGGGATGGGCGCTACACTGACATTTGCAAAGCAACCTATTTGCTTTAAAATAACACAATTAAATCTAGACAGAGAGATAGAAAAATATAGCATATATAAATTACATACATATGCATATGTGTACACGTTTATTTTGCCCCCCAGTACTATAAATGAGCCACAAAGCACTTATTACACTACATTTTAGATGAGAAAGCATGTTCACTGCTAGCACTGTTGTGATTGCATACATTTTGTGGTTAAGCCTAGGTATAGATATAGTTATAGATACATACAGGTTAAGAGTCAATAAGTCACTATTACTTTTTTCTGGTTGATATACCTATTTTCCATGTGTAATAAGTGCATAACTAATGTGAAAAAGATATGTTTAACATTGTATCTGCCTCCAAAACGCCAGTGCAAAGCACAAAGGGGCTGATTTACTAAAGGTAAATATGCTATTCACTTTGCAAAGGAAGTTGCGCTTTGTAAAGCGACTTTCCCCAGAACTTAGTGAATTCACCAAATTGGAGAATATTCCCTTGCAAAGTCAACAGCCTATTTGCCTTTTATTAACCCAACCCCAAAGGTGCCAATTTTCAGAAGCACAAAGAGGTAGGGAGGTAATAAATATATATATATATATTTTTTTAAGAAAGGATACATTACCTTTATTATCTGTTCTTCAATATTCCCTAAATAAAAATAGCTGTGAATACTTTGGCCAGAAATACACAATACTGTATACATATGCACGTGTATAATTTATTCTGACTGCATAGTGTATCCTCCCAAAATAGTGTTATTAAATGTCATCTATTAAAAAACAGAGCCACAACTGGGGAAACCTTACACATCCTGCCTTCCTTGTTTACTGAGTGATACAAAAATTTTAGTGGGCTCCCTCGCCAGTTATTAGTCTCTGTAATGTAACATAACAGATAGTTTGCAAATCCTTTTAGGCATTCTCCCCCTTACTGGAAAGATCATCATTTTTTATTTCAAAGTAGATTTAATAAAGAAAAGGAGAGCTGCTAAAGTAATACGTGAGGCTTTGACATTAAGCAGTGCAACCCTGCAGAGTCGGCAAGAACAGGGTCTCTAATCTCCAGTGATTTATAGTGGGTTCTTCCTTCATCTCTGCTCTTGGGGAGGGCTAAAAAGTTTGGAGACAGGCTGGCGTCCCCCTTGCTATACACCGCCAACTCCTGCTGGCCAGTCTGCACGCTAAAACCTTTAACCAGTTTGCTGCTGAGTGGTACTCCTTAAAAATCCAACTTACATTAATTTTCAGAGATTAGAGGAAACACAGTGAGCAAAAAAAATGGTTTAATTGTGGGAAGTATTACAACTTCAGATGTTACCAGTGTTAAGAGAGAACATATGGGGGGAAAAAAAATCACTGGCATTTGCACAATATAATGGAAAAGGCGATGTCTTAGCATAGTTGCAACAATTGTAAGACCAAAGAGTTGCTCTTAAAATATTCTATTTAAAGAGCAGATGAAGAAGTTGACCTTAAACTTAAACCTCAACCTATAGATTAAAGAAAAATAGATAACTCAGTGAAGTGCTATGTTTGAAGTTTATCAGGTATCTTCACACCACTGGAGATGAGCGCAAGACACTGATAACTCTTTCTGACTTAATAAATCAATGCTAATCTATTAAACAATGATAAGACAAGGTCTGTTGATTAACCTGCATTTCTGTGTATTCTAACGTACCCTGGGACGCGGATTGCACTTTATGTTATTGCCATTATTTTGGGAGTTAGGAAAGGGTAATAATCTGACTGCTTATTTTGTTTCAACAAGTAGAAATTTTCAGATGACTGCCTATTTTCTCTGCAGAGATATATATGATACAACAAGTAGTATAGCAGGATGATAAATCTATCTTCATAGCCAAGATAAGCCAATATGAAACGAGTAATGTATGCTCAAAATATCAGCACTAGCATGAATGGCTGCCATAGCAAAATGGTATATGTTTTATAATAAGTATAATAAGTGTGGTTGTATTAAAAAAGAATACCTGTTTGGTACTCATGTTAAACTACATATGACATATTGTTGGGGACTTAGTACTTGCTTTTGTGTATTTGAACATCAAGTGTAGGTACATTGTATTTTTCTTGGGATGAACTGTAGCTCCAGTGAGTAGTATATCCAACATTTTTGTTTTTTAAATTACAGTTTTTATTGATTTTTTGTTTTTTAAACAAAGGAAAATAAAGATCAAGGAAACATTCACCCTGTGTACAGCTAGCAAATAGCACTCTTAGCACAGAAAAAAAGAGACTATGAACAGAGAACAACAATAGAATCTGCAATACAAATATGTATCAGAAGTCTCAAAATTAGCTAAATTAGCAAATCTTTAGTCACGATTATCTAATTGCGGTACCATAGTGCCAAACGGAGGCAATATCTGAAAGATGCTTAATAACACAAGGAGGAGTACTCCAAGAGAGTGGGGAGACAGAGAGAAAAAAAGGGTAAGAAAAGAGGGAAAAAGGCAAATGAACACCGCAACACCAAAAAAAATTGGGGGGGGGGGGAGATGCCATAGTTCCCAAACAGAGTTGTGGGCCTCCAACCTCCTATCATAGATCTTAGCAGTCATATTTTCCATCAGTTCCACATCCTTAAAGTGACACTAAAGGTTCATTTGTTTATTTATTTAAATAACATGTCATACTAACCTCCACTGTGCAGTTCGTTTTGCACAGAGTGGCCCCGAACGCCATCTGCTGGGGTCCCCTGGCGGCTCTCGTGGCTCAGCCCCGCATCAGATAACCCCCTAGGAGAAGATAATCCCGGCGGCCACGTCATTGGATTTGATTGACAGCAGTGGGAGCCAATGGCTGCGCTGCTATCAATCTATCCAATCAAGCTGGCTAGCCCGTCCCCCTTAAAGTGGGTCACTGAATTTAAATACTTGGGAGTAATGGTGACAAGGGAGGCAGCCCAATATTATACACATAATGTTCTCCCCCTATTGAATGTAGTAAAGGAGAAGTGCCTGGCTTGGTCTGGTCTCCCCCTGAACCTCATAGGACGCATCAACATTATTAAGATGGTTCTGCTACCAAAGTTTAATTATATATTTCGGAACGCCCCGGTCTGGATCCCGGCCTCCTTCTTTAGAGCTGTTAATGGGTGCATTACCTCATTTCTGTGGAATGGGAGGGTCCCCAGACTGGCTAGGTCTACCCTTCATCTTCCTACGCGGCTGGGGGGGCTCGCTTTACCAGATCTGCTGGTCTACTTCTGGGCAGCTGTCCTGGTGACGGCACACTGGTGGGTGGCGGGAGATAGGTCAAATGCAGCAGTGTGCCTCGAGGCAGCCTGTTTGGGTTCCTTGATGGACCTGCGAAACCTGATATATAGAGGGGCAAGGGCATATTCTATGGTTCCGGCCCCCACCAAAACTACCCTTAAGGTTTGGGCGGCTGCTAGGAAAAGGTTCTCCCTGCCCAATAGATGGGCCCCGGCTCAGCCATTGTGGGGCAATCCTGGACTGCCGCACTTTAGATCGATTCCTGATCCACAGGTCTGGGCCAGATTCGGGGTTAAAACACTGCAGGACATTATGCCAAATGGGGTACTTTTAACCTTTGCACAGCTTAGCAGGCAGTTTCAGGTGCCGCGATGGATGCTCTTCCGATATCTCCAACTACGCCACGCTGCTAGGGCGCAATTTTCCACTAGACCCCTGTTAGAATTTGACCCTGTTGAGTCGCTCTTGGTACAGGAGGACCTCAAAAAGCCACTCTCTATACTATATGGGACACTGCTCAAACCAGATACCCCGAGACTGGACAGGCTTTGGGATAGGTGGAAGGCGGACGTCCCATCCCTGGGGAAGGAGGAGTGGGAGGACGCGTTGGAGGAATGTCCCAAGCTGGTGATTTCCTCCCGGGACAAACTGACACAAATCAAAATGTTGCACAGGGTGTATTATACACCGGTTAGGCTCCATAGGATATACCCTGACAGAGACCCCTGCTGCGCAAGATGTCGGACTCACCCTGGCACCCTTATACATCTACTTTGGGAATGCCCTAAGATACAGGTATTCTGGAGAGGGGTGTTTGAGTTGATCAATCTGAAACTGGACTTGGAGCTTCCCGTGTCGCCAGAGCTAGCCTTGTTTGGGGTCCAAGATGATGAGCAGAGACCCCGCCATAGGAAACAGTTGATTGCGTACTTGTTATTTTATGCCAAAAAGTCTATTATTTGCAAGTGGATATCCCCTAGCTCTCCGTCAGTGTCCTCCTGGCTGGCCATGGTTGATGCTGCAATACCAATGTACAGGCTGACGTATATCAGCAGGGGATGCCCCTGGAAGTTTGACAAGGTGTGGTTGCCCTGGATATCGCCTTGATTGGTCCTACAACCCCCTTCTAGACTTTTGCGCCCGGTTGAGATAGGATGGCCGGTTGGGTGGGTGGGAGCCCCCCCCCCCCAGAAGTTATATTCTTTACATTATCCCTTATATGTCGCTGTTGCCTGCTGAATACACTGATTTGTATGTCACAAGTTGTAATGTCATATTCCTCGGCTATGTTGGCCGAGCTCTGTTTATATGTTCATGTATATATAACTGCTCAATAAACACAACCTGATTGTAAAAAAAAAAAAAAATCTATCCAATCAAGAGCCGAGAACCCCAGGCAGAGAGACGGCGCGTCCTCTCGTGGGATATTTCAGGGCTCAGGTAAGTAAAACGGGGGGGGGGGGTGGGGGGCCGGTGACTGACAGAAGTTTTTTCACCCTAATGCATAGGATGCATTAAGGTGAACAGGAGGGTTTACAACCCCTTTAAGTCTAGCTTGCAGTGCAGCTGAAGAGGGAGAAGATTTATTTTTCCAGTTAAGAGCTAGAAGACAGCGCACCGCTGTAAGCACATGGTGTAACAGCTTCCTATAGGGCTTAACAAGTTTCAGAGAAGATAGACCTAGTAAAAAAAAAATAAAAAAAATTAAAAAAGATGAGAAGTGCTGTGCATGAGTGTGCATTGCAATTTGTGTAAAGAAATCAAATCAAGCAACTTATGATTACTTATGGCAGCAAAAATGCAGTTGAAATTTATCTGCCAAACAGTCGCAATCAAAAGAATCAAAGCTTTTTTGGATGTGACATCTATGTTGATGCTTTTAGTTTTTTGTTCTTTTATTCTTTTTTTTCTTGCAAAATAACAAAAAAATATTATATTTTGATATTTTAGGGCACAAAAATGGCTGTAGTTTTCATCTCCAAAACATGACGCTGAGATGCTAAACAGACTCAAAGAATCCTTTTCACAGTTCACAGGTCTACGGTAAACATACCTTATCAGTTTCTACACACTTGGCTGACAACACCTTGGAATGTAAATCACCCATTTCAATACAAGTGTGATTTTATTTTGCACTTAATTAAAGTCAATTAAGTCTCTGAAATTATTTACTCAAAGTTTCATATATCCTAATTAAACTTAGGATCCTGTACAATGTCAGCAGTTATCAGTTCCAATTCTCTGCATATTTTCCAAGTAAATAATAATGATGGAGCATTATGCAGCCTCCCTAGTCTCTTGTGCAACTACCACTGGAGAGGGAAAAAACCCCTTAATTTACTTCTAAAATCTAATTTCAGTCGGATTTAAAGCAACATAGAAATCAAATCAAAAGGAAAACTGTGTAAAGTAACCCACAGTAACCAAAGATCAAGTTTCATGCAAATACAACCGCTCATGTAAGTCTATTGGCATTTTAAGACTAGCCATCTATGAGGCAGTTCGTTTTGTAAGATTTTATATTCTTAACAGATCTTTTCTGTTGGATTTTTTTTGCAGTCTGAACCTCTTTTGTGGAAGTGTCCATTGTAACTAAAATAAGTAATAAAGGAAGGGGGGCATGGTTTGCCGATGATGGCTTAGGAAGTATGGACGACTGCTCTATCCCTGCTCCAGCTCTCCACACACCATATAGGGCATACAGCAATCTCCTGGTGGGTGAGATGGGGAGAAAGAAAGCAGCTGAAGCCTCTTGCCAATCTCTCCTAACAGAATTCAGGTGGGATCAGCTCCCTCTTCATCCAAGAGCCACCTCTCTGTCTCAGCAGACTGAGCAGACATGATGGCAGCCATGCGGTCTGCATTCCAGCCCATTGTCCACCACATAGCTCCACACTAAGGCTCCCTCAGTGCCTACACCAATGCAGGACCGGGACTTTGCTTCACTACAGCTGCCTTGCTCCATTGCCTTGGCTCCTGATACCATAGCAGCCTCTTCACAGGCTTATGTAGACCTTTCATTAGGACAGCATGTGGCAGGGGAACTGGCATTCTTCTCTTTTTTAGCAGCATCCTCTCCCTGTGCTCCTTCTCTGGGACCCGTGGATATGGTATGTAACTCTCTAACTGTGGGGGCTTATATGCAATTGCTCTAATCCACCCCTCGACTGCTATATGCACCTCCCAGGAGCCCCCAGCACAGTCGCCCTCAGTATTGACCACACTGCCATTAGGGAGCCCTGCACTTAGCTCTCAGGGTAACCTGAGATCTCCCACCATGGTCTGGGACATTGGGGATGACTGAGACCTAAAAACGTATAACAATAGGTCCCTACCTCTTAGGTTGGACATAGAGCACTATGTCTCCAGACTAGATACTACCTACAAAAATGATTTCAGTCTCAATAAAACCAGTTTCACCCAAGTGGACTCAAAGGTTAAAGAAATGTCCTCCACCATTCAGTTGCATCAAAAAGAGGTTGAGCTCCATGACAAAGTTCTACACAATCACACTGCACAGAAACAAAACCTTATCTATCACCTAGACCAGTGGTTCTCAACCTCAGTCCTGAAGTACCCCCAACAGGCCATGTTTTGGGATTTTCTCTTAGATAAAATAGCTGTCCAAAATACCAAGCCATTGACTCTGATTAAAGCACCTGTGCAGGAAAACCTGCAAACATGGCCTGGTGGGGGTACTTAAAGACTGAGGTTGAGAACCACTATCCTAAACGACCTGGAAAATCTCAACAGGGAGACTCCCTGAGTCAGTACTTTCAAAAGATTTATCCTCAGCTCTCATTTACATTTTCAACCAATCGCTCCAAAACTCTCCCATTGAAATTAGACAGAGCCCATCCCACCTACAACCCCTAGATCCTACAACGGTTCTTGACCACTAGATGGCCTATACTGCATGCATTTCTTTAAAGTAATGGAAGCTATTATGGCTGCTGCTAGATCACAAGACAAAATCTATTTTAATGATACACCAATCATGCTACTCCCAGATATGTATTGCCAAACACTTGCTATGCATTGAGCCCTGAAACCAGTGCTGGAAATGAAGGTGATCTCCCCAGCATGGTTTCAGAGAGCAACCCCCCCCCCAAAAAAAAACTGCATGACAGATGTTTTAACCCTGTCCCACTCAATGAACAAAACATTTTTTTTTTATCAGAGTCTACTGTCTCAGTGACCATCGTTACTGGGACAAAAAGGGGAGGGATATCTGAAACATCTCTAGTCAACTAAAACTAAAAAATATTTGGGCAGGAGATCTACTTTAACCCTTGTACAGGTCTGAGTACTTTTATGATATTCAGTAATAGTTTACATTTTCATAATTATTTTAAAAGGTATTTTTAAGTCTGTTTAGGATTACTTTGCCTAACTATGAGGACTGAACTACCTATAGGAAGATATGAAATTACTACTACTAAATTAGATAATTACTATCTGTAAGTACCTATATATCATTGTAAACTGTAGAACAAAAAGCACAGAAAGGGATAAGCATGTCTTTAAAGCTTTAAATGCATGGAATGTGTAAAATAATCACATTCCACTCAATGACTAGAGGCTGGAAGCAACATCATTCCACATCTAAATTCACCTCTAATTCCATTACATCAATTTCAAAATGGTGCCAGGCTGAACCACATATTCGTCAGGACTAATTAAGAGACAGTTTTCTGTCTTCTTCAAAAGAATAAAATGTCAAGAAGCACCACCCAACTCTCTTTCCGGCTGTTTCCTTTGCATATGTAACATTTCTAGAAATTCTGGCACTGTTCATGGATTGTAACCAGATGGTTGAAAGACATGCCATAATAGCTTCATATTTAGAAGAAATAAGACAAGAACTGAGTTTGAGAGCTAAACACAATAGGATTATATATATATATATATATATATATATATATATATATATAAAATAAAAAAAATTGAATCAAAAGGAAACATAAGGATGTAGGAACCAATAAGAGGGCAGATAAGATGTTTACACAAACGGGTAAAATTATGTCTGCCATTTGGGTCTCTGCTTTATAAAAAAAAAAAAAGTATCTTTCAAATGAGCCACATCTCTAACCATAGATTATTAGAGTCAAAATGTACAGAAGACAGGACTTTTGAGGCATCACAGACTATTGCACACTTTTTCATGAAAAAAATCACTTTATTCGTATAAAGTTTGAAAACCATAATTATAAAACAATTCTAAGACAGGACGAGAGCAAATTAAGAACCCACAATGCACATATTTCTATCATCCAATGGACTGGAGCACTAATGTAGTAAATATAAGGGAAAGGTGGGGGCTATATACTCCTATAGTGGTTGTGAGAGATATTGTCAGCATTTCCCGAATTCTGAACATTCTGCTTCATCAAAAGCTTAGAGGGGTCATTTTGTTCTACAATTGAAATTTACACATTTAATAAATATAACACTTTATATAAAACATATAATACATACTTCTTGCAGTGAGCTGTAAACAATTCCTATTAGAAATCAAATACAATGATCAATCAAATCAATGAAAGAAATATCATAAGTGTAAAAAATAGTAATCCTCTCTGGGTGAAATATATGCCACATGTGCATGCTGAGCCAGGGTGGTAAGGGGGAAGAGGAATCCCGCATTACTGCCGCTTTGTTATCCTGTCGCCAGCATTGCGGCAGTATGAGGCCATTTGCGGCTACTTTAGGGGGTATTCATGGGGGGAGAGGTAAGATTCCTCTTCCCACTCACAGCACACCAGGAGGCTACCACCCGGGCTCAGCATGCACATGTGCCATATATTTCACCCAGACAGGTATACTATTTTCTACCCTTATGATATTTTTTTCATGACCCCATAATATTATATTTTAATGGGGAATTGATTGCAGACCATATATATATATATTTTTTTTTTTTCCTTTCTCTTTTAATCAGCTTGAACCTTTAATTGCTGAGGATTGGGTGGACTTGGCTTAAGTTCTCTGACTAAACACAATATAATATGGAATGTTTGCTCAATTTACATTTTCCTAAGGGGGAAAAGGGCTTCAATGTGCCTAATACAATAAGGTAAATTTCTTATATAAATATATATTTGATAATATTTTACTAGTTACTGGAATTTCCATTCACCTCTTTCTACACCTCTGGAGAGGACTGATACACTTTGGATGTATAATTTTGGGTGAGGGGGTGTTGGGTCATTGCACAGCAAAAAGTGTGTATTATATGATTTATATAAACCGCTGTTATATTTATTAAATGTGGACATTTCTATTGTAAGGCAAATTGAAGCGTAATGTTCAGAATCCAGGAAACGTGTCGAGTTGGCAATGTCTGTCACAACCACTATAGGAGTGTATAAGTGTTGGCTATCAGGGGGTGTTATTTTCCCCCCTTTTCCTTATATTTCGTACATTAGTGCTCCAGTCCAGTGGGTGATGGAAATATATTTGGGTCTTTATTTGCTCTGGTCTTGGCTTGGGATGGTTTTATATTGATCATTTTTAAACTTTGCACAAATAAAATGTCATTTTATGAAAAAGTATGAAATAGTGCCTGTGGTGCCTCAAAAGTCCTGACTTCTGTACATTTTGACTAGTATTCTATTCTTAACTTTTGATAATATGAATAAGCACCATTTTTTCTGGAATATGACTTCTAACACCACCATGACAGCTTTTACTGACTTATTTGGCTGGCTACAGATAAAAATGTATTTTGGAAAGATTTAAAAATGTTGATAATTTAGAAAAAATATATACTGTACAACTAATTTTCTAAATTGAATTTTTCACACATAATAATACAACAGGCGTCCAGTTAATGTTTACAAATTATATATATATATATATATAATATATATTATATATATAAAAAATGTGTAAATAGCAGACTAAAGTACATGCTAAAAGCTTCTTTCTTGGCCTGCTATTAGTGAATTCACTGTAATGCCTGACCTAATCATTACCTCTCAACCCTCCCTAAGAGGTCTTACCCCTTACATATTTCTATTTCTGGGGGATTTTCCTCTTAGGAGGACCCTCTCGCTTATCTACATTCTCTTGACTGCTTCTCTAGAAGAAGAACAACGTCATTGCATATTTCCAGTAGGCAGAATATAATATTGTTACTCACTGACATCATAGTATAATGCTTCTACACAAATAACTTATTCTGTGTGGCTAGGCTCAACACGTGCACAGGGTTTCCATCCTTCTGAGACTGCTGGAGAGACTAGGCAGTAAAACTGTGCTTTCTCCTAATTAGTGGAGAGTTTCTCCACTTTGAAATTTGCTGTAGTATTAAGGCAGGCCATAGATAGTACAAATTTCTTTCCTGCAGTGATTCCCCCATAAACATTGATAGTGCTGACAGGGGAATACCTTCTGCCGAGCAATTCTCTGCTCCTGGCGGGGGGGGGGGGGTGTGGGCAGTGGAAGCCATCCCTGCCAGGAGAAGACAATGATTATTGCTAGTGGCTATAGCAGCCGCTAGTTATAATTGCAGGTGGATCCAGCAGGCTGGTTGTACCCAAGTTGAACCATCTATGGCCGGCCTTAGGAAAGAGGCAATCCAGTGGGACCATTTTAGCTACACTTATACTAAGAGAAACATGTGGACTGCAACCGCTGTCCTTCCTTTCAAAATGCTAGTTGCCTAGTTTTTTCTGGTTTCAGTATTTTGAGTCTCAAACCTGAAACAAGAACCCTTATTTGAATACTTGTTCAATGACCCAAAATATCCTGATCAATAATAGCAGCCCACGTGATCCCTCAATGCATGTTTCCTTTAAAAGGATACACACCCTTTAAAGTATAATTAAAGTTAAAACTTTTTATTTTTTAGCTTTGGATAGTGTAATCCCAATTTTGTTTTTATTTATGTATGTATTTATTTATTTTTCTACCAGTATTCAGTTAGGAAGATTTTCTTTTACTTTCTGTCCCAAAGATACAACAGAAAGTAATAGAATCTTTCTCCCAAATGAGGGGGAATCCCCTTTTAGACAGCTGTTATTGTAACAAGATTCTGCACGGGAGGATTTCCCCTCTATTCTTGTTCTGGTGACAACTGTAACATTTTGGGATGCCCATTTTGGGCTTGTTCACACTAGCAGTTGGGGTGGTAAAACCCCCAACCACTAGTGTGATTGAGCCCTACCTGAATGAGGTAAAATTGCTTTTTAAGCCGGGTAAACACGGGACGCATGTCGGGAGACAAAAGCCGGTTAAAAAAAAATGCCTGTGTGTGTCGGTCTAAACGAAAAAACAAACAAATAGTATGTACCCAGCTTTAGAGAGCAAAGCTAGTGTCAACGAGCCCTACCTGTTTCAGAGACAATAATCAACAGGACTAATAGAGAGTGACAGATATAGCAATAAAATCTCATGGGTTTTGTCCCTTGCTTATGCTATCCAAAGCTACAAAAACAGATATGTTTTAACTATTCAAAAACATAGGTTTAATTTACAAACTGCTCAATGCCTGGGTATATGTAAAGTTTTGGTCATTTATGATGTAGATGCAAACAGTGCACATCATTTCCCTTTGGGATTAATAAAGTATTCTGAATCTGAAATCAAATTATTATTATCAGTTTTACAGAAATTCTGAATAGGTAAAGTTAAGAAAGCATTTCAATAAAAGTTATTAATTTTACCAGCACAGCAGAGCCTTCTGTATGCACATTGGTTTCATAAATATACATGTGTATGTAGGGCTGCATACAGCCAACCACACATATATACTGTAGATTTTATGACCATTATAACATAAAAGTAACAAGGCCGGGAAACAGATGTGGTCAGAGGAAAGCAAGTACTGACATTACACACCACTATGCACTCTGGGTAGAAATGATAAAAACATTTACAAGCTGTTGGGAGTCTAGAATCAGAAGTGTAATCAAGTAGAACTGACATATAAATGGTGAAGGGGGGGACTTCATCTTGCATGAGAAACTAAGCAGAACACCCCTCCACCTTTACTGTACATGGGGTCTCGGGTGTCCTGTGTTGGCATGCCTCTACCAAAGCAGGCCCTACCTAATTTTAGAAATGACAGTTAATAATTCACGTCACATAAAGTTGAATGAGTGAATTTCCCTAGTTAACCCCTAGACTTTATGTGCCGTTTGACTTTTCTCTGGGCACAGCACAGGCCTATTACATTTCATTTACTTATTTGATCCTAACAAAGGGCGGCTGCTGAATAAATGCAAGTCCTGCTATAATATACTTAATATTCAAACACATGTAAGGTATGAAGGTACTCTGCAATATGTTACAATATCAATTTAAATCACTTAATAACTGACTTTAGACCTAATTCCGTAACTACTTCTCCTGCTTCTGATGAACGTTGCTACTATCTAGGTAGAAGCTTCACATTTTTAAGAATGAATATTACAAACCCAGAAATGAGTGCAAATAGCACCACCTGGAGATTGAACAAAAATGATCAGTAAAGCACTAATTAGGCAGCAACATATTGGCTGGAGTTAGGATTTAAATGGTATGTCTAGTGAATACATTATTTAGATTTTTGGATAGAGTGGGGGAGGATTAGAACCCCTGTCTGTTTTTAACTGCTGTCTGTGACTCCATTAGAGATTTTATCTTACTTTCTGTTCCACTGATAACAGTTTTACCAGATAGGAAGTGATAGAAAGGTTTTAACTGCTTTATTCTAATTTTGTCTGTGTTGTTGGAGGTTAAAAAAAATTCCATGACTTAGTTGTCACCATGTAATTATTTCCTGCCTGGTAAAACCATTGTCCTGGTGACAACTAATGGCCCGTACACACGATCCGAATATCGGACGAAAACGATCGTCCGAGGAAGAATCGTACGATTTTCGGAACGTGTGTACACTACTTTCGAGAGCCGATCACGACAGTTCATCCGATATTATTCAATCAGACAAGCACAAAAATTTTCCTTGTACGATACCAGATCGTCCGATTTCCGTTTAGTCAGTATAGTTGTCGTCCGAAAATACAATACAAATACATTACAGCACATGACATCACTTCCGATTTTTTTTTCTGTCGTACGGGAATTTTCGTGACTTTGGTAACCTATTCAATTTCTACTTGCAACTATTAACCGGAAAAAGTTGTACGCTCTGTCGTCCGATATTCGTATCGTGCGTGTAGTCATGGAAAATGTCTTGTATAACAGTAAAAACCTGACAGGAGTTCTAATCCTTCCCATTTTAACCAAAACCTAACAAAAAGTTTTGGCTGAACATACACTTTAATGTATAAGCTTTGGGTGATTCGAAAAGTGACAAATAGATTAGGGTAAGCAATGCCTGGATTGCTTAGATGTTACCAAGATGTGTATGTGTTCACCACGTGGGATATGATGAACATGGTTCAGGTTTGTATTTCTGTCTGTAACTCCACTGGGGATATTTTCCTCCACTTCCTGTGATTAATGTCACTGGAACAGGAAGGCATAAACAGCAATAATTACACTGTCCGGAGCAACCCTTTTCATGCTACTAAACATGTCTTTTTTCTTTCTCAGCCTGTATATTTGCAACATAGTTTTCCCATCACTTCTTCTTGGGACAGAAAAGGAGAGGATACCTCGCAAAATGAAAAAAGAAGGCAATTGAAACCTGACAAAGGACCGACAGATAAGCCATCCATGCTCTGTCTGATATAGAAAAGCCATGGTGATCACATGATCTTCATCTTTCAGGGTGCAAAAAAAGATCAAAGCAAGGAGGATTATTAAAAGGTGCACATTTAGCTATTGGGAAATCTATATAGCATACCTTGGCTTTACAATAAATTTATACAATTAGGTCTGCTAAAGCAAAGTCCGTAACAACATTTCAAAACAATGTAAACAAATAGTGCAGCGCTATAAAATGTAAAAAATTGCTGCTGAAAGCAACTAGAACAAACATAAGTGACTGATAATGAAAATGAAATGAATCCTAATAAACTAATATATAAAAAGTTCATGAAGCATCTACTCCAATGGGCAGCCTCGCATGTAAGCTGTCCTCCATAAGAGTCATAAAGGTATAACTCACAAGGGCTACACCAAACTAGAGTGAAAAAACAATATAAAAAGTCCAAACAATATGTGTACAATTTGAATGGATGTCTTCTCATCGACTACACCACCGCAGCGCAGACTAGCGGGGGGACCACAATGTCGGTGGAGGGATTCACAATACAAGACACTGAAGATGCACGCTACCCTGAAGACGTAATCAACACGAAACGTACGGCGGTCGGCGCAGCCTGGTCACGTGGTATACACACGCAGCGCTCCATCCTGGGTCCCTGACTGCAGCGAACGGTGGCTTCGGTGCATGCCGCTTCTAGAAGTCCATGAGCCGTGAGCTCCCTATTGTCTGCCTGCAGCCCCAGTGCCGGGATGGGCACTTTTTAATTTTGCACAGCACTTTACAAAAATAAGGAAGACAATACAGTTATAATACAATTCTATACAAGAAGGTTAGGAGGGCCCTGCTAATGAAAGCTTACAATCTATAAAGGAGAGGCAAGTAATACAAAAAGGTATCCTTTACATCTTATGAGCGTGCCTGCAGTCACAAGGCAAACCAGGAGTCGGAGTTTCAACGAGTGGAATGAGGACACAGAGGACTGCATCGTTGACATCTTATTCGGTGTAGTTGCTGAGCCCTTTTGGTCCCTGTAATAGGGACCCACCTGGTCTGGTAAGCCTCCTGTCTATACATCTTGATTGAAGTATATTCCAACTTTTGAAGATCTGTCA
This sequence comes from Rana muscosa, assembly GCA_029206835.1. Taxonomy (NCBI): domain Eukaryota; kingdom Metazoa; phylum Chordata; class Amphibia; order Anura; family Ranidae; genus Rana; species Rana muscosa. Next base: position 573,699,374 of record CM055117.1, on the reverse strand, counting down.
TCATTTTGATACATGCTGGCTGGCTCTGCATCATCTATGGACTTTTTCTTTTGTTTGTTTGTTTATGGTTTATTGCTTCTCCTACTGCCGTGAGAGTCAGGCAGTTGAAGCTTATGGACTTCCTTGGTGTGTTTATATACTTACCTAGTAGGGAATATATATATTTTTTTGTTTAATTATTTTTTGTTTTTGTTTAATATTTTTTATATATATATAAAAAACTTTTTTGTGTGTTAGTTCATACATATATCACTTTTTGGCACGTTGGTTGCCACTTATACGGTTGCGCATTTATTATTTATTTTTGCACTGAAGATGCAGTTGGGTACTCTTACCGCAGATGGTGGACCCACCTGTCGTACGACAGTGGGTCAATCAGGCTTGGTGGTCACCGTGACCAAAGGACGCTGGAACTGGGTGTCCTGGATACCTCAGACCGTCTCAAACGGGGTGATTGAATGAACCACTCACAAGATGGAAATTCCTCCGATCGTGCAGGCTCCAAACCCGTCCAAAGTAGACACAAGGGTGGGAGAAAAGAAAAAACTCCAGATGGTGCAGGTCAATAAAACCAATGGGGAGGTTTATTGAATAAAATTTGTCTTACAGACGTTTGGACAAATATAAAAGTGATCACAAATTGAAAAAGACATAAACAAATAGTGCAGCGCTATGTCGATGCTTGCCGATGCTACACCCCACATTGCTTTTATATTTGCTTCATCACTTTGTTTGTTTGAGTGTTAGCAGCTTATTATTGTTGGTTTAGCGCAGTTTTTTCACCTTTATATTTCAAAACAATGGATTGCATTTTATTAAACAGGGTTTATATTGGCTGGGTTTCCAACTGATATTCACCTTCCCAGCACCTGCAGTCCTAAGCTTGTGTAAGCTCCACATGATGTTAGAGCTTACACATGATTAGCTTCTTCCTCACCTGACAGTGTGTATAGGCCTGGCAATTAGCTGCTTAGGTCAAAACACTGCATCCTGATCGGAGGTATGCTGTACCTGAAAGGATGGAGCAAAAGGGTTGTGGGATAGCACTGCAAGATATTAGGCTGGGTTCACACCTATGCGAATTGGATGAGGATTTCTCTGCATCCAATTTGCATGACAGGAGATTGTGACCAGCTCAATAGAGGAGCCGGTTCACATATCTCCGTTGCGGCTGCGGAGTGGCTTACACAGGTGCGTCTTTGGCTCAGTTTCAGGGCCGAATACAGCCAAAAATTCAGTCCCGATTCGTCCCTGAAATGGAAAACAGGGACAAAATGGAGAACAGGGACGCAATGAACCCCTGCTGCGAGCCGCATCCGTCGGAGGTGTGAACAGAGATTTGGTGTGTGGGGGGGGGGGGTTTCAAGAAGTGTTTTTTTTTTTTTTACAAAACAATTGGTAAAAAGTACAAGTGTACTTTTAGTTAATGACTTAACTGGAAAGCCATTTCATATTCAATAAATCATGAAATTTACCATAGTGAGCAATGGTTATAAAAGTCAACATGGTGTTCCAAGATTACTTAAGGTCACTACAGAAGCAATTCAACCTACTAGCAAGCTGCTTAGTTTTCTTCTCACACAGAACTGAAGGGAAAGCATACTGTGAGAAAAAAAAATCTGTTTCTTATACTTTATTTCTGAAGTGTTCCAAATTGAGCTACAAAAGTTCACCCAGCATCTAATTTTAACCGTGAGTTTCAGGAGAGTTGGTGGGAAGATGACTGAGTTCCTTTAAGCTCTGACCTACAACAGGAAGAGACTTGTCAGCCTGCTTGTCTCCCATTGGAAATCCCAAGGGAAACAACAGTGGCAGAGTATAGTATAACATTTTCTCATTGTAGCTTTTTTTCCTTTAACTGAGAAATTGTCCAGCAACATGACATTTATTTTTATATATGCCCATGTTTAGGCAAATCACATCAGTTAAACTGCATTTCAATAATTTAATGCAGTAGCATTAGTAGCAACTTTCACTATTTCTTGAGTACCAATAGTATATTGGATCATGAAGTAGACTGAAATAAGGCAGTCAATGTTATACATTTACACTATATGCAAACTTTTCACCAATGTGAGAAGTCTATGGACAACACAGATCCAATATAATGATATAAATGAGAGACCTCACTTATGTTTGTTCTCTGTGATCTATATAAAACTAGGTTTAGTTTTGAAGAGAGTAGGAAATAATTATTATTCCTGCCAGGTTTTATTTTTTTTCAGAGACATCTCACTGAAAACTGAGCAATGTTGAATTACACTCTCTGGCCTCGTACACACGGCCGAGATTCTCGTCGAAAAAAACATGTCGTTTTTTTTGACGAGATTCTTGGACAAGAAAATTGTCCCGGCCGAGTGTACACACGCTCGATTCAAAGAACCCGCGGTTCTTTGAATGGAGCGTACGCGGTGACGTCATCGACTATGACGAGCATGCGCTCGTCACATTCGATGCCGTCGCCGCCATCTTGGTATACCCTATCTATGCCTAGGAAGCTACCGCGCATGCGTCAGTCATTTCGAGCATGCGCGGGCTTCCCGGCGAAAAGGTAAGTGTACACACACACAATTTTCTCGTCGAGAAACAGGCTGACGAGAATCTCGACGAGAAAATAGAGAGCAGGTTCTCTATTTTCTCGTCGAGATTCTTGTCGCTTTTCTTGACAAGAAACCATACACACGAACGAATTTCTCGGCAAAAAATCTCTGCCAGCAAGTTTCTTGCTGGTTTTTGCCGAGAAACTCGTTCGTGTGTACGAGGCTTCAGTCTCGGAAAAGGTTCACCAGAGGCACGTTGATAAAACAGCAGCCGATCGGCATCTGATCAGCACTCACAGCCAATGGCTGCGAGAGCTTATCGGTGTGTTCTGGCAGGGTGGAGGCAGTCCCCCGGTCAGAACAAAATAGCTCAGCGGGGAGATCACTGTACTACATCGCATAGCTAGTACAGCAAGCTCCTGTTTTTTTTTTTTTTTCGTTCAGCCTACTGGTTGTGTACCTTGCTTAAGACTTATATTGCAGAGGAAGAAAGAGGGTGTGTCAGACCAGCTCTGTTGCTAAGTGCTGATAACTGAGTGTAGAGGCACTAATTCTGGTGCCTCTTGGACTACCAGCCACAATTGAACCCCCTGCACAAATCTTAGGCCTGGTTCACACCTATGCAGGTTGCAGTGGCATATTCCAGATGCATTTTGCATTTTTCAATACATGTTTTTGATCCATTGAAGTCTATGGAACCAAAAACACAACTTGCTGTTCCCTGGCCCTTTCCATAAAATGTGAACATGCCCCAAAGGAAAACATGTTAAATGGACTGTAGTGTGTTTCTGAAAAACTGAAAACACACAAAAAAATACATATGTGTGAACGAGGCCTTAAACAAGAAAGTGTAAGAAAGACTACTAAAACAGAAGCTACAGTATTTGACAGTATTAATTTGACTTCAACTGTGTTTTAGGCCTGGTTCAAACCTATGCAGGCTGCAGTGTGCATATTCCAGATGCATTTTGCATTTTTCAATACACATTTTTGATTCATTGAAGTCTATGGAACCAAAAACCAGAAAAAAGTCCCTAGCCCTTTCCATAAAATGCACAAATATGAACGTGACCCAAAGAAAATTACGTTAAATGGACTGTGGATATATGGAAAGAACCCGCACTCTGGAATCCATCCAAATTCTTTATTTGATAATCACCAAGTACAGAGTTATTCTGTACTTGGTGATTATCGAATAAAGAATTTGGATGGATTCCAGAGTGCAGGTTCTTTCCATATATCTATAGTCTATATCTTTATATCTATATCTTTATGTAGAGCAACAATTCTTTTTTTTAGATCCTCAGAGAGTTCTCTGCCATTCGGTGCCATGGTGAACTTCCAGTGACCAGTATGAGAGAGTGAGAGCGATAACACCAAATTTAACACACCTGCTCCCCATTCACACCTGAGACCTTGTAACACTAACGAGTCACATGACATCGGGGAGGGAAAATGGGTAGTTGGGCCCAATTTGGAGGGGACAGCAAATTTACACTGTTATACAAGCTGTACACTCACTACTTTACATTGTAGCAAAGTGTCATTTCTTCAGTGTTATCACATGAAAAAATAATAAAATATTTACAAAAATGTGAGGGGTGTACTCACTTTTGGGAGATACTGTATGTTGGGGGAGCAGAGGAAAAAAAAAGACTACACGCATGCTTTAGCTTAGAATTCTAAAATAATGTGCTCCTCGTCATAAAAAGTAATATCTTACATGTAACAAATAATATTTTTATTTGACCTAGCAATATGCATATAATATTGTTTTTTATTTGATCTGCAATATGCATATTAAACAATCTTCCCCTTCCTGCTCATTGGGCCAGGCTGAATCTACATGAATCTTGAGCAATAACCACACAAAACTTTAACATGAAGAATCTTCACTGTATTACAAGATGCATTTTAAACTAACATAAATGTTATTAAAAACATTTTGTGAAAGGAATCAACTGTAATTTGGTCAAAACTATTATTTCTAATCAGAAACAATTTAGATGCATTTTCCACAGTTTACAGCAATTTATTTTTATAGAAATTTATTAAGAGCAGAGGTTTTTGAAATCCAAATTCTGTCTGTTAAATGTATCCAACCTTAACCAAGTACACTGCTGTTTGCCAAGTTAGGATAAGACATGCTGTATCCTTACTGGTGACCAAAATGATCCCTAATGACAGCTTGGCTTAATATAAAAGGGCTGAAATAACCCTTGATCATTATTGCTGTTAAAATTCCTCTTTTATTCTGTAAGAAAATAAGTAAACATATTATTGTACCGCACAGACCTAAAATACCATGTTCATAAATCAGACAAACTTTTTGTGAATGGAATACTGTGGCAAAAGGAAATGACTGGACAGATATAATTAAACAATTTACCAAATATCCAACACACAAGAGCATATGAATCAAGATAAACACCTCAGTTTGTCTCAATTGAGGTCTGGCTGTTGAAGACTGGAAATCTTCAGACATGATTTAGGGTATCATTAAAATAACTGAATGTTGGAACACAGCTTGAGAATAATGAGTATATTATTTATTAAAGAACATTCGTGACTGCGAAGGCCATCTTGAGAAAATTCCTAGGCGTCAGTAGCTCGAGACAGCACTGGAGCTCCTAGCCTTTAGACATTTTGGAAATTTCTTAAAGTAACCCTGACATGGAAAAAAAACGGAGGCTGCAATTTTCTTATCCCCATCTGAAAATGCTAGTTGACTTAAGTACCTTCTAAGACCAAAAGCAACTATGCAGATATAGTAAGTCAGAAGAGGTCAGTAAAGTGCATGTAATACCAACACTTTTTTTAGATAGATTATGGAAGGTTAATGGCCCCTGTCATTTTATTTTATTCTGTGCACCATCAGGGAGATTTCTCTTCACCTTTAGTACCAGAGACACAGCAGAAAGTGCCATGAGGTCCTCTCCAAAGTGTGGTAATATCCACAATTACACATTTGTCGCCAGAACAGGCACCTTCTTTCAAAGATTTCCCCTCACTGTTCCTATGACAGCTCAAACATTTTGGATGTTCCATTACTTTCTGTACTGGAAACACAGTATGTGCACTATTTTATGAAGTGTAATCTTGTTTTGCATTGTAATCTACGTAATCAAATGCCTATCAGCTTGAGAGATCACATATGGGGTTATGTTGTAATGAAATGGGTACAATATAAAAAAAAAACTGTTTGCAAAATAAGCCTTTTTAATAATTGATATATATATTTAATCAATATCAATAAAGAAAAAGAAAATGTAATCATTTTTGGTACGGTATATCTTTAATGCAGCATAAAAAGTCCAAAAAGTTATAATTTCTGTACAACAATCACCAGGATTAATAACGAGAGTGAATTTTCTAACCCTTCCACATTTCAGCCAAATTTAAAAATAAAGTTTTGGGTTCACATAAAGAATAAAAAAAGCATTGTGCATTGAATGTGAATTCATGGCATTGGCACGTGACTATTTGTAATTGTTTGCGTGGGAACTAAAGCATTAATGTTTTATTATAACCATAAAGGTAAAGTACAGCTTATTGCAATACACTTCTACAAAGGGTAAAATCAATCCATAGATCTTGTATACTAAGCAGCCTGAAAAATATCTATTTTCTTAGTATACTTCACCTTGAATTCTGTTTTAGGCTCTAACTGGTTCTGAGCTTACCAACAAAAGGCATATTTGATACAAAGGCAAAATGTAATTCAAAGTTAAAACTTTTCTTCCAAATGTAAGAACCTAAACTCAAGCCAAACTGACAAACTGCAAGAAATAGAATAAGGGCCCAAGATCCCTATAGAGTCCAGACCTGAAAACGTCAACTCTTGATGTGGCCAAAGCAGTATCTGTGGGTTTCTTTCCTTTATAGATCTTTTAAAGACCCATTGTAAGAAAAGCACAAGCTAGAACATGTTTCCTTTCATGCTCACAAGAATTGGGCACTGGCTAATGCATATGTGCATACCCGCGCACAAGCTGTCACGCATTTTTGTGTGCGCCGGCGGTTGCGTGCACCTGTGACAGAGTCTGGCGCCAAACGGGCTATTTAAACTTGGCCAGTGCTCAGGATCAGTGCTGCTTTGTCTTCAGCCTGTGTAACCTGTGACCCTGTATCCTGCTTCCAGTTGCTGACCTGGCTTGTCTTGTCCATCCTCTGAACTCCACCTGCATCGATCTTGGCTTGTGCCCTGACCTCTGCTTCTGTCTGCTTCATTTGCTTGTGAAAAACTGATCATGCTCCTGTCTGTGCCCTGTACCCAATTTATCTGATGTGTATGGCCTGGCCTGCCTCACTCTGCCTGCTGTCACCAGTACCAGCTGCCCACCTGCTTTCTGAAGCCATCTGACCACTTCTCCTGCCCAGCATGGACACCTGCCCTGTTGCTACAAGACATACAGGCACTCGTGCCACTCTGTACTCCTGCGCATCCGGTCTACACTATCAGGGGCCCAGAGTCAAAGGTGTAAGAGAGTCCTTCCTCATCATATCTGACTCTTCTACCAGGTACGTGATACCTATTCCCACATCAGCATTTTCTTGAGTATGAAAATTTTTAAATTGCTGTTTATTGTTGGCAACAGGGCAGTGGGTTAGCCTTCAGAACTGCTGCTTGCTGTAGTTTGAGGGTGTAGTGATAGGCATCCTACAAGGAAATCTTTACATTACACTTGAAAGGCACAGATATGTCAATAGGTCCTTTAGCAGCTGGTTCAGTAGTTTATTTGTAGGCATTTTTAAGCCCAAAATTAAAAAAATATTTTTGTTTAAGTAAGCAGATAAAAAGCTAGATATAAGCTCTAGAAAGCAGTTAGGCAGGCAATACACGGTGCAAAATTTGCACGATTCCCCTATCAACACAGACAGCGCTGACAGGAGAATCCCTCCTGCCGAGCTACCTCAGGGGCGGGAGAAGACAGTGATTATCGCTAGCGGCTATAGCAGCCGCTTGTGATAATCCATCAAGCTGGTTGTACCCAAGTTGATCGATCGATAAACTGGGTACATTTAGCCTGCCCATTAACGGTTCAAATCTCGGCCGGTTCGAGATTCAAACCATGTATGGCCAACTTTAAGATAAAAGTTTTTCGAACTAGCAGGGCAAATGGCCTGATGGCTGTTTTCAGTGGACACTGGTAACATTGCATTTAATAATCACAATTGCAGTGCAGTACCTTGGGTCAGCTATACCTAACTCTGATTTTGGCCTGATAGTCATGTATAGCCCAGATGGGTGTAGTAAAATTAACGCAAGATCAACTGCTGGGCCTCATAAACATTTGTGGTTTAGCGCAATCTATCATAGTGTTTCAGTCAAAAGGAACAATGATTCCCCAAACTGATAACAAAGCATTTCAAATCCAGTGATACTCTGTAAAATATATGCAAGACCTCAATATCCCAAAATGTACATCAGAGCTACAAAAGGAAAAGTGGCACTAAGTGCAAACAACCCAGTTCCCATACTTTGTTTTAATATTATTTATGACTTTCTATTTTAAAAAGTAACATGTCTTTGGCCCTGATGTGCCTGACTCCCTCTTTTCTGGATCACTGGGTTATGTGAAAATGTGTGTGCCAAGCTGGTCCATAGGCGTGGCAGCTCTCCCCTGGCTTGTCTGTGACATGATCCTGACGTACTGTGTGGTCAAGGAGCCGGGACTGGGGGGCCTGAATGAGGGCCAAGCCTTGCACTTCAGCTTCCTGACCTGGCAGACATTCAGAGAGACCCTGCTAAGTGCTATTTCCTAAATACACTAGCTTTTCATAACAATCTTACCACACTGCTTTCCTTTACAAGCTCTCTTAAAAGAGAACTGGACTCCTTCTGGTTAATCTACACAGACTGCATTTGGAAGCCATCAGAAACTGAACTCTAAACAAAACGTTATTAATGTGTAGTAATCTGCCCTCAATGTTCCAGATGAAAAGAAAATGTTTTATAGTTTTTAAGTATACGTTTTAATTGCCTTTTAAGAGTGCATATACTTTTAGTGCACAGTGTTATAAAACTGCAGAATCTGTTTCTTGATAACTGCCGAATGATCTCAGCTATTTTTATGGCTCTTTTTTTTCCTAAAGTACAATTATTGGAAGGCTCGTCTGCATGATTTCTGATATGTGACCGCCTACTGTGCTCGCTCACTATGGCATCACAAGCTGCCTTCCGAACAGACTTTTTTTTCTTACGCTCTCCACTCCATCTTACTGCAGAGTAAGTTAAACTACACAGAAAAATACACCTATTTAAACAAAGAAAATGCTAACACTGGTAGAAAAAAAAAAAACTCACATTTTCAAGAAGTTGCTCTACACGGATTATGGAAGGAATTAAGGCTCTTTCCTATGTTCATTTATTTTTTTTCTTAAATGTAAATGCAGATGCCAGGTGCATGCAAGGCTATATATATATACATATACACAAACGTTTCCGTCTAAAAATGATATATTGCTCTGATGTTTGTTGATTTAAGACTGTGGTTATTCCTAATCTATATCATTCAGAGAATTTATATTGCGGTTTAGAACTAAGAACACCTTTCATTTATGACTCAATCAGCTACTGTTCATTTAATAGTGTTTCAGATAGCTTAGACTGGCCATAGATTTTAAAGCAGTGCCTTGTGACAATTGTTTCTACAAAGGATGCTCTTGTTTTCAGGTACCCAATATGTACATGTACAACTAATATGATCATTCAATTATTTTAACCACTTTAGCTCCGGAAGGTTTACCCCCCTTCCTGACCAGGCTATTTTTTGTGATACGGCACTGTGTTGCTTTAACTGACAATTGCACGGTCGTGTGACCCTGTACCCAAATAAGATTGATGTTCTTTTTTTCCCCACAAATTGGGCTTTCTTTTGGTGGTATTTGATCACTTCTGTGGTCTTTATTTTTTGCGGTAGAAACAAAGAACGACCAAAGATTTTGAAAAAAAAAAAGATTTCTGCTCTAAAATACATCCAATAAAAAAAAAAAATCAAATTTCTTCATAAATTTTGGCCAATATGCATTCTGCATGATAGTTTTGGTAAAAAAATATTTTTCATTTCTTTACTTTTAATAGTGATGGCGGCGATTAGCAATTAATAGTGGGACTGCGATATTGCGGTGGACAAATTGGACATCTGACACTTTTGAAACTTTTTTGGGGAACCAGTGACATTATTACAGTGATCAGTGCTAAAAACATGCACTGTCAATGTACTACTGGCAGGGAAGGGATTAACATCAGGGGCGATCAAAGTGTTAACTGTGCCTAGGGAGTGTTGAACTGTGGGGGAGGTGCTTTTACTACTTGAAGTCATGGGTCGGTGTTCCTGCTTCACAGAAACACAGAATCCATGTCTTCTGTACTCATGGAATGGCAGTCTGCCTTGTTTACATAGGCAGACTCTCATTCTGTCAGAGTTCCGAACGATCCACAGGACCCACTGATTAACTCCCGCTGTGTAAAATCACAGCAGGAACGAGCCGCTGCTGGCACGCACTTGCGTCCAAAAACTGGAAGTGCAGAATCACGTATATATACACGTGACCCTGCACAGAGCGGCCACCCTGTAGCAGTAAATCTGCTATGGGGCAGTCATAAAGAGGTTAAAGCAGACTTGCATTTTGACAATATAAGGCAAGGCAACACATTTTAGTTTTAACATCTCTACTCCCCGACACTATGTACTTGCCTTTCCCTAACTACTCCACCTCACCTGCAGGAGTGAAGAAAATGCCTAGTAACGCCTAGAATAGAGGAGCCATGTTGGGATAAGGCCAAAGTGCGTCCCCCACCCTCCATGAGTTGTGAACTACTTTGGCAGCATAGGTAGCTCGTCCTGCCCTTTTTGTGCCCCCCTCCTGCTGCAGCACCCAAGGCAGCTACTTCTTCTGCCTCCCTTTGGCCCAGCACTGTAGAGGAGAATGTGACTCAATCCCCTTTCCTTCATGTGACATTGTTCGTGCTTTGTAATTGGTCCAGCACTGTCACATCAGGGAAGCCCTCCAATTAGAGTGACTCATAGTATACACAGAACTTTCCTTTCTTGCTACCAGGTACTGAACAAAACAGCGAGGGGAGCAAAGTAAAGGTTGCATAAGCAAAGCACAAGTTTGCTATAAGATGGTAAAATAGACATGCCAAACAATGGACTAATAACTCCAGCTTTAGGTGAGTTTAGGAGAGTCTAGCGTTTTATCTGCCAGAAAACTCCAAACCAGAAGGTTTTTTTTCCTGTCCCTAAACAATGAGCTTAAAATATGCCTCTAATCGTCTTAATGTGCATGGACACATAGGATAAGATTGAGATGCTTCTACAGGCAAAACTCCTGTACAAGTACCAATTTTTAAGCCAGTGTGCATGGACCCTTAGGTGAAAGAATGTTAATCTTGAAAACAAACCTTTCTTTAGACCACTGTTTATGGGTAACCTTAAGCCTTGTTCACACAGACTTCAACATGTGATATTAGAGGAGAATTTGCAGAATCAGTTAGGAAATTACTAACACCTGTACCATATCTTCACCATGAAGAGTCACTTTACTGAAAAACAAATAGTCATGAACCATTTGTGATATGATTACAATAAATGAGTGGGCATTTAAACAAACTACCTTAGATGTTCTAGTCAGTAATGCAAGCAATATACGGGAGCCTTTCCTTATTTCCAGACACAGTTTTTCTAAATACAACAATTGGGAGGTCAATTTACAAAAAGTACATAGTTACATAATTAGTCAGGTTGAAAAAAGACACAAGTCCATTTAGTTCAACCATAAAAAAAATAAAAATAAAAAAATATATCCCATATACCCAATTCTATACCCACAGTTGATCCAGAGGAAGGCAAAAAAAAAACAGCAGAGCACGATCCAATTTGCTACAGCAGGGAAAAAAATTTCTTCCTGACCCCCCGAGAGGCAATCAGATTTTCCCTGGATCAACTTTACCCATAAATGTTAGTACCCAGTTATAATATGTACATTTAGGAAAGTATCCAGGCCTTTCTCAAAGCAATCTACTGAGCTGGCCAGAACCAACTCTGCAGGGAGTCTATTTCACATTTTCACAGCTCTTACTGTGAAGAAACCTTTCCGTATTTGGAGGTGAAATCTCTTTTCCTCTAGACGTAAAGAGTGCCCCCTTGTCCTTTGTGTTGACCGTAAAGTGAATAACTCAACACCAAGTTCACTATATGGACCCCTTATATATTTGAACATGTTGATCATATCCCCCCTTATTCTACTCTTCTCAAGAGTGAATAAATTCAGTTCCTCTAATCTTTCCTCATAGCAGAGTTCCTCCATGCCTCTTATCAGTTTGGTTGCCCTTCTCTGCACTTTCTCCAGTTCCCCGATATCCTTTTTAAGAACTGGTGCCCAAAACTGAACTGCATATTCCAGATGAGGTCTTACTAATGATTTGAACAGGGGCAAAATTATCTCTCTCTCTCTCTGGAGTCCATACCTCTCTTAATACAAGAAAGGACTTTGCTCGCTTTGGAAACTGCAGCTTGACATTGCATGCCATTATTGAGCTTATGATTTGCCAAAACCCCCAGATCCTTCTCCACTATGGATTTCCCCAGTTGTACTCCCCCTAGTATGTATGATGCATTCATATTCTTAGCCCCCAAGTGCATAACTTTACATTCATCAACATTAATCCTCATCTGCCACATAGTCGCCCAATTAGACAGAGCATTGAGGTCAGCTTTTAAACTGGAGACATCCTGTAAGGACGTTATTCCACTGCATAGCTTGGTGTCATCTGCAAAGACAGAAATTTTACTTTTGATCCCACACCCAATATCATTTATAAAGATAATAAAAAGTAAGGGTCCCAGCACTGAACCTTGGGGTACACCACTGATAACCTTAGACCATTCAGAGTAAGAATTATTAACCACTACTCTCTAAATTCTGTCTTTTAGCCAATTTCCTATCCATTTACAAACTGATATTTCCAAGCCTGTAGACTTTACCTTACACATGAGCCGTGTGTGCGGAACGCTTTTGCAAAATATAAGTATATATCCAAGTAAATGCATGTATGTTGTTCAACAAGCCAAATTTATTCGGTCTTCCCAACGTGTCAACTAGTGAAGATAAAATGGAAGTCCCTATTGATATCATATTTATCACAGAGAACCTTAGTGACTCTATACTTAACTACCCGTTTCTTTTATTTGACAGCAATTATCAAGACCTGTAATGAAAAATATTTTTATTAAGCAATCTGTGTCTTTTTTTTATGTACTGCTAGTCAATATGATATATATCTTCAAAAGTAACACTCATTTTGTCTGCTTATTTGACTGAACATTTGCACAGCTCCTCCAGATTTGTCTTGGGCATGACAGCGCGAAAAAGTTGATTAAGAGTTGTCAAATGCAGCAATTATTTGACAAAACAAAATCATTTCTGAAGTCTCTGTGAACTGTTTAATCTATAAGCCAATTGCTGTGTAAAGCTGACCATACACTATGCAATCTTATGGTACAATCACATTTCGATTTATCATGAACAATGTAGAGCAAGGAACTACCTAATTTTATACTAGCTGAATAGATTGTTTAGGTTTGACGTCAATTTACATGGTGAACTATGCAAAATAAAAACATCTTGAAAATGAAATACCACTTAATGTATAAAAGATTTTCTATAATTTATTTGAAATGTGTTGTCATTTTTCAAAGTAATCATTTCCTTCTCAAGAAAATTAATACACAGTAATTGCAGAATTAATGTTGGTACGTGATTACATGCTTTGGAATACTGAAAGCCCATCTCCAGGCAAAAAAGAAAAACCACAATCCATCCTGAACCATCTACTGCTACCGATTCACAATAAAAAAATAAACAATAAAGTCACCGTTTTATTATAACAGGCCCACCATCACGTGAGATTGATTCCCTGCACCCCAACAAATGTTGAGACAGATAATTGGAAGTTGCATCCAGGTCTGCAGACTGGTCTTGTTGCTGCCGACTGATCTTGTTGGTGCCACTCATGTAATTCTGGTATGATGCCACCAACACTCTAGGAGGACCCCTGTGATGGACAGCCAATGGCAAGTGTATATAACATGAGAAAGCGGTATAGAAACTGGTAGATGGTCTCTCCCAGGGATCCAACCACTCTTGAGACCACAATTTCAGGTAGGAAATCAGGCCTTCTATTTTTTTTTAAATGTTATCTAGAGTTTAGAAACAATGGAGTGAAGGTAAAGAGAAGGACCTACTTTCTACGTATGTCACAAAAGTGTACTTGGTTCTGCCCCCCTGTGAACCAGATTCAGCGGACATTGGGTCTGATGCCACAAGTCTGATGTTATCTGACATCACTCAGCCGGTCCAGGCTCTAGAGGGACCCCAGCTTTAGTATCAGGATCCACCCAGATGCCTTAGTGGCAGCTGGCTCAGCCTTTCAGTATGCTGATAAGAGCCTGAGCCAGCTTCTCCCGCCCCCTCCACAGGCCGGCGCTCCACTGTTCACTTTAGACTGAGAACTGAGTGATTTGCAGTCTTGGATCACTTAGTTCTCAGTGTAGAGGCAGCAGGGGGACAGATGCATCTTTGGACAGAGGCTGCATTCACCTAGGTGAGTATGTATGTTTGTTATTTTGAAATCAAACACTTCACTTAAAAATAAAAAATAAAAGTTGTGACTAATGCCGCGTACACACGATCATTATTCACGGCGGTTAAAAAACCGCCGTGAATAATGTCATTTAAAACGGGGGAACAGCTTGTTCCCCACACACGGTCGTTTTTCACGTAATTTTTTCTCTTGACGAGAAAAATGACCGTCTGTGGGCTCCGCGGCAGTGTTTCCCTATGGGAAACACTGCCGCGGAAAACATGTCGAAAAAAACGACGAGAAAAATTAGAACATGTTCTAATTTTTCTCGTCGTTTTTAATGCCGTTTTTCTCGTTGAAAAAAACGACAGAAAGCCCACAGACTATCGTTTTTCTCGTCGAATGGGAAAAATTTAGTTTTTTTCGACGAGAAAAATGGCCGTGTGTACGCGGCATTAGGTTGAACTTTAAGGGAAAAGCACTTCAATGAATGAAAAGCTTTGTATGAATGGAGGATAGGTGGTGAATGAAAGATCCATCTCCTGCATTCATAGAGCGCTTTTCATTCATGGAACTTTAGTATGGTTTCTTTGAATAAGGGAGGGGGAAGAAAGGGTGAGCATAATCGGAATGAATGCCTGTTACAGGCCCCATAGCTCTATTAACCCCAACAGCACTAGAAGATTACTGTTGCAGAAATAGTAGGTGTTGAAATGTCTTCAGATTTCAAATAAAGCAGCAGTCATCAGCACAAGGAATATCTCACATTGATTGTAAGTACTCCCTTTTGCTGATTTTTTTTTTTTTTATGTTCGGCTAAACTTAGGCTGGCCATACATTATACAATTCTCTTGTACAATTTTCCTTTAGATTTATCAAAACCATAAAGTATGAGGTCCAACCTAAACACTTTTAATTTGTATGTAATCAGGCAGGCCCTTACACTGCACTGTTGAAGGTAAATCTAAAGGAAATTGAATAAGAAAACTGTATAATGTATGACCAGCCCTAGGCTTTAAGATCAGTAACTAATCAGTAAAATTAAAAAGGAAAACTGAAGATGAGCAGTCTAACTTGACAGTAAATACAGTACTAAATGTCTCAAATTTTTTACAATATTTTTACATAAATGTGGTGTTTACTTTAGGGTTAATGGCAGAGCAGATACATTAGTTTTCCCTAGTTTTGCTATTACTGACACCCAACCAAGGCAGCGATTACAAATGTTTAACATAAAACTGAAAGCAGCCACTAAGAATACTGTTGTTAATTGATAAAAGACTCTGTTCAGTTACATTGTTATATACCCACGCAAGTTCCACTTCTCACAGCAGGAGCACAGATCACATAAATATAAAAATGCAGCAGTGACATTTAGCCAACTCCTTTAACAGACAATGGTTCTGGATAAAACACATCCATTTTTAATATCTGGAAAATGTGCGAAGCCTTAATCATACCAAACAATAGTTCTTTGTCACTGTCATGTTTACTTACATGCTAATTAAGTGGTCTTTGCTGTGACTAAATATGCCTGGAAATGATTATTAGCTCATTGTGTAAAGATAAATACTACAACTATTTACAATTTCCTTATTAACTGTATTATTAAAAGAAATTAGAGAAAAAA
Source organism: Rana muscosa (assembly GCA_029206835.1). NCBI lineage: Eukaryota > Metazoa > Chordata > Amphibia > Anura > Ranidae > Rana > Rana muscosa. The sequence goes on along the minus strand of CM055117.1, from coordinate 573,683,614 downwards.
TATATAAAAATATATATATATACGGTATATGTGTGTGTTTTCATGTATTATTTTCTTCTGAAAATGCTACCTGTGGCTGTCTCTAGCTTCAATATGTTTGTGGTCACTGAGCCAGAATAAGCATATAGTAAGTTATGGCTGACTGACAGCAACCTGGTCAATGACTTGAAAGCAATTACCACTATTTGCATGACAGCCAAGAAATTAGCATTTTTAGTAATGATAGCCTAATTATTTATCTTCATACAGATAAAGGATATTGTACAAAGTATTAAATGCATTTCAGTAAGCGTGTTCAATACATTTTCCCTGTGTAATTCAATTTTATTACACATAACTTAATTTCTAAAATGTATTTGTTTTGGTTTCTTGCATGTATGGATTGCATGGGTTGTTACCGACGTGGTGAAAATTTCATATCAATAGCACCTTTAAAAATATATTTAGTGTTCAATACTTATTTTACCCACTGTATATACAGTATGTTAAAATGTCATAGGCAGAAGAAAAAGTTATCAAGCTATTTTTCATACCAGATCTTGTGTTTATTGCACAAAAACATAAGTATTCACATGCTTTAATAAGGAAGTGTTCTTGCTTTTTCAAATCATTGAATTAAGTTCTTGCTTGTATGTTTCTCATGCAGTCGGACAAAATCAAAAGGAGATGCAGATTGAAGGGAAAGGCTTTGTTCCCCTTCCAACCAAACAGATTCCTACTAAAGCAAGGGAAGCACCTAGGAAGGTATTTTAAACATTTTAGTCAAAGCGCTTTTGAATATGTTGGAACTTCTGATTTCATCTTCTGATCTATGTGATACACCTCAACCTAGAGCTTCAGATCTTTATATTTCATCAGAAAATTTGCTATTGCCCAACAATGGTTTTCTTAAACAAATGCATGTACAAAGTCCCCAGACTATCACTGTTACAGGAAATCAGAAAGTTCCACTATCTATGTGTTCTTGTTCTACTTTAAAAATGTATTAGCATACAAAGTAGTGCATTATGAATCATTAAAGAACGTGAAAACAAGTTAAATGCATCAGATATTCTGAACTTTCTTTTTTATTGTTAAAAAAAAATCAGGCAACACATTCTGCCATTGTAAACCTAAAATGACTACCGGTATTAAAATCCCGCAAACTCTTTGGATAAAAAAGGTAAACTCAATCCTACTGAAATCTTTAGAAAGTTCAGCTTATATCCGCAAAGGTAGTTCCCAAACATTTGAGACAATGTGGCATAAATGGCTAAAGTGGAGTTTCAGGCTAACTAAGCTTAAAACTGCTCTCACTCCCTTATAACACCTATACTAGCCATCCTGAAGAAGGAAAATGCATATACTTACCTATTCTCAGGCAATTTTGGTCCGGTCACGTGATCGGCTCTTCTCTTTTAGCTGGCAGCGGCTTAGAGGAGAAAATGGAGCAACAGACAACATATGCCCTATAGTAAGCCTATGGAAAACATCACCGACCAACCCATCTGTTGTCAGAGCTCTCTCCTCTCCCCTGATGCCAGGTACTGGGGAGATCATGTGACCAGAGCACCCCAATAATAGGTGGGTATATGCATATTCCTTTTACAGGGTAGTTGGTAAAGTTGTTAGAAGGGTAGTGAGTGCAGTTGTAAACGTAGTTCCTAGAATTCCACTTTAATGACCCTACTCTTTCACACCATGACTTAAGCCTAGTACACACGGGCTAAATGTCGGGCGGCATTGGCCGGTTCAATAGAAACCAGGCCGGCATTCAGCCCATGTGAATGCCAACCGGTCGACAGAAGCCAGCCGTTCTTTCGAAGGGTCATGACATGAATAACAGTCGTGTGTACACGGCATTAGGGTAGATATATTAACTGCAAATCCACTATTTCTTGCTACTGCTAAGCATGATTGGTATCACAATCAGACTTCGTGTTAAAATTACAATCTTTTATTGTATGCATCTCTCGTTCATACATATAACATTCATCTCAAGTATTTACACTGAATATAACTTTGCTGTACTTCACGGCTATGTTGGCAGTTTTCATATGAAATGTGTTTAACAAATTGATCATAGACCACATTTTAACTGTAATGTATTGTAATGTCACTTTATTTTGTTCTGCACTTGTTGTTCTTTCTTTTTTCTGTAAAACTAATTATAACAAAATCTTGAAAAGACTTTGTTTTTGTCAAATAAAACATTTTCTTGATGAAAAACAATCTGCTGGCTTGACTTTATCCAGCCAATACAGCCCACAAATTTAGCACTGATTTACCTCCCTAAATGACTCGGTCACAGGATATAAACATAAGTATAATACTAATGTATATATTTATACCATAACTTGGTGGATGATAAATGTGCGTGATCAAATTAGTTCCTAATACATAACAACTTTCTACATTCATCATGAATGTGCAAAGGTCAGACAAGCGTTTATAAGAGCAGTGAGAAGATAAACATGCTACTTTTGCTGGGAAGCTCAGCTGTAACACTCCCAATTTTTCTTCCCTGTTTGGTCCAAGTAAATGGATGATGGTAGCTAGTTTAAACATCTGACCATAAACTTGCTACCTGAAGCACAGGAATCTCTCCAGACTTGTATATATGTCTACAGTGTCATGAACAGTGGAGGCACCATAGAAAAAAAAATCAACGCTGTCAGAGCCATGCACATGCAAGTGACAGATTAATAATGAATGCTGGTGTATTGCTGGAATTGTGCTGCAGTGGAAAAATTGTTTCAGCAATAATGATTTGAGATCAGGAAATTAGAGAAAGTACTGGCAATGGAAAAACTAGTAAACCCTATATCTAGGTATGTCGCTCTTAAAATATGACATACCGACACTTTTATTTATTTTTTAACAGAAAAGAACAGTCTGACTTTTTTAGTATTCGGGAGAATGCAGTTTATATTCTAAACAATGCAACTCAAAGACATTTTTGTCCAAGTGGATCCAACATCCAGACGCCAGAGGTCCCATTCCATGAACTAGTTTTGTAAGTGGAAAGAGCTCATATATCCAAATATTGTTATCAATGACTTGCTAAAATAATAGGGTCCGCAAATGAAGATCTCTGATGACTCCATTAGAACATATGAGACCCTTTGGATGATGGGATATCAAAGAGATGGGAGCTCTCATTAGACAAACTCAACATACAATGAGAAGAGAGGTACAAATTTATCTTTGCAAATTGAGCAAACAAAAACCGATTATTTGTGAAACAGTCTCACTCAACAAAATTACATTCTGAAAGCATAACAAACGCTTTTGTTTCTATAGAGCAGGGGTCTCCAAACTGTGGCCCTCCAGTTGTTCAGGAAGTACAGTTTCGATCATGCATAGTCATGTCTGTGAATGCCTCATGGGATGTGTAGTTCTGCAACAGCTGGAGGTCCGTAGTTTTAAGAAGATCCCTGCTATAGATGGTCTATTACACACGGGCTATTACACAACTGCAAAAAATGTCTCTGATCATGCTGCAGTTTGGTAAATAATTATCCGAAATTTTCCATGGCGATAGAACAGCACACATAGGAGTAGTATTATATTGTCATAGAGAAACACATTACTAGGCGTTAAAGTGACACTAAAGCTAGCCATAGATGGAGGGATTTTATTTCCTACAACCATGGGTTTCAGGAAAGTAAATCGCTCGATTCCCCCATCAACACTGACTGTGTTTTCCCGGCACAATAATCGCATGAAAAATCCAACAGCCTGGTTGTACCCTAAATTGGGTACAATCAGCCTGCCCACACGTGATTTAAATCCTAGCCGATCCCTGCTGAACCGGCTGAGATTTGAACGGCCTATGGCCGGCTTAAGCTGTATTTTTTGCTCCTAATTATCTTTTTTTTATGAAGGTTTCTAATTCATAACATATCCACCCCCCCACCCCCTGCTTGTTACAGTGCCTTGAAAAAGTATTCACACCCCTTGAAATTTTGCACATTTTGTCATGTTACAACCAAAAACGTAAATGTGGCACATAATTGTGATGTGGAAGGAAAATGATAAATGTTTTTCAAATTTTTTACAAATAAATATCTGAAAAGTGTGGCGTGCATTTGTATTCAGTCAATACTTTGTAGAACCACCTTTCGCTGCAATTACAGCTGCAAGTCTTTTTGGGTATATTTCTACCAGCTTTGCACATCTAAAGAGTGACGTTTTTGCCCATTCTTCTTTGCAAACTAGCTCAAGCTCTGTCAGACTGGATTGAGAGCGTCTGTGAACAGCAATTTTCAGACCGATTCTCAATTGGATTTAGGTCTGGACTTTGACTGAGCCATTCTAACACATGCTTTGATCTAAACTAGGGATGTCCCGATACCGATACTAGTATCGGTATCGGCACCGATACCGAGCATTTGCCTGAGTACTTGTACTCGGGCAAATGCTCCCGATGCTTCACCCGATACTTGTGATCAGCAGTGATCAGTGCGGTGGGGGAAGTTACCAGCACCGATCACCGCTGTATATATTTAAAAGTAGTTTCTCCGAGTCCACTTCTCTCTCTCTCTCCCCCCCTCGCGCGGGTATCAGCTGCTTTAAAATCAGCGGTGATCGGTGCTTGTAGCTCCCCCACACACAATCACCGCTGATTGTCCCCGTATCCTCCTCCAGCCCCCTCCGTTTTGCTGCTGTCCCAATCCGTGTGTCCCTTCGTGCTGCCGTCCCAATCCGTGTGTCCCTCCGTGCTGCCGTCCCAATCCGTGTCCTCCTCCGTGCCGCCGTCCCAATCCGTGTCCCCCTCCGTGCTGCCATCCCAATCCGTGTCCCCCTCCGTGCTGCCATCCCCCTCTGTTCTCCTCCTCCACCCCCTCCATCTGTCAGGATGGAGAGCGGAGGTAGGAGCCGGTAAATCTGGCTCCTTACTGTTCGGAATGTACAGAGTCAGTGATCACTGACTCTGTCCATTCACATAACTGAAACATCGTAAACTGTGTTTACAATGTTTTAGTTTATGAATGAAGAGAAGCCACGGTCTTCTCTCCATTCATTTTCAGCGCAGCAGAGGCTGCTGAGAAAGGGACTGGGGAATCTGTCCCTAGTCCCTTTCTCTGTCTCAAAGGGGAGATGTCAGAGGTCTGTTAAGACCCCTGATATCTCACCAAAGCCCCCCAACAGGGCTGATAAAAAAATAAAAAATTTAATAAAAAAATAAATAATAAAGAAATGAATTGTAAAAAATAAATAAAATAAAATAGAAGAAAAAACACACTGACACTGTCCACCCCCCACCCCTTAAAAAAAGAAAACATTATAAAAAATCAATCAATAAATAAAAAAAATTGTAAAAAAAAAAAAAAAAAAATTGTAAAAAAAAAAAAATTTTTTTTTAAAAGAGATAAAAAAAAAGTATCGGTATTCGGTATCGGCGAGTACTTGGAAAAAAGTATCGGTACTTGTACTCGGTCTTAAAAAAGTGGTATCGGGACAACCCTAATCTAAACCATTCCATTGTAGCTCTGGCTGTATGTTTAGGGTCATTGTCCTGTTGGAAGGTGAACCTCTGCCCCAATCTCAAGTCTTTTGCAGACTCTAACAGGTTTTCTTTTAAGATTTCCCTGTATTTGGCTCAATCCACCTTCCCATCAATTCTGATCACCTTCCCTGTCCCTGCTGAAGAAAGGCATCTCCACAACATGTTGCCACCACCATGTTTTACGGTGGGAATGGTGGATTCAGGGTGATGTGCAATATTAGTTTTCTGCCACACATAGCATTTTGCTTTTAGGCCAAAAAGTTTAATTTATCATCTGACCATAGCACCTTTTTCCACATGTCTGCTGTGCCCCCCCACATGGCTTCTCGCAAACTGCAAACGGGTCTTCTTATGGCTTTCTTTCAACAATGGCTTTCTTCTTGCCACTCTTCCATACAGGCCAGATTTGTGGAGTGCACGACTAATTGTTGTCCTGTGGACAGATTCTCCCACCTGAGCTGTGGATCTATGCAGCTCCACCAGAGTTACCATGGGCCTTTTCTGTACACTTCTTCCTCCATCCATCTATTTATACTTTTCTTTTACTCCTCCAATATTAACTATTTTTCACACATAGCGCTTATTTCCCATTGTGCTGCCAGTGTGCAGCTCGATTTATCATCATACTTCCCTCTGGTCACATGATCTAATTTCCCCATTAAGTGTTCTGTTATTTTTCAAACACTCAAACTCCTCCTAGCACTTTTTGTTCTCTGCCCTCTCCTTTCCAATATTCTGATATCATCCTCCTGTGACTCGTTACTATCCCCTCCCTTCCAGACCCTCAGTTTAAGTCCCAGTCCTACTCCATCCTCATTCTGGTGCCCATATACTCAGCAAAACTAGATGTTTTGCTGACCACCAGACGCATTTCCTCTAATCCTTGTTATAATTTTTTCACAGCAAGCAGTAAGCTACACTTTATTTCTGAATTTTTTTCTGCACATCTTGCATCAATTTGGTCCTAATATAATTATATTTTACTTCATTGCTCTCCATTTAGAATAACTTCCTGTGATTGTGTCAGCATCAAGTCCTCATAATTGCCCATATGTTTATCATACACCTCCTTTGAGTAATTTTTTTGCTCAGATATGTCCTGAATAGTTTCCCGCAGTATTTTTAGTTTATCTATTTCCATTATACATTGTTGCAATATAGATCCATAGTTATTCCACAGTACTCAATGCAAGCAGCATGTATCCATGATATTTATCAGTTTGATTTAGTTACTTATAAATTTCCATTGTCTATTATTCTAAAGTGCCATTTATGTTTTATCATTTGTCATTGCTTTATGTTTCAGCCAGCCTTGTAGGATATAATTTAGTACACTGTGTTACCATTTGTCGGTCTGTAATTATACTATGCAGTTTTAATGAATTTTGTAGTTTCCATTTATTTGCAATTATTTGTTGTATTTTAATTCAATTCCGATGCACTTTATAATAGGTATCAATTTGGTTATTTTTGAAGAATATTTTCTTATCCATTTTAAATAAGATTAATTTTTATTACTATTATTTTTTATTACAGTTCAGCATTTCCCTCTGTTTTATTGGATTTTCATAGGAAATATTAAAATAAATCACATCAAATTACACTGTAAGTTACCTACATCATTTCCCAGAACATCTGCTGATAAACCTCCCAGCACCCCCACCCAGCCAATTTTTCCCCATGTCCATAGTCTTTTGTAATATTTGTAAACTACTTAGTCCCATTCACTGTCCTTGAAACCTACCACTGTTCTCCCATTAATCTTCACTTGTCACAAATGAGGTTTTCTAAATTTAGAGCGTTTAGGAACTAAAGCGTGCAGTTCATATGCTCCAGAAGGTTTCAATGCTAGATTGGGCCCAGGTAATTTCCATATGGTCAAGTAAGAAGCTCTTTATGTCCTGTGTACTGGCTACCCAATAATGCTGCTAACTTAGTTTTGATTGATGAGTGTACAAACTCTAAAAAAATCCCAGAAGAAATGCATGCTGAGTTGTGCTTTACACGATGCCTAGGCAGTATGATAAACAAAAGTCTGTCATCTGTAAGAAAAGCCTTTTTATGCTGGATTGTAAATTTTTAACTTGGCCCACCAAGCATCATTTGTTAGGTACAGTCTTTGAGGCTTTACCACACAGATGAAGACCATGTTGTGCATCCTGAGATTGAACATATTATGACTACACCCCCTGGCAGGGAATGCAGGCTCATTTGATGTGCGGAGTCTAACCACCAGATGCATTTCACCAAAACTTCTGATTGTGGAGATGGTTTTTGCTGGTACCTGATGGTGACCCTCAGGAGTGCCCCACTAAAGGGTAAATAGGGACAAGAAAGCTATTGTGCAGGGGATAGGGGACCAGAGCATAGTCTGGATGAATCAAAGGATCTTGGCAGATAAAAAACAGAGAATAGGCAAACAATCCATATTGGCAATGAAGAAAGCAGAAGACAAGGCAGGAGATGAGAGAAGGGTCAGGCAATTTAGATCAGGAACAAGAAGAAACATGCTTCAGTACTATACTGTAGCTTTGTTCAAAGATGGGTAAATACCCCCAGGTCACTCCCAACGTTGTTAGCATGTGCTGAGCATGTTGGAAAACCAGGTTTAAACTACCAAAAGAGTCAAACGGAAATCCTGTGCTATAGCAGGGCAGGAAGAGATGGAACAAGGCTGGAATGAGCTGTAGCGAGCAGTGAGTGAACACAGCTGAAAATGGGCAATGCCCAATGCCGCGTACACACGACCATTTTTAATGTCATTGAAAAAACCGAAGTTTTTCTCGACGTGATTCTTCTCAAGCCTGCCTTGCCTACACACAATCATGAAAAAAAATGCTTGAGCAAAGCGCGGTGACGTACAAAATGTACGACGGCACTATAAAGGGGAAGTTCCATTCGGATGGCGCCACCCTTTGGGCTGCTTTTGCCGATCCTTGTGTTAGTAAAGTTTGGTGAGAGACGATTCGCGATTTTTAGCCTCGTGCTCTTCATTCTGTTACAGCGTGACGAATGTGCTATCTCCATTACGAACGCTAGTTTTACCAGAATGAGCACTCCCGTCTCATCACTTGCTTCTGAGCATGCGCATTTTTTTCACGTCGTTAAAGCCTACACACGGCAGTTTTTCATGACGAGAAAAACGACGACGTGAAAAACGACGAGAAAAATTAGAGCATGTTTCAAATTTTTAATGGCCATTTTTCACGTCGTGAAAAATGCTCTGGAGCCCACACACGATCGTTTTTAATGACCAAAATAAAAAATTGCATTTTTCTCGTCATGAAAAACGGTCGTCTGTATGCGGCATAAGTGAGCTGAAAACAACCAACGTCTTGATAGAGCTGTAAAAGAATAACACTTCCATTTGTGATTGTAGAGATAGAGGAGCAGGGGACATTTAATTTATTATGGGAATTGTCCATACCTTTTTTAAAGGAGGCTTAACAGACAAGGCATTTACTATAAAATTGTTCCAGAAAAGTGTGGAGTAAATCATCAACAGTAAAAGCATGCTCTTCCTCCAGCCATCTGCAACAGGCTAGGGTAATATTGTGGGCATACCTTTTAAAAAGGAAGTAAACCCTGATGGGTTTTACTTCCTCTTTGTTTCCCTGCAAAGGTAAAGTATAATGGGCTACTATGCATCGCATAGTAGCCCATTATGTGTCACTTACCTGAAAAAGAAGCCTGCGATGTCCCTGCTGGCTGGAAGCATCCATCTTCAGCCCTCTTCCTTCTGGGGCCGCGGACTCTGGCTCTGTGACTGGCCGGAGTCGCGTGACGTCACTCCCGTGCATGCTCGCGTGAGCCGCCAGTCACGGTATGACCCCACCTAGAAACAGCACAGCGTGCCCTTTCAAAAGTGTGCATGGGCCGAATACATCGGCGCATGCGCAGAAGAAATCATTGTACGGGGAATTATAAATATCTCCTAAACCGTTTAGGTTTAGGAGATATTTTCAGCACCTACAGGTAAGCCCTAATCTAGGCTTACCTGTAGGTGAAAGTGGTTGTACAGGGTGTACAGCCACTTTAAATGACCAGCTCTCATTGTATTGCATGTCTCTCAATTGGGTGCAAGAGGACTATGAAGTGACTGCAAAACATGACAGTGTTATTTCATATACCTTTTCATGGTCCAAGTCTTTAGGATTTATTGTCTGAAAAGCCGCAATTGCTATTCCATTAATCTTTTTCAGGACCAAGCAGGGTTGCCAACTTTCAGTAAATATACAAACAGTTTGTAAAATCTGTACTTTTTGCATCTGTCCTTGAATGTCCATTGCGGACATGTAGGCTGCATGTCCGTAACTGACATTCATGGACAGATGAAACAATTATGGATTTTACAAACTGTTTGTAAATTTATTGAAAGTTGGCAACCCTGGGACCAAGTGGTGTTGGCTCTCAAAATCCTGGAAGAAGCCCCAATATCATTGTTGCCCCATTAAAGGATTTGGAGACTTTTCTGTGGGCTTTTGGGTGCTGGTTGTAAGCTGCCTTCTTTTTAGCTCAAAGCTTCTGCAGTGCAAAATAGATGTGTTGTCACTGTTCTGCCTTTCAAATGGCTTCCTATGTATTGTCTAGAGTGGCCAGAGTAAGGCCATTTCCAGCTTAAACCAAGGGACCCATTGACATACTGTAGACATTTTCCTCAGTTCTATGTAGCAATTGTTCCTTTCAACTATTGACTGTATCTCTCCCGAAAACAACAACTGACAGCCAGTGGCAGGATCATAAAACCAGAATGAGATTCCAGGTCAGAAAATCCATATCTATTCACACCTCTCAGCTGCTGACCACAAAACACATTCCTCACCTAGGTAGTCCACGGAATAAAAACAACAAAAAATCTACACACAGCATGACTTTTTATGAATCACCTCCCAGAACACACATTATCCCACTCCAGTCATTTACATTGCACAGAATGACCCCCCCTGCCAAGGACAGGAACCTTTTCCTTTTCACTTCACAATACATAATTATTTATAAAGATAAAGTATATATTTTCTTTTTTGTATCCAACACCCTGTTCTTTACCTATTTTACAATGTTTTTCTATATTTTGACTGTACTCTGTAAGTGCTGCAATTTCCCCTTTCCATGTTATTGCTTTCTGTTATAAAAATGTGTTATATAAAACTGGTCATCATTTTATGTTTATATATGAGTTATTATACCCCAGTATTAACAGAATGAATATAAGAATTCATATATGTTTTTTGTACCTGTCTTGTAGCCCTGTACAAAGAGGAGGTCTTTGTGTTCCTGCAAAGTTTTACCTATTCTATGTTGTTTTTCGTGAACCAATATCAATATTAAAATTATTTGGATTCTTATACCTTTCATTTGGTGCTCTTAGTAAAGACAAAATTCATTGTACAAGAGAAGGTCAGAAACTCGGGACATGCTCAATCTGTAGTTCTCCAAGTTCACAAGTTGGGCACAAAGATCTAATTGTATATGAAATATTTCAGGTACTAGATGTACCTACAGTAGTATCTGGTCCTTTGCTAAAAATCTGCAGATTTACATATAATCAACTCAACGTCACAGGGCTTATTTTTTATATATCTATTACATTTTTCCAAGTATAAAAAATAAAACTGGAACATGTAGAGGATTACTCATGGGTAATCTCATTTTATATCATTACTTTCTTAAAGTAAACTTGCCCCAAGCCTGGACAATTCAAATAAAGCATATTACAAAAAACGACTAGGCTGTATTCACGCAGGACTGGACAACTGCCAGAGTGCTTTACCTCACCGGTCCTGTCCATTAATGACTGCAGATGGATATGATTGATAAAAAAATTTAATCATATAATCATTTTGACAGTCTACAAATTTCAACTATTTCTAGCTTACTCCTATTATTCTGAATTCCACACATTTATTTCCTCAAATTCTATGACACATATTCATTATGCCCAGTAATTATACACGGCTGTGTCACACATTCAACAGAATCTGCCTTCTGAACTATACAGGAGCTGAGAGGAGGACTTTAACCACTTCATCCCCAAAAGGATTTTCCCCCTTAATGACCTGCCCATTTTTGTGTTAATTCAGCTGACAAATAGAATTGATGTTCTTTTTTTCCCCCCACAAATAGAGCTTTCTTTTGGTGGCATTTGATCACCTCTGCGGTTTTTATTTTTTGCACTATAAACAAAAAAAAACTGACGATTTTGAAAATAAAAACAATATTTTCTGCTATAAAACTCATCCAATAAAAAAAATGTAAAATCAAAGTTCTTCTTCAATTTAGGCCAATTTGTATTCTGCTACATATTTAATAAAAAAAAACAAAAAAACAATAAGCCTATATTAATTGGTTTGCACAAAAGTTATAGCGTCTACAAAATAGGGGGTTTGATTTATGGCATTTTTATAAATTATTTTTTTTCACTAGTAATGGCGGTGATCAGTGATTTTTAGCGGGACTGCGACATTGTGGCGGACAGATTGGACACCTAACTGACATTTGACACTTTTTTGGGAACCAGTGACATTATTACAGTGATCAGTGCTAAAAATATGCGTTGTACTAATGGCACTGACAGGGAAGGGGCTAACATCAAGGGGGATCAAGGGGTTAAATGTATTCCCTCAGTGTGTTTCTAACAGTGTGGGGGGATGGGCTGCCTGGGACAATGCACAGAGCCGTCTTCCTGCATAGCAGAAAGACAGGATCTGTGTATCATCCCCTGACAGAACAGAGATCTGTCTTGTTTACTATGGCAGATCCCCGTTCTGTCACTGCGGGAAACAATCGCGGGCGGCCAGAGGACATCGAGTCCGCTGGACCCACTGATTGGCTCCCCCGCTAGCGTTCACCTATGGCGATTTGCGCAACTGAGCCAACCTGCCGCAGTCTAACTTCAGCGGCTGGTCAGCATGTGGTTAATAAGGCAGAATCAGTACATGAATCACCGCTTGAGGTGGTAAGGTACACTGGGGTATCTAGTCCTTATAAATATAAAGTAACCCAAAAGAATGAGCAACGGTGAAGCTGTAAAGCATGCAGGGAATCCACGACATGGTGGAAAAAGATAGCCAGCAGACAGGCAGCAGAAAACTGACAAAAAAAAAGTCACCATAAAGTTGGTTTCTGGGTCCCCCCCCCCCCCCCAAGTGTGGCAACACTGGCTATGCTCCCTCCAGGGGTTATCAAGCATGCCTTGATGGAGCGAACGTGAAGAGGGAGAGTCGCTTGTCCTCTGTGCAGAATAGGAGGCCTGGGACAGAGTAATTCAGTTGCAAACCCTGATCATGATGAGAGTTGTTTAAATATAGAAATCGGGAATGGCCATACAAACTGTAAAAGTCTAAATACTTTAGAAGGGAAAGGAGGTTAATATTGGCTGATCAAGAGTGCAGAGGATTCTAGGCCAGATGTGGAGCAGCAAGGTCCAGGTAATCTGGGATGCAGGCAGCTGGATCTGGCTGCTCAGTACTGGGAACGTCTGGGTTATGTCCAAGGAGGCCTAAAAAGAGTGAGAGAAGTGGGTTGGAGTAATCTGCTGTCCATGTGGGAGGGGGACAGATGGAGCAGTGAGCAGCCTATGGCCTACTGGGATATTGTCCAAGAGAGGAAGCCCTTAGAGTCAGAAACACCTGGGAGGTTAGTGTTGTCAAACAATTTGTTAGACTCATCTGGTCACCGCAGTGAGAGATGCTTGTAGAGAAACAGCTTTGAAAGGAGAAATGCCTTTCTGCCATGATGTAGTCACCCCTAAGACTCCCCCCAGGTGTATGGGCACCCCTTGTGAATTACAGGGTATTGGAGGAAGACATAAAATTGTGTTATTACTATTATCACCACATTTACAGTAATCCAAAACAAAATTAAGTTGGAAAGTCAGTTTCAAAGACATTTTAACAAAGAAATTTGGAGTTGATCCCTGGAGAAGCTGTAGATCTGAATATCTGTAATGAGTCAGTGTGTTGATAATGCATTGTTTTTCATTGCTGAAAATCAAAGGGTTTTCCACTTTCTCCTTTAAACCCACCATTAATACATCAATATATGATCGATACATGCATCTGTAAACATATATTAGTTATGTTTCAAACTGTGAATGCTCTTAAGATGATTAAAAAAAAATCACAACTGAAATTCTCCCCTGTTGGCTTTCATAATACCATTACTTGGCACCTTGTAAAGTAATGCCTGCAGAGAATCAAGACTGGGTGAGATCCACGATTTGTTTGACATGCAAACTTTTTAGTGGAATTCTAGATTCCCATTTGTCCAAAATAACGGATGTCTAAAAGAAACAAATAATATACTGAACTTCAGTGCAAGTTTAGAAAAGCATTAAGAAAAATATGTCTAGCAGTGTCAGTGAAGAGTGACCTCCATGCTAACTTGGTATGATTGAACAGTTCCTGTTGACTGAAATAATCCACAAGTGTTTCCTCCTTTGGGAGCCAGTTTAGAGGGTTATATGAGCATGATATTTAACAGATTCATACACAAGCTGTGACCTAAAACGGTATCAACAAATGGGCTTTCAATAGGAAGGCAATGGAGAGAAAAGTGACAGAATGCTGCTTTATGTCACTTGATACGTGACCCAGCACTCAGCACAGCTTTATTTATGAACAGATTTAATGTTCCTCTCAAGATGTGTGGTATTTCCAAGACTGCAGACTTGCCATGTTGCTGCTTTAGCTGAAAATCAAAAATTTTTAGGATCTGAAACTACCCAATAACTTGCACGTAAGCTTAAATGAAAGACAGTTGAATTCCCCCCAATATGTCCATAGGTAAAATTTAACAAGTTCTAGACAGGCATAAGGAACTGCTTTAACATGAGTCATTTCAGTTATCAACATTATTATTATTATTATTATAGGATTTATACAACGCCAACTGTTTGCGCAGCTCTTTACAACATGCGTGCAGACAGTACAACACAATTTAATACAAGAGGAATCACAGGCCCTTGCTCGTTTGAGCTTACAATACAAAAGGGAGGGTCAGGTGACACAAAGTGTAATAACTGTGGGGGATAAGCTGATGGAGAAAATAAAAGTACAGTTGATAGGGGGAGGCAGGATAGATTTTTTCTATATTAATTCATTTTCTACTACATGAGTGATAAGGGTTAATTTCACAATTCTTTAATTATAGCAAAACTTATTTTTTTTACTTCTTTTGAGAACGGAGCAAACATTTCATAATACACAGCCTTTGGATACTGAGTCAGCACTCCTTCCCCTTTCCTTTCTTTAAAAAAAGAAACAAATAATATACTGAAAAAAAACTTAGCAGCGACGCGGCACGACTTGTGGGGGCGACCTCGGCTGCGCGATCTCAAGACGACTTTAGACGCCCGCCGAGGCGATTTGCATAAGACTTCTGTATAGAAGTCAATGAAGGTCGCCTTGGGTCGCCCCCAAAAGTAGTACAGGAACCTTTTTCTAAGTCGGAGCGACCTGAGTCGCTCTTACTTAGAACGGTTCCATTGAAAAGCGTGGGACGCGACTTGTCAGGCGACTGAGTCGCCTGCCGAGTCGCCCTGGTGTGAACCGGCTCTTAGGGTACTACATAAAAAATATTGTCAAATAAATATTGACAATGTTCACTGCGACACACCAAACAGCTGAGGGTGAGCAAAAATTAGGGCCAGAATTATTAGGACACCAAAAATGAAAAAAGTTAAATAAAATAAAAGTGAAGCAAAACTTGTATGAGAAACAAGGAACAGGGGAGTATAATATATAATTATAATACAAGCATAGGCATATAGCACAATGTAAGGACCTATCATAATAATATAAATAATAAACACAAACTATAAACCAAGTCCAAAAGGCCTCAACGTAGCCAATAAAAAACACAAGCAGACAATAAGGACATAGGCAGTGGAAAATCCTCAAGGTACCCAACTTGGAATATGAACCAACAGTAAAATGATAGAAGTCTAAGCAAGAAAATTTGATATATCTGTAGATTGATATAATGCCAAAACAAGAAAAGAGGTTCTCCGCTCACAGCTATTGCCTTTTGTATCACCTGCCCCTCCCTTTTAATTTTTAAGGTCTCATGAGCAGGGCCAAAAAACCCTCTTGTCTTAAATTGTTTGGTAACTGCACTGCCTCCCTTTATTTTGAAAAGTCCTGCACAAACTGTTGCCACTATATAAACCCTGTACAATAGTAAAAATAATAAAAATAATTTTATTCAATCTAGCGTCAGGTGTATATTGTTGCTGTGGACCAACTTTTTTGATAGTGACAACAGTGGACTATACTTGTTCAATGTGTGCTGGCATAGCTGCTTCTAGTCACAGCTTAGTGGTGCATGTGATAAGGTGACAATGCAGTAGCACAATTAGGAGACAGTATGTGAGCAATGACCCTCATGGTTAAATCACCAGGTATCATATTTAAGTGTTACTAAACCCTCGTTTTTGTTTTTTACATTAAAATAACAAACATGTTATACTTAGCTGCTCTGTGCAGTGGTTTTGCACCGAGCAGCCTGGATTCTACTCTTCTCGGGTCCCACGCCGGCACTCCTGGCCTCTCCCTCCTACGAGTTCCCAAGCCGTGGCTTTGTGTGTCCATTCACACACAGAGCCATGGCTCGGCCCCGCCCCCTCCATCTCTTGATTTGTTTACTAGCTGCGATTAACAACAGCGGGAGCCATTGGCTGCCAAAAGCCAATCAGGAGTGAGAGTCCCCGGAAAACTAAGGTTCTCGTGGACATCACTTGATCAAGAGGGGGCTCAGATAAGTATTAGAGCAGCTGAAGGTGCTGCTGCACACAGAAGGTTTTTTACCTTCATGCATATGCATGAAGGTAAAAAACCTTGTGCCTTTACAACCAATTTAATGAAAGCTGAAGACTTTAAAAAATCATAAACAACATTTTTAAAATACTTTACGATGTTAAATGTTACATTCCATTTTAGTGATTGAGTTAAGCTGTAATTCAATGTACTTTTCTTTTATAACTTTGTTGTTTTTTTTTTTTATATACTTTCACTTCCATATTTTGAATGAAATACAGAGATCTGCAAATTAGCCACTAGAGAGAGCTCTGCATTTTATTACACCTCATTTAGTCACCCTACCTAATGACTGTTGACATAACAAATCAGCCACTGGAGGTTTATTGCTTTCAATGAGTCACCCGACTTATAAATTGCATTGTGAGAAAAAGCAGTAAAGTGTAGCTATTGTCATTGCACGTTAGGAAGCAGAGTCCGCATATAAATGGAGTAAATATAGCCGTCCCTATAAACAAATGTAAGTCCATATTATACAAGGGAACAAGGTTTTTCGGATATAAATACACATTAGAAGGATTATTTAAGTCCAACCAATCTCGTTTACATGTAAAAATCCACATAGTGTTTTAAGTTCAGTCTAGGGAAGCAAAGGCTCATGTGCTCACAAAAGTAATTCATAGATGTAAAAGTGTACATATATTTTTAGTGTGTGCGTAATTTGCAACAGCATCCTAAAAAACCGATGACCTGTTTTTTTTATAAGGAATTCTTACAAAACAAAATAAGCTATTCTACAGTTATAAATAATATCCTGTTAAAAATTAAACTACAACTCAGCCAAATATGACGGTGTTTATTATAACTGCATCTGGAAATATCAACATTGAAAAGCTATGAGGTCCAACCAACGTTACAACAAAAACATCTGCAAAAGAATAGCTCACAACTTGTTATTTTAAACATGTTTAGTGGAGAAACTTCCTGAATAACATACCATTTCAAGATAAAGCTTTCCTATCTCAAATACTAATCTTCAGCAGCAAAACTGTGTGACCAGGTCAACTACATTAGAAAAAAAAAATGATTCATTCACAGATCACGGATATAAAACTATACTTGCTTTATACCTTTACAAATGAGGAATAACTAAAGCAAATAAAATGTGATTTTGCTTGTCCCCACTTTGTTTAGTCACCAGAAGCAGGGAAATTGAGACCTGTGTAAGCTTCATCAGAGCATGCACTGAGCTGAGGACTATCTCTCGATCCTCATGTGGCAGCAAAGAAACAAGCATCATTGCTTAGTACCAGCCAGTACCAGGTATTTATTTTGATCCCTGTGGCTGAACAGAGTAGTGATGGAGTAAAAGAAAGGTATTTACTGCTGACAATGGACAGTAAAGAAAATCTGTTGCTTTGCCCTGTATGGGCAAAATGCTTTGCTTTGAAAACACCTTGCATAGTGGGAAAAAAATCATAAGAACGCAAAGTGGGTATGGAAGGTAGGTACTGTCTATGTTTTTATCAGTTATTATGGTTTTAAAGGCAAGTTGTGTCTTGCCCTCTATACTGATTAAATAGGACCTTCACTGTTGAAGCTGTTCCCAAAATGGCAAGCAGAGAGCAAATAACTACTCGATAATATTGTCTATGGGCTCCCTATAGTTGATTTTTCCTGCATAGAAGAGGCCAGCTTGGTGGATGAGCAGGGCTTTGCTGCCTCATGTCAACCCTCTGATAACAGGTGATTTACTGACTGATGGGGAAATATTAAAGAAGCGTCAGGAGATCCCCAGAAAGGATGAAGCAGAAGCAGGGAGAAGCTTGTCTGAAGGAGAACAGTGAGCAGCACAAGAGTGACATCACCAACTCTACACTCCAAATTTTGTCAGACTAGCAGTCAGGGGCACAGTGTCCCAGATCTCATGGCCATAATCCAGTAAAAAACAAGCAGCAGCAGGACAGGTGGAGAAAGCAGAGATCTACAGAATGACAGAAAAACTAATAAATCCTTACCCTGCAGGGAGAACAGTTAGGCTCCATGCACACTGGGATAAAAAAGATGCCAGTTTCCTTGGCAGAAATAAACGTATATAGAGCGTTTTTCGTACAAAGTTTCGACGAGATTAGGGGAGTTTTGCGGGTTTTTTTGCCAGAAAGCAACAATCAGAAACGCAAACCAGAAGTTTTTTTTTTCTGCCTCTAAACATTGAGCTCAAAATAGGCCTGTAATTAACGACGGCCCTTTATGCAGATGACCTGATACTATTTATTCGAGACACGGGATCTTCCCTACAGGCTGCACTGTCGCTCCTGGGCAAGTTTACAGAGGTCTGGGGCCTCAAGGTTAAAGTGGTTGTAAACCCTCAGGGACAAATTACACCTACAGGTAAGCTTAGATTAAGGCTTACCTGTAGGTGCTTGCAATATCTTCTAGACCTTCACGGTCTAGGAGATATTTGCAACTTCCCAGAGCGACGCGTTCAACGGTGCATGCGCCGGATTGAAAGGGCACGCTATGCCGTTTCAAGCTGGGGTCATGCCGTTAAAGGCGGCTCCCATGCGCATGCGCGGGAATGACGTCAGGCGACACCGGCCAGTCACAGAGCCGGAATTTGCGGCCCCTGGAAGAAGAGGGGTGAAGATGGACGCTCGCTGTCAACGTGGAAGACAGTGACATTGCAGTCTTCTACTGCAGGTAAGTGTCACATAATGGGCTACTATGCGATGCATAGTAGCCCATTATGCTTTACCTTTGCAGGGAAACAGAGGAAGTAAAACCCATCAGGGGTAACTTCCACTTTAACTGGACCAAGTCCAAAATACTTCCTTTGCGTTCCCATCCCATGCCTGGGCAGGCAGACCCCGATAATCCCCTACAGTGGGTCACTCAAATTTAATATCTGGGACTTATAATAACCAACTCGGTGATGGACTTCATAGGTCTCAACGTCTTCCCGCTGCTAGCTATTTTAAAAAGGAAATTACACGTTTGGAAAAATCTCCCTTTGTCACTTATTGGAAAGATAAATTTGATTGAGATGAAAATTTTACCTATATTCTTGTACATCCTAAGAAACTCCCCAGTGTGGATCCCCAATTTTTTTTTCAAATCAATAGATAGCATGCTCTCCTCCTTTTTATGGCACAGAGGGATTCCTCGCCTTAAGTTGGCCATATTACAGCAGCCCTGGGGTTAACGGGACCTAGCGGTGCCCAATTATTATAAATGTTTCCTCGCTGGCCAATTGACAAGGGCTCACCGCTGGCTAACTACCCCCACAGATGATGTCTCGGTATCACTGGAAGCTGTCTGTGTGGGATCATATAAGGGCGCCATCCCTATTGGTATACAGAGGATCGAAGGCTCCGTACTCACTCACCTCTTCCATGTGCTCAGTTATTAAGGCATGGTCCGTGGCCCAGGGGTTTAGACCTTCTAGGCCTGGCAGATTTTCCCCTAATCTATCTCTATGGAGAAATCCGAACCCAACGCATTTTTTTGATTACACAGACCCGGTAGTCTGGACTAAATATGATATTAAGACCTTACACCACATAGTATTGAATGGCTCTCTGATAACCTTTGATGGCCTGAAAGAGCAATATGGCCTACCAAGCACGCACTTCTTTAGGTATATTCAACTACAAAAGTGAAAAAATTGGTGTGTCACTGGCGCTGAGATGTTTCCAATATTCTTTTCTATAAGTCCTGCTGCAATAAATTAAAATATGCAACCTCAAGGGTTGGATATAGATTTATATATTTGTGGAGAGAATTGCGCTAACTTATACCTGTGCGTAACTTTGTCAATATTATACCACCACTAATTCTGTGAGTTTATCAAAAAACACATCATTAATCAAATTCATGTGTCCCTGATTATCAATCAAGGTGTTGCACGTCAGTGCTATCAAGTGCTACCTACCCCACGTCATACTTAACATGCAAATCAATGTAAACATACAAAAACGCCAATAAAGTGCAATGTGTAATATTATATCATATAAATCTTTCAATCCGTCACTTAATGAAAAATAGAAAACTATGAAAGGGCTGCAATTGCCCCTCACAGGTATGAATAAGTCCACCACAAACAAGAAAACTAAAAAGGAAAAAATTCCCTGCAGAAAATATATATATATGTGCACAAAAAAGTCCTTTGTGAATAATTTCTTTCAGTGATGATCTACTGTGCTTCCACCTTTACCACTTAAAGTGCCTACACCGACACCAGATGAAATGGCCACTCACCAGATGGACCAGATAATATGCCTTTGGTTTATATGGATAACCACTCCCTCTCTCAGGTTTGGCAGCAGTCACTCCCCAAGCTTTGGTTATGATCTCTTTCTATATCTGCTCATGTAACATACAGAAGACCATCATGGTATAGTATATCAAAGAGTTTATTAAAGTTTAAAACATATAAAACTTATGCACTCACATGGAAAAGTGCCTTGAAGCCGGCACTGAGCTAATCCAGCCGTAAATAGGAGTGTGCAAATGGATGCCTGGTCCGCGTGTGTGATTCCTCACTTGTGGCTTGCGGACCAGGCATCCATTTGAACACTCCTATTTGCGGCTGGATTAGCTCAGTGCTGGCTTTAGGGCACTTTTCCATGTGAGTGCATAAGTTTTATATGTTTTAAACTTTAATAAATTCTTTGATATACTATACCATGATGGTCTTCTGTATGTTACATGAGCGGATATAGAAAGAGATCATAACCAAAGCTTGAAGAGTGACTGCTGCCAAACCTGAGAGAGGGAGTGGTTTTCCATATAAACCAAAGGCATATTATCTGGTCCATCTGGTGAGTGGCCATTTCATCTGGGGTCGGTGTAGGCACGTTAAGTGGTGAAGGTGGAAGCACAGTAGATCATCACTGAAAGAAATTATTCACAAAGGACTTTTTTTGCACATACGTATATATATTTTTTCTGCAAGTATTTTTTTCCTTTTTTGTTTTCTTATTTGAGGTGGACTTATTCATACCTGTGAGGGGGAATTGTAGCCCTTTTATAGTTTTCTATTTTTCGTTAAGTGACGGATTGAAAAATGTATATGATATAATTTTGCACATTGCACTTTATTGCCATTTTTGTATGTTTACATTGATTTGCATGTTAAGTATAACATGTGGGGTAGGTAGCACTTGATAGCACTGACGTGCAACACCCTGATTGATAATCAGGGTCACATGAATTTGATTAATGATGTGTTTTTTGATAAGCTCACAGAATTAGTGGTGGTATAATATTGACAAAGTTAGGCACAGGTACAAGTTAGCGCAATTCTCTCCACAAATATATATTCAACTACAACATGCTTTTTGTTCTCAATTTGGCAGAGACCCTCTTGACCTTGAACCTAGTGACCTACAACTACTGGCACGCAGTGAATCCTTGTCTAAACCAGTCTCCAGTTTGTACAAAGACCCTTTAGCTGAAACGGTCCTGTTGACAGGGACTTGCAGGCTGGCCTGGGAGGCAATGGCTCCTGGTTTGGATAGAGATGATTGGAACAATAGTAGGGGGGCCTCATTTCAATATCCAGTTTCTACTAGAGATCATCTGATCCTGTATAGATTTCTGCATAGAATCTATCTTATTCCGGCTAGGTTAGCTAGGATGTTTGGGAGCCCCCAATCTCAATGTTGGAGGTGTTCTGCATACCTTGCAAACTTCATACACATTTTCTGAGTTTCTGAGGTGGTGGGTGATTGTGAAGTGAATACATTATAAAGTTATAATTTACTGAAGGTTTTATGGTCCTTACTTCTCCTGATGAGATGGAGGGTGGAGGGTTTAGAAATGTAATACATGCATCATCTCTTTTGGTTGAAGGGGGCGTTATTGACTCAGCAAACTATATATCTGCTTCTTTCCAGAGGCTCAAAGACTTTGCATATTTTGTCTGGGCAAATGTTGACCATGTCGTGGGGGGAGGGGGGGTTGTTTTTTGGTTTCAACTTAATGTGACCTGGTTGTTTGTTGCCGCGATGTGCGGCTTAATGTTGTATGCCTGTACCATAAATCTTAATAAAAAGTAATTTACAAAAAAAAAATATGCCTGTAATTGTCCTAATGTGCATGGACACATAGGATAACATTGAGCTGCTTCTACTGGCAGAACACAAAACTCTTTTTTTTTTTTATTCTTTATTTAAGGGTATGCAACAGAACACAGTAGGATGACATGACAGCACAGTCCTGACAAAGAATGTCAGCAGTGACCGGATGGAATTGGAAATAACATTCGTTGTCATTAATCAAACTATATACCTTATGTCAATTTGGTGATAAATCATGTCTAACAAGTCAAGGTCATATTCAATACTAAATAAGACATAACCATGTGTAGATAAATAGTTGTAGGAACATGGCTCTCATGTACATACTAAGAGGATAGAAGCAGCGGTTTTTAAGCCAGTGTGCATGGGGCCTTATCAAGACAGTAGCGACATCAACAAATCTCACTCCAAATCTCCTGAGAACAGCAGTTCTCTCCCACTGTAGGTATACAGCTATGAGGCTGCAGGCACAGAAGTGACTAGGTTCACGTACAAGCCAGGAATTGCACTGCTATTTTTCAGGAAGAATTCAAGACAAAGGGTTGATTTTTTAGAGTACTGCTTAGGCACAATTACCATTTCTAGATATTCACTACAAGATAGCAAATCTTTACCATTTGGGTTCTGGTCCACTTCAAACTCCACCCAAAACAGGCAAGTCCTATTAGTATTACACTTAACCCCACCTCTGCATACCTCCTCTATCCTACTACAACAAACATTTTTATTTGAAGGAGAATGCCATTACATACTCACTGTATCTAAACTACCAAAATGACCTAAAACCATAAGGTAATTTCAGGAAAACAACATCCTGTTCTTTGATAAATGCAACCTTTACATTTCGGGTATTCATTTGTCTATAAACCTACAAGCTAATAAAGTGACCTTTCTCTTATCATCCATGGACCGACACGGCGTGTCTTACACTTTACACGTGGGTATATGTCCCTGCTTGCAGGAGAAGACCTAGGCAGAATGTTAAATGTTAAAACATTCCAGAACAAACCAGAGTTGAACAGCCCCGCCCAGGGGGGCGGTCCCTCCGGACATTACCCTCACACCTGCAGCTAGCAGGCCTCAGTTTTTTTCTGCCTAGCAGAAGGAGAAGACGTGGCTCTCTCAGGATCCAGTCTCCTGGAAGATTTTAATTTAAATTTTTATTCCTTTGGGAATTTTATTATTTTATTTTTGAGACCTTCAATCAACTGTCGGCTGGGCAACAGGTTGGGTACACTAGTATCCTCGTAGTCTTCCCTGTCCGACCATCGAGCGTGCTGATCCTCGCCTTGTGTGCGTGAGACTCAGTTCACAACATACCCCATGGCTCCAGGGGTGGCCGGGTTGCTTTCATGCTCCCGCGGTCCTCTCAAGATCGAACAGTACCTACTGTATCTTTCGCAGTGGACCGAGCCGACAGCTACGCAGTACGACTCTGTGATAGGCCTGTCTGAAACAAGCCAGTGAGTCCCTCTATGGGCACCGGGGGTGTTCTCCAAGGTGCTTGCGGGACGGGTAAGTAGTCTCTCCTGCTGCAAGGTGAGTACATGCTGGCTGTGTTTCTGTGTGTGTGGGGTTCTCCCTATCTCCCCCCTGTTATGCTGCTCTCTGCACCCTGTTGTGCTGTTGTGCTGTGTGGGGATGCTTGGGGGGTCACTCTGCCCTGGGGGGGCCTCTCCATGACTGTTATTTTGTTTGGGAAGTGTTCTGGGGGACAGGCTGTGTTGTTTTCTGTGCGCCATTGGCGCAGTGTTTTATTTTTTTAAAAGTGCGCCATTGGCGGCCATTTTGGCTGGGGCTTAATGCATAGTTATACTGGTGCCCGGCAGCCATTTTCTTGTAGCCGCAGCACTTTCACTTTCGTTTTCGGCCTCTAGCAGCGCTGCTGTACGGCGCGAAATACACACATCCTCACAGATTCTTCACCTCAGGCTGCACCAGCGCTACAGCGCGACTCATACAGCGCTACAGCGCGACTCATACAGAGGTACCGAGCGGTCCCTAGGGGTGGTGAGTACTCCAGGTATCCCCTCCTCAGCCCCAGCACGGCCTGTGGGTGGGCTGTATTATTCACTGTAATGGTGAATAAGGTCTCAGAGCGTGGCAATATTGGAGTCTGGTTCACCTGTTTCTTCACACTGTTAGAGACAACTGGCAGTGCTCCTGCACCTGCGGTCCTTAGGGACCAGTTGTCGGCAGTCCTGGTATCATTTATCTGACCGGGAGGAAGCAGTGTGTGAGCGCAAGGGAGCAAAAAAGCCCCTATCCCCACTTTTTTTCCACAAAAAAAAAAAAAAAAGGGGGGGTGTGCGCTGATTCAGATATGGGCCTAGCCACTACCGCTCAGGACCCTAGCTCTGAATATATATTTGATGGTTTTGAACAGGACATTCCTTGCAAGGAAAACTCCAGTTCTGTGTCAGTAAATGACAGGGTGCTTGTTTTGTGAACTCATTGATGCAGTGAGGGACACTC
This sequence comes from Rana muscosa, assembly GCA_029206835.1. Taxonomy (NCBI): domain Eukaryota; kingdom Metazoa; phylum Chordata; class Amphibia; order Anura; family Ranidae; genus Rana; species Rana muscosa. The sequence continues at coordinate 573,658,814 of CM055117.1, read as the reverse complement.
GCAAGCTAAATGCTGCGGATGCAGAACCTCAGGCGGACGGTCTCCTCTGGTTCCTTAGGGCCGGGCCTTCTAAAAAGTGTTTTTTTTTTCAATATGTACCTTTCTTTGACCAGCTCACTGACAAGGTCTGGGGAAAAAGGCGCAGAAGACTTTTATGGTCCCGCAGCGTTTGCCTATAGATACCCCTTTAAAAATGCCCTACTTAAAACGTGGGCTTCTCCCCCAGTGGTCGACCCTCCAGTCGCCCGGTTGCACAAGGCCACCATTCTCCCGGTGGAGGGGACTCCTGCATTAAAGGACCCCACTCACAGGAGGTCAGAAGTGGTGAGTAGAGCTATGTTTGCCCTGGGGTCCGCCCTACGGCTTGTGGTAGCGGCGACCCTTGTGTCTCCAACACTTGCGGGATGGGCAACTAATACAGGAGCATGATCTTCCTCCAGACACTATTGCTCTGGCCCACAAATGGTGCAGGGCCTGCTTTATGTGGCGACGCCACGTTTGACGCGGCCACTTATAACTCAGGGTATTGCATTGTCTGATCTGGTTGAAATGCTGGTCTGCTGACCTAGCTTCTAAAAAGCCTCCGAAGGGTTTACCATTGAAAGGAGGTAGGCTTTCCGGTGCTGCGCTGGATGACATCATCAAGGATGTCACGGGAGGTAAAAGCACTGTTCTTCCTCAGGCTGGCAAGGAGGCCGCTATAAGCAGGGTCCTTCCTTTCCAGAAAAAAGGTTTTTTTTTTCATCAATCAACGGGGAGGCCCTCCCAGACTGACCGCGGTACGGCTGGTGGACACGAGCGCCCCTGGGTGCGTATGCCGAACAAGCCGGCTCCCTAGCCCGCCTCCACGTGAAGTCTTGCCCCCTCCTGACTCTGGGGTAGGGGGGACGACTTTGCAGGTCCACGGATCAATGGACCTCCCGGATCTCCTACTGGTGGGTGTGCGAGGTGATCACCTCAGGTTACAGGATAGGTTCCGTTCCTAATTCCAGACAGATTCTTCCCTCAAATCTTTCTCTCCTTCCTGCCCGTTGGGTGGCCCTATGGGGCCTATTCAGGTTTGAGGTCCGGAGTGATTGTGTCGGTTCCGTCACAGGAGAGGTTTCAGGGATTCTACTCGAATTGTTTGTCGGCCCAAAAAAAGGGACGGGGTTCGGCCTATCTTGGACCTCCAGGTCCTGAATGCCTTCGTGAAGGTGCTAAAGTTCTGCATGGAATCCATTCGCACGGTGGTCAGTACACTCCGTCAAGGGGATTTTCTGGCGACCTTGGAAATCAAGGACGCCTACTTGTATGTTCCGATCTGCGCTTGCGATCGGCGAAGTCCACTATCAATTTGTGGCTCTTCCTTTCGGCCTAGCCCCGGCACCGAGGGTGTTCACCAAGGTGCTTGTGCCGGTTCTAGCTTGCTGAGACAGCAAGGCATTGCTGTCGTGGGCTATCTGGAATCTCGGTCTAATTCTGGACTCCTTGGAGGCAAAGGGTATTCCTACCTCCGGGGAAGCTACTGACACTTCAGTCTGCAGTGCAGTGCGGATGCTGACATCCCAAAGAATGGTCGTCAATCCGTTTTTGCATGGGAGTCCTGGGACTCATGGTGACCTCTTTCGAGGCCATTCCGTATGCCCAATCACACACCAGGGCATTGCAGAAGGAGATCTTGTTCCCTTGGGACAAATCTGCGTTGTCTTTGGATTTTCCGATCCAGGTGAGCCACCTGGTCAGGGCGTCCCTGACATGGAGTTTTGGTCCCCGTCTCTTCGGTCCGGGAAGTCGTTCCTCCCCGTCCAAAGGACGGTGTTCACTACGGACGCCAGCCTGAAGGGCTGGGGTGTAGTCTGGGGAGTCCTGTTGGCCCAAGGGCTTGGACTCCGGACGAAGCCCGTTTGCCGATCAATGTTCTGGAAATACGGGATATCAGACTGTGCCTATTCTCGTGGTCTGAGAGATTGCAGGATCGTTCCATTAGGATCCTGTCGGACAAGTCATGGTGATGGTGTATGTCGACCATCAAGGGGGGACTCGGAGCTCAGCTGCGGCTTCAGAGGTCCCCCGTACCCTGAAGGGGGCTAAAAGAAGCGTGCCGGCTCTGTCAGCCGCTTACATTCCGGGCATAGAACTGGCGGACTATTGAGTCGCCAGATGTTGGACCAGGGAGAGTGGTCCTTGCACCCGGAGGTATTTCAACTCCTTTGCCACACAGACGGTGGGGCACGCCGGAGGTGGACCCGATGGCCTCTCGACTCAATTGCAAGTTGTCGAGATTTGTGGCCAGATCCAGGGATCCTTGGGCGGATGCCTCACAGGCGTCAGTGGCCCATGGGGTCATGATCACCTGATACACGTTTATCCTCCGCTGCAGTTGCTTCCTCGCCTGCTGCGCAGGGTGGCGACCGAGGGAATTCCGGTGATCCTCATTGCTCCGGATTGACCTCGGCTTCACTGGTACGCCGATCTGGTACGTCTTGTCGCGGCCGTTCCCTGATGGTTGTCAATAAGGGAGGACTTTCTGTCTCAAAGTCATATATTTCACCTGCTTTTACAGTCTCTGGCCTTAACGGCATGGTTGTTTAAAGCCAGGTGTTGAGAGACCGAGGTCTCTCGGACTTGGTCATTTTGTCCATATTAAGGACACGGAAGTCTTCCTCCAGAACTATCTCTGTACCTGGAAAAGCTTACATCGCCATGTGCAAAGAGCTGGACTGACATCCTCAGACGTATTCCGTCATTAGAATCCTGCGTTTCCTACAGCATGGCGTGGCCCAAAGGCTCGCTTTGAGTATCATTAAGGGTCAGTTTCGGCCTTGGCCGTCTTCTTTCGGTGACCACTAGCGGGTCATTCCTTGGTTGGCACCCTTGTGCAGGGGGTTCGCCATGGGCTCCCTCCTGTCAAGTCTCCTCTCCCCCCATGGGATTGGAATTGGTACTCTCGGTTCTCCAGGAACCTCCTTTTGAGAATATCAGGGATATTCCCCTCTTCACTTTGTCTCAGAGGGTGGCCCTTTTAGTGGCAATCACTTCTGTTAGACGAGTATCTGAATTGGCGACCTTGTACTGCAAGTCGCCATGTTTAGTCATCCATAAGGATAAGGCGGTGTTGCATCCGCGACTTTCTCTTTTGTCAAGGGTGATCTCAACCTTTCACCTAAAATGAGGACATTGTCCTCCCGTCCTAGAGTCCTTGCCCATCGCATCCCAGAGAGTGTGCGCGGCACACTTTGAATGTGGTACGAGCCTTGCGGGTGTGCCTGTCTGCTGCTTCTATTCGGAAGTCTACTCTCTGGTTGACTGTCTCTGGTCAGAAACAGGGTCAAGCGGCTTCGTCTGCCACCTTTTTCTAGGTGGATCGGACAAACCAGCTTTCAAGCCTATGCTCTCATGGGGCGGGCGCCTCCCTTCCCGGTTACGGCGCATTCCACCAGGGCAGTTGGTGCTTCCTGGGTTTTCCGACATCAAGCGTCGGTTGCACAAGTGTGCAAGGCGGCGACCTGGTCGTCTGTTCATACCCTTTCATACCCTTTCTAAGTTTTATAGGGTTGATGTGGCTGCATCTCCGGATGCTTCCTTCGGCCGCAAGGGGTTGCAGGCCGCTGTTTAAAGTGGCAACTCCTCCGTTGAGGAGCTCTGCCTTGTTTGGAGTGAAGTTTTTTGGTTTTTCCATTTATACTGCTCCCATCCCTCTTGACACTGCTTTGGGACATCCCACGTGTAAAGTGTAAGACACGCCGTGTCGGTCCATGGATAAGAGAAAATAGGATTTTTGTACTCACCGACACGGCACCCACCCTTCCTTTTAAGTTTGTGCTGCTTTGTTACGAACTGAGGCCTGCTAGCTGCAGGTGTGAGGGTAATGTCCGGAGGGACCGCCCACCTGGGCGGGGCTGTTCAACTCTGGTTTGTTCTGGAATGTTTAACATTTAACATTCTGCCTAGGTCTTCTCCTGCAAGCAGGGACATATACCCACGTGTAAAGTGTAAGACACGCCGTGTCGGTCCATGGATGTCAGAGAAATGGATTTTACGGTGAGTACAAAAATCCAATTTTTTTCAATCTGTCCTCTACCTAAAACAGACAAAAAAAATTATTAAGCGAAAGCCCCACAAGATATTATTGTTTTTCTTGTTCGGAAAAGTTTCCTCTATGTCTGAGATCTGAAATGACTTTCACTTTGCTTTGGAGGCATCCAATTTATGACTTGGAGATGTAAGCTCTGTGAAGCCATATAAATGAGAGTGCCTCACTGGCCAATAAGGTGCTGTTATTGAAGGCCAGTCAGTGGACAGGGCCTCAAACTGCATATAGGTGCATTCAAGGTCTGCATAGGAAAGTACCAGTAGACTTTTCTGGAAAAGCAAGGTATTAGCTAGTGTCTCGTTGGCCAACCTCTTGCGCGCTTACAATCTAAAAGGGAGGGACAGTATTTTAGTTTTAGAGAATCAGAGTAAGAGACAAAGCTACAGCTGAAAAAAGGGATTTTTGACTTGCTGTTACATTACAGGACACAAAAGAATTATTCAGGTACATAGGGCTATGTTGTCACCTTCAGAAGATTGGACACTGGCAAACAAAATCTGTAAGGACAGCCCAGTATAATTCCTCCCACTCTCAGCATGCCTCACATTTGTGGCAAGCAATAGTAGGAGTGGATCATATGAGAGGGGAGGGACCTATGTCCCATAATGCACTCCAAGAAAAGGATTTTACAGTAAGTCAAAAATCCTATTTCCTTAATTGTGCATTACAGGACACAGGAGAAATTTTAAGTTTCATAGGGATGTCCAATAAACAGTCCAAATGAGAGGTGGGCAACACAGCAAACAAAGGCTAACAGGCCTACAAGAAATAACAGATTAACAGAGGGGACTCAACAGTTTACAGAGTCACCTGAAGAACCTTAAAACCAAAGCTGGCATCATCTGAGGCCTGAACATCCACCTGGTAAAACTTAATAAAAGTGTGAACAGAAGACCAGCGTCAGCCTCATCTGCAAAACTGAAACTTGATGCTGAAAATGCCAAAAAGCACTAACTGATCTAGTGGGACACACTTTGACAAGAAAGGGAGGTCATAGGCTTAAATGATAAGTTGCTGAATTCACCTTGGAACTGAAAGCTGGTTGTCCCCTACGGGAACTTTCTGGAATAAAACAGAGGGATTCAGACTGTTGCAAGGAAGCTGCAGCCAAGAGATAGACTTTAATAGTGTATAACATATCCTAGCAATGGAAGGAAACCTCTTTGGGATGTTTTGGAGAAAGACAGAGGGATGATAGAACAATACCCTGATTAAGGTGTAAGAGAGAAAAAAAGTGAAAGGAGGTTTGCTCTGTTCACTCTTAGCATCTGTAAGATGCTGAGAAAAAGTGTCAGCTCCAAGCTTGCTGATGTTACATCATCAGTGGTCATCCAGTGGCTAAAGGTAGAAGAACTTCAGAAGAAGTGCTAAAAAAAGTTGGCAGTAGCAGTGATGGTGAGCTTGGATCTGGAGGACAACAAACTAGTTGGTTAGTCATGCCATAATGTGTTATCAGTGTATACCTACTCTGTGCCAAAGAAACATTAAACTATGATCCATCTAAATACTAGTAGTACTCACCATTGCATACTCCTAATTATATGATCTTGTGTCACTGACAGCTGCAGATCTTACAATAATGATTGGAAATCAGTCAACATGGTTCTCAGTCATGTGATCTCATGGCAGCCAATCATGGTAATGGTTTGCAAACAAATCTGTCAGCTGCACCCTTCCATTACAATATGTAAAATAAAAAGTTAAAATGTTAATTTGTTTGGAAATCTGTTTCGTGGAAAATACATCTAAAGAATGCATTAAAAAATATCTTAAGTTATTATTGAGTTAATCAGTGCAAATAAATGCTGCTAAATATAGTCTGAGCAACTAGGATTTAATAACCACTGGTTATGAAAAGATTAAATATTTGATAATGTTTAGCTAAAATATGATTGGCTACAATGGGGTAGGGAACATTACTGCTGTTTGCAGTGTATTAAAAGCCATCCTATGTTTATGGCTTAGGTTTAACAATTTTCACCTTCTCATTACTATTTTAGACACCTTCCAAGCACGACAGAGATTTCACCTTCCATTCCTGACATTGTATAATTGTCATAAGAGATTTCCATCTAGCAGCTTCAAACATAATCTGCTCTACAGAGCTATATTTTGCTTCAGTTTTCATACTTTTCATTTCCTGTTGGAACCAACTATAAAGCTGGCAGTTATCCAGACTTACTCTGTTATATTTGCCAGGAGAACCAAGCAGGGTAATTTCTTAAGACAAAGTTAAGGTAAAATGATCAATAGGGGCATAAAAATGATGTCACAAAAACACAAGCTCTACAGTATGGAGATCCTTCTTGTTTTTCCACCAAAATGTTAAGTATTTTATATTCAAACAGTACAAGATATGATGTCACAGTTTGAAAACTGTTATGCACAAAAGTCATCGTGTGAGAAAAATGGAAATAAAAGTACAGATTAAACAAATATGTAAAAAATAAACGTTTTATTTTTGCAAAACTACCATGTGAATTTATACTACTGCCCAATCATGCACATAATTCCAAACTTTTTTTTAGGTCCAGCATAGATAAATTTGACTGCAAATGTGGAAAATCACACATTTTTTGTGCAGCCTAAAGATGACTGGCAAAGTAGGTCAAAACTAGGATGTAGCCACATGAGTGTATTGCGACTGCTGCTTAAAATTTAGTAGTTCTCGTTCTATTCATTAAGACAATATGCAGGACATTAGGGATACCGATGGAGCAAAGCAATTTCAAGTATTTGTGTGTAGGTAAGGTTCCATGAAACATGGGCCACAAGATGCCTTGAACATCCAATGTGGACTTTGCTTAAACATTTTTATAGAAAGAATTAGCAAAATACTTTTTGACAATTATCCATCTACTGGTAATATATATTATATATAAACAACCATTGGATACCGTTGCCCTATCCATATTAAGGAATTAGTATATATTTCACAGACTGGAAGATAGGAAATTTGTGGACAGGAAGTCATTTTTACATATATACACTGGAGAGATTCCCCTTTATACATAAGGTATGAAGAAGTATCTCATTGACTCCTTGTTTACAGTTGATAAATCTATAATTGTTACAAAAGGGCACCGTCAGATGGTGCCTGGAGGCAAAACAGGACCCATGCTTGCATCCTACCTTTCCTAAAACAGCCCAGACCAGCCTTAGAAACCCACTGAGGCAAATTGTTTTCTAAGACCAGAAAAGCAAGCAAGTGTAGCTTAGGATGTTTATTTAAGTTGATTAGTTGTGTAAAATCAAGGTCAGAAGCTGGGTAGAGGGCATGCACAAAATTCTATACATTTACTACCAGAAATTAATATCATATTGTCACACAATATGGACTTTGGATGTCCATGAATGAAGCATGTTAAATTGACCAACAGCGAATATAATCCCACACTATACTTTATGTAAAGTGTAACTAAACCTTCCTATCCTTTACAGCCAAGAAAGCTGCCATCTTAACCTCCTTTTAATCTGTAGTTGCCAAGGTGCTGCATATGTGATCAGTTATGACACCAACCATTTGATCAATTGAGGAAAGTGGAAAAATAGCACTGGACCCAGAGGGGTTATTGCACAGGTAATTATATTTTAAAGCAATTATGTTGATGTAAATGATCTGGTTCCCTGGCAGACAGCTTTTACATCATAGAGGATCTCAAAGTTCTCCTTGGTTTGTAGAGTAATTTAACAAAAATGGAAATTGAAGCGCCCCACCACTGCTAAGAGGTCCAGATACAACTTTATTCTAATAAAAGTCAGGGGGACAATCCAATGCCAAACCAGCTGCTGAAAAGGCCCGTGCAATCACACTGGAAAAAATAATATAAAAACGTCCAGTTCGTTTCTAGTCTATTCATATTGTGGTCAATCAATCCCTGATATAGGAGGTGCTTTTGGACCCCTAAAATGCATTGGCCAATTTTTTAACTGTCTCCTTGACTTTTATCAGAATAAAGTTTTATCTGGACCTCTTAGAAGTGGTGTGGCACTTCAATTTCCATATTTGTTACATAAACTATCCAATGGCTTGACAGCAACTATCAAACGGTTTCAATTAAATGTGAACTTACCTTACTAAGCATGTTATCCATCATCACTTTATGTTTGTCTTCCCAAAAATTTAAGCTGAACTGGGCTGATTATTATTCATATGGTATACTAACTTATATTTCTGAATTGGACCAACTGTGTAACTGTAACAAACACTATGATAAGACTCAACCAATTCTAGAAGAAATTAGATATACAGTCCTGATCTTTTTAGCTTTACACTTCAAAACCTAATCCTAAACTTATATTATAATATTCACAAAAGGAAGATTTGAGAAACGGACTCATAATAGTTCTATTACACATGTGATCCTGTGAAATATGGGAATGTTTCTTAAATTTTTTTTATTTTCTTTCCTACATGATAATTTACTCTTAATTGAAATTGAAATTAATGAAATTGGACTCCATTCAGCAGTGCTATATTTTACAGCATGTGGTTTTATTTTAGTTGTGTTTAATTTATAGTCTGCGTAGCCACATTTCTAAGGAATGTGACTATATACATATACAGATGTATACACATATCCAATTAAAAATATAACCTGTTTATTTACAGAAATTAACCACTTTAAAAATAGTGAGGGTACTCAGCAACACGAATTGCACATTTTGTATAAAATCACCAAATGACTGATTATCTAACGATCTATCTTTATTATGCAATTGTATGAATCTATAAACGATGCTATGAAACACTGTGGTGATGTAGAATAGTATTTCAGCACCATCAAAAAAGCATGCATATTTTTCAATGTTTTTACTGTAAAAAAGCTTAGGACTTCTTGGTTTATTTTCCACTAAAGCCCAATTAGTATTGTCGTTTCAATTTTTTTTCCAGGTTAGCAAAAACAAATCCAGCCCACCACAAAACATTGATAATGCTTAATTTGCAACTTTTTACTTAAAAGCAATTAATTACAATGTCAGCAGTACAGTAACCAGGGTTGCCAACTCATTCCTTTAATTACAGACACATCTAAGTTACATAGGTTTAGTGGTTAATTAGATGCTGTGAGTGCTTTACCTGAACTTAATATATGACAGAATGTCTTTAATTTTTATGTGTCACTAATTAAAGGAATAAGTTGTCATCTCTGATAGTGGCTGATGAATTCCAACTGAGTTTACCTAAACTGCAACATGATTACAGACATCATAATCACACTCTAGAGTTCTGCAAACCGTTTGGTTAATGATTCACTTTAGCCAAGGCCAAGAACAGGCTAAAATAGGCTACACTCAGGCTTATGCACTTTAGGATTGCTTATTTAAAGTGACTCTGTCATGGGAAAAGTATGGGGTTTCCATTGCTGACCTCTCCTTTCAGGATATTGTTTCCCTGGCTGTCATGCTGATATTTTAGCTTCAATGCTTCCTATGACTCTGACCTAGAACAAATATAGGGAACGCTGACACCTTTGTAAAAAAAAAAACATTTACAGCATGCCTGTTCTAAGTCTGTGATTCATCAAGCAAATAATAATTAAAAAAAAGAGAAAGCAATAGCAGTCCAAAAACTTTTTCCGTGACAGAGTTACTTTAACCACTTAACAACCGCCCCATGTACATATACGTCGGCAAAATGGCACGGACAGGCACAATCACGTACCTGTACGTGACTGCCTTCGTATGTGTGGGGGGTCCAATCAGACCCCCCCCCCGGTACATGCGGCGGTCGTTTTCGGTCCAGGAGCGATCCGTGATGAGGAGGCGGCCATTGGTTTCTGGCCACCCCCTCGCGATCGCTCCCGGCGAATGAGAAGCTTCCCCTGCCTGTGTAATGTATACACAGGCAGGAGGAAGTGATGTCATCTCTCCAGGCGGCGCTCTATTCGTCCAGAGCGCCGGGAAGAGAAGACATCTGGTTAGTGCACCAACAGCCCACTGACACCAGGACACATAGGTACACTTTCCACCCCCCCCCAGATCGCCCCCCAGCCCCCATTCACAGTGTCACTGATTGCAGTGATCATTTATTTACTGATCACTGCAATCAGTTACATTTGTGATAGTAAAAGTGTCAGGGCAGTTAGTGTTAGGTCCCTTTAGGTCTAGGGTAGCCCCCTAACCCCCCCTAATAAAGGTTTAACCCCTTGATCGCCCCCCAGGTAACCCTTTCACCCCCTATCACCAGTGTCACTAAGCGATCGTTTTTCTGATCGCTGTATTAGTGTCGCTGGTGCCGCTAGGTAGCCAGTTATTTTTTTAGATTCGCCGCCAGGTTTTTATAGCATCAGGTACCCCCAAATATTATCTAATAAAGGTTTAACCCCTTGATCGCCCCCACAGGTAACCCTTTCACCCCCTATCGCCAGTGTCACTAAGCAGTCGTTTTTCTGATCGCTGTATTAGTGTCGCTGCTGCTGCTGCTAGGTAGCCAGTTATTTGTTTAGGTTCGCCGCCAGGTTTTTATAGCGTCAGGTACCCCCATATATTACCTAATAAAGGTTTAACCCCTTGATCGCCCCCAGGTAACGCTTTCACCAGTGTCACTAAGCGATCGTTTTTCTGATCGCTGTATTAGTGTCGCTGCGGCTGCTAGGTAGCCAGTTATTTTTTTAGGTTCGCCGCCAGGTTTTTATAGCGTCAGGTACCCCCATATATTACCTAATAAAGGTTTAACCGCTTGATCGCCCCCCCAGGTAACCCTTTCACCCCCTATCGCCAGTGTTACTAAGCAATCGTTTTTCTGATCGCTGTATTAGTGTCGCTGCTGCTGCTAGGTAGCCAGTTATTTGTTTAGGTTCGCCGCCAGGTTTTTATAGCGTCAGGTACCCCCATATATTACATTATAAAGGTTTAACCCCCCCGATTGCCCCTAGTGAAATCAAAAATTAGCTCCCTTAGAAATCCTGAAGGCGGTGCTTGGTTTTCGGGGCCCCGTACGCGGCTAGGCTCCCAAAAATTCCCACACATGTGGTATCCCCGTACTCAGGAGAAGCAGCAAAATGTATTTTGGGGTGCAATTCCACATTTAACCATGGTATATGTGAGCAATATATCATTTAGTGAAAACTTTTTGTAATTTTTTTTGTTGTCATTATTTAATCACTTGGGACAAAAAAAAAAATTCAATGGGCTCAACATGCCTCTCAGCAATTTCCTTGGGGTGTTTACTTTCCAAAATGGGGTAATTTGGGGGGGTTTTGTACTGCCCTGCCATTTTAGAACCTCAAGAAATGATAGGCAGTCATAAATTAAAAGCTGTGTAAATTCCAGAAAATGTACCCTAGTTTGTAGACGCTATAACTTTTGCGCAAACCAATAAATATATGCTTATTGACATTTTTTTTACTAAAGACATGTGGCTGAATACATTTTGGCCTAAATGTATGAATAGTTTATTCGATTTTTCTTATAACAAAAAGTAGAAAAATATTATTACAGGGGTATTAACCATTCCCTATTATGCTAAAGCTAAAAGAAAATGTTTCAATGTTTTGACTATATATGCACTTTAAGTTGGAAAAAGTATGTATGTTGTTACCAGGAAGCTTGTGTATTTTCTAGGGTCATGTAGTGTCAGCAGACATGGGAGTAAGTCACACATGTGCAAGTCTCAAGCAAGTCCCAAGTTACTGTGACGAAAAGGAAGCAAGTCAAGTCGACTCTCTACTAGAAGTCAAGCAAGTCAAGTCAAGTCATTTATTTTGGTCAAGTCACAAATCAAGTCAAAATACTGATCTACCCCATACTGTATAAAAATAATAGCAGGGATAACAATAAATAATATTGGTTATGTGCCCATGCATCACTGTGCCCATGCCTCACTGTGCCCAATGCCTCACTGTGCCCAATGCCTCACTGTGCCCGTGTCTCACTGTGCCCATGCTTCACTGTGCCCGTCAGCCGTGTACCTGATCAGCGGCATCCCAGCGCCTCCTCCTCATCTGCGATAGGCGGAACACTCAATTTCCCAGCATTCAGTGTTCCGCCATCACGGACATCCGCTCATCCTCATAACACAGACGAGGATAAGAGTATGTCCGTGATAGGCTGAACACTGCTTGCTGTGAAATTGAGTTTTCCGCCTATCACAGACGAGGAGGCGCGGCTTTTGAACACTGCAATGGCCGCCGTCTGTCTGCATGACACACTGATTAGGTAGGCAGATGGCGGCTTGCGGTTAGTGTTAGTGATGCCAAGTCATTGCAAGTCATATAGCTAGCCCAAGTCAAAGTCAAGTCGCAAGTCATTAGTGACAAGTCAAAGTCAAGTCGAGTCATTTATTGAATTCTGTCAAGCAAGTCGCAAGTCCTCAAACAGGTGACTCAAATCTGACTTAAGTCAAGTCATGTGACTCAAGTCCCCCACCTCTGAGTGTCAGCATGGGTGGATACTGAATTGCAGCTCTTTAACCACTTAAGCCCCGGACCAATACGCAGCATAAAGACCAGAGGCGTTTTTACAATTTGGCACTGCGCTGCTTTAACTGGAAATTGGGTGGACATGCAATGTTGCACCCAAACAAAATTTGCGTCCTTTTCTTCCCACAAATAGAGCTTTAATTTAATGGTATTTGATTGCCTCTGCGATTTTTTTTTTGCGATATAAACGGAAAAAGACCGAAAATTTTGAAAAAAAATGATATTTCTGCTGTCTTTCTCCGGTTACAGAGATTTTCCTTCACTTCCTGTCTTGGAGATGCAGAAGGAAGCAATATTTTGACAACTGTTACCAGAACATTTGTCCCGATTGTAGGACATCACTAATATTTTGAGTTTCTCATTACTTTCTGTCCCAGTGACAACGGTCACAAGGACAAACAGATTGTAAATCTCACCAACAGGGACACAGACTGCAATATAAACTTGACAGAGGTTCTAATCCTTTCCTACTCAATTCAAAGATAAAACAATTGCCTTTATATTCACTTTAATATAAGGAAGAGAAACATCTCGTCTAAATGTCTCTTTAGAAAACCGTCTTCAAGTTCAAAAAGCATGTGTTGCCTAATGAAATGGAAGTTAAAGTAGTAAACATTAACCTACAATTTCTCCTTAGGTTGGTCTCTTTAAAACTTGATGTCATGTTCAGAAGTTTTGTTATCTTGATTAAAAATCTTAAAGTCTATTCTAAGCAAGGGTAAACTAATTTCCCCTATTTCACAAAGAAACAGTTTTTACCAGCCTGTGTTATGGTGATAGTCATAATGATTTTACTTGCTAAAGCCAATTCCCCACTTCTAAGGTCTTTTGTAAAAATGTAAGCCTATCTGAATAATATGAACTAGTTTTGTTGGTAGTTTTGTTGGGTGTGCCGATTAAATTGTGATACAAATACAACTAAAGAATGAAATTATCCGCTGGCAATGCAGCATGCGAGGGACATCTGAATGTTTTATAACCTGCAATGTATTAAACAATAAAAATTCAGCATATAATAGGGTGCATACACTAGACATTTCTTAGTCATACCATCACTCACAATTGACTCCTGATTATAAACTTGTTTTCGTGTTTAAACCCATTGAAGACAAATCAATTCCCTTTTTTCCCTACCAGGCAGATTTTTCTAAACTATCCATATTAAAACTATCTTTACCTCTGTCATGCACCTTCAACCTTTTTCCGCGGCAACACATTTCTTCTTTAATGTTTGTGGAAGGATTTTTCCCTTTTCTACAGGGAGGATGATATTAGTTCGATCCTTAACCACTTTCTGACCACGCTATAGCAGAATGACGGCTCCAGAGCAGTGTCTGGAAGACACTGCTGATCACAAAATTGAGGTAAAGAGCCAATCAGCAGCTCTTTACCACTTATTGGACACAGCTGATCACGGATGTAAACAGAAGTCGGTTATCGGCACTGCTTACCTCATGCTGATAGCATGAGGAGAGGAGAAGAGAGCCAATAACCAGCTTTTGTAAAAGGGGCATGCACACTGATAATCAGGGCACTGATTTTCAGTGTCCTGATTATCAGTGCAGTCCCAACAGTGCCCACCAGTGCTGCCAATCAGTGCCCACCAGTGCTGCCAATCAGTGCCCACCAGTGCTGCCAATCAGTCCCGCCTACCAGTGCCCTTTAGTGCCACCTATCAGTGCAGCCTATCAGTGCCGCCTTCTCAGTGCAGCCCATCAGTGCCCATCAGTGAAGGAGAAAATTACCTGTTTGCAAAATTTTATACCAAAGTTAGGATTTTTTTTTATTTTTTTTTCAGAATTTTTGGTCTTTATTAGTTTATGTAGCAAAAAATAAAAAAAAACAGTGGACAGGCATTGCTGGGTGCTGAGCCAAACTCAGCTTCAAAACCCCAAAGGTGTCTTATAAAGTTTATATTTACAGCGGCTAAAATTACCATAGCTAAATCATTGAAATCGGCGGTGGTGCCATTCGACCAGCTCAAACATAAACTCTCCTGGATTATGCTTAACGAACGCATGACTGCAACTTTAAATGATAAAATGCAACAGTTTGAAAAGGTATGGAGTCCCTGGATCCAGTACTTAACGGGAGACTCTAGGACTATATTGATGTAGGGGGCTGGTGGGTGGCAGATGTCGGGGTGTGGGGGTCACTTTCTAAATTTCTAACTCTTTCTTTTTTCTTTTCTTCTTGAACTACCTCTCTTTGGTACCCCGGATTGGGCTGACAAAATAATGAGGGTCACCTAGCTGAAACCTAAAAATTTTACTTTAGCCTACACATTGACCCCACTAGAAGAATAAGTAAGCAGTTGTACTAATAATATATGTTACATCTCAGATGGTAATATGTCAGCGCCATATCATACGAAGAATATATTTGCCTTAAGGAGTGGTGCTGCTAACACCACTAAGTAACTGTTAATGTAGTTTGTATTTCTGTTTTATGATGGAAATGTGAAAACTTGAAATAAAAAACCATTGAAACGAAAACCCAGTGGAGATTTAATACCACCAAAAGAAAGCTCTATTTGTGTGAAAAAAATAAACGTTTGGGTACATTGTTGCATAACCGCGCAATTGTCATTCAAAGTGCGACAGCGCTGAAAGCTGAAAATTGGCCTGGGCAGGAAGGGGTAGTAGTGCTCAGTTGGCAAGTGGTTAAATATCAACTCAACCCAAACAATTTAACTATGGATTGACACTTGTGGTCTGAATAAATAATGTTTTTTCATATATATTGTAGTCAAACAGAAAGATATGCCCCTGGATTCACAGATTTAACCAATTCAGCCATCAAGTACAGGAGTTGCCATCGCTAGCTTTTATAGGTACAAGCTCCAGGACTATCATCCCTCCCATTGCTATATACCGCCTAGTAGAACAGTAGAAAAAATCAGACAGCGCAAAACCCAATCCTAACGAGGTGCAGCTGAACACTAGGTCAATATATAACAAATCCTTATGTAAAACGTATATAAAAAGCAGTGCAGCGCTCGAAATGATCTAAAGTCATATAAATCACAAAGAGTCCAAGAGTGTATGGGCCTTCAATCAGAATCCTCATTCATTCAGCAACCCCAAAACGAACTCTTAAGCCCGGTACACACGATCGGATTTCCTATGGTTTTTAAACCGATGGATTTTTCAATCGGAAAACAGATGAAGCTGACTTCCATCAGTCTTGCCTACACACCATCAGTCAAAAAACCGACCGTTCCAAACGCGGTGACGTAAAACCCTCCGATGAGTCGAGAAAAATTAAGTTCAATGCTTCTGAGCATGTGTCGACTTGATTCTGAGCATGCGTGGGTTTTTTTATCCGATGGAGTTCCCCACAGACGATAGTAATTTGCTATCGGTTTTTTAACCATCGGTTAAATTTTTAAACATGTTCTATTTTTTCTCACCAATGGAAAAAAGACCGATGGGGCCCGTACACGATCGGTTTGTCTGATGAAAAAAGTCCATCGGACTGTTTTCATCGGTAAAACCTATCGTGTGTACACGGCTTTAGACTTGCGTTTATACATGCAAAAATTTCAGAAGAAATACATAGTGCTCTCTGTGTATTTAAAAGACACTGATTTATTAGATAAAAAGGTTACTCAGGACAGCCATCTACCTGGTTTCATTTACATGTTTCATGACTGGTATCCAAGCACAGGGACTCTGTGCCGTGCTTGTGAGTAACCTTTTTATATAATCAGTGTCTTTTAAATACACGGAGAGCACTATGTATTTCTTCTGAAATTTTTGCATGTATAAACGCAAGTCTAATGCCCTGTACACACGATCGTTTTTTCCGATGAAAAAACGATCGTGTGGGGGCCCCATCGAACCGATAGGAAATTCCGATCGTCTGTGTGGAACTCCAACGGAGAAAAAACCCACGCATGCTCAGGATCAAGTCGACGCATGCTCAGAAGCATTGAACTTCATTTTTCTCGGCTCGTCAGAGTGTTTTACGTCACCGTGTTTTGGACGGTCAGAATTTTGTCTGATGGTGTATATGCAAGACTGATGAAAGTCAGCTTCATCGGAATTCCGACGGAAAGTTCCATCGAATTTTGTTCCATCAGAAATCCGATCGTGTGTACAGGGCATAAGAGATCGTTTTGGGGTTGCTGAATGAATGAGGATTCTGATTGAAGGACCATATGAGAAGACAGCCCTCTCATCTTTACCATTACCCTTGCTAAGGGACTGCACATTTGACCTTTCTGGAAAAACAGAGGTCCATGCATTGAGGTGAGCAACCTGTATTTCTGGTGGCGGAAAAGCACGGAAGTGGTTGCACAAGTGATTGTTTTCAAGCACCCTGTTTCACTGCCAAAGGATCTCTCTGTCTCCCTGTCGGTGTGCCAGCTGTTGACACTCTCTGGTTCCTGAACTTTACACTCTTGGACTCTGTTATTTATATGTTTTAGATCATTTCGAGCGCTGCACTGCTTTTTATATACCACCTAGTAGGTCACTGGTTTGGAACAAGCATGAAAGTTAAAAAAGTCTATCCTGTATATTTGCTTCAGGTCAAAGAGTCATTAGGTAGAGAAGCCAGAATCGGCATTAAAGCTGCAGAGTCTACTTCTCTGAACACCAAGTCAGCAATGGCAGCTGCCAAATTTCTGTCCTTACAGGTTTACTTAAAGTGGTTGTTAAGTCACTATATGCAATTTATACCATTCTCTATGTTTAATAATCCTGTGTGCCCCTGTGTCTGTGTTTTTTAAAAATAAGCCGTTCTTTACCCGTTTTCAGACCGCCGCTCGGCACTCACGTGACCTGACACCTCTCTGCTTTTCCCGTCTGTCAGCTGCAGCGGGCGGGGCTGAGAAACCCCCACTGACGTCAGTCGAGGGGGGAGGAGGACAGTAGGAGAGAGGCGGCTGGTCACGTAAGTGCCGAGCTGTGCTCGGAAAACAGGTAAAGAACAGCTTATTTTTATAAAACACAGACACAGGGGCACACAGGATTATTAAACAGGGAGAATGGTATAAAACGTTTTATGTAACTTCAGCAGCTGGAGGGGAGTGCCAGGCAAGCAGGGAGGGAGGGGGGAGGAAAGACAGGAGAGCTTCGGATGATGAAGGGAAGGAAAATGACCACGGTTTCAGGGCTCAGCAGCCATGATAATAAACCGTGGTCAGTTTACAGGGGGGAGGGCATAGCCAGGCAGGATCAGCCAGGTTTTTTAGGTGATGGAAGGGGCCAAATTACACAGCACAAGCACTGTGCTGTATAACATGCTTTAAAGGAACAGGATCAATATTATTATTTTTTTTAGGGTAACAAACGCCTTAAATGCATGCCACCTTTTTGTATTTTGCAAATACTGAGTAGAGAATAAACGTTTTATCAGATGTTTTCACATATTCATGCTCCATGCAAAGACAGAATTACAAGTAATAGCTTTAAGTTCAAAAGGGAATCTTACATATCCAGGTGGCCTGCAGATATTTTGGAAGCACTGTGATAAAATGCTTAGCATAAAATGACAGGCTAATGTGTGAAATAAAAAAAATGCTGACAGTATTCATTGCCCACATGAAACATAGGGACACCGCATGCCAAGGGCTTCATCCTTTCAACTTTATTACCAACAATCAACACATCCAGAACTGCAGAATATATGTATACACATAAGGAAATTATTTTTACATTTCTACAAGTTGAGAAAAAAGTAATAGCAATGTAGGGAGAACTTTTCAGGCCATGTGAATGTTTTTACTATTATTATTACTTCTTGTCAGTATATTAAAGGCATTCTTGCCTTGGGTCTTGAACAGTAAGCATCCACCAACACCATCTGAACTACTAAAATGGTTACAGAATTTTAATATTATTGCCAGCCCTGAGTATATTGTATCCTGCACTTGCTCTATCCTCTCTTTACTGGGAGAGTATCCAGGGTACACAATATAGAGCCGTCTACTATTTATAAGATGTGCTAACAGCAATTACAAGTAGTAACCCATCACAAGAAGTCACATTTCAGCTTTCAGCAGTTTAGTACAGTGAAAACAATGAAGAACAATTTTTGATTGCTTGCCAGTCTATTGCGTTTTTAAATATAAGCCTTGTTTCACTAGGCAAAATATTATTTAATAACTATTATAATACGAAGAAAACTTCCACAATTAAAGTGGAAATAGAGCCAAACGTTTTTTTAGCTGTGGTTAGAGTCCAGAAAGTTAAGAACATCTGTGAAGTGCTTCTGGTTGTTTGCCCCCACTCTGAACAAGACACCAAACATTTACATTTTCACCCCTGCATTAAACCAAACTCAATCACCCACTTCAACATAAACATGGTAAATCCTTTAACAAGATTCTCATACTTTTACACAGTATGGTGTCATTAAAGGCTAAGTCCACCTTTTGCAAAACATTAATAAATGCTGTAATATACTGTAGAACTCATGATCAATGTGCACTTACTAATTTATTGCAATAAAGCATCCCACCCATGATCAGTGTGTTGTGGGTGCAATGTAAAGGCTTTTGCAAACTATTCCTCCAACCTCCGGTCTGAACACAGAGTAGGAAAAAGGTAGATTGGTTGCAGGCACATTCTGTATAGTCCCTCTAAGTCACTGCACACACATGTTAAGGCCTCATGCACACAGATGGTCAGAATATCCTTTGCAACACAGAATTCTCACCAGGTCCCAGAAGGAGCTCTGGTTCAAGCTGTATCTCAGTAACTCCTGTTCCTTCTTCACAGTTTATAGTGTCCAAACTAAGAAAAGATTAGATTTGTGCTTAAATTGCTGCTGTCATGAAATTTAGTGTATTCTGATAACTGCATGTTGATAACACAAGATATTATATTTTTCAGAATATAATCAAATGTAATAAATATAATGAGCAGCACTTGCTAAACCCCAAACAATGAAACAATGAAATATAATTTCTACGTTTAAATATACAGTAAGTATAAAACGTGTATGCAAATCCAATAGGAGCAAATACCAAAATGATTTAAAGTGCTCCAATAATAGTGTTCAGCAATATTATCTTGTGCGCCAAAGTCCACAAAGTGCCAAACAAACTTTGTGCTCAGTGCTTCAGGTGCTATACTGTTACAAAACAGTGTTGTGGTCCCAGGTGCCCTGTATAAGCTGAAAACTCACCAGAAGGTCATGACCCTAGACTTATTTATCAGCTCAAACAAATGTTCAATTTAACATGGGGTTCCACCATTTTGTATTAGGACCAGAACTTAGTACCAGGATTGAAATTTTCCACATCAGGCTGTGCCCCCAATACAGCTCATACATGGGAACAAAAGAATCCAAAGCAGAAATCATAGTGCAACCAGTTGATTAAGTCACTAAATCCCAAAAAAGATTAAAAATAATTCCACACTCACATGATGGGGTGCCTACCCAGCACCCAATATATCCAGCGAGGCACTAATGAAAAGTAAGCCTCACTGCTCTTAAACTGGAACCAGCATGCGCTCTACCTCCCAGAAATGATGTCACCATATTTGACATTGACATTCTTAGACCTGCCTCTATGTGTTTCACCCTCAGAAGGGTGTCCTCAGGAAGCTGGGAGTGCATTGGTAGCAGCTGTTGGGGAAAACATTTACTTAACAGTTTTCCAAGGGGCTGGTAACACAAATTTTTAGTTTAAAGTGGTAGTAAACTCGTCCAAAAAAACCCGATTTAATCAATATTACAATCCACATATGTATTGAGAATAAAATGGGCACTAAGAGTAAGCCCAAAAATCGTTCTTACTGTAAAAAGACTGTATATTTGAAAACGCTGCTGCTCTGTCATAGCCTTTGCCATATCAACTGTGGTCTTCCGTGTCTGTATTCTTTTTTACTTCCGCCCGCATTACATTTTTCTCCCTGTAATCTCGCGCATGTGCACCAATTGCAGTAGCCAAGCCTCGTCTTAGTTTACGGTTACTATGGAAACGAACGTTGAGCGAATCAGAGACAGACTGTTGCTGGCATCGCAGGATGTCGGGGCTGACATCGACAATAGGAAATGACGCAGCCCCGGCATAGACTCCAGAAAGTTTGGACAAACGGCGCATGTGCGGGCTACGTCATGAGCCACAATTATACATATATCTCGCAAGGAAGGCAGGTAAGGAGACAATCTTCTAATGCAAATGATTTTAAAACCTGCAATTGTCCTAATAAAGAAAAGTCATCTTACTGGGTATACAACCACTTTAATATTCAGCATATGAATTTTATTTTATGAATTTTATTTAATACATGCCTTGAACTATTATTTATTTAAAAATGGCCCAAAATACATCCCTGGGAATTGCAGACCAGTTAGCCTAGCATCAATAGTATGCAAGCTCTTGGAGAGGATGATAAGGGACTATATACAGGATTTTAGTAATGAAAACTGTATCATTAGCAGTAATCAGCATGGATTCATAAAGAATTGTTTTTGTCAAACCAATCTATTAACCTTCTATGAGGAGGTGAGCTGCCATCCAGATAAGGGGAGGCCCGTAGACGTAGTGTATCTGGATTTTGCAAAAGCATTTGACACAGTTCCCCATAAACATTTACTATACAAAGTAAGGTCAGTTGGCATGGACCATAGGGGGAGTACATGGATTGAAAACTGGCTACAAGGGTGAGGTCAGAGGGTAGTGATAAATCGGGAGTACTCGGAATAGTCAGGGGTGGAAAGTGGGGTCCCCAGGGTTCTGTCCTGGGACAAAATCGTATTTAATTTGTTCATAAACGACCTGGAGGATGGGGTAAACAGTTCAATATCTGTATTTGCGGACAATACTAAGCTAAGCAGGGCAATAACTTCTCCGCAGGATGTGGAAAGTAGGTCTGAACAAATTAATGGGGTGGGCAACTACATGGCAAATGAGGTTTAATGTGGAAAAATTTAAAATAATGCATTTGGGTGGCAAAAATATGAATGCAATCTATTCACTGGGGGAAAAACCTCTGGGGGAATAAACGATGGAAAAGGACCTGGGGGTCCTAGTATATGATAAGCTCAGCAATGGCATGCAATGCCAAGCTGCTGCTAACAAAGCAAACATAATAATGGCATGCACTAAAAAGGGGATTCATTTAAGAGATAAAGCGATAATTCTCCCACTCTACCAGACTCTGGTCTGGCCTCACCTGGTGTATGCTGTCCAGTTCTGGGCACCAGTCCTCAGGAAGGATGTGCTGGAGATGGAGCGAGTGCAAGTAATGAGGGACTGGAGGATATTAGTTATGAAGAAAGGTTATGAGCACTGAACTTATTCTCTTTGGAGAAGAGACGCTTGAGAGGGGATATGACTTAAATTTACAAATACCATACTGGTGACCCCACAATAGGGATCAAACTTTTCAGCGGAAGGGAGTTTAAAAATACATGTGGCCACTGATTAAAATTAGAAGAAAAGAGGTTTAACCTTAAACTGAGTAGAGGGTTCTTTACTGTTACAGCGGCAAGGATGTGAAATTCCCTTCCACAGGTGGTGGTTTCAGTGGGGAGCATCGATAGTTTAAAAAAACTATTAGATAAGCACCTGAACGACCACAACATACAGAGATATACAATGTAATACTGATATATATAATCACACACATAGGTTGGACTTGATGGACTTGTGTCTTTTTTCAACCTCACCTACTATGTAACTATCCAATGATCCAAGTGACAGCAACATGGGTTGGAGCTGTTGTGAGATCCCCTAAAACTACCAAGCAAGCTTACAAAAATTAGTGGTTGAGGATGTGCAAATGCTAAATGCTTTAATGTGTATTCAGCTTGCAGTTGGAATTAGTTTGAGATGCTTCTAAAATACTTTACAGGTCCTGCTTCTGCCCTTCTTGTAAGTTATTTTTGTACTTCCATTGGCTTGTACGGGTAGAATTGGTTTCTGATCTGTACAAACGTCTGTGCCAAGAAACACTGTTGCTATCACTATGTATCAAATATGGTGGTAATGCCCTAGACTCAGGGGATTTTGGAATAGAGTTTTTGCTTTGCTGAGATGGGCTACTGGAGTCTTGGTACAACAATCCCTACCTGTTGCTCTTTTTAATGAGCCAGTTGAGAAGGTGTCCTGTATTGTCCAAAGACTGATATGTTTCTTCTCTTGGCGACTAAATTAACTATAGCCAGATTGTGGAAAAATACTTCAGTTTCCATATCTCAGGTGAGGTGGAAAGTTTCCTGAAACATGATTAATGAAAAACTTGCCAGCATCCTGCAGGATGCAGGCAACCATTTTAAAAAGGTTTGGAGCCCATGGGTTTTCTATATGCACATTGATCTCTAATCTTCCTGGGCCACGTATCTGGTTGTCACTTCAGCCCTCTGGGATTCTTCTTTCTTCTCTTTTTTTTTTTTATTCTTTTATTCTTTTATGATTTTCCCTACTCTTTTTCCTTTCTTATGTAGTGACTACTGCACTGTTTCAGTGAAGTAAGTGGGATTATGTAGAACTGCTACTATGTTTCTTTACTGAGTCACTCTAGATATTACTATTTTATACTGATGCTGACTTTGATTGTCACAATATTTGTTTTTCTTTACTCTGGATTCTATCTTAACACCTTCCCGCTCGGCCTATAGCAGAATGACAACTGGGTGGGGGTTCCATTGTTCTGACTGGATGTCATATGACGTCCAGTCAGAACAAGCCACTTGTGTGTGTGTCCCGGGGGGGCGCACAGCTCGGTGATGCGGTGTATCGCCCGTACACACTACATCTCCAATCACGGTAAAGACCCTATGACGTAGGTTATTTACCATGTTATCAGCTGTGACAAATCACAGTTGATCACAGTGTAAATAGGAAGTGTAGGTTATCGGCTTTTCTCTATTCACGGTGACAGGATGTAAGTAGAGGACAGCTGATAAGCAGCTCTCCTTACAGGGGGTGTCTGCACTGATAATCAGTGCATTGATTATCAGTGTAGCCCCATCAGTGATGCCTGTCAGTGCCCACCAGTGATGCCCACCTGTGTCCACCAGTGATGCACACCTGTGCCAACCAGTTACACCAATCTGTGCCCACCAGTGGTACCATCAGTGCTGCAATTCAGTGCCTATCAGTGATGCCTGTCAGTCCCTCATCAGTGCCGCCTATCAGTGCCCATTCATGCCACCTATCAGTGCCCATTAGTACTGCATATGTGTGCCACCTATCAGTGCCCATCAGTGCTGCATATTAGTGCCTTCTCATCAGTGCCCAGCAGTGCAGCCTATCAGTGCCCATAAAGGCTGCCCATTAGTGTCCAGTGTCACCTATCAGTGCTGCATATTAGCGCCTGCTCAACAGTGCCCATCAGTGACACCTATCAGTGCCCATCAGTGCTGCATATTAGTGCCACCTCATCAGTGCTCGTCAGTGCAGTCTATCAGTGCCCGTCAGTGCCCATAAAGGCTGCCTATTAAGGCCTCCTTAACAGTGCCCATCAGTGCTGCCTCATCAGTGCCCATCAGCACACATCAGTGAAGGGGAAAAATTACTGAGTTAAAAAATGTTGTAACAGAAACTAAGAAAATATTTTTTTCAAAATTTTCATTTTTTTTATTTGTTTAGACAAAAATTTAAAACCCAGTGGTGATCAAATACCAACAAAAGAAAGCTCTAGCTGTCTCAAAAAAATTCTAAAAAAAATAATTTGGGTACAGTGTTGCATGTCGCGCAATTGTCATTCAAAGTGGGGCAGCGCTGAAAGCTGAAAATTGGCCTGGGCAGGAAGGGGGTGAAAGTGCCCAGTAGTGGTTAAAGTAATAGTAAACATGTCATACTTACCTCCTCTGTGCAGTGGACTTGCACAGAGCAGCCCAGATCCTCCTCTTCTTAGGGTCCCTCTTCTGTGCTCCTGGCTCCTCCCTTCTGTTGAGTGCCCCCACAGCAAGCAGCTTGTTATGGGGGCACCCGAGCCGAGCTGCAGCTCTGTGTGTCCATTCAGACATGGAGCTGTGGCCTGGGCCCACCCCCTCTCTCTCCTGATTAGCTGACTAACTTTGATTGACAGCAGCAGGAGCCAATGGCGCCGCTGCTGTGTCTCAGGCAATCAGGAAGGAGATTCTCGGATGGCCGAGACACTCATGGACATCGCTGGACAGAGTTGGGGCTCGGGTAAGAATTAGGGGGGCTGCTGCACACAGAAGGCTTTTTATCCTAACCTAATGCATAGAACGCATTAAGATAAAAAAACTATCTAACTTTACAACCACTTTAAATCCTTAATAAAAAATATTGAAAGTAAAAAAAAATCTGTTGCTATAATTGCGGAACCACCAGTTTGTCCCAAGCCCTGTCACTATAAATATCCGCATGACAATAATAAACAACAGATTTGTATATTGAATATCACTATTATGTGTATTTATTGCATACAATTTTCAAAATAAAATGGTGTTCACAATGGTAGGCCTTTAGATGTATGCAACTTATTTCCATGCTGTATTATTACATAAGCCAGTACATAGTACAATCATGTGAGGTTTTTTTCTCGTCTCACAAGAAACAGTTAATATTTGTCCAGAAAAGATAGAAATCTACAGTTCTATTATATTGTGAGGCTGGCTAGAAACTGCAGGCCTGACTGTAATTGTAACATTCCATGTTCAGAAGGCGCCAAGTTTTACTAACTATAATTTAACTGGTCCGGCTGAGGCAGTCCAAATTCTTGTTTGGATAATCAGCCTTTGTTTAAATATATACCAAAAAAGTAGAGGCCCGTATTAACCTCTGGGCATGTCATGTGAGCATATAACCCCACCGTCTGCAGTAGCAGAAACTCATACACAAGAGAAGGATTATTTTACAATATTACTGTTACTGTAACATATAATCAGCCTTTCCTTATTTGCTTTTTGTTTTTGGCAATTCACAAGTCTTCTTCCCAAGTTCAAGTAGGGTTGAGAGGTGAAAAGGTCAAGAGAGTTTCATTGGGAGCACGTTGAAAGGGATAGAAATAGCTGAGGTCTCCCAACGTAACTTTTAAATATATCATATTTCATTGTTTTTCCCAAGTGTGTGGTATAATGCCTTTGATATGTTTAAAGAGAAATCCAACACTTATTAACGTACTTAATAAAATGCAAACCTGACAGCAAAGTGAAGACCAAATAATAGGTTTCACATCATCACTGTGAAATAATTTTCATAGATATATGGTAGGTCTGTGTAAACTGTTGTACTGCTTGCTTTTCCAAAATTACATTTAGGAGTTGACAACAGATATTCTTGCCACTACTTTTCTTTCTCTTTGCAATATGGTCACAATTAAAAATGTCTTTCTGTAAAATAATTCCAGTTTCAGTTTAAATAAATATAAACTGTAGCCAGTGCCAACGCTGCTCCATACTATCATAGCATATTCCTGTTTCTGGGGCGCCCATATTTGAGTAGACATTGAGAAGATTACTACATACACTCTATTACCAAAAGTATTGGGACACCTGCATTTACACGCACATGAACCTTAATGGCATCTCAGTCTTAGTCCGTAGGGTTCAATATTAATTTGGTCCACCCTTTGCAGCTATAACAGATCCAACTCTTCTGGGAAGGCTGTCCACAAGGTTTAGAAGTGTGTCTATGGGAATGTTTGGCCATTCTTCCAGAAGCGCATTTGTGAGGTCAAGAAGGCCTGGCAAGCAGTCTCCGCTCTAATTCGTCCCAAAGGTGTTCTATCAGGTTGAGGTCAGGACTCTGTGTTGGCCACTCAAGTACCTTCACCCTAAACTCCATCATCCATGTCTTTATGGACATTGCTTTGTGCTCTGGTGGGCAGTCATGTTGGAACAGGAAGGGGCCATCCCCAAGCTGTTCCCACAAAGTTGGGAACATGAAATTATCCAAAATGTCTTGTTATGCTGACACCTTAAGAGTTCCCTTCACTGGAATCAAGGGGCCAAGACCAACCCCTGAAAAACAGCCCCACACCATAATCCCCCCTCAACCAAATGATTTGGACAACTACACTAAGTAAGGTCTATTATGACATAGATGAACAAGAGGGGTTAATAATATAAAGTGTCTGAGACAAACTCAACTCAAACTCAACTTTGTCCCAACTGGAATGCAGCCAATAAGCATTTGCATTTTCATTTTCTAAGCGGTGTGAGAAAAAAAAATCATTGATAGGTTGCTATGGGCATCGCCACCAGTTGAGACAAAACTTGTCTCAGACACCTTTTATTAAATTTCTTCTTTATTAAACAGTCTAAAAGAAAACAGGTTCTACTGTGCGGTTTTCATTAGAACAGTGTTTCTTAACCTTTTTTCAGTGAAGGCACCCTTTAAAATTGTGTACAGTTTTGAGGCACCCCATTTTAAAATGTAAAAAATATAACTAATAGTTTACATATCACAACATCACCCACACATGTGGGCTACCCAACATTAGACAGGAACAATGAAAGTTTGTTCCTCCAGGTAAGTATGATAATCCACCAGAGAGGAAGGGCTGGGTGCTAGCTCCAGCTCACAACCGTGAACATGTAGACCATGTTCTTGAAGAAGCACAATGTATGTGTGAAACGTCGTTACCCTTTGGTCCAGTTGTCATAGTCCTGGTGGCAGTCTTTCAATAAACCTATTGGATGGATGTTGGTGTGCAGCTAATCATTTCTATTTGGTCTACCCAACATTAGAGGTGGATTTATCCTGCATCTTTGCACATTGGTAAGGCGATTCTTGCACTAGCTTTCGTGGACCAACGGGGGAGCCAATCAGTGGGTCGTTCCCCGCAGAGACAGAACGGGGAAGTAAACAAGGCAGATCTTCGTTCTATTAGGGGACACTGAGATCTGTCTTCCTGCTAAGATGGATCTGTGTGTTTCCCCATTCACACAGTCCCCCATACAGTTAGTAATCACAAGCAGGGAACACATTTAACCCCTTGATTACCCCTGATGTTAACCCCTTCCCTGCCAGTGTCATTAGTACAATGTCAGCGCATAATTTTAGCATTGATCACTGTAATAATGTCACTGGTTCCCAAAAATGTGTCAAAAATGTCAGTTAGGTGTCCGATCCATCCGCCGCCCCGCTAAAAAACACTGATCGCTGCATTACTAGTAAAAAAAATTAAAATGCCATAAATCTATCCCCTATTTTGTAGATGCTATAACTTTTGCGCAAACCAATCAATATACGCTTATTGGTATTTTTTTACCAAAAATATGTAGAAGAATACATATCAGCCTAAACTGATGAATACATTTGTATTTTTTTGGGATATGTATTACAGCAGAAAGTAAAAAAAATATATATATTTTCACAATTGCCAGTCTTTTTTTGTTTACAGCGCAAAAACTAAAAACCGCAGAGGTGATCAAATAACTCCAAAAGAAAGCCCTATTTGTGAGAAAAAAAGGACATAAATTTTGTTTGGGTACAACGTCACACGACCGCGCAATTGTCAGTTAAAATAACGCAGTGCCGTATCGCAAAAAATGACCTGGTCATTAAGGGGGTAAATCCTTCTGGGGTTGAAGTGGTTAAATAGAAGACCAAACTCTTTACCAGAGCCCTCAGAGACTGATATGATAATGCAAAATAGTGACATTCACGTGTATTGTAGCACAACATCATGAAAAAATACTGCGAGGTCTGATCTCAGAGAACTGCTGCATATCAATGCTTTCTATTTTTGTAGCATAGAATCCTGTTAGTACTGAAAGTACTGATGATCACACAGGTTTAGAAGTGGAAATCCAATTCTAATTACTAGAATTTAAGTACAGTGTTCTTCTGTCTTCACTTCTGTCTCCTTCACACCAGAGCTAGACTGATGAGAATTTCAGGCCTGGAAACCGAAGCATTTTATGTTAATTTACATCATAGCAATGACCCAATGGGGAGCACACACAAAGCCCAGAGTGAGGAAACCTTGAAAACGTTACTAATAACATCCGTGCAACTGCAGTTTTTTGTGCTATAAAAAATGTCTCTGCTACCATTGAGCCTTTCAAATCTTAAATAAGATAGATCATTGTTTTATTACTTTGCGATTCTCTCATGCACACATTCATATACAGTACATAAACAATTTACTTGGCAAAACTGAACTATTTCAGCTGTGGCTTTTTTTTTATTACCAATCAAACATAACTATAATACCGTTAAATAAAGCAAATATAAAAATACAGTGTTTTGCTTATTAAAGTGAACCTGACCTGGCCCCATAAGCATATAAGGTTGTTGAAGTGGCTTGTGGAAACTTGTATCTGCATATGCCTGTGATAAACTGAAAATTACTCCTTATGTCCCTGTGAAGCCCCTTGAAATCCAGGTCCAGACTGTACACAGAGCCTCAACTTTTTTCCAAGTGGAAATAAAGCACCACTCCCTCTATTGAAGCCTGCCGAATATCACTACTACAAGACAGAGCCGTAGAGGACAAGACTTGTTGCCAATTTGGAGAGTTGGAAAGAAATCAGAAAATGACAAATGGCACAGTCTCTTATTATGTATTTTCATGTGGTGGCCCAAGGGGCCATAGACTCCTCTAGAACATGGTCCTGATTTTAGTTGTAACCTCTATAAACCCCAAGCAAAAAAGCTATCTTTATGCATTTTGGAATAAAATCAATCACTTCATCCAAGCATTATAACATTGTTATTATTACTACTATAGACCCACTGCTGGTTTTTTTTTTTGATTATTAAATATGAATCTACAATGTTTCAATACACTCTGAATTAGTGACCCAGATGAAAAATGTGGCACGTCTAGTTCGAACTCCATGTCAGTAATGTACCCTCTGAAGCCCAATGTCACCATCACTGTTTGTGCTGGCAATGGTACCCTTAAGCCCCTATGAACCAAATGAATACAAATCATGTCATATCTTAGGGGTTAACCACTTGCCGACTGCTGCACGACGATATACGTCAGCAGAATGGCACAGCTGGGCATATCAACGTATGGGTACTTCGCCTTTAAGACGCGGCATTGTGGGCGCGCGTGCGCCGCCGCGAACTCCGTGAGTGTGACCGCGGGTCCCGCGGACTCGATGTCCGCCGGGAGTCCCGCGATCCTCTCACGGAGAGGAAAAAATGGGGAAATGCTGATCCCCGTTCTGCCTAGTGACAGCACACTGATCACAGCTCCCTGTGATCGGGAGCAGTGATCAGTGTCGTGTCACACATAGCCCAGCCCCCAGACAGTTAGAACACATCCCTAGGACACACTTAACCCCTTCACTGCGAGTGTAATTTTTACAGTAATCAGTGCATTTTTATAGCACTGAACGCTGTATAAATGACAATGGTCCCAAAATGGTGTCAAACGTGTCTGATGTGTCTGCCATAATGTCGCCGTCATGACTAAAAAAAAAAAATATTAAGAAAAATGCCATAAAACTATCCTCTATTTTGTAGACGCTATAAATTTTGCGCAAACCAATCGATAAACGCTTATTGCGATTTTTTTTACCAAAAATATGTAGAAGACTTACCTCTTCTTCTACGCAAAGAGGGAAATTGTTCTGCGTTGGAATGCCCCCTCCCCCCCCGGCGGTGGAATCTTGGGAGAAATCAATTAATGCTGTGCTTCCACTATACAAATTACCATATCTTAACAGAATCTGCCCCCAAAAATTTGTCAAAATTTGGCAGCCATAGACGGCGTAGGGAGGAGTAGCCTTTTGACCGCAGGATCCTGGTGTGTAGGGGTGTAATCCTTGTTTAAGCTCCTGTTTTAATAGGAGTGGAGGGTGTGCTGCTGTGTGGATGTTACTGTAGCATAGTTGATGTACACACTACTTCTTATATGATTAACCTGTACTGTATTTTTTCATTTTTTTGGACCATTTTGGACAAATGTTGTATCAGGTTTTGACCTTTTTGTCTCAATAAAGGAACATTTTGTTGTTAAAAAATAAATAAATATGTAGAAGAATATGTATCGGCCTAAACTGAAAAGGAAGAGGAAAAAAATAGCTTTTTTATATATTTTTGGGGGATATTTATTATAGCAAAAAGTAAAAAATATTGCTTTTTTTTCAAAATTGTCGCTTTTTTTGTTTATAGCACAACAAATGAAAACCGCAGAGGTGATCAAATACCACCAAAAGAAAGCTCTATTTGTGGGGAAAAAGGAAATACATTTTTTTGGGAGCCACGTCGCACGACCGCGCAATTGTCAGTTAAAGCGACGCAGTGCCGAATCACAAAAAGTGCTCTGGTCTTTGGGCAGCCAAATGGTCCGGGGCTGATGTGGTTAAAAGAGTTACTTTCTTGGGAAGATAAGATTGATTTGTTTGCCGAAGGTGCCGTTTTTGTTTTGTTTTTGGGGGTGGGGAGAACCATTTCTAGCCCAATCTCGCTGATTGCACATTTTAGTATATTGTCCAGTTTAACTAAAACTGGCATTAGTCCACCATCCTCCCAGTAGACTCCATATGCATATCCAAGTATACATGCATACAGTGCCTTTAAAAAGTGTTCATACCCCTTGAAATTTTCCACATTTTGTCATGTTACAACCAAAAACGTAATTGTATTTTATTGGGATTTTATGTGATAGACCAACACAAAGTGGCACATAACTGTGAAGTGAAAGAAAAATTGTAAATGGTTTTCAAAATTTTTACAAATAAATATCTGAAAAGTGTTGCATGCATTTGTATTCAGCCCCCGAGTCAATAATTTGTAGAACTATCTTTCGCTGCAATTACAGCTGAAAGTCTTTTCGGGTATGTCTCTACCAACTTTACACATCTAGAGAGTGAAATTTTTGCCCATTCTTCTTGGAAAAATAGCTCAAGCTCTGTCAGATTGGATAGAGAGCGTCTATGAACAGCAATTTTCAAGTCTTGCCACAGATTCTCAATTGGATTTAGGTCTGGACTTTGAGTGGGTCATTCTAAAGCCCTGTACACATGGCCGGGAATCCCGTCTGTTTGAAAACTGTCGGTTTTCCCGATGGGATTCCTGCCAAGCTTGCCTTGAAAAGCCACGTATACACATGGCCACGCGAAAGACCCGCCGCAAGAATGTGGTGACGTCAAAGACTACGACGAGCCGGCTAAATTACATTCTATGCTACCGCGCATGCATCAAATTGTTATCAAGCATGCACGGTTTATTTCCCCTTCAGGTAAGCATACAGACGACCGGTTTTCTCAGCAGCAAACATTCTCCTGGGAATTCCCACGGGAAAATAGTATTTTCCAAGTCTCAAGTCTTTTGCAGACCCTAATAGGTTTTCTTCTAAGGTTGCCATGTATTTGGCTTCATTCATCTTCCCATCAACTCTGACCAGTTCCCCTGTCCCTGCTGAAGAAAAGCATCCCTACAACATGATGCTGTCACCACCATGTTTCATGATGGTGAAGGTGTGTTCAAGGTGATGTGCAGTTTTGTTTTCCTTCACACATAGCATTTTGCTTTAGGCCAAAAAGTTCAATTGTAGTCTCATCTGACCAGAGCACCTTCTTCCACAGGTTTGCTGTGTCCCCCACATGGCTTCTCGCAAACTGCAAATGGGACCTCTTTTGGCTTTCTTTCAACAATGGCTTTTTTCTTGCCACTTTTCCATAAAGGTCAAATTTATGGAGTGCACGACTAATAGTTGTCCTGTGGACAAATTCTCCCACCTGAGCTGTGGATTTAAGCAGCTTCTCCAGAGTTACCGTGGGCCTCTTGGCTGCTTCTCTGATTATTGTCTCCTTGCCCGGCGTGTCAGTTTAGGTGGACGGCCATGTCTTGGTGGGTTTGCAGTTGTGCCATACTCTTTCCAATTTTGGATGATGGATTGAACAGTGCTCTGTGAAATGTTCAAAGTTTGGAATATTTTTTTATAACCTGACCCTGATTTAAACTTCTCCACAACTTTATCCCTGACCTGTCTGTTGTGTTCCTTGGCCTTCATGATGCTGTTTGTTCACTAAGGTTCTCTAATCTCAGTATAAATACAGATGTTCTGTGAAGCCCTCAGAGGTTTGTTAAATTACACACAGGTCTTTTTTACTAATTGGGTGACTTCTGAAGGCAATTTGTTCCACTAGATATTAGTTAACAGTATTAGAGTCCAAGGCACTGTATATACAGCTCCTTAAAGCATATCTTCTCTATATGGGTAATGAAAACCCCAGATCATGCACACCAAAGTATTTACAGATTCTGAACAAGCAGTAAAAGCACCTTAAAACAAGCCCACATTCATATCTGTATCTATAAGCATTGAAGAGAAATTAATGTTCAGCGCTCACAGTTTTTTCTGTCAGAACAGAATTATGGCAACCTGTTTGTCCTCTAACATAAAAAGCCAGCAGATGCTTCTAATCTGAGAGCTAACTTTAGAGTTTATGTTATAATCTTTGAAAATATATAACTTCACACGAAAAGCAGCTAGAAAGATTAGTAAGAGCTCTTTACACTTGCTTAGGTCTGTAAAAGGGGATCTCTGGTTGATGGCTTTTCATAGAGTGGCACAGGAGCTATCCTGCTGCCTCCTAAATGCCTATTTTTGTTTTACAGCTAAAAGGGCTCATTTTTGTGACCATTTTAAAGCCCACTTACTGCTCTATTAGAAATTTTTATTTATTTTTTTTGCACTGTAAACAGTAAATATTAGTTGTAATTTTAGTTTAAATAATGTAGCAAGGGCCCGACCCCTAGAGGCCTAATGGTGACCTCCAGAGTCAGGGAGAGCCGACATCCATCTTTGTAGAGTGGGTCACCAGGCATGGTGGTAGAGATGCAAGAAGAAATGCTGGGCGCCAGTCACTTTTTGAAGAGATTTATAGTCTCTTAACAGAACTGTGGGAGAGAGAGCTAGGGCCACCCTTGACTAGATGAAATGCTAATTGGCAGACTCCAAGACTTCTATAGGTAGACAGCTATACAGTGGAAGGCCTCAAGCTGGATAACACTTCTGTATAGGTAGGATTGCTGTCTCCTGTGGCAACTAATCTTACAACAGTCAATAAAAGGTAGTTATACATAACTCTTGGTAACACAGAACAGTCCGTTTCTTATCTCTCAGTATCTCACTGTAAATCTTCACTCACTGAGCTCCCAGTCTCTTCAAGATCCCAGTGGACACTGGATCCCCCTGAGCTCTTCCACAGCTATCCCACTGTCTACACCCTAAGTGTCATTCACGCTATCCTGCTGGGTTCCTGGCTTGGCACTCGCTGTAGCTTTCCCACTTCTTCACTGTCCTCGGTTGGTGAGAACACTGCTCTGGTACTTGCTCAAGCTTACTCACTGTAGTCTCTGGTAGGAAAATGGATGGTCCCTTAGTGGCGACAGCTTCCCTTCCACCTCCGACCACAACTGGTTCACCGTCCAGCTAAACCTTCTCAACTTGTTTGGACTCCAATCCTGCAGTCCCAATCCTACGCTGCTTCTCCTGCTCCTGAATAGGCCTCAGGCAGCCTAGTAGCCAGGTGTCCTTGAGATAGGCCTCAGGCTTCCGGCCTAGCAGCCCGAGGCAACATAACACGCGTCCACCTAGACAGCCATCCAAGGTGGCACAGAACCCTGATCATCTTACTCCACACAATTAAATAGGCTTTCCCAGCAGGCCAAGGGACTAAAGAAACCCCTGGCAATTGGCTGAGACATCCCATCCATTCATACTCTGACCTTGCGAAGCCCCCTGTCATTCTAATTTCACCAGCCACAGTGCCACCTAGAGACAGAAGAAAAGGGGTGCATCAATTCCAGAATTAGGGGGAATCATTTATTCTGCTAACAATTAGCCAGGAAAATTACCACTTGGCAAACTAAATTTATTAGCAACCCTGCCTAAACACCAGGGTGCTACAATAATTTTAAATCACCCTGCTCTCTCTTCAGAGATCTTATCCCCTTCCAAAAGGGGTAAACCATCAATTAAACTGAAGATTCTATAACTTCCTAAATATACAGGCAGAATAGCAATTCCAAGCCCATGGAGATACTTTCTGGACTCCAAGCTACAACACTTAGTTGGAAGGGAGTATTCAAGCTGTGCACACCGCTCTGGGTCAGTCAAGAACCTGATGAAGTTCTGACTGGAGGGCTTTGATTTTTAATAGACACTAAGTTTGCATATGTTTGAATAGGGTTCTTAAATGCATTTAAATACAGAAAGAAGAGCATTTACAGAAAAGATGCTGACAATGGCAGCCACCTACCGTATATATTTGAGTATAAGCCGAGATTTTCAGCCCTTTTGTTTGGGCTGAAAGTCCCCCCCTCGGCTTATACTCGAGTCAGCGAAAGTTTTTACATGTAAATAGTACCTGAAAAAAAGTTGCGGCTGCGGCATCCATCGTTCAAATCCCGCGGTCTCTTCCTGGTCCCTTCCGTGATAGGCGATTCTCATCAGACACTCTCCGCCTATCACGAACGTTCTCTCATCCTCAGTTTTCCAGCAGACGTCTGTGATTGGCGGAACACCCAACACAGTGTCTGCTGGGAAACTGAGGATGAGAGAACGTTCGTGATAGGCGGAGAGTGTCTGATGAGAATCGCCTATCACGGAAGGGACAGGAAGAGACCGCGGGATTTGAACGATGGACGCCGCAGCCGCAACTTTTTTTCAGGTACTATTTACATGTAAAATTTAAACAGTGAGGATAGGGAACAGTGAGGATAGGGAACAGTGAGGATAGGGAACAGTGAGGATAGGGAACAGTGAGGATAGGGAACAGTAAGGATGGGAACAGTAAGGATGGGAACAGTAAGGATGGGAACAGTAAGAATGGGAACACTGAGGCATTGTTGACCCTCGGCTTATACTCAAGTCAGTAAGTTTTCCCAGTTTTTGTGGCAACATTAGGTACCTCGGCTTATACTCGAGTATTATGTTTCTCAATACTATTTTCTTTAACCTAGATTTCTCTCAAAAAAAGGACTAATGTATAAAAATAGTTCTTGATCATTTATAGGTTGGGTTACACTAAATCAGCCCACAATACTGGCTTTGAATGTAATCATTATTTTAGTGCAAAAGTTCAAACATTAATCTAAATGGTTGCTATGAACAACACCACTATTTTTCTACTGCTAACTGAGCCCCTTATGCCCCATACACACGATCGTTTTTCATGCCGTTAAAAATGCCATTTTAAAAAATGGCCATTAAAAATGATCGTGTGTAGGCTCCAGAGCATTTTTAACGACGTGAAAAACGGCCATTAAAAATTCCGGACATGCTCTCTTTTTTCACGTCGTTTTTCATGTCGTTTTTTTTAACAACGTGAAAAACGATAGTGTGTATGCTTTCACGACGTGAAAAAAAACGCGCATGCTCAGAATCAAGTATGAGACGGGAGCGCTCGTTCTGGTAAAACTAGCGTTCGTAATGGAGATAGCACATTCATTACTCAGTAACGGACTGAAAAGCGCGAATCGTCGCTCAACAAACTTTACTAACATGAAGGGTGGCGCCATTCGAACGGAACTTCCCCTTTATAGTGCTGTCGTACGTGTTGAACGTCACTGCGCTTTGCTTGATCGTTTTTTTTTTAATGATAGTGTGTACGCAAGGCAGGCTTGAGAGGAAACATGAAAAAAAACGAGGAGAAAAACGTCGGTTTAAAAAATGACATTAAAAACGATCGTGTGTACGGGGCATTACTCTTCCTTTTCTATTGCAGTAGAGTTATATACTATATGTACACAGTATATTTCATTGGCATGTCTGGCAATGATCTATTGTACATATGCTATTTTTAGTTCTATGACAAAAGGAAAGAATTTTTGTTTTCACTTTAAAGCCTCTGAATAAAAAAGCCATCATTACCATTTATAGGTCAAATAAAAGATTTGGAACTCAATATCTTGAAAGGTACACTATGTAAATTCACACTTGGGAAGGAATGTTAATGCAAAACATGTGATATACATTTTAGTATGATGTATAAAAAATATTTACAATGTACTCTGAATGTATTTCACGTTTTGAGGTCCTTTTAAAATTACCATAAATGTTACAGAATGAAACCACTTTGTTCTAAACACCTCTTGAAACTATTTAACTAGCACTAAATAGCATATAATAGTTAGGTTTCCAAAGAAATATTAACTAAAATTCAAACTGCTAATGGACATCCATGGATGTAAAATGTTGCCTGCAAAACCCATTAGTTGCCAAAAGCCCTGTAAGGTTTAGATTTTATAATAAAACTTGTAAAAGGCATGGCTCATGTTTTACCACTGAGACATCAAGGTGTGAATACCCAAATGGTATTAGGCATGAACTTGTTCATTTGAACCTATGTAACTTTGGTCCTTAGCAAGAACTTTCTCATTGACTTTTACAGGGATCTAAACTACCAAATACTGTAACCGAGACATGCCAAATGTAAATGTCATCAAGGATGATTTTTAACCACTTGCTTACTGGGCACTTAAACCCCCTTCGTACCCAGACCAATTTTCAGCTTTGAGCGCTGACGCACTTTGAATGACAATTGCGCGGTCATACAACGCTGTACCCAAATGATATTTTTATCACTTTTTTCCCACAAATAGAGCTTTCTTTTGGTGGTATTTGATCACCTCTGCGGTTTTTCTTTTTTGCGCTATAAACAAAAAAAGACAGAAAATTTTGAAAAAAAAACACAATTTTTTTTACTTTTTGCTATAATAATATCCCATTTTTTTTTTTAAAACAATTTTCTTTCTCAGTTTAGGCCGATACCTATTCTTCTACATATTTTTGGTAAAAAATTTTGCAATAAGCGTATAGTGATTGGTTTGCGCAAAAGTTATAGCGCCTACAAAATAGGAGATAGATTTATGAAATTTTTATTATATATATTTTTTTTTTTACTAGTAATGGCGGCGATCTGCAATTTTTGTCAGGCCTGCGATATTGCGGCGGACATATCGGACACTTTTGACACTATTTTGGGACCATTCAAATTTATACAGCGAACAGTGCTATAAATATGCATTGATTACTGTATAAATGTGACTGGCAGGGAAGGGGTTAACACTAGGGGGCGATCAAGGGGTTAAATATGTTCCCTGGGAGTGATTCTAACTGTGTGGGGGAGGGGAGTGACTGGGGGAGGTGACCGATCTGTGTCCCTATGTACAAGGGACACAGCATCGGTCTCCTCTCTCCCTGACAGGACGTGGATCTCTGTGTTTACACACAGAGAACCACGTCCAGCCTCTGTAACAGCCGATTGCGGGTACCTGGTAGACATCGTGGCCGTCAGGCACGCGCTTCGGCAACACGTGACACGGCGGACACAGCTGTTCGGCGGCGCGTGGGGGGGAATGTAAAGAGCAGGACGTCCAGGGACGTCCACCCAGCACCCACCCGGCACTTGAGAGCCGCGCTGCAGACGTCTTTCATCTATAGCGCGGGTCTCAAGTGGTTAAATGCTAAATGAGAAAATATGATGGCCATAGTAGATCTTCTAGTGGCTACACTTGCTTGTTGCAATAAATACAACCTTTGTTAAATTGAAAATATGCTATATTTTTTAGGAAAAGGACCGATTCCTGACTACACTTAATCACCTCAGCTCCAGATCGTTTTACCCCCTTCATGCGCCATTTTAACTGATACTTGCTTGGTCATGTAGCTCTGTACACAAACAAAATTTATATAATTTTTTTTACACAGATAGAACTTTATTTTGGTGGCATTTGATCACCACTGGGTATTTCAATTTTTATCATATAAACAAAATGTACCAAATATTTCGAATATAAAAACAATATTTTTAACTTTTTGCTAGAAAACACATACAATAAAAAATGTAAAAAATCAAATGTCTTCAAAAATTTAGGCCAAAATGTATTCTGCTACATGTCTTTGGTAAACAAAAATCCAAATAAGTGTACATTGATTGGTTTATGTGAGAGTTATAGCATCTACAAACTGTGGTATATATACTGGAACTTTTATTTAATATTTTTTATACTACTAATTGTGGTAATCAGTGACTGTGTGCGGTGGGAAATCTGACACTAACTGACACTGGGTGGGAACTAAGCGCCACTGACATCACCAGTGACACCAATACAGTGATCAGTGATAATACAATACACTGTCACTGTACTAATGGCACTGGATGGGAAGGGGTTAACATCTCAGGGAGTCAAGGGGTTAAATGTGTGCCTAACAAGTTTTAATTTGTGTAATGTGTGCTGCTTTTTACTAAATATCTCTTGGATTTTTTCCCCTGCTTTGCAGGCATAAGAAACAGAGAGATCATTCCATATGTACAGAGCCCTGTGTTGATTGTCAACACAGGGCTCTGGGCTGTGATGGGACACAGCCAATCAGCATTTCCCGGACATGAATCATTGGCCAGGACCTGCTGACAAACTCCCACTGATCACAGCGGGCGTCAGCGGTGGTGGGGGCACGCATGCGCACACCCTAAACCTGGAAACAGGCAGTGACATATCCGTATGTCACTGTACCTGTACAGGATGCCCGTCTGCAGTGCATTGGGGACAGTCCATAAGTAGTTAAGGTTATATTTATAGTGGAGTGAATGTTATTTTCGCCAAATATTCACAGGTGCTAAATCAATCACTGCCATTTAATCCTTTTTCTGCCACCAACCTATGTTACACATCAACTGCAGTGGGAGGTTTTACACACACTCCAGGCCACTACAGGAACGCATATATATATACTGTGACAGCAGGAAGGTAAAGTCACCTGGTTGCATCCAGGGGGGTAGATATATTTCTCCCAGATTCAGGCTTTATGCTGACTTATACAACTAGGGTGGAGAGTTGTATAAGCCCAGCTGAGGCTAGTAGGCTCATGGATGACTCATACCTCTAGGGAGAGTGTGGGGCGTCGTGCAGACAGAGATGAGACCAGCTGAACCTTGTCAGCTCATTTAGGCCTCTATAAGGAACTCCCAGCTTCATTAGATGTTAGCTCATGCCTGGAACCAGACCTGTGTGGACTGTCTAGGGAGAGTGAACCCCTGTGCGGTGAGGCAAAGCCTGTGTGGCTATTTGTTTGGACTTTTACTAAACCAGGGACTTAGGGACTAGGACAGCACC
Source organism: Rana muscosa (assembly GCA_029206835.1). Taxonomy (NCBI): domain Eukaryota; kingdom Metazoa; phylum Chordata; class Amphibia; order Anura; family Ranidae; genus Rana; species Rana muscosa. The sequence continues at coordinate 573,619,351 of CM055117.1, read as the reverse complement.
AGGCTGATCCCAGTTGTTAGTTTAGGAAACCTGCATGTTTAGTCAGAGGTCAAACTGACCAGGATTTATTTTGTTTGTTTCTTTTTTGGCTTTGCTGTGTTTTTGTCACTGTACATAGAGAAATAAACCGCACCTTTTGATTTTGAAAACCACAACCTCCGTCTGCTGGCCCTGTTTTTGTGTGGGGAGCCCAACCAGGGGGTCACACACACCCGCTACCGAGTTAACCCCCTCACAGTTGGTGGAGAACCAGTGGCAGTTTTTTTTAAGCCAGCATGGAGGAGATACTGAAACAGCTGGCTCTAGCAAATGCCAATCAACAGCAGACAAATGCAGGTTTGCAAAGGAGCCTTGCAGCCCAGCAGCAAGCTCATCAACAGAGCCTTGCAACTTTACAACAGAGTCTGGAGGCTCAGCAACAAGCCCAACAGCAATCTGAGGCCCGCTTCATAGACCTGTTGCAGAAGCAAGAGCAGAGACTACAACAACAGATGGAAGCAGTAATGCAGCAACGTCCGCAGACCAGTGAGGAAAGCCGTCCCACTAATACCGCGTCCTTTGGGGTGAGTCGTTTATTGACAAAAATGACTGGAGAGGATGATCCAGAGGTATTTTTGACCACATTTGAAAGGACCGCTGAAAGAGAAAAGTGGCCTGAGGAGCAGTGGGCTGGACTAGTGGCTCCTCTGTTAACTGGTGAATCGCAGAAAGCTTACTATGACCTAGAGCCTAACCAAGCAAAAGACTATGTGATGCTAAAAGCTGAAATATTGGCAAGGCTGGGTGTCACCCTGGCTGTCCGGGCTCAGCGTGTGCATAACTGGACTTTCCAGCTTGGAAAACCCCCCAGGTCTCAAATGTATGATCTCATTCACCTGAGCAGAAAGTGGCTACAGCCAGAGACTTTGTCCGCACCAAAGATTGTGGAACGTGTTGTAATGGATCGGTTTTTGAGAGCTCTTCCTACTGCCATCCAAAAGTGGGTAAGCCATGGAGACCCAGAGACGGCCGGTGGTCTTGTGGATCGTGTAGAGAAATACTTGGCTACAGAGAACCTGACGGCCTCTTCCAGAGACACTCGGACTTTCCACCCTAAGACCAGACCATCCCCAGGGGCGGATAAGAGGATTCCAAGGGGTGAGGGTGGAGAGAGTGAGAGGGTGGGAGCTCTACCCCAAGTTTGGCGAGAACAGCCTGGGAAATCAGCGGCTCAAGAGGCCGCAAGAAGGATCGTTTGCTACCGCTGCCGGCAAGCGGGACATATTGCAGCCAATTGCCCGGTTGTGGAGGAACCCATGCAGTGTGACTTTCTGACGGACAGACATCAGTCGCTGTGTGCGACAGTCGCATGCACTGCCATTCGGGGAACTGAGAAACATTTATGCAAAATGTGTATTAATGGTAGAAATGTTGTGGTATTGCTGGATTCAGGTAGCCTTGTGACCCTGATAAAGGCTGAATTAGTTAAAACAGAGGTCTCTGGGAATAGCAAGGTAGCTGTTATTTGTGTGCATGGGGACACCCGAGAGTATCCAGTGACTACAGTGTGTTTCGAGACCCCCAAAGGTACCCTCTCTCATCCAGTGGGGTTAGTATCTCAATTACCGCATGATGCCATTGTGGGAAGGGATTTTCCGAAGTTCTGGGAACTGTGGGATGATCCTGAGCCCCCCACTGGTGCCCCTATGTACCAGGAATGTGATAGCCAGAACTCCTCTGAGAGTGGGGAGGACTCTCCAGAATTTCCCTTGTCAGTATTGGCAGGGGAGACTCAAGAAACTGGAGAGGAGCCCACCTCCTCAGACGAAAACCTACCGTCTGTGGAGTTTTCTGATCTGGAGGTTCACAGGGAAAATTTTGCCACAGAACAGTTAAAAGACCCCGCCCTAATAAAGGCACGGGAAAACGTAGTGGAAATAGATGGCGAGTTAGTGAACCCAGATAATACCTGCACTTACCCATACTTCAGCGTAGAGAAGGACCTACTGTATCGGGTGGCAAAAAGGGCAGAAGAAACCGTTGAGCAGCTGGTGGTGCCCAAACCTTACAGGAAGTTGGTGTTGGAGTTGGCCCATGGGCACATTCTTGGAGGTCATCTGGGGACAGAGAAAACCCGAGAGAGGGTATTACAGAGATTCTATTGGCCTGGGGTGATGAAGGACATAGAAAATTATTGTTCCTCCTGCCCTGTGTGTCAGAGGTCGGCCCCGATGCCACATTTCCGTAGCCCGCTGGTCCCTCTACCCATCATTGAGGTCCCGTTTGAGAGAATCGCAATGGATTTGGTAGGTCCTATAATCAAGTCCGCTAGGGGGCACCAGTACATATTGGTTATAATGGACTATGCCACCCGTTATCCAGAAGCGATCCCTCTCAGAAATACCTCGGCCAAAACCATAGCCAAAGAGCTATCTCTTGTTTTTAGCCGGGTGGGTATTTGTAAAGAACTGCTTACGGACCAAGGTACACCCTTTATGTCCCGGGTTATGAAAGAGCTGTGTAAATTGTTCAAAGTGACGCAATTGCGTACATCTGTGTATCACCCCCAAACCGATGGGCTGGTTGAAAGATTCAACAAAACCCTAAAACAAATGTTGAAGAAAGTGGTGGATAGAGATGGAAAGGATTGGGACTGTCTACTTCCTTATTTGATGTTTGCTATTAGGGAGGTGCCCCAATCCTCTACGGGATTCTCCCCCTTTGAGTTACTGTATGGGAGACACCCAAGAGGGCTGTTGGATATTGCCAAGGAAACTTGGGAAAGTGAGAGTTCTCCCCACAGGAGTGTGATTGAGCATGTCGCCCTGATGCAAGATCGAATTGCACAGGTAATGCCCATCGTGAAGGAACATTTGGCCCAAGCGCAGTTGGCACAGCAGAGAGTGTACAACCGTGGAGCAAAGACCCGTACCTTTTCCCCGGGGGATAGGATATTGGTACTTGTCCCTACGGTTGAAAGTAAATTCCTTGCCAAATGGCAAGGCCCCTACGAGATAATGGAAAAAGTGAGCGAAGTGAATTACAAGGTCAGACAACCAGGAAGGCGAAAGCCCGAACAGATATATCACGTTAATCTGTTGAAAGCCTGGAGGGATAGAGAGTCCCTAGTCGCAGAAACTTGGTCACCAGCTCAAACTGGTTGCGTGATTCCGGAGGTTGGAATAGCAGCCACCTTGTCACAACCCCAACAACAGGAGGTTAAGGAGTTTGTGCTTCGCAACAAGGAGGTGTTCTCTGAGCTGCCGGGACAAACATCTGGGGTAGAGCATGATATTATTACCCCGCCCGGTGAAAGGGTGAAGTTAAAACCCTATCGGATCCCAGAGGCCCGACGGGAGGCAATACGGGAGGAAGTACAGAAAATGCTGAACTTAGGGGTGATAGAGGAGTCCCAAAGTGATTGGTCTAGTCCCATTGTGTTGGTGCCTAAACCGGATGGGAGCTGGCGATTTTGTAACGATTTTCGTCAGTTGAACAAAGTTACAAAATTTGACACCTACCCCATGCCACGTATAGATGAGTTGATCGACCGGCTGGGAACAGCCCGATACATGACGACTCTTGACCTCACAAAAGGGTATTGGCAAATTCCCCTGGCCAAGTCGGCCAAAGAGAAAACCGCATTTGTAACCCCAGACGGGGCGTTCCAATATAAGAGAATGCCGTTCGGGTTACAGAATGCGCCGGCCACATTCCAGCGGAAAATGGACCAGATACTGAGGCCCCATCGGAAGTATGCTGCGGCTTACCTGGATGACGTAATTGTCCATAGCACAGATTGGGCCTCACATCTGCCAAAAGTGCAAGCAGTCCTAGACTCTATCCGGGAAGCGGGGTTTACGGCTAACCCCAAGAAGTGTACCATTGGGCAGGAGGAGGCCAAATATCTTGGGTACACCATTGGCAGGGGAGTGATAAAACCCCAACTCAACAAAGTCGAGGCCATCCAGAGTTGGCCACGTCCCAACAGCAAGAAGCAGGTACGGGCCTTTCTGGGAATCGCAGGTTATTATCGGCGCTTCATTCCCCACTTTGCTTCTAAGGCTGTGCCCCTAACCAACCTGACGAAAGGGAAAGGGTCGGTCATGATTAAATGGACCCCCGAGGCTGAGGCAGCATTCCAATTCTTGAAACAAGCCTTATGTAGCCAGCCAGTGTTGTACTCACCCGACTTCTCTAAAGACTTTGTCGTACAAAGTGATGCGTCAGATGTGGGGTTAGGAGCAGTATTGTCCCAGGTCTGGAACGGGGAAGAGCACCCAGTCATTTACCTCAGCAGGAAGTTGAAGTCCCATGAGGTAAATTACGCCACGGTTGAAAAGGAGTGTTTAGCGGTGAAGTGGGCTCTAGATTCCCTTCGGTACTATCTGCTAGGTAGGCACTTTGACATGGTTACGGATCACGCTCCGTTAAAGTGGATGGCTCAAAACAAGGAGACAAATAGAAGAGTGAATAGGTGGTTCCTGGCCCTACAGGAATTCAACTTCACAGTAAAGCATCGCCCTGGCGTTCAAATGGGGAATGTGGATGCTTTGTCTCGAGTACATGAATGCCTGATTGCTGGTGTTCCAACCCCAAGGTTAAAACAAGAGGGGGGGGTATGTGACAGCAGGAAGGTAAAGTCACCTGGTTGCATCCAGGGGGGTAGATATATTTCTCCCAGATTCAGGCTTTATGCTGACTTATACAACTAGGGTGGAGAGTTGTATAAGCCCAGCTGAGGCTAGTAGGCTCATGGATGACTCATACCTCTAGGGAGAGTGTGGGGCGTCGTGCAGACAGAGATGAGACCAGCTGAACCTTGTCAGCTCATTTAGGCCTCTATAAGGAACTCCCAGCTTCATTAGATGTTAGCTCATGCCTGGAACCAGACCTGTGTGGACTGTCTAGGGAGAGTGAACCCCTGTGCGGTGAGGCAAAGCCTGTGTGGCTATTTGTTTGGACTTTTACTAAACCAGGGACTTAGGGACTAGGACAGCACCAGGCTGATCCCAGTTGTTAGTTTAGGAAACCTGCATGTTTAGTCAGAGGTCAAACTGACCAGGATTTATTTTGTTTGTTTCTTTTTTGGCTTTGCTGTGTTTTTGTCACTGTACATAGAGAAATAAACCGCACCTTTTGATTTTGAAAACCACAACCTCCGTCTGCTGGCCCTGTTTTTGTGTGGGGAGCCCAACCAGGGGGTCACACACACCCGCTACCGAGTTAACCCCCTCACAATACATATATATATATATATATATATATATATGCAACTGTTGGTTTCAGATGGAACTGCAGCCAATTGTTGGCTTACAGATTAAGTCAATCACTTCCACGGACCCCCCGAATGGGTGCATCCCCCCCCGCTTTCACACCTATAGGCTTGAGATTGAAAAGCGGTTCACCGATCTCTCCTAGCTAGTAAGAACCTGAAAGAAACAAGGACTTTTTTTAACTTACTGTTTTCACTTTTCCTGGCAACTATGGCAGGGAAGAAGCTAATGGGGTGTGATTTGCTCTCCATTAGCTTCAGTAGAGTGCAGGGGAAAATTAGGGGTCTGAAATACCCTTGATGTCTCATTAAAGAAAAAAAGAGAAGGTACAAGGTAAATATAAAAGGTACACCAAAGCATTTAAACACCCTCAAAAAGTTTTGAGGCCCCCCTCCCCCACACATATATGTACAACGCACACATAAAGAGGTGCCTCTGTACAAAAATTTAAATTGCGTCACATGTTAAACATGTGGGTGTAAAAAAATTATTGGCCATGTCATTATTCATGGCCAACTCTAAACAGATGACCTGTATAAGCTTTTAAAGCACAACTAATTAAAATTTTGGGCTCTGAACTCGCTATTTCACAGGCGCTCACAATATTAAGACTTGACATGTTGGGTATCTAGTTACTTGGCACAACCTTACATTTTACCATAAATGTGGGTAATATATTGTGTTTGTGCAAAAAAAAGGAACTTTAGTGTATTTTTTAGGGATGCACCGATACCGGTATCGGTGATGACACCAGGCATTTGAGCGACTATTGGTACTCGCCCAAATGCTCCCGATACCGAAACCGATACTTTGCAGTGCAATTTGCGTTGATACAAAATGAATGGGCGCAAACTGCACTGCAAAAAATTGCATGCAATTTGAATAGGAACGTGGTGCAATTCCTATCTGAATCGCTTGCGATTTCCTCCACAGCTCCTGTGTGTATAGAAACGCCATCTAGTGGGCAGTTTAGAACGCACAAAATTCAGCAGAGGGAGCGCTGTTCCAGTAAGTAAGTAGAGACAGACTAGAAGTTTAAAGCAGCAATCATTTACTGGAAACCTGGAGCTCCTAGTGGTGGGCGGTGAGCCCAATGGATGCCGAATCAAATGGACATTCTCATTGGTTGCCGACACAGAACTGTCTTCATAGTGGAGCACTTCTGCCTGCTCCTGGCATTTCCCCCAGTCTGCAGTGACAAGCCCTGATTACACATGTAATTTCCGGGTTTGCTGGCCGTTGCTGACTCCGTCCATTGATCTGGCATCCATTGGGCTCGCTGCCTGCCCCCAGGTGCTCCAGAGTTAAGGGCAGCCGTTCATTCCACCAGGCTCAGTAGAGTAAACTACGGAACCCGTGAGTCACAGTGCCTCACTGGCACACTCCCATCTCCCAGCATGGGCTTGTGATCTATTTACCTATGGTCATCAGTCTGTTCAGTTTTCCAATAAATGAGTTCTAAACTGCCCACTAGATGGCGCTTCTAAACACACACACATGGAAATTGCATGCGATTCTTTGCAGTGTGATTTGCGCCAATTTTTTTTGTGTTGAAGCAAATCGCACCACAAAGTATCGGTACTTGGTATCGGTGCGACCCTATATTTTTTCAATTGAAAATAATGTGCCTGATAAACTGTTGTGTAAATTTCTGTGAGGTGAAAATTTCTGTCTCGAGGTGAAGTTGAACTGCAACACATACTTTTCTTGTCAAACGCTGTGTTTGCCATTTGAACTCATGCATTTTCATTTGAATAGCAAATGCAGCCTTTCTCACTCATCAACATGAGCTTTTCAGAGTGTGCATCAGATGCTTCAACAAGTCAGTCTCATTTCCTGGCTGGAGGATGTCCAACATGGTCTAGTCCTTTCCTCCTTAGCTTTAAAGCCTAGTACACACGGCCCGATGCAAAGAAGGGAACAAAACCTTCTCTTGCCTCAGTAAGAGCACCTAACACAGTACACAAAAATATTCGCTAGGCACACAATAACCCTTTGATCACCCTAGATGTTTAACTCCTTCCCAGCCAGTGTGATTAGTACAGTGACAGTGCATATTTTTAGCACTGATCACTTTATTAGTGTCACTGGTTCCCACAAAGTGTCAAAAGTGTCAGTGACCGATTGTCCGCCTCAATATAGCAGTCCCGCTATAAATTGCTGATCATCACCATTACTTGTATAAAAAAAAATCCATAAACATATCCCATATTTTGTAGATGCTATATCGTTCGCATAAACAAATCAATATACACGTATTGGTTTTTTTTTGTTTTTTTTTACCAATAACATGCAGCAGAATACATACTGGCCTAAAATGATGAAGAATTTTCTTTTTTAAATTTTATTAGATGATTTTTATAGCAGAAAGTGAACTTTAAATTTTTTTTTTCAGAATTGCGTCTTTTTTCGTTTATAGTGCAAAAAAAGGGATTTTTATAACAGCTTACCTGTAAAATCCTTTTCTTGGAGTACATCACGGGACACAGAGCGACTTAGTCATTACTAATGGGTTATATAGTTTACCTTCAGGTGCTGGCACTGGCAACTTCCAAACCGGAAGTACCCTCCCCTATATAAGCCCCTCCCATCCGGGAGCACCTCAGTTTTTTGCCAGTGTCTAAGGTGTTGGCCAAAGAGTAACATGTGTTTTCCTGGGCTTGCGTACAGGTTCTTTTACGGGCCTTAGTAAGCTGTTCCGGATCCCACCAAAAAAGCTTCATAGCTAAACGGTCGGTACCCGAGCCTTGCAACAGAAGAGCAAGGTTTTGCCTGTAATGCCTCTCTTAGGAGGGCTGGACCCTGGGATCCAGAGCTCTGGTCATACCCACGACCAAGATGTTTTCTGTGCAGGGTGCTATACAGGTCCAGGGGAGTGGAATCCTTGGGAACCCGGGTCCTGAAGGTTTAATTACAATGCCTGCCGTGATAGGTGAAGTTTGGGCTTCTGTGGACCAAACAGAGTCCTGCGGCGGGGAACAGGTAAGTGGGGGCCCCCAGGAACTTGGTTCTATTGGGGGACCCCCAAGCCTAATTTGTCTTTCTGTCTGTTACCTAACGGTATTCCCGCTAATATCTGTGTATGCCTGTAACTACTGAAAAATGTAAAATTTTAATAGTAGTCAAGAAAAAAAAAAAAAAAAAGAGGACCGCGGTACCTGTGTTAAACCACTAGAGGCCGCTGTGGTCCATTTTTTCTTGTCATGTGGATCTTTGGTTTTCTCAAGTCAAAAGATCCAGGCAGTTGGTAAGTTTCTCTGTGGGAATCCACTTCCTCTGCCCTGTTGCTGCGCTCATCCACCGCACAGGCCCTCCGGCAAAAAGGGCCCTGGCTCCTAGTCCCTGTTTGGTTTTCGAAAAGGGCGCCAATGGCGCACGGGCGTGCACGCGCCTCCTATGAAAAAAAAGGGGCGGGGCGGGTGGATGACGCTCGATGCGCGCCACGGCGCTTCTGCGCATGTGCAGGCATCCCAGCTTGTATAAAGACACAGTACAAGTGTCAGCTGGATGCAAACAGAGCTAGCAACAAACAGTGGCACACAGAGGCGGTTGATGCAGGCATCCCCATAGAAAGGCACTTTAGTGGACACTAGCTGGTATATAGCAGCAACTGTGTTAGACTATTACCAGCAAAATTGGTGTATGACGACGGGAATACCTCAGCTTTGTGCTTAAAGGATATGTCGTCCAGACGCTCCGGAAATAAGTCTTCCAGGAAGCCAAAGGGGTCTCCATCGGGCTCTGAGGATATTGGGCATGCTTGTACTGCACCAATCTCCCCTGAGAATTCAGAGGTCAGTAGCCGTAGAAACCCCGCAGGAGTGCCTGGTGCTGCGGCTGTCCCCAGTCCACATGCTCCTGTATATATAACAGAGGAGGTTTTATCCTCAACTCTGGGAGGATTGGAAGAGAGATTAACAGCATTGATCGCTGCTTCCCTGCCACAGGGAAAGTGCGTCCGATCTCCGTCTCCTCCTTCAGAGTGCCTGTTAGTGGAGGAACAGCCCCACACAGAGATCGACCTACCTGAAGGGGATCAGGATGAGGTTGATTCAGTTATGGAGGAATCAACAGTGGAAGAACCTTTCTCAGCATCTCAGGCTGAAAGATTATGGGTTCAGTCTCTGACTAACATGGTCCGATCAGCATTTAAAATGCCTCTGGCGGAACCATCAACCACTACGGTTTCCTCGCTGGGGTCGCTAAAAGCTCCCCAGGCTGTCTGTTCCTTCCCAATCCACCCTTTATTAGAAGGGCTTATTTACCAGGATTGGGAGCATCCTGATAAAATATTTGCTCCCCCCAAGAGATTTCCGGTGATCTATCCCATGGAGGATAAGTTCATAAAAAAATGGAGGGTCCCTACAGTGGACGCAGCTATCTCTTCTGTGAACAAATCACTGACATGTCCAGTAGATAATGTTCCAATGTTCAAAGACCCAATAGATAAAAAATTGGAGTCTTTACTAAAATCTGCTTTCTCTACAGCAAGCATGGTGACACAACCTGCGGTAGCAGCGATTGGAGTCTGCCAAGCGGTGAAAGATCAGTTGAAACAAGTCTTAAGGGACTTACCAGATCAGCAGGCTCTTGCCCTAGCTGACCTGCCTAGAGCCTTGTGTTTTGCGGTGAACGCCATAAAGGATACAATCCAACAGGCCTCCCGCTTTACGCTGTCTGTAGTACATATGCGTAGGCTTCTGTGGCTCAAAAACTGGTCTGCTGAAGCTCCCTGTAAGAAACTGCTGGTTAGCTTCCCATTTCATGGAGAACGCTTATTTGGAGAAGATCTGGACAAATATATCCAGAAAATTTCTGCCGGTAAAAGTTCACTCTTACCGGTTAAGAACAAGAGTAGAAGTCCTTCTTTTAAGAGGCCTACTTCTCCAGTCCCGGGCACATCGGCTGTGAAACAGTTCCGACGGCCTCCGCGGTCAAATTCAGGGGGCAGAAATCAGGGACAATCACAGGGTAACAAGAAGCCCTGGATCAAGAGAGGTACAAAACCTCCCCCCAAGTCATGAAGCTTGCCCCCACTCAATCGGGTGGGGGGAAGACTTCAGTTGTTCACAGAGACCTGGCGGGACACCATCAGAGACAGATGGGTGCTCTCCGCAGTAAGCCTGGGATACAAGCTGGAGTTAAAAGACACTCCTCCTGCCCAATTTATGAGGTCAAACGTGCCAAGAGATCCCCAGAAGAGGGGATCCCTCCTTCTGGCACTAGAACAACTATTGCTCCAAGGTGTAATCATGAAGGTTCCCCTGGAAGAAAGCGGATTCGGGTTTTACTCGAACCTTTTCACAGTCCCCAAACCAAATGGGGACGTGAGGCCCATATTAAATCTAAAAGGGCTAAACAAGTTCCTAAATATCAGGACTTTTCGGATGGAGTCGATCGACATAAGGGATGCTTATCTGCATATTCCCATCTTTCCGGCCCACCAGAAATTTCTACGCTTTGCAGTAGAAGGGCGCCATTTTCAGTTCAGAGCCTTACCTTTCGGTCTGGCCACAGCACCACGAGTGTTCACAAAAATTCTGGCCCCACTATTGGCCAATCTAAGAACACAAGGTGTAATGATAATGGCATATCTAGACGACCTGCTACTAATAGACCACTCAGTGGAAAAGCTGGAAGTGGCTATTCACAAGACAATCAAGTATCTGGAATATCACGGTTGGATTATCAACCGGGACAAGTCAGCTCTAAGACCAGTCAAAAGTCTGGAATACTTAGGGCTAAGGCTGGATTCAAATCAGAGAAAGATTTTCTTACCTCCAGAGAAGGTGTCGTCTTTAAAAGATTTGACCCACTTAGTGGGTACAAAAAGAAAACCATCCATACGCCTGTGCATGAGGCTGCTGGGAAAAATGGTGGCTTCATTCGAAGCAGTACCCTACGGTCAATTCCATTCAAGGAATTTGCAAAGGGCCATACTGTCAGCCTGGAACAAAAAAGTTCAGGCTTTAGACTTACCAATGTCCCTGTCCCCTTCCGTTCGCAAGAGCCTCCATTGGTGGTTGGTGCCCCAGAATCTGGAAAAAGGGAAACCCTTCAGTCCGGTTTCTTGGAAGGTGGTCACTACAGATGCCAGCCTCATAGGCTGGGGGGCAGCACTGGAGCAATGGTCTCTCCAGGGCAAGTGGTCAGAAGCAGAGAAGACCCTGCCCATCAATCTCTTAGAGATACGAGCAGCCCGGTATGCCCTAGTAGCATGGACATCCAAACTCCAAGGGTCCCCTGTCAGAATTCAATCAGACAATGCCACAGCAGTGGCATATATCAATCACCAGGGTGGCACCAGGAGTCGTGCAGCCCAGAGGGAAGCAAATTGCATCCTGGAATGGGCAGAAAGATATGTCCCAGCCATATCCGCGGTTTTCATCCCAGGAGTGGAAAATTGGAGAGCGGACTTTTTAAGTCGACAGTACAGTGGCAGTGCATATTTTTAGCACTGATCACTTTATTAGTGTCACTGGTTCCCACAAAGTGTCAAAAGTGTCAGTGACCGATTGTCCGCCTCAATATAGCAGTCCCGCTATAAATTGCTGATCATCACCATTACTTGTATAAAAAAAAATCCATAAACATATCCCATATTTTGTAGATGCTATATCGTTCGCATAAACAAATCAATATACACGTATTGTTTTTTTTTTGTTTTTTTTTACCAATAACATGCAGCAGAATACATACTGGCCTAAAATGATGAAGAATTTTCTTTTTTAAATTTTATTAGATGATTTTTATAGCAGAAAGTGAACTTTAAATTTTTTTTTTCAGAATTGCGTCTTTTTTCGTTTATAGTGCAAAAAAATAAAATGCATTGGTGATCAAAAGCCACCAAAAGAAAGCTTGTGGGAAAAAATATGACATCAATTTTATTTGGGTACAGTGCCGCTTGACCACGCAATTGCCAGTTAAAGTAACGCGGTGCCATATCACAAAAAAATGGCCTAGACAAGGGGGTAAATCTTCTGGAGGTTAAGTGGTTAAAATATGAAAAAACAGGTAGGTAGAAAAGGCATACCCTGACAGAGTTCAAGATGACCATTTTAGGATACACTTTGGCATGTACTATAGTTGGATCCATTTTTTCTAAGATGCTGTCTACGGGAAAATAGTTTGAATTTGAATTGAATTGTTTTGTAGCGTTATCACTAGGCTCACATTAACAAAGCCTCAGGAATGTGTGATTAAAAAATTGCAATGTACAAAGTACAGCGACCACTGACAACTAGAATCAGAAATAATCTTACTCTGAAATCAGATTGGCTGTTATGGGTTACTTTGCACATGCCTATTGCTGCCTTTTTAAATAAGACATCTTCTCTTTGTCGGAAGAAGACCAGTAGGCTTGTTGTAGACACTTTGTCCAGAGGGCTTGAAAACACCCTCAGTAACTTCCAGTCACCATATCCTCTCTGTGTGCTTCTCAGCTATGAGTTAAGTAAATCATGTGCATGCAAGCAGCACATTTCCATCTGGAAATCTTTTCACGTGGAAGCAAATTCCTCAGAATTCCCAACTGATCCTTAGTACACACTTTAACATCTTGCTTCACCAATTGAAGCCAGCTAGATTACTAAGTGTTCTGAAACGGGAAAGATGGAATGTGGGAAAAAAGTACCTCTTTAATTGTGATTAATGGTATGCCAAAAAGGAGGTGCTGGGAAGTTTGTCTTGGGATAGAAGTCACTAAAGTTAAGGAGGGATGAGAAGGTTTTACATCACTCTATAGTGGGATTATTTGTAGAGGAAGCTTCAACTGCTGGACGAGTGCTGTGTCATCTTTACCACTATCTATGAAAACTTCACTCTGTTTTGGAATACTTATCCATCACTGAGGATTACACAAACCTTCTCATACATTTGTTTATCCCTGCCTTGTGATGTCACATATGTATGACATATGTTATACAATACATACAGCACACAGTTTCCTATGAACATTTTGCATTGTGTCGAATCATTGTAAGCAAAAGCAACCCATAACTGCAATAACAAAGTGCCTTTCCTCTATGCATAGGTGAGCAGCAAATGTGATGAGTGGTGAGACATCTGCTTTTCACTGACCGGATTACTGCTCTGCTGGAACACACAACAGTGTCCTCCTCGACTCTGTCAACAGGTAAATACAGTTCACAAGCAGTAACAGTCTTGTTCCCCTTTCTATACAGGAAAATTAATGACTGATGACTGCTTGCATATTGCAACAAAATGGAAAATCTCTGCATATGATAATAAGCACTTTCAATGGTCACAAGCGCTTAACCCCTATAAGGCCCAATACTTTCCCAATCTCTGAAAGTATTGTGGAAATCAGGTGCAGTGTTTTCTCAAACTAGGCCATATATGAGTGTCCTTACAGCCTATGTTCAACCCTGATGTATTTTTAAGCCAAGTTCCTAACATATACAAAAAGAGGAAAAAAGCCTGTCCGAGATGCACCAAGAAAAAAAAAACTGCCAACAATTGTTCAGGTTGGTCTTTCTGATCATCAGTCTTGGTCAGAATGGTATGATCATCAAATGAAACCTGACACCTTTTGGAAAAAAATCCTTCATCAGGAGAAGAGAGGGGTATACCAGATCTGTAATGTAATAATAGTGGCAAGATTCCTAACATACTGGGAAGATTCATTAGGCAATAAGACATTTTTGGGGACATAGCCCACTGTTTTAATTACCGTATTTATCGGTGTATAACACACACTTTTTTACCCTGAAATAGAGGGTAAACCGTGCCTGCGTGTGATACGCCGATATCTGTTTTTTTACCAACAGGGGGCGGGGACGGGGCTGTCCACCCTGGGTGCCATCCATTGGGAGGGTGTCAGGCCGGGCGCCCAGTCTCTCCTGGCCCTAGGACAGTGCTGCCAGAAAACCCCAAAGTCTAGAAAACACCACTGCCAGCCCCCTGTTGAACACCGCTCCTCCCCTGTAACTCTCAACGCAAATCCAAGTCTCCGAATCCCCCTCAACCAACTCCGCTCATTGAGGTTGCTCTCCTCCTCCAGCTCCACCTCCTCCTCGTTTGTAGCTTTTGATTGGAGAGCGGCCACACGACCGTCAATGAAAGAGAGGAGAGCAGTCACATGACCGGGTCCAGCGTCAATGTATGTATCCAGAAGCCCCGATCCACGAGTGAGACAGGAGGAGTGGCGCACAAGAAGGGGCCGACAGGCAGACAGTGTAAAGTCCTCTCAATTCTAGAGTAAGCTGGCAGGGCCGTCCCGGGAGACTGGGGGTCTCCTGGGAGTACAGGGGGTTTGTGCATTGTGGAGGCAGTCTGTGCATTGTGGAGGGGCTCTGTGCATTGTGGCGGGGGTCTGTGCATTGTGGCGGGGGTCTGCGCATTGTGTCGGGGGTCTGCGCATTGTGGCGGGGGTCTGCGCATTGTAGCGGGGATCTGCGCATTGTAGCGGGGATCTGCGCATTGTAGCGGGGGTCTGCGCATTGTGCCGGGGGTCTGCGCATTGTGCCGGGGGTCTGCGCATTGTGCCGGGGGTCTGCGCATTGTGCCGGGGGTCTGCGCATTGTGCCGGGGGTCTGCGCATTGTGCAGGGGGCCTGTGTAAAGTTTTTTTCCTGAAACTTCCCTCTTAAAGTTAAGGTGCGTGTTATACGCCGATAAATACGGTAGTCATCACAAGATGTACTGATTAACAGGACAAGAGCCCTCAAAACCAATAGACATGGAAACAACCAGTGATTGATAGTTGTTTCAAGCATAAAGAGATCATGTAGTCTCCTATAAAATTAAATAACAATGCATGGCTAGACTAAAGAATGTTTTCTAATATTTCTGCATTCAGTTTGACAGTTGGGATGAAAATGTGCCTACTTATAGGATGTAAGGAGAAAATGGTCTTCAACCACTTCCCTTCTAGAGCATTTTTAACAAACATGTTAAAATCAGAGATTTAGGCTACAAAAATATTTAAAACCCCCAAAAGATTATATATTTTCTGAAAGCAGAGGTAGAATAAAAAGATGTTAGTTGCAATTTATGTTGAATGATATCTGTGCATCAATACACTAAAATGGATTTTAGCAAACACAGATACAAAATAATCCCCAAAAATAAAAGATGAGATTGTGTAGAGTAAACAGATAACAAATATGTTAAACCTCAAAACTGCATGAACTTGCAAAATGACTAAATATTACAGTACCCCAAATTACCAATAGGTGACATTTCAAAATGCCTTTAGAGCTCATCAGTTTACAGTTAACTGTAAATGACAGAGTTACAATTATTGCTTTCACTTGGGGGTGTGCAGTGATATATAAAACGTGTGGCACAATCATTTACATGCACTCATTTGCATCCGTACATGTGTACAAGAGGCTTTTGCAATTTTTTGTTATTTTTATTATATTTTAATTAAAAAAAAAAAATCTACTTTATTGCTTTCGCAAAGGAGCTAATAGCATTTGGCAGATAACAGGTAATCTTTATGGAGATATCAGGGATCTATTAGAACCCAAATGTTTTCCCTGTCCTCTGCTGCAACTATTTAAGCACAGACTTGTGTATAATCAGCTGTTTACCAGGAGCTTTAGCTAGGATTTTGACAGAACCAATGTGAGCACTACCAATTCACACTTTTGCAAGGTACATTGGTGAACAGAAGCTTCTCCATATCCTTCCTCTCTCCATCCTTATGGCACATGTTGTGGCTCATGGTTCTTGGGAGGAGAAGGAGAACTGAATAACTCAGGAAGAGGGTGTTTGGGGCAGGGGCACGCACTAGGAGTCAGCTGTACAAAAGAGAAATATTCTCACAGCTGCTGCAGTCATGAACTTGTTTCAAATACTTATCAGACATATCCATACTGCTCAAGCCATTAAAAGTAAACTAGTGCTTTTCCCAAACCAATATATCTACTTTAACCTCTTGCCAACCATGTAATGCATATGTGATGCAGCAGGGTGGGTGGGCCTTAATGCCCACATTCTGCACATATGCATTCATAGTGGCTGAGGGTTTCTTTGCTGTGTGGCCAAGCTGTCCCAGAGCAGCAAAGGAAACATAAATAATATGCAAGATGAAGCCAGCAACCAAGTGAGCAAAAAAAATTGTTATTTATTTCTTCACAAGGAGTACAAAAGGTTCCATACAAGAGCCAACACTGACGCGTTTCATCCTGAGGAGGCCTTACTCATAGTAAGTTACATAACACTAAGACAAATATATATTGAATTGTGAAATCATAGAAAGCTCAGCACAGATATAGTGATTTTCTCATGGGACAAATATGGTGGTTGACATTGCTGTTTACTTCTTTGGAAATTGCTGCCCTGCAAACTCTTCGGCTTAAAGATATAGGGGTTAATTTACTAAAGACAAATAGACTGTGCTCTTTGCAAGTTCAGTTGCACTAATTTTTCCCAGAGTTTAGTAAATGTAATATAGCTTCAGTTTGTAAAGAATACCCAATCAAGTGCAAGGAAAATTAAAAAAAATTGGTTGCACATGATTGGATAATGGAAATCAGCACAGCTTCACCACTTTTACTAAGCTCTGGGGAAAATGGGTGCAACTGCACTTGCAAAGTGCGCCATCAATTTGCCTTCAGTAAATCAACTAAATTGAGTCACTTACACAGAAAAAGCAATGACAAAGAGATGACAGAGATTTCTGACTTTCATTTGCTGCTTGATTGTTCTGAGTCTTCAACTCAAAAGTGTTGGAGCCACACACAGTCAGGCAATTGACATTTATAGAAGAGGACCAGCAAAGGTAGCCCACATACTTCTCTCATGACAGGTTTAAAACAAGTGCTATGACTACCCACTCTGTAGAATGATGATGTTCTCATTACAAGTTTAATAAGCATATAATAAAGTTTGCTTGTACTCTTCCTCCATATGTTTCCAAATGAAACTTTCAAATGATTAAAACTGCCTTAAAAAAATCTCTAGTTACATCACTCCATGCAAAAAATGATGCTGATAGAGAACATGCACCGGAATCTGTTTTTAAGCTGTTAGGTGTTTCAAAAAACCACAAGGACGTGTTTATTAAGGGAGACATAAGGTTATGTGTACTGCAATAACCCTTTCATTTTTCCCCAAGAATGCAATATGCAGTATTAAATAATGCTACTCTTATGGTGTCAGAAGGGTTAAGGTGTTGGCCTTAGGAACAAAAGGTTAATTTCCATTCACAACCACTTATGGGATCTTAAGCTTAGCAGTTTATGTCCCTGTGCCTCACCTTGTCCATTTGTACTTGGGAGAACTTGTAATAATAATCTAATTGTTTCTTTCTGCCTCACAGACCGGAAGGCCAGGAATGAATGCTCCGGAGAATAATAAGCATAATTGTAAAGTGTTTTGTGAATGAGAAGTGCTCTATAAATACCTTATATTATTACTACATAAAAAGTAAAATAGTAATAACATGAGAAATTCAAATGTTTTAGTGAGCAATTGTTAAAGCACCAGTTCAACATAGTCGATTAGAAACATATGAAACATACTTTTTTATTTCCTCTTTTCTTTATATTTGAAGTACAATGTTTTTCTTGGCAGATCCCAGATATTTGAGTAAATGTATTTAAAAGATTGGGTGTTCAGTGATTGCTGCCTTATTAATGGAAAGGCTACAGTATGCTCTAGTTATGCTGCTTGAGGCCTTGTGCTATACTTAATGCTACCCAAGCCCTACTGTTATTTTTATTTTTTCACATTATTACCCTTTTGTCTATCTTTACACAGATCATAAGCATGAAAGGAACATATTTTGCTGTAAAGTGCTGCAGGGACCCTACTGTTATGAGGCAAGATAATCATCTTTCCTGAAGTGGCAGGATCTGTCCATAAGGCCAAGATATCCATCTTCCCTAAAGTGGCAGTTTCTGGACATGAGGCAAGATAACAATTTTTCCTAAAATGGCAGGATCTAGCTTTGAGGCAAGATAATTACAGTACCCTTACTTAAATGCCAGCATCTAGCTATAAGGCAATATAACAAGCTTTCCTCAAGTGGCGGCATATGGCTATGATGAAAGATAACCATCTTGCCTCAAAGTACCAAGATCTGGTTATAAGGCAAAATAACCATTTAACTTGCAGGCTCTTGGGAGTGTCCACTAAGGCTGGTCATACATTATACAATTTTCTTGTAGAATTTTCCTTAAGATTTACCAAAACAATATAATATGATGTTAAACCTAAACACTTTCAATTTGTATGCAATCAGGCAGGCTCTTCCACTACATAGTTGAAGTTAAGCCTAGTACACATGGGCCAAATGTCAGGCGACATCAGCCGCTTCTGTTGAAGGCTCATGACTGAAAACTTTTAGGAGAACAATTTAATTAGGAAACAATATTTTGTCTATAGCAACAGTGTAATATCTGCAGACACCCCCTGGTCAGCCAGTCTCTAGAAAAAAAAGGCTTGATGCAATGTATTTTTCTAAACAACCAATATTGTTTTCAGTGCCACAAAGGTGGCAAAAGGGTTGTATTTTATGCACAAAGAAACAAGTGTGCATGCTTACAGGAAGATTTTTTTTACTAGAGGATCTTTCAGTTGGATTTTTTGACCACCCTCTCATGTCTATAGCATGCCTAAAGCTAGAAACATTCATTAGATGGTGCATGCTAAATTTAAACATTTATACAAAAGATACAAAAGTAAAGTGTTATGATTTTCCGTGCTGAAAAGATCATTTAAACACAAAATAAGAACGCAATGTTGTCAGATAGTATAGTTATTATGCTTCTATGTACAGGAAAAAGTGCTTGGGTATTATGTATGATTATCCAGTTATCTTAAAACATACTTGGGCTTTGAACACACAGGGCGAAGCAATATGTTCTACTCTAAAGCTACTCTTCTCAGAAGCACATACTTACTGTGCGTTTCCTTGACACCTCCCTACTCTGTTCAGCCATCATAATGCAGGAAAGAAGCCTTTTTTTCCCCCACCCTCAATGCTGGGCTAATCAGCAAGCCCTGGTGCTGTCAAATGAAAGGAAAGGAAGTGACAAGTTGCTTTATTCCTAGGAGCAAAGTGAAAAAAAATCCTAATGCCGGGACATGTTTTAGAAGGGATGAGAGAGGTTGAAGGTAATATCCCAAATTAACTTAATAAATATCAAACCAGCAAATAGAAAAGGTTTTTAAAGATTTGAAATCCAGCTGAAGCCTAAACTTATAGTCAAACATTAAGTTAAAATTGATTATAAAGAGCAATTCTAATGTATGTTAAAATAGAAGTCTGAAAAAAAAAATTAAGGGTGATGTTTAGGGTTGAGCGAACCCGAACTGTAAACTTCGGGTTCGTACCGGACTTTTGGGTTTTTGGTTCCTGGACCCGAACCCGAACATTTGACTGTATGTTCGGGGTTCGGCGATGTAATGGCGCATTTTTAAAAGCTGCAGGGCAGCCAATCAACTTTCGTTTAACTGGTGTGCCCTTAGAAGCCATCACAGCCATGCCTAATATTGGCATGGCTGTGATTGGCCAGTGCAGCATGTGACCCAGCTTCTATATAAGATAGAGGCACACAGCACAGCACGTCACTCTGCTTTAGACAGTGTAAGGAAAGGTTCCTGGCTGCTGTTGCTGTGAGGGAGAGAATTACATGATAGGAGTCAGTCCTGATTTTGAAATATATTCTAATTAGTCAGCGATCTACATAGATTTAGTTGTGTGGGTGCAGTGCACAAGCTTTTTACACTGCACTGAGAGAAAAGATAGACAGTGTAGGGCAAGGTTCCTGTTGCTGCTTTTAGGGAGAGAGAATTATCTAGGAGTCCAGATTCAGAAATCTATTCTAATAACTCAGTGATCTACATAGATTTACCTGGTTGGGTTGCAGTGCACAGTTTTTTTTACACTGCCATGAGCCCAGTGCCAGAGAAAATATAACTTATCTGCAAGCTCAGTGCGCGAGCACTGCATATGTTACTGTACATACTGTGGGTGTATTCTGCTCTTCCAAAAACACCCATTTAGGGCAAAAAAAAATATTTTGCAGTGTTTTCTGCATATCTGGAGGTGTGAGATATTTTTCTTCTATTGTGCTATTAAAATAATTTTTTTTTAGGGCAAAAACATTTTTTTTTTAATAGCATTCTCTGCATTTCTGTAGGTGTGAGATATACCGTTTACATACTCTGGGTGTATTCTGCTATTGCAAAAACACACATTTAGTGCAAAAAAAAAGTGTTTGCAGTGTTTTCTGCATTTCTGTAGGTGTGAGATACACCATTTACATACTGTGGGTGTATTATGCTATTGCAAAAACACCCATTTAGGGCAGGATCCGAAATTTGGAAAATATGAGGAGAACGTCAAAGAAGGGACATGGCCCCGGTCGTGGTGCTGCTGGTGGAGCTCCTGTTGCAGGGAGAGGACGTGGTCGATCTGTGCCAGCTACACGCACAAGTGAAACACCTTCCTCAGGCGCGAGTAGGCGACAGAGCCTGCAGCGATATTTCGTCGCGCCGAATGAGGCTGTACGAACGTTGAGGCCAGGACAAGTACAGGCGATAGTAGATTGGGTTGCTGACAGTGCCTCCGGTTCCTTCACATTGTCTCCCACCCAGTCGCCTGATGAAAGATCAGAGTTGGCACCTGCAGCCGATGTCCATCAGTCTTTCCCCTCACCCCCTTGCAAATCAGCCAAGCAGTCTGAGCCCCAAATCATGCAGCAGTCTCTTCTGCTTTTCGATGACTCTGTTAGCAGGGTTTCCCAGGGCCATCCACCTAGCCCTGCCCCAGAAGTTGATAAGATTGTGTGCACCGATGCCCAACCACTTATGTTTCATGATAAGTACATGGGAGGACCATCGCAGCACGTCTCGGATGATGACGAAACACAGGTGCCAACTGCTGCTGCTTTCGCAATTGTGCAGACTGACAAGGAGGGCAGGGGTGAAGACTGGGTGGAAGATGATGTGGAGGACGATGAGGTCCTCAACCCCACATGGAATCAACATCATGCAGGTGACCAGTGTAGTTCGGAGGAAGAGGCGGTGGTCGCACAGAGCCACCAGCACAGCAGAAGAGGGAGCAGGGTGCAAAAGCGGAGCGTCCATCCCCTAGACAGTACGTCTGCTACTGCCCAACGCAGCAAGGGACCGAGCACACCAAAGCCAGGTCCAAGGAGTTTCCTAGCGTGGCAGTTCTTCAGACAATGTGCTGATGACAAGACACGAGTGGTTTGCACGCTGTGCAATCAGAGCCTGAAGCGAGGCACAAACTTTCTCAACCTGAGCAAAACCTGCATGACCAGGCATCTAAGTGCAAAGCACGAGCTGCAGTGGAGTAGACACCTCAAAAACCAAGAAAGGTCTCTGGCTCCTCCTGCTTCCTCTTCTGCTGCAGACTCGGCCTCTTCATCCACCTCTGTAGTGACAGTGGCACCTGCCAACCCGCAAACAGAGGATCTGCCAGCAACACTAGCACCTGGGTCACCAACCATCTCCACAATGTCCCATGGAAGCATTCAGCTCTCTATCTCCCAAACACTGGAGCGGAAGAGGAAGTACCCCCCTAGCCACCCGCGATCCCTGGCCCTGAATGCCAGCATTTCAAAATTCCTCGCCTTTGAAATGCTGTTATTCCGTCTGGTGGAGACGCAGAGTTTTAAAAGCCTGATGGCATTAGCTGTCCCACAGTACGTCGTGCCCAGCCGACACTACTTTTCAAGACGAGCCATCCCTTCCCTGCACAACCAAGTGGGGGACAAAATCAGGTGTGCACTGCGCAACGCCATCTGTGGCAAGGTCCACCTAACTACGGATGCGTGGACCAGTAAGCACGGTCAGGGACGTTATATTTCCGTAACAGCACACTGGGTAAATGCAGTGGCGGCTGGGCCTGAGGCAGATAGCAGTTTGGCGCATGTCCTTCCACCACCGAGGATTGCAGGGCGCTTCAGTTTGCCTCCTGTTGCTAACTCCTCCTACTCCGCTTTCTTATCCTCTACCACCTCCTCATCCAGTCAGCGTAACACCTTCACCACCAACTTCAGCACAGCCAGGGGTAAACGACAGCAGGCAGTTTTAAAACGTTCCTAATTGGGGTAAAAACCCCACACCGCGCAGGAGTTGTGGAGGGACATGGAACAACAGACCGATGAGTGGTTGGTGGCAGTGAGCCTCAAGCCCGGCCTCGTGGTGTGCGATAATGGGCAAAATCTCGTAGCAGCTCTGGGCCTAGCCAGTTTGACGCACATCCCTTGCCTGGCGCACGTGCTGAACTTGGTGGTCCAGAGGTTCCGGAAAAATTACCCCGATATGCCAGAGCTGCTGCACAAAGTGCAGGCCGTCTGTGCGCACTTTGGGCGTTCTCACCCTGCTGCTGCTCGCCTGTCAGCGCTGCAGCGTAACTTCGGCCTTCCCGCTCATCGCCTCATATGTGACGTGCCCACAAGGTGGAACTCCACCTTGCACATGCTGGCCAGACTGTGCGAGCAACAGCAGGCAATAGTGAAGTTTCAGCTGCAGCACGCACGCGTGAGACGCTCTGCGGAACAGCACCACTTCACCACCAATAACTGGGCCTCCATGCGAGACCTGTGTGCCTTGTTGCGCTGTTTCGAGTACTCCACCAACATGGCCAGTGCCGATGACGCCGTTCTCAGTGTTACTATCCCAGTTCTATGCCTCCTTGAAAAAACGCTTTGGGCGATAATGGAAGAGGATGTGGCACAGGAGGAGGAGGAGGAACCGGGATCATTTCCAAGGCTTTCAGGGCAGTCATTCACAAGTGGCTACGAGGGTGGGTTCCTGCAACAGCAAACGCCAGGTACACAATTGTCCGGCAGCAAGGGCACAGTTCTGGAGGATGAGGAGGTTGAGGATGAGGAGGAGGAGATGGAGAAGGAGGAACCATGTTCACAGCAGGCTGGCACCCAGGCCAGCTCATGGCCAACACTGGTGCGTGGCTGGGGGGATACAGAGGACACAGACGATACACCTCCCACAGAGGACAGCTTTTTGTTGCCTCTGGGCATCCTGGCACACATGAGCGATTACATGCTGTAGTGTCTCCGCAACGACTGCCGAGTTGCCCACATTCTAACTGGTGCTGATTACTGGGTGGCCACCCTGCTGGATCCCCGTTACAAGGACAACGTACCGTCCTTAATTCCCTCACTGGAGCGTGATCGTAAGATGCGCGAGTACCAGCGCACGCTGGTAGACGCGCTGCTGGTGGCATTCCCACCTGACAGTGGGGGTACGGTGGAAGCACAAGGCGAAGGCAGAGGAGGAGGAAGAGGTCGCCAACGCAGCCGGGGCACAGCCAGCACCTCAGAAGGCAGGGTTAGCATGGCCGAAATGTGGAAAAGCTTTGTCAGCACGCCACAACAACCAGCACCACCAGCTGAGATGGAACGTCTTAGCAGGAGGCAGCATTTCACCAACATGGTGGAGCAGTATGTGTGCACACGCCTACACGTACTGAATGATGGGTCTGCCCACTTCAACTTCTGGGTCTCCAAATTGGGCACATGGCCTGAGCTTGCCCCTTACGCCTTGGAGGTGTTGGCCTGCCCTGCAGCCAGTGTATTATCTGAACGTGTATTTAGCAGGGGGCGTTATCACAGACAAGCGCAGCCGCCTGTCCAGAGCCTATGTGGACAAGCTCAGGTTCATTAAAATGAACCAGGCATGGATCCCACAGGACTTGTCCGTACCTTGTGCAGAATAGTCATGTATACCAGTGTTCTGACAAAAACTGTCCAGCTATCAGATAGTGTCCGACCAGTACTGTGCTTGCGCAGTACAGAGGACAAGGAGATTCACAAAATCTCTGAAGATGAACGGCGCCTGCGCCGTGAGTGCAGGTTCAAGCCCCACCATCCAAGTGGACATATGGTAGCACATAGTAACAGGGCCCCTCACGGGCTCGCTTCGCTCGCCACGCTTCGGGCACGGCCTCGCTTGGCTCGGCTTGAACCTCGGATGGTGTGGCTTAAACCTGGACTCACCACGCAGGCGCCGTTCGTCTTCAGAGATTTTCGAAATCCCCTTGTCCTACGAACTGAGCAAGTGCAGTACAGGGTGGACACTATCCGACGGGGGACAGAATTCGACACATCACTGGCCTTACCCAGCCATTGTTGTATTTTTGAACCAGTGTTGGCTACCTCGTCCTCCTCCACCGCCGCTTCCACCTACACAGCCACATCCACCGCCACCTCAACCTCCTACTCCATATGGACCTCGTCCTCCTAGGTCAAGATTATAATTTTTAATTTTTTTAATTTCAAAGTATTTTATTTTCGCACTAGTTTATCCATTAAATTTAATAATTTTTTCCAGAAAGGGCGTATTCTGGGGCATTCCCACCATATGTGTGGCATCGTGCCGTTGAGTTTCTGAGGTTCTTAACGACTTCCTGTACCTCTTCTGCTGAGAAGGGGGCCTCCAGCATATTATTATATATTTTATTTTTTTATGTTATTTTAAGTTATTTCCCTATCCACATTTGTTTGCAGGGCACTTGCCATGCTCTTAACAACATTTTGCTGCCATTTGCAGCCCTCTAGCCCTTTCCATTACTTTTTTAGAGCCATTTTAGTCCTCAAAAGTTCGGGTCCCCATTGACTTCAATGGGGTTCGGGGTCAAGTTCGGGTCAAGTTCGGTCCCGAACTCGAACTTTTTTTCCGAAGTTCGGCCGAACCCGAACATCCAGGTGTCTGCTCAACTCTAGTGATGATACAATCCCCCATCTGTGCACCTGCAAATGCTGGCTCAACTTACTTTGTTCGTTTAGAAGCAATTTCTGTGTTTTTTTCTTTTAATGCCACCACCATACATCTGCCACAAAGGAAAAACACATTGCCACAATGGGGCTTACAAGAGGCAGATCAGGAACGGAAACATGAAGATATGCATCATTTACAAACTATAGTTACCTCTCTCCAAACTCCAACTGAAAGTGGAGCTGCCTTTTAATCAGAGGTTTAATACCTATACATTTCTTTTTAACAGCCGTTGTCTTCTAATAAAGTGATTTAGGAGATTTTCCTTCCTCTGCATTATGATCATCACAAGTCTACAGTCGCAGCACCTCTCTCTTCTCAAAAGTACTTTAGCAGACAGAGTTTAACAGCTCTCGTTCTCTTTACATACTGTGGATCCTGGAACAAGAAGTAATTTCTAAGTAACAGAAGGTCTGGCCTCCTTTCAGCTAAACTTATTGAACAGACACTTCCACACACTTTATTTGTGCCAAGTGACCCCCTTCTGGCAGCAGGATATGCCATCACCGCAGGCGCCAAGATGTGGTAACAAGCATCAGGATTTCTCTGCACTCACCGCCAAAGTAGACGCCCAGGTAGGCTGCACAAGTCTTCAGCACCAGGAAATTTAAACAGAGCGTGCCAGATAATTAAAGAAACATTCAGTTACAGGGTTAGAACACATCACGGGGAGCTATGTGACACCCACGGTTTAAAAAAAAATAAAAAAATACACTGCAGCATTTTAACAGATGCCATTTTAGTGAATGTAACAATTGTTGTAATGGACATTTGGACATTGTCATGTTTCTGAGAAGAACATGGCTGTGTGTACTCTCCCAAAATTTCCTCTTGCAAAGCACACATAGGCTAAATAAAATAAATTCAAAAGATACATAATACATTTGATTCTATAAAAAGCTTGTTTGTTCATCCCTTAACACTTACAGCGTACTCATGCTATTTCTGTCTGTTCTACAGTGCAGACTAAGCAGTTGTGAACATTTCAAATCATTCTGAACTATGTACACAGGGTTGAGAAATGAAACACAGATTCACAGTTGGACACCTATTATCTACCTAATCACCTAAATTGAAAAATAAGTGATTACAGTAAGGGTGTATACTATTACGCACCAAGTATTTTAAATCATTAAAGTGGGACTCCAGACAAAATTTTTTGTTTTTGTTTTAGAGAGAAGTAGAAAATTTTACTTTAGCTGAACAGACGACTGTCCATCACTGCAAAAGAGGCGAAGTAGAATAGGAAGAGGACCCTGCATTGGTACAAGACCAGCCTAAATACATCTGGCTTCTGGTTTGGGGTGGGGTTCAGTGGGGGCAGTACTGTCAGTAGGGGAGAGAAGGCTGGAACTGGGCTTTAATGTTAATAAATGATGAACTTTCCAGCTCAGTCAGCTGCTGCTTTACATTTCTAAAAACGTCAAAAAGTTTAAATGTCACGTACTTGCAATATGGCAACCTGGAGGTATTCAGTACACCGCTGGTATATACAAAGTCCTCATAAATCTAATCTCCTGCTCATGTAATTGGCTCACTAGAAGTCTGCACAGAGCTATGAATTTCAGGAATCCCCTGTAACAGGAATTTCATTTTGGGAAGATACTCTCTGAGGCCCTTCCATCTTCTAAAGGGATGTAGACCCTTTAGATTTCCAGAATGGAACATTAACATATTCATGTGGCTATATTGAAGGCTATATTAAAAACTACCCCCCCCCCTCCCCCTTCCCATTCAGAAATCGTTCTGAGAAAGGACATAGCTATTTCTTTACAATAAAGAAAGGTATGAATCCTGCAAAAAGGTTTGCTAAAATTCTCTATAAAACTGCAGTTTAGCATTTTTCTTCCCTAGTATTGATACAGCGATAAACCTTTCCCCACTCTGCACACACTGAAAAAAATGGGACTGGAGAGCAATGCTGAAGACTGAAAAATCAAGCCGAGTCCATTTAGATCATGTCATTTTTTCTATTAAAAAAAAGAAAAGAAAAAAAAGCTGCCTGTTTGTTTTCAGCACTGGAAGTCATTTTCATTCTTTGTTTCACAGAGGCACAGGTCATATTCTTCTGATATGCAAAGGCAGGGCTGGACTGGGACCAAAATTTGGCCCTGGACTTCATCCAGACCGGCCCACTTTAAATTAATTCAATAAAATGCTGCCCCCCAAAAAAATCACGCCCACTAAAAGGCCCCTACATCCATTATTGTATATCATGAGAGGGTGAGCGAGAGGGGAATGAGAGAGAGAGGGTTGAGGGAAAGGGGATGAGAGGGGGTGTGTGAGAGAGGAGGTGGGTGTAAGAGAGAGGGAGCGAGTGTAAAAGAGAGGGTTGAGTGTAGGACCCCTTTCACACTGAGGTGTTTTTCACGCGCTTTTGGGCTAAAAATAGCGCCTGTAAAGCCCCTGAAAAACGCCTCCGCTGCAGTCCCAGCGTGAAAGTCCTCCAAGCAGCATCTTTGGGGCGGTGGAGGAGCGGTGTACATCACTCCTGCCCACTGAAATGAATGGCTGAGAGACAGAGGAGGGGTCTGAGAGACAGAGGAGGGAGCTGAGAGACAATGGGAGGGAGCTGAGAGACAATGGGAGGGAGCTGAGAGACAATGGGAGGGAGCTGAGAGACAGAGGAGGGGAGCTGAGAGACAGAGGAGGGGAGCTGAGAGACAGCGGAGGGGAGCTGAGAGACAGCGGAGGGGAGCTGAGAGACAGCGGAGGGGAGCTGAGAGACAGTGGAGGGGAGCTGAGAGACAGTGGAGGGGTCTGAGAGACAGAGGAGGGGTCTGAGAGACAGAGGAGGGGATAAAAGAGGGGGGGACTGAGAGATACGGGAACTAAGAGACAGAAGGGGGTCTAAGAGACAGAAGGGGGTCTAAGAGATAGAGGAGGGGGCTGAGAGACAGTGGGGGGGTCTGAGAGGCAGAAGGGGAGCTGAGAGACAGAGGGGGAGCTGAGAGACAGAGGGGGAAAGTTGAGAGACAGAGGAGGAGAGCTGAGAGACAGACGAGGAGAGCTGAGAGACAGAGGAGGAGAGCTGAGAGACAGAGGAGGAGAGCTGAGAGACAGAGGGGGGTTCTGAGAGACAGAGGGGTTCGAGAGATAATGGGGGGGCTGAGAGACAGAGGAGGGGGCTGAAAGAGGGGCGACGGAGAGAGACAGAGGGGGGACTGAGAGACAGAGGGGGCAAAGAGACAGAGGGGGCAGAGAGACAGAGGGGGCAGAGAGACAGAGGGGGCAGAGAGACAGAGGGGGCAGAGAGACAGAGGGGGCAGAGAGACAGAGGGGGCAGAGAAACAGAGGGGAGGGCTGAGACAGACCACATAGCACTGTCCCTTTCTGCAGTCCCTCCTCTGCTCACCTCCCCGCTGTCTCAGTGTTCTGGCATGTTTGTGTAGGATGCCAGGTACCTGATGGCCATCAGCGGCAGCGCCGAGTCTACCTCTTGATCCGGGGGGTGCTCACGCTGCTCTGCTCCTTACAGCGGTGCATGTTCTCTTCCTCCGGGCTCCCAGTCAGCCTGCCCTCCGGCCCAGGCCGCATGGTTCCTGGAGCAGAGAGGAGGTGGAGGAATCGAGGTTCTGGGAGCGCCGGGGTGGCCACGCTCGCGGTGGTCAGGGAGTGGGTGGATCTCTTCTCCCTCTGAATTTTACATCCAACTGCCCTCCTCGATGGCCACCTTCCCCGAATCCCTGCCGCTGTTTGCTGCCACGCTCCCACCGCTGTTTGCTGCCACGCTCCCGCTCCCGCTGCCGCCGAACTGCATAAAAAAACGGGCCACTGAGCCATCGGCCCACCGGGAAACTCCCGATAATCCCTATGGCCAGTCCATCCCTGTGCAAAGGATCAAGAGAAAACATTTTGGCTCCTGTACAATTGACAGCCATACAAGTAAGCTTGGGTTAGGTGTGCTCCGTGGGTCTTCAGTGGTTAGTTCTTTGTAAAATGGTCACTGCAGTAAATATATGAAGACACTTTTTGTCTACATCTTGGTTCCTGCCATTTCCAAAGAAACCTTATTGTGGTAACATATAAGGATGATGCTCAGAGTCATAAAAATATTAGGTCAATATAGCGAACACAAAAAAGACAGAAGAGTGGATCCCCTACAGGCACATTATTTGTAAATTAGTGGGTGACTGTGCTCAAAAAATTAGATACAGCTGCAAATGAACTTACTTAAAGCTGTACTCCAATGACCGTGGAAACAGCCATAGATGGGTATATCTTGCACTCAGTTTATGGCGGTTCATGACATTAAAGCTCCAGAAAGAGCTATGTTATAGCTAGGCAGAATTGGAGTTCTTCAATGTTAGGGCTTTGAATTCTGATCAGGAAACAAGTGGGTGGGTTCACTGCCCACCATTTCACATTTTTCACTTGGTGGAGGAACAGGAGAGGATTTAAAAGTGGAACTCTTTTGGAGGCAGGAAGAGAGTCATTCTGAGACAGAAAGCACAAGAGACCAGTTACTGAGGTGCTGCAACACTTTCAAACTGTTTTCCAGAAACCTGTAAGTTTATAAAACACTTTATACCCTGACTGAAAAGATCATTATTGTCAGAGAAACCACCAGTTCAGCCGCATCGCTGCACGCATGCGCGGCGATTCGGCACATGCGCGTTCGTGGCACGATGGAACGTCGCGCACGCCCAATCAGCATTCTGGCTGACCTATATAAGGCTGCCCAGGTACTCTGACAGATTGCTGGTTTGTCTTCAGCTTCCTGCTTCCTGTTTGAGCCTAGTTCCTGTTTCCTGTATCTGAACTCTTGTTGTAACCCAGATTGATACTGACTACTGTGCTCTTCTTCTGGACCTGACCCTCGGCTTAACGGACCTTGCCCTGCTATCTGTGCTTGACCCCCGGCCTGCATCTCAGACCTGCTACTTGTCTCCAGCCCCTGACCTTCTGCTTGTGTTTTGGACTAGTTACTTGTCTCCTGTGCTAGACCCTCAGCCTGCATCCTGAACCAGACTTCTGCCTCCTTGTTCTGATCCCTGTTTGTGCTCTGGACTTGTATCTCCAGCTAGGGTCCTGCAAAGAGCTGCACCCATCTGTGTTTGACCCTCAGCCTGCTCTTGTTGGATTACCTTCTGGTCTTCGCACAGCTGTTCAGCTCTACCAAGATCACCTTGCAAGACCCACCCATCCTGCTGGTAGCCACACCTGACAATTATACTGCACTTTACAGATGACTAACAAAAGTGGGTAAAAAAAACCTTAGGGCCTGTTCACACCAGTGAGGTGACTGCACTGTCTCTGATGTGCACTCAGAGACACAGTTTTAATAAACCAATCCCAATGCATTAAATTATTTTATTTTTTACAGAACTTCATTGAAATGTCATGTTTTTTGTGCACAAAGTACTAAAATTGTTTTTATTTATTTTTAAATATTGTAATTGGAGATGGCAAGGCTTACATTTTTTTGTGCTAGGAGGTATCCCTTTCTACCCATCTCAGAACATTGGGAGATATGCAGAAAATCCTGCAGGCTCAGCAATAATATGTGGAAGCATAGGCGTGCGCACAGGGTGTGCCAGGTGTGCCCAGGCACACCCCAATCACCCCATGTGGTTCCGGAAACCCTTACCTCTCCCACCGGCTGCTGCTGCGGGCACACACAGATGATGTTTCAGGATGAGCGGGGGAAGTGGTAATGTCATTTGCCGGCCCCTTACCTTTGTGAATGAACACAGTAATTTGTACCAGGTGTTTGAGCTTTGGGGTGCACACCCTAATACAATAGGCTGCGCACACCTATGTGTGGAACCCTCCAGAACCCAGCCAGTGCCTTGGACATGGTGCACAGCATGAATTCCATCATGTACCATGAATTCCATCATGTGCTACTAAAGGCACTGCTGCACTATTACAACTAATAAGAAAGGGAGGAGTGCTGACCAGGCAGCCCTTATCAGAGAAAGGCGTTCACAGCTGTCTTGTCTGGATGGCATAATGGATATTAGGCCCTTCCTAATAATGGGTGTCTTTTGCTGGGCTTTGAACCATCTTAGACTATAGTAATTAATTGACAAATTAGTAGAAACAACAATCATTCATTCCATTATTTTATTTCATTGTTAAAAGTGTTCTATGCTAAACTATATTTTGCTGTACTTAAATGTCCAGATTATTCCTACTCTGTAAGTTCAAGACTGAGCTACACAATTGAATATCGCAATATTTTCCACACATTTTAAAGTGCCCATGGAGATTCTAAATGTTATTGTTGCCTGCTAAATGCTTAACACATTCTATCTCACTTTTCTGACAAAGGGAGAAAGAATATTTTTGATGAATACTCCTTGTACTTTGTTTTTCTACCATTTCAGCTAAAAAAGCTCACAGTATGGCTAAGGTTATATGGCTAGCAACTAGCACGATTTGAAAACCAGCAGAAGAATTGTGATTGCACCGTGCTTTAGAGGGCTCCTTCAAAGTGCTATGCAAACACTAAGAAGACTAGAAGTGACGGATTCAGCCCTTGGCATCTGACAAGGACCGTAAATGCCATTAATAGCCAGTGGTTTTTAAGGGCATATCTCCACTAAACCCAAATAGCTGACAAAACAAAGCTTTGATTTAAAGTAGACCTGTGACTTACTAGTTCCACTTCAGCTATTATTCTCAGTTAACTCTCTATACATACCCTAACAGTATATCAAACTTTAAATTAAAAGCTGTTTAATTGGTGTATCAATCAGCCAGCAGGTGGAGCTCTACTCACCTTTTCACATATTTTGCACGCCCTCTTTACCATGTTTGCAAAAAACATTAGGGTTGATTCATTAAAAACTAGAGAGAAAAAAATCTGGTGCAGTTGTGCATGGTAGTCAATCAGCTTCTAGCTTCAGCTAGGTCAATTAGGCTTTGCCAAACAAACTTGAAAAGGTAATTGGTTTCTATGCAGAGCTGCACCAAATTTTGCACAGTTTTAGTAAATCAACCCCACTGTTTACAGAAGTCAGTAGCTCAAACCTAATTGAACTAAATGGCTCATCTCTTGTTAGATGGCTCAGTCTGATGATTTAATGAGACCAATCCTGCCTGAAATAAGCTGTTTACTGTTTTGCTAGATTTTTCACTAATCCATCATTCTCTTGGAATACTTTGAAGTTGGTTAAAGTGCATTAATAGTCAAAATTGTGTTTTACTTTAGTGTTTTGTGCCGGCCCAGTCTCTGTGTGCAGTGATGACTAGCTCCTGTGCATTTGCAGGAGGATTTGCATGTCATCTTCCACTAGCAAATAAAGAAGCCCAAAGACCAACACTCAGAAGAAGATGCTTGCACCAGTGAGGGACCGTTGAACAGGTAAGTAGTCATTTTTTTAGTTCTGCTTTAATGTACTACCCCCCTGGACTCACAAGCCCTACACCATAGAACCAGTAAAGCAATACAGTATCTTGTACTGTTGAGAGGTAATAAGGCTAAAACAGCTGTATGTATGTTCTGAATACTGGCTTTTCAAAATGAGGGCTATATCTGTGCTATACATCAGCAGCTCTGGAGACAAAAAAAAGGAATGATTTGCACGACTCCATCCACTTACCCATAAGCAGAAACCAAGATGTTTGTTTTTGTGTTTTGTGATAGATGTGAGGACATGTAAACACCTTGTTGTAAAAGGCATAGACCAATGCAGCAGTGGTTCTAACCCAGATGCAGACACTCTAGTCACAGTAAATAGTAACGAGTGACTTCACTGGCATTTGGATTCCCCCAGGACTTAATCTATTACTCTGACTGTAGAGTGTCACAAGCCAGCCCTCAAGCTGAAATAAACGTATGGTAGCTGAGGAAATAGGAAGCAAGATCTCCAGAAGACAATGGGTATTCCGTAAATGTAGCAAAAGGCCAGGACCAGCGGCAGTCAAGAGATGAATCCGTTAAACGTACACATCAGGACAGGTAGCCGACAAGAAAATAATCCAATAACAGGTCAAGGTCACAATCCAGAGTAGCAGTGATATGGTGCAGGTAACAGATACAGGTACAAGGTACGGGAACAAGATCATAATTCAGAAGCAAGTCATAGGATCAGAACCCAGATCACAGAACAAAGGGCTGGTGTTGAAAGAACTATAACAAGTCAAGAGCCCTGGGTTTGTGATATGTAAATAAAGGGCCACTATCCAATTCCGAAGCTTAGAGTATGGGGCTAGACTCATTAGCTCACAGCTGGCAAAGGTGCTGGAGGGTGTGTGGCCAGACTCGTTAGCCCCCAGCTGACAATGAAGTCTGGGAAAGATAAGTGGCAGCAAGTGAACACTGGGAGGGGCTGAATTGCTGCACTAGATCTGGGACATGTGTAGTGGCAACAAATAACCACCAAGAGTATCTAGGAGGCTCAAGAGACTTAGAGGTATATCGCATGTGTTCATCCCTAGATCAGTGCTCCAAACACAAAAAGAGATGTCCAATCCCCCACCACTACACAAAAAGAAATCAACTCACAGATCCAAAATAACCACCTAAACTAATTGGTAGGTCACATGAGCATTGTAAACCAATTGCAAATTGCAGTTGCTCAATCCTGGCATCACTCTCCTCCCAGGGAAAACAGGGCAAACTCCAATAATACATTAAATAAGGCAAAAGGGAAGAAGGAGTTAAAGAAAAAATTAAAAAGGTAAAATCCTGTTTAAAAACTTAGAGTGCACTAAATAGAAGGATAATCTCATGAAGGGAGCAACACATCCCACTCTCAGTTCTGTCTTTACCAATGCATGATGCCACTGTGGTTTAGTTCTGCCCAACATGTTTTATCATTGGTTCTGAGCAGAGTCATGAAAATCATTCTTTTTCTGTGCCCCTTTTATCCATCAATGCATCCAGAACTGCTGGTGTATAACATAAATATAACCAAAATTACAGTATTAACTAATTGAATACAGCCATTTCAAGTTTCTTAGCTATCATTAGAGCAAAATATAGCTTTACTGGCTCTGTGGTGTAAGGCTTCTGAGACCACGGGAACAGAACAACCATTAAGGACACGATGTGGTGGTATCTCACTATTGGTACAGACTATTTACCACTTTAATGAACGGAGGAGTTGATCTCCACATTCTTTCATTTATATAAAGTTTTATTCACATATTTCACTTTTGGTCCCAGAGACACAACTGGGGGTTAATGGAAACCATCCAAAGTATGCGGAAAGTTCACTCTTATGCCGTGTCCACACGACTGTTTTTCCTGTCATGCAAAAAACTGATGTTTTTTTCAACGTGATTCCTCTCAAGCCTGCCTTGCATACACACATTCAGGAAAAAAAACGCTCAAGCAAAGCGCGGCGACGTACAAAACGTACGACAACACTTACGACGGCACTATAAAGGGGAAGTTCCATTCTAATGGTGCCACCCTTTGGGGCGCTTTTGCTGATCTCGTGTTAGTAAAGTTTGGTGAGAGACGTTTCGCGCTTTTCAGCCTCGTGCTTTTCAGTCTGTTACAGCAGTGACAAATGTGCTATCTTCTCCATTACAAACGCTAGTTTTACCAGAACGAGCGCTCCTGTCTCATACTTGATTCTGAGCATGGACGTTTTTATTTCCCATGGAAAAGCATACACACGAGCGGTTTTCGCGCCGAGGAAAAGAACGACGGGAAAAACGAGAAGAAAAAATAGAGCAGGTTCTAATCTTTTGGCGGGCAGTTTTCTCGTTGAGAAAACTGCTATGGAGCCTACACACGACCGTTTTTCACGACGATCTAAAAAATGGCAGTTTTCTCGTCATGAAAACCGGTCACGTGTACGCAGCATTAGACAGTTGTCCAGGGAACATGAAAATTAGAAACATTAGAAAATTCCCCCCATACCGCTTTTTCTGGGAAAACACCAACATTTGGGGTTTCCTTTCACTTTCTGTTTTGATGAGAAACCTCACCAATACAAACTAGCAAATCTCCCAAGTGGGAGGAAAACAATTAAATTGACTCAACACCATTACAGTTTTTCGTTAAAATGGTGTTTGATCTTAAGTGGGTAAACAAAAAATTTTGACATAAATTGTGTATTCTAATTAATTCTAAGATGAGGTGTGGATTAAACATTAGATAGACTAGACCTATGCCTATAGGCTGCTGAGGCATTTTCCTGTACACTTATTATCCACACATTTTTTTATTATCAATAATCATGTCATAAAAGTTTATTCCCACATTATCACAATATTGTAAAATGGGCTATGATCGGTAAATAAATCAAATATTCTACATAGCAGAACAATCATAGCAGATAAATGCAGCTTTCAGCACTAAAGATTGTGTGCCTACAGGCTACATTGATGAAAATCCAGCCCTGACTAAAATGTTAAAATAGTGTATATTTCTGCCAAGAAACCCAGCTCTATTTTCAGTATGAATAATGAAACTAGATAATCATACATTTCCATTTTATAATATAAACAGTGAATTCATAATTTGCAATCCATCATTAGCAGATGTATGGAAATATCTAAGGAGTAGGTATAATGGCTTGCTAAGAATATCAATACAAATAGGGAAAGAGATCCACTAAGCACATCAAGGAGCATTTTATTATGTGTAGTATACCAGATAATGCTTCAGAATCAATACATATTAAAGTATTAAGATGCAAATGTCTATAAAATAATCCATGTGTGTAAAATAAAATCTAGAGTACTGGCACCACATCTATTGCTGCTGCTGACTGAGACGATTTTAACTTAGTGACGGCTAGATATTGATCATGCTACACAGAGTAACAAAGGCCAGTGTTGACTTCTCCTGCTCTGAGTTCGAGTTTCCTTCATATCTACATTCATCTGATCCAGTGATCAGTAATAGAGCTAGATGCCACAAGATTTATTCCACATCGGCAATGTAACAAGTCGAATAAAGATTGCACATCTGAAACATTTATATCACACCGCAACTGGACTGGTATGGTGTTTAGAACGGTTACATCATATCATTAATGCACCAACTACTTGGTAAGCTTCTATCTATCTAATTGAACTGTCCATCTCTACTTGTAAAAGTTCCTCCTAAAGCTCAGAAATTTAGAATTTCATGAAAAACAGCTCTACAGTTTGAAAGGAAACTAAAATGGTTTTAGGTCTATTTTATTCAATTTATGTTTGGTTTATACGTTTTATCACTGATGTTTTATACCAGTTTTTGCTATACATATAAAAACTTTGCTTTACAAATAAAATTCAATTTATACCTAATGAGACAGCAACACTGCCTCCCTTGAGGCTTTCAATGAAACCCTGGTTAAAAAACTAATTCAAGTACCGTATTTATCGGCGTATAACACGCACTTTTTTCCCCTTAAAATCAGGGGAAAATTGTGGATGCGTGTTATACGCCGATCCCCCGCTGAAAAGAGCGAGAGGAGCCGAAGTACACTCGGCTCCTCTCGCAGTCCCGCCCATCTCCACTGATTACGCCGCTGACATACAGAAAGCCGAGTGTACTTCGGCTAGTCTCGGCTCCTCTCGCAGTCCCACCCCTGACTGTGAGCAGAGCCGAGTCTAGCCGAACTACACTCGGCTTTCTGTATGTCAGCGGCGTAATCAGTGGAGATGGGCGGGACTGCGAGAGGAGCCGAAGTACCCTCGGCTCCGCTCGCTCCTCTCCATAGCGGAAATCGGCGCCAATTTCAAATATCGAAAGAGACTGGCAAGGCTGCAAGGACACTGGGCAAGGCTACAGATGGACACTGGGCAAGGCTGCAGATGGACACTGGGCAAGGCTGCAGATGGACACTGGGCAAGGCTGCAATGATGGATAGACAAGGCTGCATTTAAATGTAAGTTTTTTTTTTCCTTGAACTTTCCTTCTAAAAGTTTTTTTCCTTAAAATTGCCTCCTAAACTTGGGGTGCGTGTTATACGCCGGCGCGTGTTATACGCCGATAAATACGGTATGTATTTTTAACCAACAAAAAGCACCTTCTATTGCTCTTGGCCTCCTCCAAATTTTTTTTTTTTGATCATGTGATCCGATTTCCTGTTAGAGGGTTGCTACATTTGTCCTCCTTGGTCCCACTGTATGCAGGAATGTAGCTATCCTCTCCTGAGATGGATTAGAGGCCATGGGATTTGTAGTGTGCATTGAACAGTGCACATGATCACAATCAATGTGCACTGCTCATTGCAAACAAACAGATGTGTGGGGGGAAAAGAGTAGGTTTACAAAGCACATTGCAAACATGCAGAAAAGCACAGTAAGAAACAATTCCCTGAAAAGTAGATTACAGGGCCATTAAAAATTTAATGTGTATTGATTATTTTTGAAGAATAAGGACCTAGGGTTCTGGTATGGATTTGGGGGGACCCCATGTCATTTTTTCGCATTTTTTTTATTGCCGGAAATGCTTTTTTTTTACATTCAGCTGACTCATCCGTTGTAAAGGGCATGGTGGCCAGCTTTTTAACAATCAGCTATTTACTGCTTAACACTGAACCTACTAAACGTAGCTTACACACTAGGCTAAACACTGCTAAACGTCAGCAAAAACATGCTAAAACATGGGTTTTTTTGTCCAGTGTTTTTAAAATAGTTGTTAGGTTTCTAGTATGCCTAAAGCCTCATACACACGATCGGATTTTCTGCGGACAAAGTGTAGGACTTTTGTCCGAAGAGCGTTGGTCAGGAACTTGTCTTGTATACAAACGGCAAAGAATTTTCGGCCAACAAACACAAAACTATGAGGTTTTTCAGATCTTAAGCGCCACCCTTTGGGCAACTTCTGCTAATGTTGTGTTATGGTGAGCATTGCTTCTGAGCATGCGTGTGTGTACTTTGGAGTTTTGTCCGACGGACTTGTGTACACACACAATTGTTGGCGGACAATTTTAAAGCATGCTATCCCACATTTTTTGGCGGAAAATCCAACAACAAATGTCCGATGGAGCATACAAACGGTCAGATTTTACGACAACAGCCTGCCATCACACAATTCCCATTGGATAATCTGATCATGTGTACAAGGCTTTAGAGTCACCAATCATTCCTCTGACTTATTTATAGTACTTATGTATATATTTTACCTTCAGGTATTAATCCCTCTAAACAACTGCTGCTTTGGAGACAAAGGGAAAAACTTTGAATGGGGGATTAAGCTCCACTTATTATATAATATAGTTTTACTACATAGTAATTGTATTCATTTTTTTTATGTTTAGTCCCAACCTGATACACATACATATACACTACTGTGCAAAAGTTTTAGGCAGGTGTGAAAAATGTTGTAAATAAGAATGCTTTTGGAAATAAAAGTGTTAATAGTTTATTTTTATCAATGATAAGCATGCGTGCTTCTTCATCAGGCTCACTGGGGGCCATATTCGATGTGGGCTATTAGTACTAATCAGGAGCTACCTGATAGGCTGCCTACTATCACCATGGAAACCGGAAATGAACTGCGGCCACTAGATGGTATATCCTAGCGCTGACAATAGTCATTAAAGAGTTTATGAAATAGATAAGAGAAATATATAAAAAAGAAGGGGACATATGTAATATAAAAAGAAGTGATCCCATATGGACCAACAATCATGAAAAGGACCTAAAAATTCCTAAAAGGATTTATATATAATATATATAAAAAATATACATATATATATAAATATATATAAAATATGATATCCTAATAGCCAAAAAAGTGATATCTGAACATTATTACACGATAAAATTATTATATAAAATTTTTTAAGAGACCTTACTTTTATCATCTCCCCAAAGTTCATAAAGATCTAGCCAATCCACCGGGGAGACCTATTGTAGCAGCTATGGAAAGTGTTACCAGTTACTTTTCCATATATATTGACCATTTTTTACAGCCCTTGGTCAACAACCTCCCTTCATATATTAAAGATGGTATAACATTGCTTGAAACGCTACAACAATATCGATGGGAACCTTCCTATCGTTGGGTCTCGCTTGATGTAGTGTCCCTCTACACGTCTATCCCTCACAAAGTAGGCATACATGCCACACAGTACTTTCTTAATGAGGACCCAGTACTTAATACCAGACAGATCAATTTTTTACTAGAAATGTTAGAATATTGCCTTAATCACAATTATTTTGAAGCCAATGGCCAATTCTACATTCAAATCCAGGGAACAGCTATGGGGGCTAATTTCGCCCCCAGCTATGCTAACCTCACGATGGGTTATTGGGAACACTTAAACATCTGGCAAAACAACCCTTATGCTTCCCATCTAGTATTTTATGGCCGCTATATAGATGACGTGGTCATAATCTGGGATGGGCCTGATACACTAATCCCAGGGTTCCTAGAATTTTGTAATTCCAACCACATGGGTCTGTCTTTTACTGCTGTGACAAATGAGAACACTTTGGCCTTCTTGGATCTTGAGCTCTTCCATGATGACCATGTGATCTGTGCACAGAATTACACCAAGCCCACTGCTGGCAATTCCTTTCTACATTATGATAGTTGTCATCACCCTCGATGGGTGAAGAATATACCCAAGAGCCAGTTCTGTAGACTGAGACACAATTGTACCCGGTCACAGGATTATATCTCTCATGGCTCGATGCTAAAAACCAAATTTTTGGAGAAGGGCTACCCAGATGAGTTAGTGGAGGGAGCCTATCTACATTATCTTAATGCTGACGTGAGGAAGAATAGAGTTATGAGTACAGAAGACAGTATCCAACTAGTCCGTTTCGTTACCCAATTTCATAGTCAATTCAGGAAGATGGAACGGATTTTGGCTAAACACTGGTCTATATTGAGGGAGGACCCCCATTTAAAATCTACACTTACAGACCGTCCCATAGTAAGTTATAGAAAGGCCAAAAACATCAAGGCCCATATAGCCCCTAGTAAAATCAAACCCCCAGGGCCGTCTGCTAGCGCTTCCTTGACATTCTTCAATCTGAAGGGTATGTATCAGTGCAGGAAGGCATTGTGCCTCACGTGTAAACATGTCACTCATGGACAGAAAGAGTTTACGTGTAAAGGTAAGCAATACACCATACCCGATTTCTATACATGCTCTTCTGAGTATGTGGTGTATTGCCTGACGTGTCCGTGTGGCCTATTTTATGTAGGCCGCACTATTCGCACCCTCCGAAAAAGGTTTGGAGAACACCGCAATTTTGTTGAGAAAGGTCTCGATAAATATAGTGTAGCTAGACATTTCAAAGAGTTCCATCAACAATCATCTGTGGGTTTACGTGTTTGGGTTATAGAAGCCATCTCTAAACCTCTTCCCCAAGCTGAGCGCTATAAGAAATTATGTGAGCGTGAAAATTATTGGATCTATACCCTCGATACCCTCATTTAAGCCCCCAGGCGAGAGGCTATCGAAATTAATATTCTTTTATAATGATCAATATTATTTTACAATGATTCGTTCATAATGGCTTCATATATTGGTACCGTTATGTGCATATATATGTTTATGTTACCATCTGT
This sequence comes from Rana muscosa, assembly GCA_029206835.1. Classification (NCBI taxonomy): domain Eukaryota; kingdom Metazoa; phylum Chordata; class Amphibia; order Anura; family Ranidae; genus Rana; species Rana muscosa. The sequence continues at coordinate 573,578,924 of CM055117.1, read as the reverse complement.
TATTCTTATTCTTCATCTCTCTAGTATGTTATGAGTTCAATACCTATATTTGGTTTCCGTTTGACACGTATTCCCCTTGTTCATATTGATTCGACTTGAATAGGTGTGTATGTGTGTATATTTATACGTGCGTCTGTTTATGTATATTGCACGTGTAGATTCATACATGCACTGCCACCCTATGCAGTTACGCATGGATGTGGGGATATCACCCTGTGCGCATGCGTTTATGTTCTTGAGAGTTTATATAGCTATTATGGGTATTTTGATATCAACAGTTTTTGGTAGTACACTCTCCATCCCTCTGCATATATTTTATATAGTTTTTTATATAATCTCTTACAAATTTTTTTTTATATAATCATTTTATCGTGTAATAATGTTCAGATATCACTTTTTTGGCTATTAGGATATCATATTTTATATATATTTATATATATGTATATTTTTTATATATATTATATATAAATCCTTTTAGGAATTTTTAGGTCCTTTTCATGATTGTTGGTCCATATGGGATCACTTCTTTTTATATTACATATGTCCCCTTCTTTTTTATATATTTCTCTTATCTATTTCATAAACTCTTTAATGACTATTGTCAGCGCTAGGATATACCATCTAGTGGCCGCAGTTCATTTCCGGTTTCCATGGCGATAGTAGGCAACCTATCAGGTAGCTCCTGATTAGTACTAATAGCCCACATCGAATATGGCCCCCAGTGAACCTGATGAAGAAGCACGCATGCTTCGAACGCGCGCACCCTCCCGCTGACCCCATGACCCGGAAGTGATCGTTACTGCTATGTTCCAGGGAAGCTGTTCCCCGTCACCGCTGTTGTGAACGTGTGGTTCCGTTCAACGCCGAGGACACCTAGAGATATCATCTCTCCCCAGCATCCGGAAATACAGCACCTCCTTCCTGGGAAGAGCGGACGATTTGTACTCTCATCCAGATAAGCTTTCCCCATTTATTCGTTTGTGAGTGTTTACTTGCATCTGTTTTTAATTCCAATAAATTTACATTGACTGCTACGCTCAGTAGGCGCTGCTTTGTGTTTCCCTTTGTGCTATTTCAGATCTCTTCTATCTGTCAGCTGGCAGCCTTCTCTGCGGATGAGCTATGTTGTAGAAACTTATGGACTTATATGTTATGGACTACAAACGTCTATCATTCCTCATATCATTTTGTCATTTTCCCTCTGTCCCTATATTAGTCTATTCACCTACCTGTATCTGGAGTGCGCTTGGTTAACCCCTTGTGTTGTACTGATTATTGTACTGCTCTCCAGCCCTTCGGCAACAAAAACTGCCTCCTGCTACAGCAAAATATTTCAGGTTTTAACTCATCAGCCTAGAGCACCTGCTGCCATTCTTCTGCACCCCAGTTCCTATGTGTTCCTGCATAGTTAAGTAAATCAAACCCATAGTATGTATTTAGTATGAGAACACTAGGAGGGCTGGGCTATACACTTACAGCTTTTATGTATTATCATCACGGTTTATAAGCACAGCAGATAAGTTTAACATTTTAGGTCAGGAAAGATATAGAAGAATGGAGGTAAATAAAGTTTTGGATAGGAGTGTCTGCAGGTCATATATTGTAAACACTAATAAATTCCCTTCTTCTAGTTCAACCAGATAGACTTGTGTCTTTTTTCAACAAGACTAACTATATAATCATTCCTCTCTGGGAATCTGAATATGTTAAGCATATAGTCTGTGCAAGATAATGCAAGAACTGTACAGAAATAAAGCATCATTTAATCTTTTCACAGTTCCATCTCTGGTGAAATATGCTTGTCTATGACATTAGAAAAGCTAAGGTATTAGAGGAAATGAGGATCTGAAAGTAAACTGATTACATATGCATCAAGTATACCAGTCACTAAGTATTTCTGGATTGCAAGGATAAGATACTCCCTTTGCTTATTACTGCTTCTTGATCCAAGGAGATTTAGTCAACTGGTTTCAATTAGATGTTTTTAAGCTAGTAAAACAACATCCATAAGACATATTTATAGAAAAACTTAAAGTGGAAAATGCCTACGCAGCTGATGAAATCAACCCCCCCACCCCACCCCACACGCTTTTCTTAAATCTCCCTTCCCTCTGTTCTTCATTCTCATCATTATCATTGTCATAATCACTTGCTGACCATTAGCATCCAAAAAGTGTTTTTTTCCCTTTCTCATTTATTTAATCCTCCTACGGCAAGTAAAATCTGATTTCCTGCAAGTATAATGACAAGCGGGTAGCTTGAGAGTCATTCGTTTATGGGTGATACAAATATATATTGTGCATACTTAAGGTTACAGTGTCAGAGCACAAATGCAAAAAAAAAAGGTCAAATTAAATGTGCATCATTGCCAACTGAAAATTAGTCTGTAATATGCAGACTTGTATTAACAGGTGTACAGTAAACATTACATAAAAAATACAGCTATACAAACATCAGCACAAGATAAGAGATAAAAACAAAACCTCAAAAAGATTAAATTAAATTAAATCAGAGAGTTGTGACACTCATTTTCCTCTTAACGCTAAAATTGAAAGACAAAAGTACTTTGTACACATGATGTTTCGAGTTCCATAAATGTATTATGAGTATTCATAAGTTCACGGGAAACCTAATTAATCTTGATAAGATCCATCCGCAGTTGTTTAAAAATAAATGTGTCTTAAAAAGTGGAAGCATGTGATGAGGACCTCCAGGAGACAAAGAAGCACTGTAAGTTTATGAGCACGGGGCTTTTATAGATATTATCCATGGGAAGAGATCCTAAAATATATCTGAGTAACTGTACAGAATGTATAACAGTACAGAGTTCCCACTGTACAGAGTGTCTGAAATTAAAATATGTGCATTGCCTGAAGCCAGTTGGGGTCTACCCTACATTACCTGGCTAGAGACATTATAGATTCTGCTTTGTTCTTAAAGCCCAGCTCTATTTCGCCAGTTTCCCTCACCCTCGCCAGTTCCCACAGCTGTAAAAATAAAAAAAATCTATACGGGTATCTGGCTAGGCTTGATGATGTCAAGGCTCCTCTTCTTACTCCAGCAGTAGGCAAGTAATAAATACAGCAGAAAGCGGCACCACAAAACTATACTCCTGTTGGTCCAGGGCAGGACATGGAGCCTCGACACCCTGGGCTCATAGGAAGTGGAATGAATGATGCTGGACATCATTCAACCCAGAAGAGTGACAACTAATATTCTGCAAGAGACAGCTCCAGCATTAGTGTGATTGGTATAAATAAACTATGATGCTCATTTATGTAGCCTAAATTACTCTGCAAATATGACCTGCCTTAGCTAACTTAACTAGGACAATTACCCTTAGACAATCACAGCACGTCCCACCGCTTTCAAATTTGCCCTTGTCCCCCTCAATCTTGCAAACTGGCTGGGTGCCAAAGCCCTGGATCAAGTCCTCACTCCACTCTGTACTTAAACTCAAGGAGACGGGCAGCACACCAACGATGAAAATCCAATTGGTTTTATTAGACTGGCAAGTAGCTTACAGCACACACTTAAAACCTTCCACCTCAGACCACACCTCCCGCACACTGGAGGTGTGGTCTCAGGTGGAAGGCTCACAGTGTGTGATGTAAGCCATTTGCCAGTCAAATAAAACCATTTTTTATTATTCTGGGAGAAAAATACTTTTTATATCCTTGTTGCAAAAAATAGGATTTTTTACTCACCGTAAAATACTTTTCTCTGAGTTCATGGACTGACACAGCTTCCTATTGACAAGTGGGTATTATCCTATCTTTAGGAGTGACTAGGCAGAAAAAAACAGCACCGCCCAGGGGGCGGACCCACTGGGTATAATCCCTCTCTCTGCACCTCGCAGATCAGTTCGTCAAAAAAGCAGTACAAACTTAAAACGAGGGGTGGGTGCTGTGTCAGTCCATGAACTCAGAGAAAAGGATTTCATGGTGAGTAAAAAATCCTATTTACTCTTTCGTTCATGGACTGACACAGCTTCCTATTGACAAATGGGATGTCCCAAAGCAGTGTCAAAAACGAGGGGTGGGAACAGCATTAAAACAACTTCACCCCAAAACAAAACAGAGCTCCTCAACAGAGGAGTTGCAACTCTAAATAGCCGCAATACCTTGTGGCCGAAGAAGCATCCGAAGATGCACACACATCAACTTGTAAAGTTTAGTGAAAGTGTGAATGGACGAGCAGGTCGCTGCCTTACACACCTGGTGAAATAGATGCTAGATGCTCTCAGAGCTCGGGCAGCGTCCAAAAAATACAACGTCGTCTCCTAGGATTCGACGGATGAAGACACAAGGATGGTAGTACAATGTCTTCCTTGAGATGGAAGGTCGAAGACCCTAGGAAGAAAAGAAGGCTGCGTACGCAGCACCACCTATCCTTGTGGAAGATCAGATAAGGAGCCTTGCATGACAAGGCTGCCGGCTCAGAGGCATATCTTGCCCTGGTCGAATGCGCCGGGAAAGGGAGGCACCTGACCCTTCCTGGCGTAAGCCTGATCACGATCTCTTGGATCCACCTAGAGATGGTGGCCGTCGAGATCGCTGGGCCCTACTTGGGACCAGCCACCGAAACAAACAGTGAGTCTGGATTGTGGAACTTAGCAGTACCAGACAAGCATTCTCTCAGAGTTTGGACAACGTCCAAGGAATGCCACGTCGTCTCCTTAGGATTTGACGGATGAGGACACAAGGATGGCTGTACATGTCTTCCTTGAGATGGAAGGTCGAAACACGACCTTAGAAAGAAAAGAAGGCTGCGGACGCAGCACCACCTTATCCTTGTGGAAGATCAGATAGGGAGGCTTGCATGACAAGGCTGTCTGTTCAGAAACCCGTCTTACTGGCATAACAGCCACCAAAAGGACCACCTTCTGAGAAAGTGAGTACATCAGGGAGATTCCCTTGTTGACAAACAGTGGTTTCTGAGACACTTAGAGGCTATTGCGTTAAAGCCATTGACTGCAAGCAGGATGGCATATGGTACCCTGCGCCAGCAGGTCCTCTCGTAGTGGTAGATGCCAAAAGGCCGTCTGCTAGACAAGACCCAACGGAGGTAGTGGAGGGTGGACCGGAGGGGCCGCCTGCCGAACCCAATGTACAACATTCTCACTAGAGAGTGAGACACCAGGGGTCATTGAAAAAGACAGCCAGGGCAGATACCTGCCCCCTAATTGAAGTTAAGTAACATTTTTGGCCCATTCCCTGCTTAAGAACAGCAAGACTCTGGAACCAAATAAGTACGCGGATGCCACCTCATTTCCTCACAATTGGATATGCAGGTCTTCCAAGTGCAATGGTAATCTTCCTAGGGGATGATTTCCGAGCACTCCTCATGGTAGAAATCATCGAGTCTGACAGGTCCCGGTCTCTTAGCACCTGGCTCTCAAGCCATGCCCTCAAGCCAGTGACTGTAAAAACAGGATGGCATATGGGATCTAGCGACAGCAGGTCCTTATTAATGGTAGATGCCAAAAGGCGTCTGCTACCAGACACACTAGATCGGCGTACCAAGGATGCCGAGGCCAATTCAGAGCAATTGAGACCCTTACAATCCTCTCTGCCTCCAGTCTGCGAAGCAGATGAGGAAGGAGCTTCCGAGGAGGAAATTCATAGATTAGTCGGTACTGACTCCACAGTGCCATCAACGCATCTGTTGTGTTTGCCCATGGGTCTCTTGACCTGGCCACAAACCTCAATACCTTCCGATTGAGTCGAGAGGCCAGTTGATATACGACTGGCGTGCTTCCCCTCTGGTAAGGGAGCCCCCTTAGGAGGTGAGCGACCTCCGATGCTGCAGCAGAGCTGCTTGTTCCTCCCTGATGATTGACATACGCCACCACTGTGGTGTTTGTCCGACTGGATTCTGACTGGACGCCCTTGTAGCCTCTGGAACCATGTGGAGAGGCAAAGCCAGATCGCCCGGATTTCAGGCCAATGATCTGCAGTGGGATGCCTCCGGAGTCCAGCGACCCAGGTTGACTGAGCTCTTCAGACTCCTCTGCAACCGGAAAGACAGGTGTCCGCCGTGACCACCATCCAGTAAAAGGGAAGGAACAACTTCCCAGACAGAAATGCCGGTGATGTCGGCCACCAACTAGGGAGGTCCTGATTAGATGGCTCACCCGGATTTTGATAATCCAGGGATGAAGGGGCACTTGACCCTTCAGGACAGAGTTACCACTGTAACACTCGCGTGTGAAATAGTGCCTACCACCTCGAAGGAGGCTACCATGAGGCCCAGGACTCGCCTGCAAAAGTGGCGTGACAACCCATCTTTGGGATTTCAACTGCCGCACCGCAGCCCGAAGGGTCTGCAACTTTCCCCTGGGGAGAAAAAAACTTACGCCTCTGAGAAGTCCAGAATCAACCCTAGACACACTAGGAGTTAGGACGGTACCAATACTGACTTCTGAGTGTTCAGCACCCCACCAGTATCGGAGGGTATGACAGGTTATAGACACGCTTACTTCTAAATTTAAGTCTGAAGTGACCCTCAGAAGATCGTCCAAGTTGCCCATGATAGTGCCTTTTTTGGATTGCAGAAGCAATGTGCTCTTACCTCCTGTGGCATCTTAAAAGATGTCATCCAGAGAGGCCCCAAAAGTCTGTCGCTTGAAAAGGGCAGATCCAAAAGGGCCTCCTAGGAAGATTGGTCCGCAGACCAGCACCTTAGCCAGATCAGGCGGCGTAATGCCACCAAATAAACTGGGGCTCAAGACAGCAAGGGAATAGTATCCATGTCTGACTCGCAGACAGACTCAAGGCCCTGTACCAACTGGTCGGCCAGAGCTACCTCGTTAGGAGGAGTCTCCCGTGTCTTTAACCCCTGGAGAAGCCTTTTTGCGTACTCAGTCAGTGTCTGAGCCATCAGAAAAACCCCAGCCAATGCTGGACGTACCGCTGAGCCCCCCACTGTGTATAGGTAGCGAGTGTCCCTGAAGACAGGAGCCCCCCCCCTGGAATCGTGGTAATACATATTGGCACGAACCACAAGAAAATGGCCGCCGGACAGTCACTAGAGGCCAACAGGCATGAACCACCCCAAAATGGCCGCCGACAGCATGGAGGGAGAAAGGCACACACAGGTAAGCAAAACAAAAATTTTTAAACAACAGGTACAGCGCAGCCCCGCTCCAGATGGAGCCCCCCAGGTGACCCCCAGCACCCTTAGCTCAGAGCCCAGGGAGGAGGGAAGGCAGGGAGAGAGGAAAGAAAGGGGCCACAACCACTTGATCTCTTCAGGTATGTCCAGCCAAGTCACCCTGCCGAAGCAGGGGAGCTACTTACCTTTCCTGCGTGGATCATGCTGGAAAACATTCCGGACAGCTCATCATCCGTGCACGGAGGTGACTGTCAGCCAGGCATGCTGTGATTGAACCCTAGAAAACGATCGTATGCATGCCCTGGAGCGCGAGCTCACCGGACAGGTTACTGCGACTCGGCCCTAAGGTCAGCCGAAGCTGAGCGGTCCGATGCAAGCCCTGGAGCGTAAGCTCACCGGCCAGGCTACTGCAACTCGGCCGTAAGGTCAGCCAAAGCTGAGCGGCCCGATGCAAGCCCTGGAGCGTAGGCTCACCGGCCACCCGTAGAGCGACGGCATGTCGTGGAAAACCCAGCGCGTAGCTAGGGTCGGCACACGCTCGATGGCCGAAACTGGGGGGACTACAAGGATCGAGGATCCAGCCTGTCACCCAGTCGGCAGTTGATCAAAGATCGCAGGAAACAAAAAAAATAAACGAAGAAAAAATTGTCCTTCTCCTTGCGAGACAGAAAAAAACTGATCTAGGAGGTGCAGAGAGAAGGATTATACCCAGAGGGTCCGCCCTGGGCGGTGCTGTAGAAAGTGTGATGTAACACTTTTTATAAGTTTTTTCTGCCTAGTCACTCCTAAATCATATGGATGGACTGATGTATGTTTTTTGAGTCAAAAGAAACCATGTATATCAAACTTTACCACTTGGCAAGTGCTTAAAGTGCAAATGACAATCCTTGGACACACATTATAATAGTGTTTATTTACAGGATAAACCAAATAATACCGTATATACTCGAGTATAAGACGACCCGAATATAAGCCGAGGCACATAATTTTTCCACAAAAAACTGGGAAAACGTATTGACTCAAGTATAAGCCTAGGGTGTCCATCTGCATGCCTCACTGTGCCCATGACTAGACTGACGTTTAACATGGTAGTCTATGGAAGGGGTGCCCGGCTTTGAAAAATCGGTGCTCCCCGGCCATAGGTCCCCCAGACAAAAAACATTGTACACTTATAGAGGAGAAAAGGGGGATACATGTGTGCAAAGTTTCGAGTCCAGGGGACCTACGACCAGCCAGTACCGGGGTACCCAAAGTCACCGGAGAAATTACCGTTTAACATGGGAGTCTATGGAAGGGGTGCCCGGCTTTGAAAAATCGGTGCTACTCGGCCAACAAACTTTGCACACTTGTAGAGGAAGAGTGAGGCTACATGTGTGCTAAGTTTGGGGTCCAGGGGACCTACAGCCAGCCAGTACCGGGTCCCCAAAGTCCGGGAGATCAGGCGCAAAATGGTGACTCGAATATAAGCCGAGGGGGGCATTTTCAGCACAAAAATGTGCTGACAAATTTGGCTTATACTCGAGTATATATGGTATGTATAACCCTCTAGTGACTTTCACAATATTTCTAATAATTCCAAATAACGGCAAACAAATGGTCTGCGAAAGCCAATATTAGAAGGACATTGGATTATAATGCTAGGAGTGACATCAATAGAAAAATCAGAACATCAATGTAAATTGTACTAAAACTAAAGTTCATAAGAATGCTTTGGTTAACCCTTTAGTTCCTATGAAGACTACAGCTCAGAATAAGGAGATTTTGCTGTCTGCTGCTAAACTGGCTAATAGAAACTGACAATGTTCAAAGCAGCTGTTTCTCTTGCAAGGGCCAAAATCCTTTGTCTTTGGCATCCAGACCACAGGCTTCACTGTGAAATCATCCAGTGGTTATGTAAAATAACACTCGTGGAACTCGTTAAAACAGACAAATGTTACTTTTATCAGCTTTTCTTGCTGTTTCAAACAAAAGAAACAATTAAAGAGTATTATATTCAGCAGATCTGCACAATCCCCAATGGATGGCTTTTGGCATGTTTTGTTTCTTGATCATACTAGCTAGCTTTAAAAAAACAAATTCAGTTTTAAATCAGTTTTTTCAACATCCTTGGTATTATTGTTGAGAAATAAATCGCCTTGCCCATGAGCCCTCCTTTTTATGAAGCTGATGCTGCATACACCTTGTCTACTGAAGGATATCCACATTGGGTTTTCAGAAATGGCTTTTGAGAAATATTTAGCATTACTTCAAAGGTGATGCACAAGGCAGGTGGCAGTTGTCCATCGGTCTACAAAGCTGGAAATGCCTTGTTCAATTCCATTTTCAACTCCCTAAAGCTTATTATTATAATTTTGGGCTTCTACTTTGACAAGAGGGTAGGTACATCTATCTGTGTTTATCACAGAGTAAAATGAAAATGCTGCTCACCTGTTTGATGTTCCCTTTAAAAGGTTGGAACTTCAACATAACTAAGCCCTGGTTCACACTGGTGCGATTTGACATGTCAAATCGCATGTCAAATCGGTGAAATTTTACGCAAATTGCGGCCAATGGCACCGTCCTAATCGGTGCGACGCCGCATCTGCGGCGCTGCACCGATTACAAAAAGTAGTTTTTGTACTACTTTTTGCGATTTCAGCCGCGATTTACATTGACATCTGTTTCAGATGTCTTTGAAATCGCGGCCGAAATTGGGACTGCCAGCGGGAGTGAAATCGTGCGAGTTCAGCTGAACTCGCAGGCTTCACTCCCGCAGCCCCAGTGTGAACGTGGGCTTAAACATAGTTTATAGGTGTCAGGTGACCAGCAAAAACAAGCATACTGGTGACCAAGGAAGTGCAGGAACTACCTTCTTTTTCACAAATGACTAGTGAAGTCTTTTTGTAATGTCCACATATTAAGTTAAAATTTAAGTTATTCAGTTACCCCAAAAGACTACATTTCTCACACTGCTACCCAACAATACAGCTCTTGATACTTGTGAGTGATTCTGACACTCCACAAATTTAAATGTTGAATGTTTAGGAAAGAAAATAATAAATCAGTGGGAAATGTAACTTAAAATAAAGCCTAAACACTTCAGAATAACATATTTTGGAAACCACAGAAAATTTGCCATCATATTTAATAGTAGTTGAAAACCAAGAAAGCTTTAAATCAAGCTTTAGAGAAAACTCCCGGAGTTACAGAAATATGTTTCAAAGATTTAGCCACACAAGTCCAGCTGAGAACATGATACTTAGCAGCATGAGTTCCTTTATGTCTAAAAAATGTATGTGACAAGAACTGTAATTCCTGTAAGTACTATAAGTCTAGCCATCTACAGAATCCTGGGAAAGAATAAACCTTACTCTCCCAAACCATCCATTCTCTAAATAATGCGATAATGGCATGTACTGCTCACCACTGGAGTGCTACGGACAAGCTAAACTCATCTTATTTTGCTCCTCTACATTCATTCATCTGCAGGCAAATGTACCATGGTGAACCGGTAGTAGAATGAAACTTGCAAGAAACAGATTACATAGGATATGAATCATTGAAATCTTTGAAATAAAAATGATGACTTGCTTTTTTTACACAGTCTTATGCCGCGTACACAACGTCGGAAAATCCGCCAGCAAAATTCCAATGCAAGCTTTTGGTCGGAAATTCCGACCGTGTGTATGCTCCATCGGACTTTTGCTGTCGGAAATTTCCACCAGCAAAAGATTGAGATCGTCTGTAGCAAGTCCGACGCGCAAAACTCAGACGCATGCTCGGAAACAATTTGACGCATGCTCGGAAGCATTAAACGTAATTTTCTCAGCTCATCGTAGTGTTGTACGTCACCGCGTTCTTGACGGTAAAAGTTCACAGAACTTTTGTGTGACCGTGTGTATGCAAGCCAAGCTTGAGCGGAATTCCGTCAGAAAAACCATCCAAGGTTTTTCCGACGGAAAATCCCGATCGTGTGTTAGTTTTTCCAACTCCATTTTGGCCCATAATAATAGACTGAGAATAGTGACTTCAGAACAAGTAGGTGGCAGCAGAATATTTGCTATGAACACCACTGAGCTATTATCACAGATTTAAATAGCTATATCCAATAGAGCCTAATTTGGGACTACATACGTTTAGGAGGGGGGCTTTTAAAGGTAGGTAAAATGTGTCCAAATGTAATTGAACTACAGGTAGAGTTTGCACTGGTTTGCATTGGTCATTAAAATTTCTATATTTGAAAGCTTGAGATATATAAATATAAAAATATCTGCAGTCAGGCCTAAGTCTACATTTTTTTCTTAAAACATATCTAGGTCATCCTAACCTCAATACTCATTCCATCAACTTTCCACATTCTAGTTTCATCTGTCACAAAAAAATATATATATATATATATATATATATATTTTTTTTTTTTACTATGTTTCCATGTACTAAATGATCCAGATCACTATAAACTAGGGCTGTTACTGATTAAAATTATCGAGTTTGATTAATCGTTTTTTTTTTGCGATTAATCGACTAATTTCGATGAATTATAACGCACATACAGATCCAACTACTTTTAGCTGATCTCCTTGAAGGCTGATTCCCAGTGCAGCTACCAACCACTGGAAAAATGGATAGCAGGATACAAAAAACACACAAAGGCAGCACTCGATGGGAATAGCATTAAAACTTTTATAGTCTTCAAGTAGGTAACAAAATAAATATTGCACTGAAGATAAAATCGATGTAGCTACATAAACTGTAAAAATGGTGCGAGTAATACCAAACGGTAGCAAAAGCAGTCATAAAAACATGTAGCTAAGTATGATACTGGTATAAAAATGTGTACAACGATACCACTGCTGAATCCAGATGAGGAGGGGTAACATCAGTCCGTCGGCATGTAGATGTCCCGTGAAGGGACCTATCACATTTCCCAGTGGATGGCTGTAGAATCCTAGGTTGATAGAGGGAAGTGACAGACGGAAGTGTAACAGCCCTTGCGTGTGGCAGATAGTAAGGTCCGCCGGCATGCAGATATGAAGGCACAGCAAAGGAGCCCTTCAGATGGACACGGCAAGCCCCGCCGGTGTCCGTGACGTCACCTGATCTCCGAAGAAACTCCCTGAAGACCCGGAAGCTGGCGGAGAGGCGAGTATCGATCAAAAGAATTTTAATCGATCCAAAAAATTAATTGATTAATCGAGGAATAGTTAATTTCCACAGCCCTACTATAAACTAATTTATAGAGCTACATAGACATTGGTATTGATATATGATTATTATATGGTATATGAATTGGGGTTTGATTTACTAAAGGCAAATAGACTGATTACTTTGCAAGTGAAGTTTCACTTTGCAAGGGGATCTTCCCCAGAGCTTGTACTTCCAAGGGAACTTGCAAGGGAGATGGAGAGAGAGAGATAGAGAGATTTGTGATAAATTCCATTTATGATCTATACATTTTAAGTTTTCATCTTTAGCCAGAATTCACTGATTAGTATTCGCAGCCGTTAGCTGTGAGCACTGAATTAATGTTGGCTTATCACCATGCCAATGCGACAGAAGCCAGTCGTCAGACTGACTTCTGCAGAACAGACAGCTGTATACATGGATCAAAAGTCGTCTGGTTCCTGCAAAACCAGCTGATTTTTTGGGTGTGTGTTCTGGCTTTAGTTTGAAGAAGGAAGGGGGAGGGAGGAGCAGGGAAGTGCCTTGCCCTCCTAGGGTTCGGAGGTATGTGATTATATTGATGCACACAGTATAGGAAGACAGGGCTTTAGTCCATGCATGTGTAGCGTCCATCCCAAATGGTTGGGACGCTATGTCTCAATTTAGGGGCTAGTCTGAGCCAATAGTTGGGCTCAGACTTGCTGATTGCTCTAGATTCTTGCTTCTGCTCTAGTTGTGATACTGCCTGGCAGTTATTTTCCGTTCGCCCGTAGTTGGCACTGCCACCACTGGCCCATGTTGGAATACGGGTGTATCACAGCGTATTGGGTGTCCTTTCTCGGCAGCCGTGCAGTGGGCGTGATTGGCCCACGGTGTATGCTGGGGAGGGGTACATAAGGGGCAGATGCCATTGAGAAGGGTTCTTCTTCTTCCTGGTGCGCCTCGTGGCCCTCATGGCACGGGGTGCAGGTGTGTGTACTAGCCCCGGGCACCTTCAGCCCAAGGTCACATCTCTGCTCGCTAGGCCCAGCTCTGCTGGTGTGGGCCTACACTTTTGAAGGTATCCCAAGCTGTCCATCCGCAGGAAGGAAGCTCTTGAGGAGGGGAGCCGGGGTGGACATGCCACGGAGGAGACTGGCGAGGTGCCGATGTCTCCGGAGAGCCCTGGCAACCCATTCAAGGAGGGATCCACTATACTAAAAGCCCTGCAATACGCCGGTACGGCTTAAAGGCTCTATTATTGCTCGGCTGGAGGTTTGGGACTTTCAAAATCCTGTGGCAGAGGATTCCCGGACGCATCCTAAAGTTCACCAGGTCTGTGGCAGAGACCCAAGTTCACCAGGTCTGTGGCAGAGACCGTCGTTCACCTATAGCAGTTTGTGGCAGAAACTGTCTAAAGACTGATCACTGCATCATTCCGGCTGCTAGGACCGTGAGAGGGGACTATCCGGGTGAGCAATACCCGCTCAGGCTTGAGTGGTGAATATACTGACTGTTTGCATCTCTTGTACAGCGTGCCTCAACCTTCTCCCCTACTTTTCTTGTTTCCCACTTTCTCTCAAGTTCTACAGCAAAAGAAAATAAAGCCTTACTATTGAGGTATTACATCTGTGTGGACATTGACTTTTCTAAAAACTCTTTACCCTGACAACGGAAGCAATGGAGGTAGTTTGCATGACCCAAACTTAATCAGCAGCTCCTTCGGGGGTTAGTGCTACACATGCAAGGGTGGCTCCATAGGATATTGTAAAAAAAGGCGCCACCCTGAAACAGGAAATCTGGGGCAGTGATCAGGGCACCAGCTCAAAGTGGAACATAGGTAAGGATTACAGATACAGACGCTGTATACCCTGTAATAAGTCATTAACTCAGCTTCTGAAAGTGCTTAAAAAATTTGTATTTAATGTTCTATCGTATTAAAATGAGTAGCAATTATAATCACTAAAAACAACCAGTAACACTTTCCCTCCTTTTTTTTTCCACTCACCTTGAGGAAAAGCCTCCAAGGGTTAACAACACAAGCGAATGGGGCCTGCTACAGGCTCTACAGTATGCTGTCCTTTTTACATGATGCAACCCAATACAAAGCAAGCAGTTTTACGTTCTCATCTCTACTTAGCTGTTAGACTCAATACAAATCTTTTGCACTAAGCACCAAGGGGGACTTGAAGCACGCCGGGAATATACAATGAGTGCTCCCATTTGGAGCTTGTAAGTGCAAAGCCTAAATCACAGTCTGATAAATCCTTGGATTAAGATAATATTATAACTTTAGAGTTTTAGATTATGCAGGAAGGGAAAGACAAACCCCAGTAAAGTAAATGTTAATTTCTGATTACACATTCACACAAAGGATCAGTTGCATTCCCTGCAAATTTGAAAATATAAAACTCACTTGCCATTACGTCATAGTATATTTCTCCTAAAAGATTTAGATTCTAAAACTAGAAAACCTGCAAATCTGAGCATTTTACTTTTCAGTCCATCTACTAAATCATAAAAATAATCAAATCAATAACAGATCACTGGGGCACCCAGTTATGAACTAAGCATCTACTTACCAATCTACAGTTTGCTTTATTTATAACAAATATATTCCCTGTCAGCCAGTATGTATCCAGTTGCCAGTTCTCTGCATGTGCACATTTCTCCCGTATACAAAGAACTTTAAACTTTTGAAATGATGAAGATATTGAGCATGTTACAATCATATTTTGTAATCTCTTTTTAGATTTATTAACTACTATGTAGTAATCTGTTCAATTTACATTCAGCATGACATGACAGGCACACACTAAATCTTCGGTACCCAACTTGATTTATATGTACCCCCTCTCCTTCCCTGGGGGTACAGGTTAAACATTTAATAACAGCACATACAGTGACACTGTAAGCACCAGCAGTGTTAAAGTGAAGCTGTTAGTGACAGCAGTGTCAAAGTCGAGAGAGGAGGACAGCTGTGCTCTCTCCTACTCCTGTACTGGAACACATGCCACCCAGAAGAAGCAGACAGCTCCCATTGATCCTTGCCACCGATTATTGGATTTGCACTAGCTTTGCAATATGTACAGGCTCCCTATACTCTGTCTTTGCTCACCGTATTTAATATTTTTTAAGTGTTTTTTTTTATATCATGGGGGTGGTTGGGTTGTTTTGGGAGGAGGGGAAGATTTTTGCTTGGGAGGTACTCTGTGCTTTACTTACTTTTAATTCCAGCAACCCAACAATCTGTGTGTTGCTTATTCCTGACCCGTGCACTCTTGCATTACACACTTCTGACCCTGCACTCTTACACACTTTTGACCCAAAGCAGAGAAACCATAAACCTTGAAGCTCCTCCTACTTCGAGAGCAATATGACCAAACCCACCATTCAGCGCAGAGCGCTACACATGCCACTTTTAGCCCCTCCCCCTCTTACACCCTTTGTCCCACCACCATCGAGGGGTACAATTTGGTACAAATTATGGAAATGGAGTGGAAAGGAATACAAAGGTGAAACATTACACTAAACAACTTAATATCTAAAAGAGGCTGTGAAATCAGAAGTGTTGCCAGCTTTACACTTAATCAGACGATTAAAATGGCTCTTAACCCTAAACCTTTAAAATTGACATTTAACCTAAACCCAATGCCTAACCCACGTCTTAAATTAAAGCCTACAACCCTAGCCCTAATTTATATTAAACTCAAATACCCCACATTTAACCCTCTGTTTGCCCCTGCTAGTTACAGAGGTTGATAAAAGTTATGGAAAAGTTCAAGAATATGAAATCATAGTTTGTCTACAATATATATATAAACTAACATTTTTCAGTACATGCATACAAAAGAAGATCTAGGCCTTGCGCTCCATATATTTTGTCCCAATTTGATATTACATGTATATTCTTGAGTAAAACCAAGATACTGAAGGCTTCATAATGTTCACTCTAAATGAGAAGCTACAACTAGTGTAAAGAGTTCACCAATCAAGAATATGCTGGGAAAGGGGAAAAATTGTTTTTTTTTTAAACTGTGAAGACCTTAGGACTCCTCTCTTCAGCTTCTAAACCTCATACCCATTTAGTGCTTCTGGTCAATTTACAAAAGAGTAACCTAGGCCAGGCAGCAGAAAAACTAAAACTAAAATAAATGGTTAATCATTTGCACTTTTAGTATTATCCTGCTGGCCTAGGCACATGCCAACAAATCCCTTATCCCATATAGAACTATACATATATGCTATGTCATAGATTTTCCGAAGGTAGATGAGTTGTCAAAAGTGAATCTAGACGTTGCAAAAACTCTGTTTCTTCCAGCATCTTATTGTGCAGCCTTAAGAAACAAAATGGGCACTGGTACTACAAATACCTAACATGTTGCTTATACTAACATCTTTTTTAGTTACAAATAAGATGAAAAAATGCATCAGTACAGTAACTTAGGTTACAACAATCCCAACTGTCTCTGTTTTAATGACATTTGAGTTGGGGCAGTAGTGCACTGGAGGTGTGCCTTGGGCAGATTACCAAGACTACAGCTTCACAGATAGCTACGACCCTTGGAGCACTTATTACTTATGTGAATGAAAAGCATATGCACAAAATAGAGAACTTGATAAAGGGCATAGCACGATAGAAACTGTTGCTGTTAATGTTGCTACTTTATATCTCTGATGAAATATTTAAAATAGAGATGAATGCTGCACCAGCCTGTCTTGGATTCTGGTATAAAGTAGATGAACGGTTGACAACCTCCTGTTGTGTGGACACACTATTGCACTGGCCAAAAGGGATACGTTCTAGACCAGTGTTTCTCAACTCCAGTCCTCAAGGCGCCCCAACAGGTCATGTTTTCAGGATTTCCCCCAGATGAAACGCTGTGATAATTACTAAGGCAGTGAAACTGATCAAGTCACTTGTGCAAAATGATGGAAAGCCTGAAAACATGACCTGTTGGTGCACCTTGAGGACTGGAGTTGAGAAACACTGTTCTAGACAGCAAGTATATATCTGTCCTTTCGTTCTTCTTCATTTGGAAGGGTTAATTAGCGAGAGGACTAATACAGAATTAGGAGGTAGAGAGGACAGAGAAAGAGTGGTGGGAGGGTTGGTGAATGCTGCACCTTTTTGATTTGGATATCCATGTCAGAAAGTACCTCTGCTGGCTGGGTCATATGGTGCCTTTGTGTTTGGACTCTGTTCTACTGCAATTTTCCTGGCTAGAGAAAGCATATTTATTTTCCTGTGATTAGAACTATATTAATCCAAAAAAAGTACTATGTTGTTCCAAAAAGCCAGTGTCCTACAATCCTGCTAATTCCCCAAATATGGCTAAATATAAATGCAGCGGACCCCCAAAATTGGGATCGCTATGCTCTAAATTTAAGGGCAGCCTGAGCAATAGTTTAGCTCAGGTTCTCCAATTCTGTTAGTTTGGACTCTGCTCTGCTGTAATGTTGCCTGGAGTATAGTTCCCCTTGACCCATGGGTGGCGCTGTTGTCCAGGTCTTGAGGAGAACCACAGGTGGCGTTGTGGTGATTGGGTGTCCTCTCTCGGCTACCGTGTGGTGGGCGGGTTTTGCTGCCGCTCAACCTCTTATACCAGGAGGATACGGGCATGTGGCATGGTGTGCCTTTACCCCTGCAAGTGAAGGTAGGCAGGAAAAAGGGTCTGTGTGTTACATAAATATGGTATATAAATAGTATTATATATATATATATATATATATATATATATATATATACAGTATATGCTAAGTACACATTTTGTAATGCTCTTTATGTTATATAAAATGCTAGAAAGTGAAGTTGTAATGCATTGTTTACATATTTATATAAAATGTTGTTGTCATAGAAAGGAGACGTCTGGCACTTTCTACCCATCCTTGCATATGCTAAGTGTTGTATTCCATGATCGTCAATGTTCTTTAACCAGATTTTACATTTAAATATGGATTATGCTGACTTGCAGTTTCGGTCTCACACCACAAGACCTGCAGTTTACTAGCCTTGTCTTTAATTACATCATATCGCCAGAAACTCATGCCAAACCATCCACAGTTCAAAATGAGTCTCCTAACACAGACTAGGAAATCCAAAGCAGTCCAACAAAAGAAAAACAAGACGCTTGCTTCTATATTTCTACCCTTGCACATTTTATACAAAAGCTTAATAGTACTTCTGGCCATTTCATATATTTGTATTCTTTCTGCCATTTGTTTTTATGTACAAGACAAATTACCAAGTGATTCCAGAGAAGTGACCCAATCAGTGAGCTGCCAAAGTTATCTAACAAACATTGCAACCATGCCAAAATCTGAAAGTTCTCTGTTATAGTTCTCCACTAAAACCAGTTCCTAGCGAGAACTGTACAGGGTCTTTGGGAGAGTGCTTAAAGTGGACCTTCAATCTTATAACATGTTTGGCTGAACCTGGCTCCCGCCGCATCCCTCTATTACAATTGGATATACAGTGGCGAAAATAGTTATTTGATTCCCTGCAGATTTTGTACGTTTGTCCACTTACAAAAAAATGAAGGGTCTATAGTTGTTATTATAGGTGTATTTTAAATGATAGAGACAGAATATCAACCAAAAATCCAGAAAAAACACACAATACAAATGCTATACATTAAATTGCAGTTCAGCGAGTAAAAAAAGTATTTGATCCCCTACCAACCAACAATAATTCTGGCTACCACAGACTGGCTACAGTATGTGGTACAAAGATTAGCCCTGTCATTTTAAGAAGGTGCGCCTAACGACAACTCATTATGTGTATAAAAGACACCTGTCCACAGAATTATTTTTCTTCCATTCAAACCTCACCACCATGTGCAAGACCAAAGAACTGTCAAAGGATGACAGGGACAAGATTGTAGACCTGCATAAGGCTTGAATGGGCTAAAAGACCATTGGCAAGAAGCTTGGTGAGCATGAGACAACTGTTGGAGTGACTATTCGCAAATGGAAGAAATGGAAGAAATACAAAATAATCATCAATCGCCCTCGGTCTGGAGCTCCATGCACAATTTCACCTCATGGGGTAAGGATGATCATGAGAAAAGTGAGGGATCAGCCCAGAACTACACAGGAGGAGCTTGTGAATGATCTCAAGGCAGTTGGGACTACAGTACCACAAACCACTGAAAACACAATATGCCGCCATAGATTGAAATTCTGCAGTGCCCGCAAGGTCCCCCTCCTCAAATAGGCACATGTACAGGCCCGTCTGAGGTTTGTCAATGAACATCTAAATGATTCAGAGAAGGATTGGGAGAAAGTGCTGTGGTCAGATTAGAACAAATTTGAGCTCTTTGGCATTAACTCGACTCATCGTGTTTGGAGGAAGAAAAATGCTGACTATGACCCTAAGAACACCATCCAGTCAAGCACAGAGGTGGAAAAATTATGCTTTGGGGCTGTTTCTCTGCTAAAGGTACAGGCCGGCTTTGCCACATTGAGGGGCCAATTGACGGGGCCACGTATTGTAAAGTCTTGGATGAGGACCTTTCCTAAGCCAGAACGCTAAAGATGGGTTGTGGATGGGTCTTCCAGCATGAAAATGACCCAAAACATACCGCTAAGGCAACAAAGGAGTGGTTTAAGAAAAAAGCACATTAAGGTCATGGAATGGCCTAGCCAGTCTTCAGACCTTAATCCTATAAAGAATTTATGGAGGGAGAGCTGAAACTTCAAGTTGTTAAGCGAAAGCCAAGAAACCTCAAGGATTTAAAGAGGATCTGTAAAGAAGAGTGGACCAAAATCTCTCCTGAGATGTGTGCAAACCTGGTAACCGACTACAAGAAACATCTTACCTCTGTGCTTGCCAAGAAGGGTTTCTCCACCAAGTACTAAGTCATGTTTTGCTTGGGGATCAAATATTTATTTTACTCACTGAACTGCAACTCAATTTATAACATTTGTATCATGTGCTGTTCTTTTTTGGGGGGTTGCTAGAAAGCACTTTCTTCTTTCTTGCCTCCGCGAAAATGATGATGGGCAAGTGTGCGCAGATATGTTGAAGGGCTCTGCTGATCTTCAAGAATCTTTACCTTCAGCACATCTGCACATGCCCACGTGTAAGAGGATGACACAGAGACCTCCATCACTAGGCATTCAGAGATGCACAGAAGGGCTCTGCCAGGTGTCGAAGGCCAGGCAGAGCTATTTAATACATCTGTGCATGTGCCAGACTATGGAACATAATGGCGACAGTGGAGAGGGATCAGAGTCATGATCAAGGGGACTAAATGCAAGGCATCTCAAAGAAAAATTTCCAATTTTAACCAGTTTCAAGTTAACAACTGTTTTCATCTTTGGATTCATCTTTGGATTCATTCTGTACAACACAGTCCAAATTCACTTGTTCTTAAAATCTGGCACCACCATGTCACCATACAAATAAAATGCTACTCTATTAGGACTGTTATATCTGAAAGGAAGTAGTCAAGAATGTAAGAAAACCCCATACACCAAATATATTAACAAAGCTTCTACAGAAATTAAGCTTACTATTCCTAGAAAGTCACAATGTATTTTATTGAAAAAATCATCAATACATTTCACATGCTTATTTTACCACATACTGTACATTTAGTTGTTGTTAAACACATGCTTTAGATTTTTTTTTTCTAAATTGCCATTTTTTTCAGCGTGACAAAATGTATTAGTTATAGAGCGGACTTCACTAGACAAGTAAATGAGCTTTGTCGACTTCCAATACACTACAGTTGATTTAGTACATTTGAGTACAAATTTTTTTTTTTAGAAACAAATGGCAGGTGGCCATAGCACTCCCAGGAAGCCAGTCCTGCTTCTCCTATGATAGCGTCAGCCATGGGGAGGCTGCTCCTTGATTGCAGTCACATGCAAGAGCTGAGTGGAGGTCTTCACCTTACTCTGAACTGTTGGTGCAGATCGAGCTCTGTACTAGGATAGGGAAGGGGATGTCTCTGTACAGAGAGGTCTATACTAGTGTGTGGGGTCTGTACTGAGGGGTCTGTTGTGGGGGGGGAGTGGGTGTCTGTACTGAGGGGTCAGGACTGGGGGGAGGGGTGCCTGTACTGAATAGGGTGGCTGTACTGGGGGGGAGGTCTCTGTACTGAGGGGTCTATACTGGGGGACGTGATTGTGTCTGTACTAGGGGTAGAGTGTCTGTACTGAGGGATCTGTGCAAGTGTGCTATGAGTGTGTGTGGGGGGTGGGAGGGTCAGTATGTACTCAAGGGTCTGTGCTGGAGGGTCTGTAATGAGGGGTTATGTATTGGGGGAGGGAGTGACTGTACTGAGGGGTCATCTATACTAGAGGGTCTGTGTTGGTGGGGTCCATGTGTACTGCAGGTTCTGTGCTGGGGGGGTGAATCTGTACCAAGTATAAGAAAAATGCAGTATGCACCTCAGAGAATGGCGATGCCGTGATGGCGAAACATCTAGAGGGAGATATACCCTCATCATATCCAGCTCCCGCTGTGATGTAATTTCCAGTTCCGGCAAATGGAACACACGCTGGCTCCAGCTACTAGAGTAGCGGCAACCATCTTTGGCTGTGTGTATTGGTGCTGAGATACTGGGCACCAGTAAATGTGAATTTTTTACATTATTTGGGCACTTTTATGCTTTTAAAGAAATACTGCACTGATAGTATTTGTTTTCTTGTGCACGTCATTTACTTCCTGAGAGGGAGCTGTGAGTCCCATTGGGGAAGAAGTTTACAGAGAGGAGCATTACCAGTTGACAAAGCATTTGGAATTGTGTCCTTGGATAAAGCACCTATGACCTTCCTTTTCATTAAAGGGTCACAATCCTGTGGTGAATGCATTGAAGTGTCACACATGGTGGAACACTGGTGGAACTAGCAAGAGGAGGAGAAATATGCATTCAGTATAAAAGTTCCAGTCCTGAGCTACAAGCCAGGCCTTAAGAGTTAATGGCCACCAGTTGCCCCACCCAATCCCTACCCTGCCCAGACCCTAAACATGCCCTTGTAAATTATCTCATGAAATTACACTGTTAAATGTTTTATGCAGAATTAAGTTACAAAAATAAATATTAACAACAACTTTAACAATATTAACATAAAGCATATTTAATTGAGCTTGGCTCTCAGTGGCTCCAGCATCTCAAGGGCTCAAATGCTCCCCAGACTGGCAGCCTCCCAGCGGCTTCAAAACAACTGATTCCCTGAGGCTGGATACCTCCAGCACTCCTGTTTCACAGCCCCAGTTCAATTAACATTTTTTACACCCAAGGAATATATAGTTGTGTTATAAAGAAGCTTTGAAAAGTTGGGCACCCTTCAGTATTACCATACAAAGGGTCTACAATTGTGGTCCATTTTAGCTAGCAAATTAAAGTGGAAGTCCAGCCTAAAACTAAAATCTCTAAATCTACTTGCAGACACAATCTAAGACTAACCTATCTAACCCTGTAAAGCAAAACTCGCTATACATATCATTTCTGAAGCCGATCCAGTCCGGTTTCCAGCGGCAGAAGCTCTGTCCAGGACACAGCCAACAATGGCTGTGAAATGCCTGGGAAGTGACGTCACCCATAGACTTACTATGGGGCTTCTGTTGTCGCTGCCTCTTCTGCACCCGCCTACACAGACAAGCTGCGGCTGACAGCTCAGTGTGGGATCTGATCAGATCGGCTTCAGAAAAGGTATGTATAGCGAGTTTTGCTTTACAGGGCTAGATAGGTTAGTCTTAGATTGTGCCTGCAAGTAGATTTTAGTTTACAACTGGACTTCCACTTTAACCCCTTCCAGACCAGCAGTCGCAGTTTTACTGCGGCAGGTTGGCTCCCCTGAGCGAAATGAGGTTACCTTACGTCGCTTCGCCTATTGACCACTAGGGGCGCGCGCGCGCGCCTGCGGATCACCAGCGGAGCCGATGCGAGTGCCCGGCGGGTGCGATGATCGCCGGGCACCCGCGATCGCTCGTGACAGAGCGAGAACTGGGATCTGTGTGTGTAAACACACAGATCCTGTTTCTCTCAGGGGAGAGGAGACAGATCATGTGTTCATACATACTTTTTTGACCAAAAAAATGTACAAGAAAATATATCAGCCTAAACTGAGGAAAAATGTTTTTTTAAATTGGGATATTTATTATAGCAAAAAGATAGTTTATTTTCAAAATTGTCACTGTTTTGTTTATAGCGCAAAAAATAAAAACCGCAGAGGTGATCAAATACCACCAAAAGAAAGCTCTTTGAGTTTTTCAGGCGTTTTGCGCTAAAAATAGCGCATAAATAACGCCTGAAAAACTCCTGCCCCAGTATGCTCAATGTGAAAGCCTGAGGGCTTTCACACTGAGGTGATGCGCTGGCGGGAGGAGAAAAAATCTCCTGCAAGCCGCATCTTTAGAGCGGTGAAGGAGCGGTGTGTGGAAACGACCGGCAAGAAAGGCACCTCTCCTATAAAAGTGATCCAGTGGCGAATCTGCCGCTGGCACCACTTTTATCTTGTAGAGAATCGCCCACACTAAATAATGATACTGGGGTTATGGCAACTAGCTGTTGCCATAACACTGGTATTTAACGTCAAAGTAATGACATATATTTACTGTGGGCGGTAGCTTAACTGAGCAAGCTGAAGTTAGAAACTGATTGGTTACTATGCACAGCTGCACCAAATTTTGTGTGCACCCGTTTTAGTAAATCTCCCTCTTTAAGTGTCTACATCATGTATTTTAAAGGTGACTTAAAAACAATTATGTAAAACACAATACACTCATTTCATCTGTTTGAATCGCAACTCTAGTAGTATCATCTATGCAATCATTTAAATACCCCTCAAAAATACCATAAAATGACAAATCTGCCCATGCAATGTTCCCTGTTTGAAATTTGCCTGGGGGTTTAATTAGCCAGGGAATCCACTGTACAGAAGGATGTCACAGCGATGAGACTCTGTAAGCCTACACAGGCTAAACTAATTAAAGGGCGACTGGTAAATGGAGCTTCCAGTCACAGAGAATAGCAGCACATGCCATGACTTCAGACATCTCTGCTTAAGTATCTCATGTGAAAGGCCAGGGTGACACTAAAAACTGCTCGCGACATGGTATCCCGGCTACACGTTTACAGAAGGAACTTATTTTTTTATCATCTGCCTTGTTTACACTGTTTTCCAGTCATTCTCCCAGGAAAAAATTGACACTGAGAGAAAGGACTTTTCTGAGCTATTCCTGTGGAAGTCATATTACTGTGGGAATAAGCTTTCTTGTGGTATTTCTATTAGGAGCAAAGTGTGTGAAAGCTCATTTTTTCTATGCTCCCAGTGAACCATGCTAAGGATATACAGCTGCAATTGGTTTCCAAAAAAGCCTTGTATGCTCCATGTGGTAAAGGAAGGGGTGCGTGTGAAATAATCAGACTTTTGACCTCAAAATCTCACAGACTACATAAAATGTAATGCATCACGGGGGGCTTATAGTTCTGTAACATTGGCCCCAAATATGCATATTCTGCTTCAAAGGATAACATTTTTGTTTTTCTTTCACCTTGGTTTTGATGAAGGGGTTTCTTAATATAGCCTTATGAAATGAATGTCATGTCTTAAAATTTAAAGACCTAAAAATCTATTTTATGACATCATCTGAGGAGCTGACACACCTGTAAGTTGTGCACCTTTGAGGAATACGTATATACTCGAGTACAGAGTAGTGTTGGAAGTCAAACTGAAGCCACATACACAGTCTGATAGACTTTGTAATAATGACAACCATTTAATCACCTCCACTTTCCCATTGCACAGCTTTTGCGGGTTGTCTATATATGAATTTGTAGTCCAACAAGGCACCAGTGAAAGACACAGTGAAAAGTGTATTCTGTAAGAAAATGCCACATCTACTATTTGATTTGGATTTTTGTCGGGTTGCTGTTCTTGTCTGTTACCCTAGTAAGGATAACTACCTTTGTTTTCTGTCCCTGTGATGTCCATTCAAGAAATAGGGGTACCAGTAAAAAGTTCTAGCAATTCCTCACTCTTCTAAAAAAAAAAAAAAAAAATTTTCATTGGTGTCCCATTGGAGAGATTTCCAAACACATTCTAACCCGACAAGAAAAAAGGAGAAACCTACCAAATATGGAACAGATCACAATCAAAACTTTACAAAGACTAGAACCCTTCCTGTATAATGCAAAAAAAAAAATGTTGGAAGTTGTTAGGCTTGAAAAAATCACATGACATTCAGTTACCCAACCTCAGCAGCACATGGCTGGTGGTTTTTGGTCAGTGTATCAAAGCCTAACTTTGAGCACTTTCGTATTCACACTTTTTAATTCACTGTTTTCTTAAGATCTTAATGTTTTTTTAAATTGGGATATTTATTATAGCAAAAAGATAGTGTTTTTTTTCAAAATTGGCACTGTTTTGTTTATAGCGCAAAAAATAAAAACCGCAGAGGTGATCAAATACCACCAAAAGAAAGCTCTTTGAGTTTTTCAGGCGTTTTTACAGCAACAGATGTAAAAGATAAAGGGTTAAAAAGTGTAAAAATTGAAGGAGCTTTGGAGTTAGTCTTTACTGTAAGTGCCACAAAACTGATTTCACTGAAGTTTTAAGACAAATAGAAAAGACTTCAGACAATGATGCCCTGGGAATGTATGCAAAGAAGCCTCTAATGCCGTGTACACACGATCGAAAATTCCGACAGGAAATGTCTGATGTGAGCTTTTGGTTGGAAATTCCGACCGTGTGTAGGCTCCATCGTACATTTCCTGTCAGACTATCTGCTAACAAAAGATTGAGAGCAGGGTCTTTATTTTTCCGACGGAAAAAGTTCCTATTGGAAATTCCGATCGTCTGTATGCAATTCCGACGCGCAAAAAAACACGCATGCTCAGAATCAAGCAGAAGAGCCAAACTGCCTATTCTCACCCGCGATGATTCTTCAACCGGCTTTGGGTGCAGGCACTGGCATCTCTATTAAGGTGAAGCCTGTTTCCTAATGTGCATGTGCAAGTCGCTCTGCGCCTTGTGAATGGTCCCGTAGTCTTTTGGAACCTGTGATATGTCCCAGAAGACTGCAGGGGAAGGAGGGGGGCTGAACTTCTGGCTCAGTTTGCCGCATCGATCTGAGCAGGAAGTGGAAGCGGGTACCTGTCAAAACCCGGTACCCACTCCCCAAAAAGTGCCAAATTTGGCAGTGGAGGAGGGTGCAAACAAGAGGAGCTTCCCCTTTTGGGTAGAGCTCCGCTTTAAAACATATGTAAATACACTAACTAAAACCCCATTTAAGCTTTAACATGTGCATGAAATTTAAAACTCCATTTTAAAATAGTATTTGGTGATCCTGCCATAAAGGTCCTTGTTCAGTCCCTATCCCCCAGTTGTGCTTTCACATTGTTATCCTGTCACATAAGTGACAGGCTACAAGTGTAAATTTCAACACAAATTACACAGGCATTGTCCACTGTTGTCATCATCAGGGAACATTTCCTGGGAAATTATTGCAGCCATCACTGGGGGAAACAGACAGAAAGTGGCTACAAAAAGGCTGCAAAAGATCAGAAACACTGAGATACAACAAAGGATGAAAAAAAAAGCTGCTGGGAGGAGGGTGCAGGGGCATGTCTTGCCAGTGCTGTGTATTTCTATGGATGCACACAACTCAGCTCAGAGAGAAAGCATGCACTGGTTCCCATTAGCTTACAATTAGCAAAGAAGACCAGCACGTATCCAGTACAGCAAAATCCCTTAAATATTTTCTTTATAGTATTGCCATTAAAAGCAATTTGCTAATAGGTCTCTGCCTCAAAAGGCCCTAATCATAGCTATGACTAAGGCCCATGGAAGCAGAAACGAGTTAGAAGACTGCTTTTATTGCTATTACAATCAAGGAAAGAGTGAGAGAATTGTGCAGTGTTACACAGTATTTTGCCTACAAATAAGGCTCTTTTCCATGTGCTATGGGTGGAAGATCTGCACAAAAGGGGTTAGATGTATGCATTCTTTTTTACAGCTAAGGAGACATCCAACAAACGGTGAGTTGGGGGCAGAGACTTTGGGCCCCCAGCTACAGAAGGAGAGTGGCATTTAAAGAAGACTACGCATATTAGGTACAGTATGTGTGGACCTCCCCTTCTGAAAATAAAAAAATAACGTACATTCTCGAATATGCGGCCACAAATGTTACACATTGCTGTACAATGTCTGTTTGATTGTTTGTTACCCTTACTTTATTAATTGTTTAAAAAAAAAATCACATTATTTATGTTATCAGCAGAAAGCTAGGATGTGTATGGTCAGCCTTGGACAAAAACCGATCTGTAAAAGGTAAATTCTTTTTCTGGTCACAGTCCAGCTGAAGATCAGTGAGTTGAAAACACAAGAGTGACACAGGCTTTTCAACATGCATGTTTGCCTGCTGTGTCTGTGAAGCTTATGAGTTTTGACACATTAGCAAACATAAACAGAATTTCCGTGTAGTAACATCCATTAACCAATAATCCATCAGCTACCGACGTTGCTGTGAACTAATAAAGCTGATTTGTGATTAGCTGCTGAGGCTTCCTACACCCCAGTGGTTTTTTGCATTCTTTTCGGAAATAGGAGCCCTAATCTTGAATGACAGAATGCAAGTAAATCTGACAGTTCATATAATATAACCCCAGTTCTAAAGTGAAATCTTACATGAGAAATAAATAACACTGTAAATTCCGTATCTCGGTTTTGCACTCTAAGTGATCCCCTATTTCGCCTCCGCACCTTACTCGGGTCAGTTTAGAGGTGCTTGTCACTAGCACGGCAGTCATGCAAACATACAGCAGCTGGAAGGGAAAAGGAGGGCACGTCAGCTCAAAGCGGCAGAAAAGGCCTTTTCATGGCAGCTATTTGCAAACCTCTAAGGAGTCGCAGAGCCAGCCCATTAAAACCCTGTTAAAACACTTCTGATGTTGTCAGCAGTGGAGAGCTGAGATAGCACAGTGATCACCGAGATGCTATCTGCCTCAAGCAGTTCAGTGGTACTGTCAATACTATGAGCAAGGAGGTGCAAGACGAGCAACAACCTAATTTCTTCATCAAAATTTCATTACCTCCCAGAGCTGCTAGAAAAGTGCAGTGTGGGCAGACTTGGGAGAAGGGAACTGTCACTGGGAACTGCGTGAACTTTGACCGAAATAACGATTAAAGGTGTACCAGCGTGTGTGCATATTTCAAACGCTCAAATGCTGCCTATTTTCCCCAGCTGCATTAAAACTGATTTTTAACCCTTTCAATAGTGATCCCGATGCAAGGATGCCCTTATCTTGTCCACGAAAAAAAAAATGCTTTTTTTTTCAGTTTTTCTTTTAACAGCTTAGAATAAAAGAAGCGGACGATCACATGTAAACAACATCACATTTTCAAGAGCACAAACAATGGCTCTCCTTTCCATAGGAAGGTACTGTATTTATCGGCGTATAACACGCACCCAAAGTTTAGGAGGGAATTTTAAGGAAAAAAACTTTTAGGAGGGAAGTTCAAGGAAAAAAAAAAACTTACATTTAAATGCAGCCTTGTCCATCATTGCAGCCTTGCCCAGTGCCTTTGCAGCCTTGCCCAGTGTTCATCTGCAGCCTTGCCCAGTGTCCATCTGCAGCCTTGCCCAGTGCCTTTGCAGCCGTGCCCAGTGTCTTTGCAGCCTTGCCAGTCTCTGCGATATTTAAAATTGGTGCCGATTTCCATGTGGAGAGGAGCGAGCGGGGCCGAGTGTACTTCGGCTAGACTCGGCTCCTCTCGCAGTCCCGCCCATCTCCACTGATTGCGCCGCTGACATACAGAAAGCCGAGTGTACTTCGGCTAGACTCGGCTCTGCTCACAGTCAGGGGCGGGACTGCGAGAGGAGCCGAGACTAGCCGAAGTACACTCGGCTCCGCTCGCTACTCTCCACATGGAAAGGCTTTCTGTATGTCAGCGGCGCAATCAGTGGAGATGGGCGGGACTGCGTGAGGAGCCGAGTAAAGCCGAGTGTACTTCGGTTTTGTGAATCTCGGCTCCTCTGGCTCGTTTTAGCGGGGGATCGGCGTATAACACACACCCACGATTTCCCCCTGATTTTAAGGGGGAAAAAGTGCATGTTATACGCCGATAAATACGGTAAATATGACTCTTAAAAGAATCATAGCTGAATGCTCCAGTTCTTATATTGTCTCTTGTCAATCAGTGTGGCGTTTAAAGTAACTTGTATGCTGGAGTGTCATAAAAGCCCAAATGTAGTTTTAAAAAAAAAAGTATGCACATATACTGAATAGTTAACTGGAAGATTAACGCAGAACTAAAGGCAAAACTTTTTTTTCTTTCTAAGAAAGTATAACCCCTGTCAGTTTTTTTTTTCCGTGTCCCACTTCCCTTCAAGTGGTACTAAACCCACAACTGTAAAATCAGTCTGTATATGCAGTAAAGAATGCTTGTTATACTCACTGTGGAACCTAAGGGGTTAATTCTCTGCATTGTGTAAAAAGGCTGTTTGATCCTGCCTTTTCTGTTCTTCCCCTTCTTCCACTGTCCCCAATCCATCTCCTGATAGAATAGAGGCTAGGGGACAGACTGCACATGCTCAGTTTGGTGTGTATTGATAGAGAGTTATTTTTTATTGGGAGAGTGCATGTGATCAGCACAGGGCCAATCAGCACTGTCCAGGCAGAGGGTGAAGGGTCCTGCAGCCTCATAGGACAATCAAAGCAGGAAAAAAAAAAATCCTCCTAAAACCTTTAACCAGACACTGATAGAAGTCACAAGACTGCTGTAACTGCTCATGAAAAAAGGTATTTAGCAGTTAATATCTACTAAAACATGTCCATGTTCTGTGTACTGTAGGAGACCAGATATAGTGAATGCAGGGTTCTGGCTTTAGTAACACTTCCACTTCTGTCCCATTGTCAAAAAAGGAAGTGAGAGGAAATCTCTCCAAAGTGAGGGAATCCCTGGTATCAAAATATGTGTCCCCATTGGACAATTTCCTCTCTATTCCTGTCCTGAGGACAACTCAGAATTTGGGATTTACTTTCAGTGATAACCCATAGAGAGGGTAAATCTTCCATTATAAAAAAAAAAACCCTGAAAGGTTTTCTAATCCCTCTCCACTCTGTCCAAAACGAAAAGAAAAAAAAATTGCCTTTTCGTATATTTTAAAGGTAGATTGTAAGTCGTATAACTGCTCTCAGAGGCAGTCCCAAAATCTCTGCCCAAGCAGCACGCTGCAGAGAAGTCTTCGGATTTTCTCTGATGCCGTGTACACACGACCGTTTTTAATGTCATTGAAAAAAACTTAATTTTTCTCGACGTGATTCTTCTCAACTAAAAATGGACTTTAAACGGCACATAGATAGATATTGTAAAAATTCTAAGGGTTTTATTGTTGGTAGAAAAATATAATTGAATTTAGGTAAAAAGTACGTTAATACAAAACAATGACATTATGTAACAGTCATCAATAATTAGTATAGGGTCCCATTTACAAGACTCAACACATCTCCCAGAAATTACATTAACATGTAAAATACACAAAGTAGAATAGGATAATGTATAGCCAACAAACACAAATGAGGAGTTGGACGGTATGCACGTGACCCATAAGTGACAAAAGTGGGTGTTTTGAACAAAGTAAAAAAAGGGGGGGGGTGGGGGTGGGGAGGGATAAAGGGGGGAAGGGGGGGGAAAGGGAAAGGAATTTTTAATCAATGTATATTAGCTTTTCTTTAAAATGTTGTTTTTTATCAGTTTTATTTTAGATACAAGTATTAAAATTATATTAACTGAAGTATCTCTTTTGAACTGTTTATGTATAATCTTGACAGAATACTATGCTCCCGACGAAGCGTTTTGGAACACAAAACTAGTCGAGCGAAAGCAAGATCTTTATCTTTGAATTTATCGGACCTATCAATAAGACCAGTCATCTCTCGTGCATACCGTCCAACTCCTCATTTGTGTTTGTTGGCTATACATTATCCTATTCTACTTTGTGTATTTTACATGTTAATGTAATTTCTGGGAGATGTGTTGAGTCTTGTAAATGGGACCCTATACTAATTATTGATGACTGTTACATAATGTCATTGTTTTGTATTAACGTACTTTTTACCTAAATTCAATTATATTTTTCTACCAACAATAAAACCCTTAGAATTTTTACAATATCTATCTATGTGCCGTTTAAAGTCCATTTTTAGTTTAAATAATATTCTCCCATTGATTATCGGGACGTTGGCGCATTTATACTAGGTGCATCCACAGTGTCACCCTGTGGTGATGCACAATTTAGCAATTTCCTTCTAAGTGATTCTTCTCAAGCCTGCCTTGCCTACACACGATCGTGAAAAAAAATGCTTGAGTAAAGCGCGGTGACGTACAACACGTACGACGGAACTATAAAGGGGAAGTTCCATTCGGATGGCGCCACCCTTCGTGTTAGTAAAGTTTGTTGAGCGACGATTCGCGCTTTTCAGCCTCGTGCTTTTCAGTCCGTTACAGCGTGACGAATGTGCTATCTCCATTACGAACGATAGTTTTACCAGAACGAGCGCTCCAGTCTCATACTTGATTCTGAGCATGCGCATTTTTTTCACGTAGTTAAAGCCCACACACGGCGATGTAAAAAACGACGATGTAAAAAACGACGTGAAAAATTATAGCATGTTCCAATTTTTTCATGGCCGTTTTTCACGTTGTGAAAAATGCTCTGAAGCCCACACACGATCATTTTTAATGACCATTTAAAAAAATTACATTTTTCTCGTCATTAAAAACGGTCGTGTGTACGCGGCATGAGGAATAAGCTGTCTTCTTGCAGTGGTCTGACCCCTCCCTCTTCCCCACACTGAGTCACAGCAAGATCTCTCTAATCAGCAAAAAAGTCTTGCTCCCTCAGTGGCGAGGGGATTGTTGGACTACTGCAGAGAGGCAGCTGCTTATTCACAGCTTGCAGTGGTCCTCTCTGTAGCGTGTTGCTGAGGGAGAGATATTGGGACTGGCACTGGGGAGCAGTAATGCTACTCACAATAGTAAGACAATTAAATTGAAGTCTCCTGCTCACTATTCAAAGTACACACATACTTTTTTGAAATTACAATTACGATAAAGTTTTTTTTGTTCTATTGACATAGAAAAACAAAGCTGTGGCAAGTAAAATATGAAAGCTTATAGTGAAGATGGGGCATTGTGTCTCCGCCTCACAATAGAACACCCAATGTCTGAATGATCTCAGACATATAGGGCTTAATTTACTAAAACTGGAGAGTACAAAATCTGGTGCAGCTCTACATGGTAACCGATCAGCTTCCAGGTTTTATTGTCAAAGCTTAATTAAACAAGCTGAAGTTAGAAGCTGATTGGCTGCCATGCAGCGCTGCACCAGAATTTTGCACTCTCCAGTTTTAGTAAATCCACCCCATAATAAGGTGAGGGATTTGGCTATGTAAATAGTGGCTTTGAGAATGTCCCTTTTTTGCAATAGAGCTATGCTGAAGACACAAATCAGTTGCAGAAACCATTGTACATCTGACAATTACAAAGTGTTGTAGTAACAGCCTAACGTTCATAAAACAAATTTTACTTGCAGGTGTTATAAAAGAATCGGAGACGTGCCTGCACGACTGTTCACAAATTTGAAAACTAGATCACCCAAATTAGCAACCTATAACCAGTCTGCAATGCTGTAACAAAATCCTAGAAATATTACTTTCAATCTGATTGCAGTCATATATTTCTCATTCCTAGCTCTCCCTGCCTTAATCAGATCAAGATTCTTGGACCTTTCACTGTCTAGAACATCTAGACACCCGAATGTGCCTAAAAGAATGCATCCCTCTTCAGGCCAGTTGGCATTCGCTATGTAGACAGTGTATGTGAAAACCTCATTATGGGGGCGAAAAAATAGAAGTGTTAATTCCTTTGAATCTCCTATAGTCTGGAGGGCAAGCTATGAAAACATGTAAAGGAATACAATAGCAAACACCTTGGTACTTGGACAGCATCAGTAGCTGCTTACTATTTTGGATGCGTGCGTGCGTGGCAGTGCAATTGATATGACTGTTATTTAAAGTAGACCGCAGATTGAGTTAAAAGTTATATATGCACGTATTCACACGAAGAGGAAAAAAAAGTCAGCATTCTGATATAGTTACAACAATAAGCATAATGTTTAAAGGAAACCCAACTTTTTTTTAAATGACTCCATCAGTTAAAGTGTTACTAAACCCAGGAGCCTGCATTCACTATATCTGGTCTCCCACAGTACACAAAACATAGAAATACAATAGTTTTAGTAAATATAAACTGCTTTATACCTTTTCTCATCAGCAGTTAGAGGAGTCTTGTGACTTCTATCAATGTCTTATTAAAGATTGTAGGAGGAGTTTTCATTCTTCCCTGACTGTCCTAAGAGGCTGCAGGACCCCTGTCCCTCTGTCTGGACAGTGCTAATTGGCCCTGTGCTGATCACATGCACTCTCCCAAGAACAAGGAAGACTCTCTAGCAATACACACCAAGCTGAGCATGTGCAGCTTGCCCCCAAGTCTCTCTTCTATCAGGAGATGATTTGGGGACAGTGGAAGAAAAGGAGGAACAGAGAAGACAGGATCAAACAGCCTTTTTACACAATGCAGAGGATTGACCCCCTAGGTTCCACAGCAAGTATAACAAGCATGCTTTACATATTGTTGTTGGTTTAGTAACACTTTAAAAGAGCACGTCAGCGAAAAGAATAAGGAGTCAAAAATGATTCTTTCTTGTCTCACACATTTTTGCACTACTCTTTTGGGACCAATTTGGTACACTGTACGTAGGTGCTATAGCTTCACTGGACAAGTGGAGAGAATACCACTGAGTCAGAAGGAGGCACCACAGAATGTGATGGGAGGAGCAGGTATTGACACATCCGGAACATTGGATACCTGCAGTGTCCAGAATCAGCAACGTGGTGGAATTTTAACACACTAGCCACTGGGAAGGTAGGTGTATAGCATCTTTTAACAAGGTGGCTTAGTTTTACTTTCAAGCCTGTAGTGGCATAGTCACTTTAATACAGATGCTACTAACTTCTGAGGGTTTTTGTAAGGCCCCTTTCACATGGGACGGATCCGTAAAGATCTGCCCCGTGAACCTCCGCTTGCTCAGCGGGGATCTCTCCGCTGATCCCCGCTGAGCCGGCGGATGACAGGGCGGTCCCTGCTCACTGTGCAGAGACCGCCCTGTCAGATCTCCGCTCTCCCCTATGGGGGGATCGGATGAACACGGACCGTCTGTCAGTGTTCATCCGATCCGCTCTGCAGACGGATTGTAAAATAGGATTTTCCTCCGTCTGCAGAATCGGAGGATTGCGGACACAGAGGAGATCGGATGTCAGCGGATGTTCATCCGCTGACACCCGCTATCTCATTGGGACCAATGTATGTCCCTTTTTCATCCGTAAACGGATGGATGAAAAAGCAGACATACGGTCCGCTAGTGTAAAAGGGGCCTTAAGAGTCATGCTGTATTTTCCCTATTCCTATGTTCTGTACTTTATTTAGCAACTTCTGTTGATAATTGCCTTTCAGCATTTCCCTCTTATAGATGCATAGTTTTCAATAGCTGCAGTGTTGTTATTGTATATGTGAAGCATAATTAAACAAATTGCTTACATTTTTCACAGGCAGTCCATTGTGACTTTGTAAATCTCAACTATAATGGCTGATGAACAATGGAAGCAGCTGAAACCGATCAAGCAACATATGAAACAGATAAGCATAGAGAGCACTCAGGAAAGTGTTATACAGTACTGACAACTGGTTTTACCAAACAGATCAAACAACTCTATGGCAATGTGCTTACTCTGTGGCGGAAATTGCAAAAGCAGAGTTATGTTCCATCATAAGTAATTGCAGTGATTGTATGTAGTGTGTATGTAGCTTAAAGTGCAACTGTACTAAAATAAAATATAGGCTGTCCTTGATGATCGCCTTGTGAAAATGCTAGTTACCTAACTGTCTCTATTGTAAACTTTGAATCACCGACCTAGAACAAGCATGTAGCAGGTCAGAACAAAGTCAGAACCAAGAACAGTCCGATCTAGAACAAGCATATAGCAGGTCAGAACAAAGTCAGAACCTAGAACAGTCCGATCTAGAACAAGCATGTAGCAGGTCAGAACAAAGTCAGAATCTAGAACAGTCCTATCTAGAACAAGTATGTAGCAGGTCAGAACAATGTCAGAACCTAGAACAGTCCGATCTAGAACAAGCATGTAGCAGGTCAGAACAAAGTCAGAATCTAGAACAGTCCTATCTAGAACAAGCATGTAGCAGGTCAGAACAATGTCAGAACCTAGAACAGTCCTATCTAGAACAAGTATGTAGCAGGTCAGAGCAAAGTCACCAGGAAGTATTCTCCCTTAGCTCAGGCATGCAGGCAGGAGCGTGTGCTTAGCTGAGAAAGCCCCTGCTCCTCTCCTTAAGACTACTGGGATGTAGAACATCATTTGCCTAGGCCTGGAAACCAGAAAGTAACTAAAGACATGTATAAAAATGTTAAAACAAGTAAATATGATATACTTTCCTATTTATTTGCTAGCAGCATAAGGCTCCATGTACACAGAAGCTCAAAAACTGTAGTTTTTAAAGCAGCAGAAACAGCTAGCTTTTATCAGTGTTTTTTTTACTAGCGTTTATTAGCGTTTTTCAGTATAGCGCAGCCATTCTCAACCAGGGTTCCGTGGAACCCTAGGGTTCCTCCAGAGGTGGCTAGGGGTTCCTTGAGCTGTGGCTGATTTACCTCCTGTTTGATGGTGCCTACATAGTTCTGAGCCAATTCCACTTGGAGGAGCCAATGATATGACACCAATGATCTTTATAGCTCTCTGTAAAGGGGGCCATTCTTGCCACCACTGTAAAAAAGGGCATTCTTCTCACTGACCACCAAAGTAAGGGGCATTGTTCCCACTGACCCCCAATAAATACGTTTTATCAGGGGTTCCCCGAGATCTGAAAATTATTTTAAGGGTTCCCCTGGGGTAAAAAGGTTGAGAAAGGCTGGTGTAGCGGTTCGTAGCTTATTTTTTTTTTTCAATGGATCAAAAAACGCTAAAAAACGCTCGCGACCAGCGTTTTTGAGCGTTTATTAGCGTTTTTTCCCGCCGAAAAACTGCACTTTGAACGCAAATTTCTTGCGTTCAGAAAAAAGCCCATTAACTCCACTGCTCATTAACGCTAAAAAACGTTATGTGCACATGAACACATAGGCTAACATAGAGTGCAGTTAATGGGCTTTTTAAAAAACGCCAAAACGCCAATAAACTGCAGTTTATCAGCTTCTGTGTACATGGAGCCTAAGGATTAAAAAATAATCAATGTTGATTGAGAGAGTGAAGTTCTGCTTTAATGATCACGAAGGCAGTTAAAGTGGTTGTAAACCCACTCTGACAACTTGCACTTACAGGTAAGGCTAGATTAAGGCTTACCTGTAGGTGCAAGAAATATCTCCTAAACCTACACGGTCAAGGAGATATTTGCTGAAAACACTGCACCGATGTCTACGGCGCAGGCGCACTAGCGGGCCGGCATCATTGCTGGTTTTCTAAATGGGATCTTGCCGGCCCGAGCGCGCATGCGTGTGACGTCATCGCCGCTCCGGCCAATCACAGCGCCGGAGCGGCGATAACAGAAAGAAGCTCCGAGCGGACATGGCGGTGGCAGAGAAAGAGGAGGACTTTGGGGGCTTCGATTTCAGGTAAGTGCCAGATAATGAGCTAGTATGCTATGCATACTAGCTCATTATGCCATTCTCTTGCAGGGGTTTGTTTAGCAAAAAAAAGTTTTAGAGGGTTTACTTCCTTTTTAACTACCATTTTTAGGGTAGATCAGCAAAGGTACCCTAGATGTTCCATCAAAAGCATTTTCTTTATTAGTCTTTATGTTTAGGCTTTAAGCTGGTTATCAATCCTCCCGCATGTGACAACATAATATAATGAAATAGCTAAAAAGGGGGCACCCTAGAAAATTATGATAATGAGCACATCCAACATTCAATGAGTCAAGAGGGTAAAAGAGGGTAGGCTCCAACATAACATATCATATACCAGCCTGTCATTCTCAAGGAGTCATCTCCTTGTTTATGGCTAGCCAAACACTGGGTCTAATGCTATGGTTTCATTATAATGCTTTAAGTACATGTAATAAAATACATAGCAAGTAGAACAAAAAAAAAAAAACAAGTATGTATGATATAAATATTGGAGGCAAAAAATATTGTAACGATAACATCTGCCTGGGGAGAACAGCGTGCTACCCTCATTGTCTACACGATCTGTCATTAACAGCAGATATAATGGGGCAAAAACAAGGACAGCTCAGCACAGACATAAAGCAATAGATTTTGATGGAAGCGTTAGCCGCCAGCATACCACATTTTATGAATAGGGATGAATAGGGCATATTGTTAACAGAACCAGGGAGGGGAGATGTTATCTAGTAACAGCCATTGTCCAATACATTCAAAACCTCGATTGGACAGAAAGAATAAGATTTTTTACAATATTCTTATATAGCTGTATTTCCAGTTATTAAATTGTTCAGAGAACAAGTTACATAGAATGATAGACGAATCTATTGTTTTCTTCAGATGATTTAGGAATTATACATTGCATGCTTTCTGACAGCTTACTATTACACTTTAAGCCCCGTACACACGGTAGGACTTTTGGCCAACGAACTTCATTTTGAGCAAGTTGGACCAACAATCCGACCGTGTGTACGCTCCATCGGACAAACTTTTTTTTTTTTTTTTGTGTATTCATCAGACAAAAGTTGGGTCTGCAAACGGACAAACTTTTGCCCAACAAAAGTCCGATGGAGCAAAGTCCTACCGTGTGTACAGAAAACCATGGGACTTTTGTCCGATGGACAAAACAACTAATGTTAAAATCAACCAACAATAGCAGAAGTTGACCAAAGGGTGGCGGTAAAGAGCAGAAAAGAGCAGAAAAACCATGTG
Organism: Rana muscosa; assembly: GCA_029206835.1. Lineage (NCBI taxonomy): Eukaryota > Metazoa > Chordata > Amphibia > Anura > Ranidae > Rana > Rana muscosa. The sequence goes on along the minus strand of CM055117.1, from coordinate 573,540,727 downwards.
ATGTTGCAAAAAGTTTTGGAAAAGTTTGCAGAAAAGTCCTGTGGTGTGTATGCTATGGGTGTACCCGGCCAACTTTGTTCGGACAAAAATCCAGGGAAAAGTCCGATGGAAGTCCGATCGTGTGTATGGGGCTTTAGTGTAAGTGTTATTTAGTAAAACACACAGTGGAGTTGGTTCTGCAGCACTTCAGCACATGGTAACTTTCCTTACACATCATAGCAATTCATGACATCTATTGTTATCTACTGTAAAAACTATAATTTTTATAACTCTAATTTATACATGTATAAAACTTTGAATTTTTTTATTTTAAGAACGTTTGTTTCGTTTTTTAATCGTTGGTCAAATCAACGTTCATTTTCAGCCACAGTGACGAGAAAATTTGGAGGAGCAGGATGGAAATTTTTTTCTCCAACAAATGCATTTTCAGACAGTGAATGAGGTTTTCATTGGAGAATTACATTCATTTTAGGATTGAATGTTAAATGCAAGTGAAATTTTCCAACAACATTCATCGGATGTGCAAAGAATTTTCATATGAATGTAAAAAAATCTACTGGTGTATTTTTATTATTATTTTAAAATAAGCACAAGGTATGGTTCTTACATTTAATGCAAAGTATCTCTGGCTGGCTGGCTACGTGTTTAGTAGAAATAAAAGGTTCATTACCCCACCCATACCTCCTCAGCTTTAATCTTCCGGTGCTGCATAAAAATAATAATATATTGCAGTTTACGAGTTTTTAGATGTGATGGCTGCATTGGTTTTCTTCTTAAGGCTTTCTTTCTTCTGTTTTGAGCTGATGTAAGTAATGACAGTAAGTCTGTTTGTGACAAACCCTCGTCCTCCAACAGGACTATGTCCGCCGTCAATGCTTCCTCTGTCCAGAATCAGCACTATCCAAGACTCTTTAGCCCACCCAGTCTCCAGACAACACCAGTGTAGGGTAAAAACCAGCAGACTACTTTATTTTCACACATGTTATACAGATATCTCACTTCAAAACACTTCCCCCCCACCCTTGGAAAACAGGGCAAGTTAAACTGTCCAATGACAATGGACACACAGGTCAGGTGTGTTCAAACTTCTCATCAGTAAACAGTCTTATCAGCAGGGGGGCTGCTGGAGAAGTCCTCCCTCTTTCCGCACAGCAAACACACTTACACATCCCATAATAGTTGAGGCAGACAGCCAAAATAGAATACAGTCACACCCCAAACCATCACAGCAAATAGTACATAACAGCATGAGACAACACACAATATATACAACATTGAGTCTGACTAGCACAGATCATAGTGGGGTTCTCATTCACCCTGTGCCCCTATTAGAGACACAGGGTGATTTACACATAAGAAGGGTCGGGGAAGCTGGACACAGAGTTTCCAGAGCTCTCCAAGGTAAGCTGAGTTGCACAAACCCGCCACCCAACGTGACCCCTGTCACACTGTTCTTTTTCAAAAAGAACAAGCTCTCTTCCAGATTAATCAGTTTACAGGAATGAGACAAACCATTTAACACTAACAGGGATGCTTACATTGATCAGCTTTTATTTATTCATGTAAAACCTTTATCCCAAAAGGGAAAAAAAACAGCTGTAACTGAAGTGTGAGCTGGAGTTTAGCTTCAATGTGTTTGTTTATTTAAATATCCTAGTACATTTAACACTTCCCTCTCCCCAGACTGACAATGCTGCGATCTACTGTGCCCCCTGTGTTCATTTATTCAGATTGGAGGCACTCTAATACAGGAGATGTGTACCGGCCAGATCACCAGGTGAAAACAGAGAGAAAAAGCCTAAAAAAAAAAGAAAATGAATGCAGCCACCACATCTAATGATTGGTAAGCTGCAATATATTACAGTACATGTTTGGTTTTGGGTTTAATAGCGCTTTAACATGATCAGCTGGAGATGTTACAGGCACGTATCACGAGTGCTGACTATGCCTGCCCTTTCCACCCCCCTCCTTTATTCGTAGAAGCTGTACCTTGGCTTTCATCAAAGAAAAGTAAGTTATGAGTGGAGAACTGGCAGAAGAAAGGTCTGCCTCCTCCATTCATAGATCATTTTTTATTGATGGAAGCTATAATACAGCTTCTATGAATAGAGGAGGGCAGGTATAGTCTGCACTCTGACAACTCCTGTGTCAGGTCCAGCAGATCATATTAACCCCCGCACCACCAGAAAATTTTGGCTGCAAGGGTATGGAGGGGGTTTTGGGTTTCAACTAAGAGTTGCGAGTAGCACAAGGGACACTTCTCCTCTATACCAATCCCTGCTAAAGGAAAAAGATGAGTAAAGATGACATGTATTCCACCCAATTAGACAACCTATGTTTATTCATGTTTTTTTGGAAGTGTTAAAGCGGTGTTCCAGCCGTTTTTTTTAAGTCAGCAACTACAAACACTGTGGCTGCTGACTTTTAATAAGGGCACTAACCTGTCCAGCGAGCCCGCAATGACGACCCCCCAAGGCCGATCCGTCCATCGGATCGGGTGCCGATGCCGCCATTGCAACTAAGGGAAACCGGCAGTGGAGCCTTGCAGCTTCACTGTCCGTTTCCTACTTTGTGAATGGCCCCGTCGTCTTCTGGGACACACACAGGTCCCAGAAGACAATGGGGGAGCTCGCCAAAGAGGAGGAAGTGGCGGACTAGGAAGAGGCAGATTAGGAAGACTGCCTAGCAACAGGGGTTTCTGGTAAGTAATTTTTTTTTTAATTTATTTCAAAGAACATTTTAATGTATAAATGTTTTTTAGGGTGGACCTCCGCTTTAAGTGCTGCAGAGTTCTGGTGGGGGCCTTCGACAGCATCTGTCTTCCACATACTGTATAAGGCCGTTTTAACTTTTTTACCCAGCATTTTGACAATTCAAACCTTCAGCCATCGAAAGATGAACACCTAGGAAGCCTTCCTGACACCAAAGATGAGATTATCTAACTAGATAAGGTAAGTAGAAGAGAATGTTGCACAATTTCTATCTTTTTCTTGGACATCAATATTTGCCTTTCCATGGTGCGGGGGTATTTTCCTGACACTCATTAGAACTGAGGATATACAGTGGGTACGGAAAACACCCCCACAGCATGATGCTGCCACCACCATGCTTCACTGTTGGGACTGTATTGGACAGGTGATGAGCAGTGCCTTGTTTTCTCCACACATACCGCTTAGAATTAAGGCCAAAAGGTTCTATCTTGGTCTCATCAGACCAGAGAATCTTATTTCTTACCATCTTGGAGTCCTTCAGGTGTTTATTAGCGAACTCCATGCGGGCTTTCATGTGTCTTGCACTGAGGAGAGGCTTCCGTCAGGCCACTCTGCCATAAAGCCCCGAATCGTGGAGGGCTGCAGTGATGGTTGACTTTCTACAACTTTCTCCCATCTCCCGACTGCATCTCTTCTCCCCCGATAGCTCAATTTGGCCGGACGGCCATCTCTAGGAAGGGTTCTGGTCGTCCCAAACGTCTTCCATTTAAGGATTATGGAGGCCACTGTGCTCTTAGGAACCTTAAGTGCAGCAGAATTTTTTTTGTACCTTGGCCAGATCTGTGCCTTGCCACAATTATGTTTCTGAGCTCTTCAGGCAGTTTCTTTGGCCTCATGATTCTCATTTGCTCTGACATACACTGTGTGAGCTGCAAGGTCTTATATAGACAGGTGTGTGGCTTTCCTAATCAAGTCCAATCAGTATAATCAAACACAGCTGGACTCAAATGAAGGTGTAGAACCATCTCAAGGATGATCAGAAGAAATGGACAGCACCTTAAATATTAAATATATGAGTGTCACAGCAAAGGGTCTGAATACTTAGGATCATGTGATATTAAAGTTTTTTTTTTTGAATAAATCTGCAAAAATGTCAACAATTCTGTGTTTTCCTGTCAATATGGGGTGCTGTGTGTACATTAATGAGGAAAAAAATGAACTCAAATGATTTTAGCAAATGGCTGCAATATAACAAAGAGTGAAAAATTTAAGGGGGTCTGAATACTTTCCGTAACCACTGTAGGTTTGATAAGTTATAAAAAAATTACTAGCTATACTATGACATGCATAAATCTGAACCTTTATTGATATCCTTTCTGACAGGTACTGAGCTCTTGTGGAATAGATTTGGAGGGTCAAAACTAACATATCATAAGAGCCAAATGAGGCTACTAAGCCACTGGCTGAGGAGCAGTAATGTTGAGTTTTATGGACAGATGGCAAACTATAGTGTGCAGTTATTAAAACTGTACTGGCAACATGCCGGAAATTTTAATGATCATTTCACTGTTATATCAGAAAAATTACCTGTTTCAAAGTGAAAAGTTCAGCACAGTTTAGCAGACCTCTCTTCTCTGATCAATTAGAAGATGTGAGGTCTTCAGGTCTAGGTTTTGCCTAATAGTTTTTGCTATTCTTTAATTTCTAAATTTGGGGAATTTTCCTTGTCGTATGCATGCATAATGTGATTTTTATCCAGCAAATGGTTTGAATTGACTATCAAAACTTTCAAAATGTCCTTAAAAATGACATGCTGGCAAAAAAGCACTGGAAACCTATGAAGGCACGGCAGAGGCAGGAGTGTCCATACCAGACATTTTGTTCTTATTTCTTAGCCTGTTAAAACCACAGGCTCAGCGTTTCCGAGTCCCGTGCTGGACCTGTGGCCACATAGGCAGATGCAGCAGCTAAGCCTCCTCGGTGACGCAGAGGGTGCCTGTGTGACAAGTGCAGCGGCTACCAGGAAACACAGGTCAGTGATGCAAAGTCATCACTTTCAATAGGCTCAGAACCACTGAGCTTAGTATATGTGTGTGTGTATACAAGCATGTACACACACACATACAGGCAGCGCTACAGTTTAAGGCAACCATCTTTACTGCAAAATCTTTGCTGACAAAAATGTCCTGGAAATAATAAATCAACAAGAATGACAGCAGTAATAATATGAAAATATCCAGTGTGTATGTATTTGAGTGAAAAGGGTGAAAGTTCATCTCTGTTAATGATCGCCCTATGACTCCCTTCCCCGGCACTTCTTATTTTTTTATACATTTATAATACATACCCCCAATTCAACAATCTTCAAGCTAGTTTGATGAGTACATCCTTTTTTTCCTCAGCAATGCAGGTGGACTGTCTCTCATATAATGTAACGTCTCTCAAAATGAGTGGATCAGAAGAACTGTGAGGCAAGGATGTGTGTTAATGCCCCCTATCAGGTACAGTATGTCCATGACAACCTCTGCCCACAGGAAGTGGGATTGATGATGCTGGAGCTTGGAGTGTGGGGAAAAGGGCAGGGCATAAGGTCAGTACCGTAGCAAGGACAGTTTTTTTTTTCTTTTTGTAAAAAGACAAAGCAGCATGTTTAAAAAAATGAAGTTAAAAGTTAAACTTCAAGTCGGTGAAATGAAATGCACAGCTACAAAAGTCTAAACATGTAAGTTGGTAAACTGTACTCACATAGTAGCAGAATGCCATGCAATTTTACCATCACTTGATTTTATAGAAACGTGAAGGACAAAACAATCAGGGCAGGAGGGGCGGCTGCCCCTGGCGCAATGGTTTATTGCAGGGATGGGGGGGGCACCCAGACCCTAACCCTAAAGGAAAGGGGGGCGCAGTTTGGCATCTTTGCCCTGGACGCTTGATGACCTTGTCCCGGCACTGAAAACAATCCACCTACCGGTATCTATACAAATGAAATTAGGTCTTACAATTACACTACAACTAGGTTACATGACAGTACCATTTTCCTTTAACGGAACCGACTTTGTTGCTCGAGCTGAAACAGAAGCTAGAAGGATTGTAATGTATTTGTGTAAAATATTCAAAACGTCTTACTAATTAACTAAGCTTTCAAGAGTATAAACCTAAATCAACTAATTAAAACAGCATCAGCAGCATAAGATTCTCTAAAACCTATTGAGTGAGATTTTCCAAGCAGTAAGGCCTGGTTCACACTTGTCCGACAAACGCTCCGACATTAGGAGCTCATGTCGCATGACGTGTGAAAATCAATGAATCCCTATGAGAGCCGTCTTAACTGGTCCGACACAAGTCGGTCCGACATTAAAAATGCTTCCTGTACTACTTCTGTCCGACTTTGATCCTACTTCAGCCCATTGAATATCATTGAAGTCGGATCAAAGTAGGATCCTTGTCCTAACCATCTGACATTTGACATCCGACATGGTGATTACAGCAGCAGTAAAAGGAATTTATCTCACCCTGGGATTGTTTTGATTGGTCAAAGGACAAGTCAGACTAGCACAAAGTCGGATCAAAGTAGTATCCTGTTCATGAATGTCGGATGGATGTCGGACCAATGTAGGATCAATGTAGGACTGATGTCGCAGAGCAAAGTAGGATGAAAGTCAGATGAATGTTGTGTCGTATCAGTGTGAACCCAGCCTAAAGGCAAATAGTTGGCTAATTACTCATCAGCACTGATTCTAGCATGTATGCCACAAATGACTGGGCTCTGTCTTTCAATATCTGTTAGTTATGAAGAAAAGACCTGTTGTAGTCACTAAGTACATATTTTTGTTTTTGGAGGAAACATTTGTAAGGGGTCACCTTAAATCCATTCATTCATCCTTTCCTTGATTCACATAACCTGCACATGTCCACAATGTGTCTGCCTGCTGGGATGAAGTTTATTCACAGGAAATATAGAGGAAGAATTCACGCTCAGCTGTTTAATCAGAACTGACATTGCATCTCAAGAGAAAGAGGAGCTTAGGATTTCGGAGAGGTCAGGATAGGGCAAGCAGACAGTCAATAAAATATTAAATAAAGTGCTTTGATATCATACATGTAATCTATAAATGCATACATAACACAAACCAAACATAAAAAAATGTCAGCAGTGCACACTATTATTTGCCCCTGTATATAATGAACTGTGATGTACTGAAGGACATACAACACAAACCCATGAATTATAGTATATGAACAGATTGCACAAAGGCCAGGGGTAACTTGGAATCAACCAGCAGACAACTAACAGGAATTCCTTGTTTAAAAAAAAAAAACATTCTGAGCAAGAAGAAATTACTGTGGACGCATTCCTAAGCATGCCCATCAACATGACCTCTAAACAACACAATTAGTGATCAATAAATGTAAGTCTGCAATATTATCGCCAAGATGGGAATATTCTATTTTACCACAGTCAAGCTGTATCTTATCTTCAAATACTGCTACTGAAGAAGATGTAAAACTCCAGCTACTGCTAGAAAATTCACAATTTAAAGTTAAACGATTGCATTCACATCCCAAATTTAGAAAGTGCTGACATATAAAGCAACGTTTCACAGAGTACGAATTTCCCATATTTCTATAGCACTGCCTTACAAAGTACATAGAACCATTCACATCAGTCCCTGTCCTCTGGGTTGTGAAAGGAAACTGGAGCATCCAGAGGAAATACAAGCAAACATGGACAGAACGTACAAATAGAGATTTGAACCCAAGAACTAGAGCTACAGGAAAAGGGTTCTAGCCAAAAATCATCAGTGGTAAAATATTTGGTAGTATGATGGCCAATCTTAATAAACTAGTGGATACCAGGAAAATGTTTTAATGAATATCATGTATGCTAAATTTCTCTATGTTTTTGGAACATATTTTAAAGCTTAAACAACCATACATTTTATTTAAAAATATTTTACCCTACATTAACAATTGGTACCAAGCTGTCACAGTGATCAATAGAGTCTGCTTATGTGTCAGGAAAATAATGGTCCAAGGCATTGGTCATGTGGCCCTGTCAAAGGGTATGATCATTGAGCTGCTAACAGGATGGTATAGCTTAAATATAATTTTCCAATGCCCCTTCAGTAGAGATGACATGACTGATATTTTAAGGTAACAGACCTCCCCGACTTACAGGTGCAGGACATTTTTCTTTAACATTGTAATATTATTTTACTCACTGCTTGCTTTTTGTCTACATTATTTTTTGCAGTATAGGCCCACCTTAAAGCTGAATTCCAACTTTCTTTTCACAGCACTGAATGGAATGATCAGTCCCAGCATAGATCATACCTCTGTACCATGCTGCTCTGTTGTCTGCAGATCCCCTGATATTCTGAGTTTAGTTGTGACTTTGTATCATGTGATACTCTGTATATCGTGCTGATAGTCTCTGTCCCTTCCACAGCCCCTTCCTGCAGCAGTTAGAGTCTGTAAAACTCCCCTTTGTAGTCTTTCAGTCTCTGCAAATGATGTAACTTCCTTCACAGCTCTGATAGTAGGTGGGATTGAATACATCCTAATTAGCATTTAATCCTGCCCAGTCACAACTACAGGAATAGTCAGGGGCGGGCTGGCAGAGTGGAAATTTCCCCCCAGGCCACCGAACTTATACTCAAAACGGCCGCTGTCTGCTGACATATTATTTTATTTTTTTATGCAGGCAGCAGGAGGTCGATCGTGGCAGCCGCCAAATGGCTGTGTTGCTCCCGTGCTGCATTCTGGGAGTTGTAGTCCGGACCGTGCTCAAGTTCCTGGTGGCGATGGGTGGAGAGAACTGAGCAGCGGCATGCAGCAGCCAGAAAAGACAACTCCCGCAGACGGAGTCTTCAGAGGCAGGCAGAGGGGGGTGTGACTCACTGGCTCGGGCTAGGAGCTGGATAGCTGCAAGCAGGGGCGGTACAAAGGGGTTGGAGGGAGCGCCAGGTTGTGAGCAGGAAAATCTGCCCACAAAGTCTAGTTGTATCACTTATATGCCCCTATTGCCAGCCCAAAATAAAATGTATGCGCCCCTGCTCGTTGCTCTGTGGCAGAAGATACACCAATTTCCATGCTCCCTTCTTGAGTTCCTGAGTCCCCCCCCCACCCCAGATCGGAGCTGGTACAATCCCTGCGGGGAAGGAAGAACCTCACACTGCAGCATCGATGATTGGGTCCCGTCCCGCTCAGCACACAGCAGAGACATCCTCCAGGGCAGAGTGAAGATTGTGTACAGCATGGAAGGGAGACTGGATCCACTTCTACTTACTGTAAGTCTCCACTGCTCTGCATACTGTGATGTGAACCTGCACTGTACTTTTCACTGCAGGTTTATTGAAAGTGAAAGTAAAATTCTTGAACAGGTTAGGAATTAGTGTGACATTTCAGGTGCTACATAGATGTAATCCACATACACATTATATCTTCTAAAAATAATGATTTTTAATTAGATCTAATGTGTATGTGGATTACATCTATGTAGCACCTAAAATGTCACACTAATTCCTAACCTGTTCAAGAATATAAGAATACACAGCAAAGGATGTGATTTCTTACCCCAGCCCAAGAAAGTACAGAAGTCCACTCTTGCAGTGTGGGGGAGAAGGGGGTATAGCCTTTTTTTACTTACCTGATTCTATGCTCCAGCGTTCTCCTCCTCCCCAAGATCCCTTTCACACTGGAGCGTATTGCAGGCGCTATAGCGTTAAAAATAGCGCCTGCAATCCACCCTTAAAAAGCTGCTCTATTGTCTCCTGCATGAAAGCCCCGAGGGCTTTCACACTGGAGCGTTGCGCTAGCAGGATGGTAAAAAAAAGTCCTGCTAGCAGCATCTTTGGAGCGGTGAAGGAGCGGTGTGTATCCTGCTCCTCCACCGCTGCTGCCCATTGAAACCAATGGGACAGAGCGGCTATACCGCCCGCAATGCGCTGCTCCAGCAGCGCATTGCAGGCAGTTTTAACCCTTTCTCGGCCGCTAGCGGGGGTAAAACCCCCCGCTAGCGGCCCAAATGCGCCGCAAATCCACCCATAGCGTCGGTGGTAAAAATAACGGCGTTTTACTGCCGACGCTATGGGTGGCTCAGTGTGAAAGGGGTCAAACACATCATCACATATAGAGGAAGATTAACCCCGTATGGTATGAAGTGGAGGCGTGGAGTGTGACCAATGTCAGTCCTAACATACACAGGAGCTGCAGGGGACCAGTAACAGAATTGCAGAGAGCCAGATGAAGCAAGGGATAAGGTAAAGCTGGGTACACACAGATCAGAATTCATCACGTTCAGCAGGGGCTGAATTTTGATCGGTGTGTAACCCTCCATGTTATGTAGAAACCCATTGTTATATCATCTTCTGCTGGAAATCCTTGCTTAATTAGCTGCTTGCAGCCAAACCGCACCAGTGTTGACCAGTGTATTCTGACAGGGGACAGTCCCAGTAAGGGGGAATTCCCACATCCCCCCACTTGTGTGGAGGGAGAAATCTGTCAGCCACTTGCTTGAGCCCCATCTTTGTCCAGCAATGTGCACAAGAGCAGTTGCTCTCTGATGGACTGTTTGTTTTAAGTGCACTGTACATTTGATTTGCAGCACTGGAAGTTTGGTAGTAACTCCAATGGGCTGTGGGTCCTGCTGGGAGCTGGCCATTGCTTGTGGGTCCTGCTGGGAGCAAGCCACTGACCTGTGGTTCCTGCTGGCCGCCAGCTGACCTGTGGGTCCTGCTGGCCTCCAGCTGACCTGTGGGCTCTGCTGGCCGCCATCCAACTTGTGGGTCCTGCTGGCCGCCAACTGACCTGTGGGTCCTGCTGGCCGCTGGGGTCCTCCTGGCTGCTGGCCTGTGGGTCAGTGTTCAGTGGGCCACTTGGCTGGACTTGCCCCCCAGGCCTAAGGGTGCCAGCCCTCCCCTGGGAAGAGTCCAAACCTCCCATGTCACACCTCACAGATCACAGCATTATTCAAGAAGGAAACACCTTCATACACAGCCTTTTCTGAAAGCTAGCTGTGCTGATGCTGGGCAGGATGTAGAATGGATAACCGTTAGAATTCAGTCCTGCCCAGTACAATATGCTGACCAGTGTGAACAGGGAGAGTCCCACCACTCAGATCCCAGTCTCCCAAAGCCCTGCTCTCTGTGAAGTGATTCATTTAAATATGAAGGAAACATCTTCGTAACCTCCTATAGCCCTTCATCTGTAGTCTTGCAGTAAGCCATTCTTTGGCATGCTGCAAGACAGGAATGACACAAGAGGAGATATAACACATTTATAAGTTTCAACACCCACATGAAGGCCCAAAAATACCCACATTAACCCTAGGACCCACTCACATCAACCACGAGAACTAGTAAAAGTGACTCCTATAGCCGGTGTTCCGTCAAATTAGTTGACCTGTCAGAATTGGTAACGGAAGTGACGTTCCATCGCCGCCATCTTGCTACACCCCACACTCCTCTATAGTAATGATACACCTAGAAGGGGGCAAACGGACATCTTGTTACACCCCCGAGAGTTTTGCATTTCACAGTTATTTTTAACACAAAACGGAGCTTATATGCTTAAATACAGTATTTGGAAATCCCACGGACTGTTTAGATGTTACATTTTAAAAGCAGCGGCAAACCTGCTGACCTCACAGGTTTGCTAATATGACAGAACACCGCTGCTTTTAAAATTCAACATGTAAACAGTCCGTGGGATTTCCAAATACTGTATTTAAGCATATAAGCTTCGTTTTGTGTTAAAAATAACTGTGAAATGCAAAACTCTGGTGGGTGTAACAAGATGTCCACTTGCCCCCTTCTTGTTGTATCATTACTGTGGAGGAGTGTGGGGTGTAGCAAGATGGCGATGACCGAACGTCACTTCCGTTACCAATTCGGACAGGTTGCCAAATCTTAGGGAACACCTGCCCTAAAGCTACAGAAGCTCAAAGAATCATAGGACTTGTAGTATCAGGACTGGAAAAAGGAAACAGGAAGTCAGAGAACATTGAAATTCAGACAGGGGGAGGAGTGACATCTCAGACACAGAAACCTGCTATATACAGCTAAATGAGGTAAGTTACACACAAACTGACAGTGGGGTTGTGATTTATTTACATGCACAATGCATCTGTTGTTTTGGTGTGGAAAAGCCAGAGTTCTTCTTTAAAGTTCCCTAAAAACATGATCATTATATAGTGAGGAAATCTTTCCAACTTCCTGTAATCTATGTTGACCTAGTTCTGAATCTCTCATCTGAACAGATACATAAGATTAGCATAGAAAAGGGGATCTGTAGTGTCCAAAAGGGATCAGTGCTGGCAATGTTGCCATCATGGAAGGAATAACGCTGCTTGTAGTGGTAATACCACACAACTACTGTATTTGTTAAAAATGTTATATGATTACAGTTTGATATTCCCTTGCTACTGCGTCAGCTAGCAGCATAGTCTTGGGTATCAGAAATCCCTGTGAATAATTAAGATTGTATATTTTGAATATCATTTCAAGAATAAAACGGTGCAGTGTTTAAAAGGCTCATCTGCATAAATGAACACAGAACTTTTGTGAATATACTTGTATTTAATGGTGAATGAAAATAAAGCATCTATTGAAGTATTTTGTGAACAAACCTCTGGGAGTGAAAGAGTTACGTGGGTTTAGTTATATAAACTATAATGTATGTGTTGGAGGAACAAAGACTTAGGATACAAATTTGTCAAGTTTGGAATATTTCTAGTACAGCCAAGTAAATGGATGACAACAATAGCGTCTTAGTCAGAGCAGAGAAAGGCTATCTTATTCCATTTTTGTTCGTTACAGAAACGATTATTTGTAACTCTTCACTTCCATAAAAAATATTCTGATTGTTCAATGAAAACAGTTTCCCACATTGTGTCGACACCCACACATCAACATTTCTGTGTGAATGAAAAGCTGGATGAGAAGCTGAAGACTTTATTAACCTCTTGCTGTGCTCCTGTTTTGGCAAAGTACTTTCCCACCAAGTGTAGTCTTCAAATAAGTTATTCATAGATTGCTGTGTTTAGTTCTAAAAATATATTATGAGACAGCATGTAATGGCTCAAGATGGAGATATAGGCATTATTTGAGCAAAGACAGGCTTGTACTCTGCACAAACTAAATAGTTGACTTATAATGCTTGATATATTTAAAGATCATAGCAAAAGCACAATTATCAATTAAACTAAATAAACAACGCATAATGAGCTTATTATCACAGATGTTAATGCTTTTTTTCAAATGTTTTTTGAAAAGTTTTACAAAAATGGAAGGTGAGAAATGGTACATGTAGTATCATATTCTGGGTAAAAGCATGCCTTTTAAATAAGACTGTGAGGGCTTGAGAGACCATAAATAAAACGCACCTACAAAAGTTCTGTATATCGGATACATACATTTTTGTTAACTTCTACATCACCTAGTGCTAAATAATGAGGAAGAAAAGAGAACAACAAGCATATCTTTTCAAATACTCAAACTGAATCCGTTTATTAATAAAAACCTTTGTACAAGAAAAATTAACCAGTGTCCTGCATTATAATCACTTCAGCAGTACAGCACATATCATCCAAGATCACATAGGAGCTAGACTTAAGATATCACAAACAAAAAGGAAAACAAACAAAAGGAGTGTGATAGTATGTCCATGTGTACACAGTAAAGTAAACGGGGGATGGATGCCCCCTCCCAAAGATACAACATACAACATCCCAAGGCACGCTGGTCAGGGTAAGGAGAAGTAGCGCCCATATAGGTGTATGCATACAGCGCCTGAACACACCATCAATCCCATGGAGATAATTATGGAGAAATACAAAACAGTATTCAATACTAATACTATGAGTGCATCAACCAGGCTTAAGCCTGGAGGCCTGAAGAAGTGGAAGGATTGAGAAAAAGAAGAGAGCATAAGAAAAGAAAAGAATAAAGGGGAAGGAGGATGAGGAAAAAGGAAATAGGAGGGGGAGAAAGAAATTGCTAAGCAGGAGAACAGGTAAAAGTAGGAGTAATAGGGAAAAGGGAGAATCCGCGGGGTAGGGGACAAGCAGGAACTAGATTGATAGGAGCGTGGAATCGAATCTGCTAGGTCTTATGTAGGTGACCCAAGGCTGCCAAGTCTTGAGGAATTTATCGTGAGTGTCTGAAACTATGGCTGCCAGCTTTTCATTAAGCATGATATCGTTCATACGATGTTTGACAGCCTCGAAACTAAGTATGGCATCTTCCAGGCTCTTGCTATGGTTAGTTTGGTTGCAGTAAACAGATGCAGCACCAGTTGGCGTTCCGGACGTAATAGTTCTGCAATTGGTTTGCATAGAAGGGCCTTATAAGGATCCCTCTTGAGGTCAGTATGAAATAAAGTGCGGAGGATGGCATAGACCCTGACCCATAGTCTGCATGCTCTTGGACAAGACCACCATATGTGTGCCATGGTACCGGCCTGAGAACAACCCTTGAAGCAGAGAGGGGAGTAAGTGGGAATGAACCGGGCCAGTCTGGCCGGGGTATAATACCATCTGTATAGTATTTTATATGCTTTCCCCAAAATAAGAACATTTTTGGAGCATTTAGAGAGGGCGATTGTCATAACCTACCAATCCTCCGGATCAAGCTGTCTTCCCAGATCGGCCTCCCACTGAAGGTGATAAGGTCTAATCTGAGGTTTTTTAGAGGAAATAATTGCAGCATAGATTAAGGAGATTAGTCCCGGAGATTGGGGCCGAGACCTACAAAGGCTTTCAAAGGGGGTCAGAGTGTATGAAGTAGGTCGGGACCTGATGAGCTGCTGTAAAAAGTGGCGGAGCTGAAGGTAGCTGTAGTGTTCCCGAAGTGGGATATCATGCGAGGAACACAGCATATCAAACGTTATAATCTTGGTGGGGGTGAATAAAGAATGGATATCAACAAAACCGTTATTAGTCCACCAAGAAAACTGTTGTGGGTTATCGCAGCCCGGCGGGAACAGAGGACACTAAAGGAGGCGGAGAAAAGGAAGATGGGGAGAAAGCAGACCCGCCGAGTATTTGATCGAGTCCCATACACGAAGGGAATGTGTCAGGCAAGGCCCAAGTGTGTCAGGCCGGTGTTTGCAGGGAAGCCAGGGTAGGGAGGCCACCGGGATCGGAGATGAGTCCACCATGTCTATCGTGGCCCATAACAGCATTTGATATTGGTCATGTAGATGAGAAAGTGGGGCTATGTTTGCTGCTGTATAGTAGGCTTGGAGGTTGGGAACCGAGAGGCCACCATTGATCTTACGGCGTATAAAACATGTTTGTTAATTCGGGGTCTGGTGGAGCCCCAGATAAATTTCAGAATTTTGCGTTGATGAATGCAGAGGTTATGCGTAGGAACCGGAACCAGCAGGATGCGAAAAAGGTACAGTAATTTTGTGAGATAGGTCATGCGGACCGCTACTATCCTGCCGAACCAGGATAATGGAAGGTGGGACCAGGAGGACAGCATTTCCGATAATGTCCTGAACAGAGGGGAAACATTTCACTGACCATAATCAAAGGCAATTGTTTATTGACAAGACCAAAATTTGCAAGCAATAACTGCCAAGGCATCCCCACAGAAATCTTTGCTGCTAGGAATGTAAATGAAATGAGAGCATATGGTACCTTAAGGGATATATGAAATGGTATGGCTTAGTAGGGTAATATTTGCACATAAATAATAAAATAATTCCTTTATGGCACAGAAGCTTGGGTGCCGGACTGATGGGCACAGAGGATTTAGCTCACTTAAGTTGAACTGAGATTTTTATATCTGTATTATTATTGGTGTGATAGTACAATTTTTGATCTGAATATTGGTGTGATATATGGTTTTTGTGTTGTGTCAATTCTTTGATGATACAAGTATAAAGCTTAAGTGAGAGGGCTAGTATTGGGTTAAAGTGTAAGTTCACCTTTAAAAAAAATAAAAATAAGTAAAACACCCTACACCCTTGCCACCCCCCAGATCCCTGCTGTACTTACCTCTATGGGTGATGAGCTGTCAGTGCCCACACAACCGATGCAGCAGTCTGGGAATATGAAATCCCCATTCTTCTTCCCCTTCATAATGTATGGCTTCTGGGACGGATCAGAGTGATTCCAATTGGTCAAAGCGGCTGTATTTGTATGTATTTTTGAGCGTTTTTTTAGGGCTAGCAAACTTAAAGTCAATATTTTGAATTTAGGCTTTGTTACCACAACACATATTCTTCTTTAATATGTTGACAAAGATACCATAAGTGAAATAACATGAAACAAATAGACAACTAAAATCAGATGTACTCTAAGTATGTGAAAAAAAGGACGGACTAAAAAAAAACAGAACTGCATTTATTATGTTGTTCAGAAAGTTAACTGCATAGGAGTGTAACAATATGAATTTACATAGTACCTACTGAAAATCCACTCTGAAAAAATAAATAGTTTTAGCGCTGTATGAACGCATTAAGCATAACATTTTACATGAATATGTCCATGAAAAGATGTTCTGTGAACTGTTTCCACTTGGAAAACTGGCCTGGGATAAGACACAGTCTCTACCATTAGCCCGAGAAACGATGAAAAGTTATATCAGGAACATCACAGAAATCTATAGCTGAATTCAGTGAAGTGACCTTCAGTGTGTGATCTGCTCAGAAGCACAGAGGACCATTATTCTGGTCAGCCATTTTGAACACAGAAGTGATTAAAATGCTGCCAGAAAATAAAAACAGTCCATTAAAAAGACTGCCCTGAGGTCCCCATTTCAAATCAGATGTTACAGTGTTGAACAAGAACAATGATAGCTCAGTTTTCTATGTCGCCTTTTGGTCACTTAGCACAGAGAAAGGCCTTAAAAATTACTCAAAGGACAATGGACCCTCAAGCCTTCAAACCATTTTAAAGAATGGGTAGAAACCATACAAAACACTTTTTAAAAATACATTCAACACTGCCTTTGACATTTCTTGAGCCATAGACTAGACTCTTCTCTATTTTACAATATCACTGCTTTCTTCACAGCTCCATAATGGGATGTTGGTGGGTTTCTACTGAATGCTATAATTTTTGGGTCTATAATGATGACATATTGATCTTTTGACTTACTGGCCTTTGTGAAAGGCAGTCACACAAGAGCAGTCACACAGTCAACCAAGCTAATTACTTTGGATAATCATTTTAATAAAAAGTAATTTTCAAAGAGAAGAAGCAGTGAACAGTGGTGACATAGACCAATTTCAGCATGTATAACAAAGAAACTAAAAAAATTCCTTTTATAAGACCCCTGTCAGTAATCTATGTTGAACCTTAATTAAATAATGTCACATTATAAAAATAGAAGTATGGTACAACATTTATAGTTTAAAGATATAATGAAACATATAATAAGTGTAGGTTAAAAGACAGGTCCTCTCAGAACAGATAATTTATTGCTAATTTTTATGACAATGTAATGAAACACATTAGCTGCTTTTATATCTGTAAGGCTTTAGTCACAAGTTCTGTAAGGTGAAACAGTAGGTATTTAAAAAGTAATGCCGCGTACACACGGCCGTTATTCATGTCATGGAAAAAAACAACGTTTTTCTCAACGTGATTTTTCGTGTTTCCTCTCAAGCCTGCCTTGCATACACACGTTCGTGAAAAACAATGCTCGAGCAAAGCGCGGTGACGTACAACAACTACGACGACACTATAAAGGGGAGGTTCCATTCGACGCACCACCCTTTGCGACGCTTTTGCTGATCCTCGTGTTAATAAAGTTTAGTGAGAGATGATTCGTGCTTTTCAGTCCATTACAGTGTGACGAATGTGCTATCTCCATTATGAACGCTAGTTTTACCAGAACGAGCGCTCCTGTCTCATACTTGATTCTGAGCATGCGCATTTTTTTTCCCCTCGTAAAAGCATACACACGACCGTTTTTAACGACGTGAAAAACGCAGAGAAAAAATAGAGCAGGTTCTAATTTTTTTTCGCCCATTTTTCTCGTCGAGAAAAATGCTCTGGAGCATAAACACCACAGTTTTTCACGACCATTTTTAAAAATTTCATTTTTCTCGTCATGAAAAACGGTCGTGAGTACGCGGCATAAGGGTACCAACTGTATAGATGGGCAGGTATCAGGGTGATGGGCAGTAAAATATTAGTTTGCTCCACCTCCAGGCCCCACAGTAATATTTGGCCAATGGACTATGCTGTGTAATACCTTTACCTCATCCTGCATAAGAAGGAAGGATTGGGTCTCCTCATAGAAAAATGTCTAACTATTTGGAAAATATATTTATGATTTAACAAGAGACAACCAGAGGTATACAATAATAAATTCTAGATCGGAAAATATATTTTTCCCTTTGCAAACAACTCTTGTGCTTACTAGGTTGTTTTGGAACTACCCCAACTCAACCCCAAACCAATATTTCACTGTTGTGTAGGCACCATAGATAAAGTGTATGAAAAAGACAAATCTTTTTTTTTATAAAATTTTGAATCGAGTAGCAAAGTGTTAGATCCTCTGACAAGTTATTGCTATCTGTTTCCCCTCTGTTGAGGTTCACCCTCTCTACTTATTGAGAAGGAGAAAAAAAAACTCACTCTGCAGAGGTTTCCACTAAACTTATTTCTTACATGTCTTTAGGTCAGGACATGAAGGGAAATCTCTACCAGATTCTACCATTTCCTTGCATATATAATTGGCTGATTATGTGTGGGTAGGCAGAATTTAGTTGGCTACGATTTATTACCAAATATTACCAGAGATATAGGAAGCCAGCTGGTAATCCAACCTATAACTGAAAAACAAATTGTGGTTGCAAAGATCCTGGGTGTGGCTTGCAAGCCATAGTTTGGAGACCCCTGATTTAAAGTGTCATTAAACTCACATCATTAAAACCTGTCAGTACATGCTATATGACACGCTGTTCATACTCACTATGGAGTTTGATTTCTGTAATCTGCAATGAACCTGGTTGATCCTGCTGTTCACTGTCCCTACCACCTTGTCTGTGCCCCCCTGCTGCAGCATGAGATTATGTAGACCCTCCCTCTTCCTCCATGCCCACTAAAAAACTAAACACAATAGGGATGTGATATTACATGTTGATTAATGGAGGTGTCACCTCCCTGTAATTTTAAGCACATACAAACAATAGAGTTTAAATACTTATTTGTATGACAATTAAAAATATTTATTTGATATTAATTATGTATTTTTCCTCTGTATTTCCTATTTGGGAAAGAGCTGAAATATTGGGGTTAATTTACTAAAACTGGAGAGTGCAAAATCTGGGGGCAGCTCTGCATAGAAACCAATCATCTTCCAGGTTTTACTCTCAAAGCTTAATTGAACAAGCTGAAGTTAGAAGCTGATTGGCTACCGTTTTAGCAAATCAACCCCAATGTGTTTAGAAGAACTTTAAGGGTACTTTCACAGTGAAGCGCTGGGTGCGTCGGCGGTAAAGTGCCGCTATTTTTAACGGCACTTTACTGTAGTTTTTGCCGTGATTTTCGGCCGCTAGCCGGGTGGTTTTAACCCCCGTTAGCGGCCGAAAAAGGGTTAAACCCGCCCGCAAAAACGCCGCTTTGTGGCGTTTTGGAGGCGCTGCCCCATTGATTTCAATGGGCAGGGGCACTGTAGGAGCGGTATATTCACAGTTCCTACAGCGCCTCAAAGATGCGGCTGGCAGGACTTTTTTTACCAGCCTGCCAGCGCAAGCTCCAGTGTGAAAGCTTTCACACTGGATATAAAGGAGCGGCTATTTCAGGGCGCTTTGCAGGTGCTATTTTTAGCGCAATAGCGCCTGCAAAGCGCCTTAGTGTGAAAGCAGCCTTAATCAAAGGCAGAAGTAAAAGTTCATGATGAATTTTCTACTTTTCCTCTCTATATCAGAAGATTTACCACTGAGGTCAATCAACAAATGAAAATAATGGTTCCTTTAACAGAAAGAAACACTTTAAGGAGGAATGTACAACAATTTGCTACACGCAGAACACAGTGAAATACAAAGTGCAATATTAACACTTTTTTTGACACTTTAATTTATGAAAACAAACACATACATCTACATGCTTAGATAAATAAACTACATGCCCACATTGGAGCAGAGCTGTCATCAGCACATTAAACAAACATATTTTCACAGTTTAGACAAGTCTGATATCTGTTATGTATTTAAGAAAACAATATCTTTTGCTTTTCTACTAAAAAAGAATGATTTGATTTCCTGGTATCCCACAGGAATTACCCAGAAAAGGGCCTGGACACTGGATAAAGATAATGCCATGATGAACATAATTGAAAAAATATGAATAAACGGTTCCTTTCTGACATCACCCATTCAAATCTGCTGAAAGATTACCATTCAAATTAGTTCTTGGATTAGTTTAAATCTTTGCTTTCTTGAGAATTGTACCATGTTTGTGAACTTTAGAAAGTATTTTTATTACTCCCGTCAAAAGCCTTTGAAAAGACACCAAAGTGACTGAACACCTTTAGTGAAAATAATCCGGTCTGCAGAATTACTAACAAAAAGAAGGCAATGCTTACTGGGATTCCCACAAAGGAGGTGGGATTTCGGTGCACAAGCCTAGAGTATCCTTCCATCCATTCAAACTGTAGCAATAACAAAGAGCAATTCGCATAATCCACGTGCGAAAATCTTTATTTATATAATCTTAATAAAGATTATCGCATGTGGATAATTCGAGTTGCCAGCTGCCTATCTCTGCAGAATTACTGCCTGCAGCCTTCTAGCACCGAGTACATCCTACTGTGCTATGAAAAAGCTGCTCCTTACGTATTGCACTGTAGATGTCCTACCTACGAACGACACCGCCCAGTGGTGGCCAGAATTAGTTTACAGCAAAGAATCAACATTGAGCCCGACAATAGTGCTGGAAACAGGACTGATTTTTAGTACAGGTAACCAAACATATTGTAATTTTTTCATAGGCTGCAGAGGTTACTACAAATGCAAAAAGCATAATTGTACTTTGAAGATTTCATTGGTTTATAATAGATGTGGCCATATTTGCCAACATTTGGCAAAATATTTAGGAAGCACTCCTTGAAGAATCAGGGAGAAAAAAAGTTGCCACCACTGGAGACAAGATAGTGTGGGCAATAATTTTGGTGTTACTTTATGAAATGTAGCTTCTAGTGTGGCACCTCTACTGAGGGGCCTGTAGGTAAGCTGAAAAAAAAAATGGAGAGAAGAATAATACATTTTGGTGTCAGTGAGAGTAAATTAGATTCCATCATTTATGTCAATGGGAGTAAAATAAATCCCCACTGCGTTGTCATTGGAAGTAAAATATGTCCCAATGGTGGTGCAATGGGAGTAAAAAACAAATTGCTACTTAAGTGTCAGTGGCCATAAAAGAAGCCTTACTAATGGTGACAGTGTGAGCAAAAAAAAAACTATTGCTGATTAGTGATGAGCCGAACACCCCCGGGTTCGGTTCGCACCAGAACCCGCGAACGGACCGAAAGTTCGTACGAACATTAGAACCCTATTAAATACAATGGATGCGAACGTTCGAATTCTAAAGTGCTAATTATAACAACTATTATGCATGTTATTGTCCTAAAAAGGGTTTGGGAACCCGGGTTCTGCACCAGGGGACATGTATCAATGCAAAAAGAAGTTTTAAAAACTGTCGTTTTTCGGGAGCAGTCATTTTAATGATGCATAAAGTGAAAAAAGAAAAGTCAAATATTCCTTTAAATATCGCACCTGGGGGGTGTCTAAAGTATGCCTGTGAAGTGCCACGTGTTTCCCGTGTTTAGAACTGTCCCTGCACAAAATGACACTTCTAAAGGAAAAAAAAGCCATTTAAAACTGCTTGCGGCTTTAATGTAATGTCTGGTCCCGGTAATATGGATGAAAATCTTTAAGAAAAATGGCATAGCTACCCCATGACCCCCTACCCCAGCCCATTACCAGCCCCTTTGGGTCTTGTATGGATATTAAGGGGAACCCCGCACATAAAATAAAAAAGGCCCTATATACTCTGAACAGCCGTATACAGGCGGTGCATACAAGACAGGGACTGTAGGTTTGTTCTTATGTAGAATGTGTTTGTAATTTTGAACAGGTACATTGTTTAAGTGTAGCTCCAGCCCAAAAATCTATTTTTAAACTTTTTGGAAAACATAGGTAAGGGTTATCACCCCTGTAACATTTGTTTTGCTGTCTGTGCCCCTGTTCAGAACATTTCACCTCACTTTCCGTCCCAATGACAACTGTTTTTGAAATGTGGTGTTTTTCTTGAAACAAGGATTGCTGATAAAGCATCAGTACAGAGGAGACACCTTTCTCCCATATTTATTCTTACAGGAGAGAATTTTCCTTCCTAGTGGTAGATTTCCTCTCACTTCCTGTTGTCTTCTTGCGTTTGCAAGTAGGAGTCGTTTGTAAGTTGGATGTTTGAAAGTAGGGACCTGCCGTATATACTCTGCAGAAATAGGCCCCTTAGTTGATGGTGTTGGCACAACACTGTAAGCACTCACAGTTACTCTTGGTTGGTGCTGGAACGCCCTGCTGTCAACTATTATATCAGGAATTTTAATTACATATAATTGTTGAACAGTGGTAGTAAAAATTGGGCCTTTGATGGTGGTGCTGGTGCCACAACACTGTAAGCCCTGACAGTTACTCTTGGTGGGTGCAGAAATGGGCCCTGCTGTGAATTATTAGATCAAGAATTGTAATTGCATGCCCCTGTTGAACAGGGGCTGAAAAATTGGGCTATAGGCACTGGTGGCACAACACTACAACCCCTCACAGATACTGTACTTGGAGCACAGCAATGAGCCCTATGGCAAATTATTGCTAAAAAAATTGTAATTACACGCCCCTGTAAAACAGGGGCTGAAAAATTGGGCCTTAGCCACTGGTGGCGGCACCCATAAACAAAAATGATCTTCCAAGCTATCATCATCAATCGTATCATTGAGGACTCGGAGGAGGATAGCCAGTCAACATAACAGCACAGGCACTCAGCATCAGCATCAGTCTTGAAGGGATGTGACATGTTAAAATCAATTAGTCTGTTATATCAGCATCAGGTGTGTGGTAGCTGGTGGTGATCCAAGACTGGTTCATCTTGATGAAAGTCAGTCGATCAACCGAGTCGGTGGACAGGCGCACCCTGTGATCCGTGACAAATCCTCCAGCAGCACTGAATGTGCGTTCCGAAAGAACGCTGGATGCAGGACAGGCCAGTAGCTCAATTGCATACTGTGCAAGCTCTGGCCAGTGATCCATCCTCAAGACCCAGTAAGCCAGAGGATTTTCGGTGGGGAAGGTGTCCAAGTCTGACCTTGCCCCTAGATATTCCTGCACCATGTTTATCAGACGCTGGCGATGGTTGCTGGAACCGATCATACTTTGGGGCTGCGGACTAAAGAATTGTCTGAACGCATCGGTCAGACGGCCACCTTCCCCACCGCTCCTTCTTTGACTGGCCGAAGCCTCAGCAACTCGTTGTCCAGGACCAGGAGTTTGTAACCTCCCAGTCTCTGGGAACGCGTTGCACAGACCTTTCTGCAAGGCCTCCCGGAGTTGTCTCATCCTCTGCTCCCTCTGCGACGGTAACATAAGGTCCGCAACCTTACCCTTGTACCGTGGATCAAGGAGAGTGGCCAGCCAGTAATGGTCCCTCTCCTTGATCCGAAGAATACGAGGATCCTTCCGCAGACTTTGCAGGATCAGGGAGGCCATGCAGCGTAGGTTTGCTGAGGCATTCGCTCCGGAGTCCTCTGGGTCACTAAGGACGACATGATCCGCAGCCACCTCCTCCCAGCCACGTACAAGTCCACTGGTTTCTTGGGACTGTAAATCATCCCTAAAAGACTGCTGCTGATGATGCTGAGTGCCAGCCTCCACCTCCATGCTGACACAATCCTCCTCCTCCTCCTCCTCCTCCTCCTCTTCCTGTGCGATGGGTGGGACAGAAGGAACACTGTCTGGGTAAAGGGGGCCTTGAGAGGCAAGGAAGTCCTCCTCTTCCTGCCTCTGTTCTGCCTCAAGTGCCCTGTCCATTATTCCACGCAGCGTGTGCTCCAACAGGTGGACAAGAGGTACAGTGTCACTGATGCATGCACTGTCACTGCTCACCATCCTCGTGGCCTCCTCAAATGGTGCCAGGACAGTGCATGCATCCCTGCTCATGCCCCACTGGCGTGGAGAAAAAAAACCAAGCTCCCCTGACCCTGTCCTGGTGCCGTAGTCGCACAGGTACTCATTGATGGCCCTCTGCTGCGTGTGCAGCCGCTGCAGCATGGCCAACGTTGAGTTCCACCTGGTGGGCATGTCACATATAAGGCGGTTCTTGGGCAGGTTCAACTCCTTTTGCAGCTCAGCCAGGCGAGCACTGGCATTATAAGATCTGCGGAAATGCACACAGACTTTCCTGGCCTGCCTCAGGACATCCTGTAAGCCCGGGTACCTGCCCAAGAACCGCTGCACCACCAGGTTAAGGACGTGAGCCACACAGGGCACATGGGTCAGTTGTCCCTGTCGGAGGGCGGAGAGGAGGTTGGTGCCATTGTCGCAAACCACCATTCCTGGCTTAAGCTGGCGTGGCGTCAACCACCTCTCGGCCTGGCCCTGCAGAGCAGACAGGACCTCTGCCCCAGTGTGGCTTCTGTCCCCCAAACACACCAGCGCAAGCACGGCATGGCATCTTTTTGCCTGCGTACTTGCGTAGCCCCGTGAACGGCTACGGAGCACCGCTGGTTCATAGGACAAACCACAGGAAGAGGCCATGGAGGAAGAAGAAGAGGAGGGGGTGGAGGAGAGAGGTGTGTCACAACCAGTAGTAGCATTTTGGAGGCGTGGCGGTGGAACAACCTCCAACACTACTGCACCTTGTCCTGCATCCTTCCCAGCTGCCAAAAGAGTGACCCAATGGGCCGTGAAAGAAAGGTAACGTCCCTGTCCATGCCTGCTGGACCATGAGTCAGCGGTAATATGCACCTTACCGCTGACCGCCCTGTCCAGCGAGGCCAAGACATTGCCTTCCACATGCCGGTAGAGAGCCGGAATAGCCTTCCGTGAGAAAAAGTGGCGTTTGGGAACCTGCCACTGAGGATTCGCACATTGCACAAACTCACGGAAGGGGGCCGAGTCTACCAACTGAAAAGGCTGCAGTTGAAGCGCTAGCAATTTAGCCAAGCTAGCATTCAACCGCTGGGCATGTGGATGGCTGGGAGTGAACTTCTTTCGACGGTCCAGCAGCTGGGGCAGGGAAATTTGTCTGCTAGAATCGGACGTCGGTGTACTGCTAGCAGAGTGGCCGCAAGTACTTGGCTGTGACACACCTAATTCTACACCTTCATTCCTCTCAGTGCATGTTTCAGAGAGGACTGAAGTTATAGTGGGGTTGGAGATCCCAGCTGATGCGGTGCAAGGAGAGGTCCGCTTTGTTCTTTGGTGTGGGTCTTTGAGGTAGGCTTGCCAACGAGCTGCATGGCAGGTCAACATATGTCTGGTCAGGCATGTGGTACCCAAGCGGCTGATGTTTTGGCCACGCGATATACGCTTGAGACATATGTTGCAAACAGCAGCTGTGCGATCTGATGCACTAGCCTCAAAAAAGGCCCACACCAAGGAACTTTTTGAATGACGGGCAGAGGCAGCGCCCTGCAAAGGCGGAGCTCTGCGGTGTGATTCCGTCGGTGTACTGCCCTTACGCTGGCCACCAAAGGGCATCCTGCCTCGTTGGAGATGTGCCTCCTCCTCATCCTCCTCCTCCTCCTCTCTCCTATTAGGCACCCACGTGGAGTCAGTGACCTCATCATCCCCTCCCTCCTCATCACTGGAGCCAATCTGGCAGTATGCTGCAGCTGCTGGAACATGACTGCCAGATTGGTGTCCTTCTTGAGCATCCCCTCTGTCTGCTCTCACGCTACTGCCTTCCTGTAGCTGGGTTTCATCATCAGACCCTTCGAAACGCTGGGCATCCTCCTGGAGCATGTACCCAACACTGTGCTCAAACAGTTCGGGGGACTCCTCAGGAGGAGGACATGGTGGGTCTAGGGAAGGAGTGACTGATGATGAGTCTGACATTGATACCAGGGAAGAGGACGCTTTGGCAGCTGCTTTGCCAGTACCCTGAGCCTGGGTGAGAGAGGATGAGGAGGAGGAGGAGGGCTTGGTCATCCACTCTACCAAGTCTTCGGCATGATGTGGCTCAACATGTCCAGCTGCCGAAAAGAAGGACAAGCGTGTCCCATGGCCATGTGCTGATGACAATGCACCGCGTCCACGACCAGCACTGTTGCCCACAGACACAGAGCCTGCTTGCCCTCTTTTATTGCCTCCTGACTGTCTGCCTCTCCTTGTTTGCCTTCCAGACATTCTAATAGATGGCCTGCAGGGAGATGGGAAAAAAGCAATAAGGGCTACCTTCAGGTGTCCTTCTCTGTCCCTTTACTTAAGGATTTCTAAATATGGTTGAGGATGATTGCTTTTGCACAGAATAGCACAACGACAATTTCCCTGACTGTCCAAAAAACAAGGATTTCAAAGATGGTTGATGAGGAAAGCTTTAGCACACTATAGCACAAGGAGAATTCCCCTCACTTTCCTTCTTTGTCCCTAGAAACAAGGACTCGCACAGTGAAAGAAACTGACACTCTCCCTACCTAGAGTTTTCTGTCCCTAGAAAAAATGTTTTTTTAAAGCACACTATAGCACAAGGAGAATTCCCCTCACTTTCCTTCTTTGTCCCTAGAAACAAGGACTCGCACAGTGAAAGAAACTGACACTCTCCCTACCTAGAGTTTTCTGTCCCTAGAAAAAATGTTTTTTTAAAGCACACTATAGCACAAGGAGAATTCCCCTCACTTTCCTTCTTTGTCCCTAGAAACAAGGACTCGCACAGTGAAAGAAACTGACACTCTCCCTACCTAGAGTTTTCTGTCCCTAGAAAAAATGTTTTTTTAAAGCACACTATAGCACAAGGAGAATTCCCCTCACTTTCCTTCTTTGTCCCTAGAAACAAGGACTCGCACAGTGAAAGAAACTGACACTCTCCCTACCTAGAGTTTTCTGTCCCTAGAAAAAATGTTTTTTTAAAGCACACTATAGCACAAGGAGAATTCCCCTCACTTTCCTTCTTTGTCCCTAGAAACAAGGACTCGCACAGTGAAAGAAACTGACACTCTCCCTACCTAGAGTTTTCTGTCCCTAGAAAAAATGTTTTTTTAAAGCACACTATAGCACAAGGAGAATTCCCCTCACTTTCCTTCTTTGTCCCTAGAAACAAGGACTCGCACAGTGAAAGAAACTGACACTCTCCCTACCTAGAGTTTTCTGTCCCTAGAAAAAATGTTTTTTTAAAGCACACTATAGCACAAGGAGAATTCCCCTCACTTTCCTTCTTTGTCCCTAGAAACAAGGACTCGCACAGTGAAAGAAACTGACACTCTCCCTACCTAGAGTTTTCTGTCCCTAGAAAAAATGTTTTTTTAAAGCACACTATAGCACAAGGAGAATTCACCTCACTTTCCTTCTTTGTCCCTAGAAACAAGGACTCGCACAGTGAAAGAAACTGACACTCTCCCTACCTAGAGTTTTCTGTCCCTAGAAAAAATGTTTTTTTAAAGCACACTATAGCACAAGGAGAATTCCCCTCACTTTCCTTCTTTGTCCCTAGAAACAAGGACTCGCACAGTAAAACACACTGACACTCTCCCTACCTATCCTTCTCTTTCCCTAAACTAAAGGAATCCAGGTTAAGCAAGAAAGAAATAAATGTCACTGTCCCTGCCTATGCTTCTCTTTCCCTGCTCCGGAACACACTACACTAGGCCGCCGTGCTGGCGGCCTTTTATAGTGTGGGGCGTGTACTAAACACCCTCAGCAATAATTGGCCACAGGCATCCTGCCTGTGGCCAATCATTGCTCTCCTCGCTGCCGGCGCTGTGATTGGCCAAGCATGCGGGGTCACAGTGCATGCTTGGCCAATCACAGCGCCTGGATGACACTGCGATGGCGTAGTGCATTGTGGGCCGTTCGCGTCAGTCGAATTTGGCGCGAACGGCCCAAATCGTTCGATCTTCGTCGAACGATCGAACAGCCGATGTTCGAGTCGAACGTATGTTCGACTCGAACACGAAGCTCATCCCTATTGCTGATGTCAGTAAAGGTAAAATAAACTCCATTGTTGGTGTCAATGGGCATAAAAGAAGCCTTCCTAAGACCCCTTTCACACTGGGGCGTTTTTCAGGCGCTTTAGCATTAAAAAAAGCACCTGTAAAGCGCCTGAAAGAAGCTGCATCTGCAATCCCAATGTAAAAGCCTGAGTGCTTTCACACTAAAGTGCCTGAAAAACGCCCCAGTGTGAAAGGGGTCTTAGCGTTAAAAAAAAGCGCCTGAAAGAAGCTGCATCTGCAATCCCAATGTGAAAGCCCGAGTGCTTTCACACTGAGGCGCTGCGCTGGCAGGGCGTCAAAAAAAGTCCTGCAAGCAGCTTCTTTGCAGCGCTTTAGGAGCGTTGAATACACCGCTCCTAAAGCACCCCTTTGTGCCATTAATGCGCTTTTTTTAATGCCTGAAAAATGCTCCAGTGTGAAAGGGGTCTTAGCGGAGCTTTACCAGCGTTTTGCGGGCGCTGGCAGTGTGAAAGGGCTCTTAAAGCACTCAGGCTTTTACATTGGGATTGCAGATGAGGCTTCTTTCAGGCGCTTTACAGGCGCTTTTTTTAATGCCAAAGTGCTTGAAAAAATGCCCCAGTGTGAAAGGGGTCTAATGGTGTTAGTGGGAACAAAAAAAGTCCTAACGTTGCCTTCAGCGGAAGTGAAAAAACCCCATTGTTGGTGTTACTGGGAGTTGAATAAACTCTATCATTGGTGTAAGTGGCAGTAAAATAAACATCATCAAGGTCGATCATTGGGACAATGACTGTAAAATAATCTGTATAACGTTAGTGTGAGCAAGTATAAGTCAAACTGTTGGCGTGAGCAGGAGCAAAAACAGTCTTATGGTTGCAATGGTGTGTAGCAAGGGGTTACGATCCAAAGTATCCTAAAGACTACGTTGTGTTCCTAACTAAGAGGTTGGCTCCCTCTGGTGTCTGTTTATGTTGTGACATAGAAGTTCGTTCAGTCCAGTTGCATTATGGAACAAAGCATGGTGGGCATTGTAATGCGAGAAGAAGTGACTCTATTGCCGTGGGTTGGATTAAGACTACAATACCCACAGTGCCACTGAGCTACAAGAAAACAGTCTGCCATCACACAGCCTGCTGGGGGATCTTATATAACAGACTAGTAAGGCCTCAGCACGCTCTCTCTGGACGCCATCTTTCAACAGGCAGGAGGCCTGCTGTCAGCGTGCCTAGGCCCAAGAGGCGCCTTGGCCTAAAGTTGGAGAGCGGATCACCAACTAAGGGGATCCTTGTGGACCACATAGCTGACTGCGCCAGAGAGGGGACCGCCCTATGCTCCACAGCATCTGAGACCATCCGTCCATCTGCACCTTGTGAGGGGCCGCGCGGCGAACCAGTGACATCTTGCCTGAAGGGGATATCAGTGAGCCGAGCCTTTCAGCCGGGTAAGAGGGCACTTGCCTACCAACATAGTTGACTGAGTTGCAGGAGAGTGGTCTATATAATGCCACTTGTAGTTGCTGACACTTGCAGTGCCACAGATAGGGATCCCTTGTAACCGTGTGCAGTACAGCGGCCTAGGACGACTAGCGGTTCCTTTGTTTCTATTCTACCTTCACTGAGTGATTACTTTTTGCCTCTTATCTACTGATTGGAATACTATTAAGTGCACCAACTGAGCTAGCAGAAGACAAGCTGAACTTAAAGGAACAGTCATCACTTTATCCTTTTTCAACGTTTACTGCAAAGGGATACGCACCAGTTTGAACTGCCCTCTAGAGGAAGCCATATGAACTCTAAGGTTTAATGTAACTGTTTGCACTATATCTGTTGCTTTGTTGTTTAGTGATTTGTGTGAACCTTGGTGGAGAGGTGTCCCAGTGCAGGTGCCATAGTATTGGGAGAATTCTACACAACACACTCATTCACATCTGACTCAGGATATGGTAATTGGGTCTTGTGTTATAGGAACCTTGAGCCGGTTATGCTTCATTGACTTTGCAGGGATCTGTATACAGTCAAATGTTATTTGTATAACCTTTGTGTTACTCTTTTCCAAGTAAACAGTTTACAACTGGTTAAGTACTACATGTGTGGGACTCTGTCTATTTCAGTTGCGAACCAGGTGACCAGCGCCAAGGTAACAGTAACTATATACATTACAGTGTGGTATTGTTGTGGTCCCCTCTGCTATTGGGTTCCACACTTATGTTGTTGTCCAGTTGTGCCAAGGGGGGTTCGAGCCAAATTTCTGGGGTTGACAGTTAGAGTGCAGACCCAAAATTAAACCAGCAGCTCCTACGGGGGTAGTGCTACAGGTGTTTAGAATTTAGTCAAACACAATCCTGCATTGTTGCTCTGCCTTTCTTCTTTTCTATGGCTAGGACTATGCTGCCACTGTTGGGCAGATTCCTCTGGCCCAAAGGGTCAGGATAATATGCAGTGTCAGGTGGACACAGCACCCTGCTGACATGTTGCAATGTACAGGATACTGTGGGACAGAGTACAAAGACCCTGGGTCGTCCCATAGGATTCAGAACACTTGGCACTGATGGATGTGGCTTAGAGCCAATTGAAAAAAATCATTGTAATATTCCAACACACACAAACTGAGCCGATTAGTGCTTGAAGGAAAAAAAGGGATTTTTATAACAGCTTACCTGTAAAATCCTTTTCTTGGAGTACATCACGGGACACAGAGCGACTTAGTCATTACTAATGGGTTATATAGATTACCTTCAGGTGCTGGCACTGGCCACTTCCAAACCGTTAGTACCCTCCCCTATATAAGCCCCTCCCATCCGGGAGCACCTCAGTTTTGTAGCCAAGCAATAAGTGTCCCAAAAAGAGGGGTGAGAGCTCTGTGTCCCGTGATGTACTCCAAGAAAAGGATTTTACAGGTAAGCTGTTATAAAAATCCCTTTTTCTTTTTCGTACATCACGGGACACAGAGCGACTTAGTCATTACTAATGGGACGTCCCAAAGCAATGCCAAATGAGGGGAGGGATATATAAGCTGGGCGCCATCAGGCATGAGGATCTTTTGCGGCCTGCAACACACTGCGCCCAAAGGCGTCATCCTCCTGACTTCTAACGTCTACCTGGTAGAATCTAGTAAACGTGTGTACCGAAGACCATGTTGCGGCCTTACATACTTGAGCCAGGGAGGCCTGGTGATGCACTGCCCATGAAGTTCCAACTGCTCTTGTGGAGTGCGCCCTAACTTTGAACGGAGGCGGTCTCTTTCTCAAGCCATAGGCTTGTATTATGACCTGTCGAATCCACTTGGCTAAAGTAGATTTTGATGCTGCCTGACCCTTTTTAGGGCCTTCCGGCAGAATAAACAAAGTATCCGTTCTGCGAATCTGAGCAGTGGCTTTTAGATAAGCTTTAACTGCTCTTACTACATCCAAAGAATGTAATAACTTTTCCTCTACCGAGCTAGGTTTGGGGAAAAAAGAAGGAAGAACCACATCTTGGTTCAAATGAAACCTCGATACCACCTTGGGAAGAAAGGCTGGATGAGGACGTAATACTACTCTGTCCTTATGGACAACCAGATATGGCTCCTTACAGGACAAGGCGGCTAATTCCGATACTCTTTTAGCCGAACAAACGGCTACTAAGAAAATCAATTTCCTGGTGAGAAGAACCAAGGAAATGTGTTGCAATGGTTCAAACGGTTGTTTCTGTAGAACTGACAGAACCAGGTTTAAGTCCCAAGGACATATGGGAATACTAACCGGAGGGCTAATACGCATCACTCCTTGTATGAAAGCTTTGACTAGTGAATGCGAAGCCAAGGGCCTTTGAAAAAATATTGACAAGGCCGAAATCTGACCCTTGATAGTACTCAAGGCCAGCTTCCTATCTACAGCCCACTGTAGGAAGTCCAAAATCCTCCCTATCACGTACTTACGTGGATGCCATTTCTTGGCCTCACACCACGTAATGTACGCTTTCCAGATCCTATAATAGATCTGCCTGGATACCGGCTTCCTGGCATTGATCATGGTAGATACCACAGAATTAGAGAGCCCTCTCTTTTTCAGAATGTGGGCTTCAATAGCCAGGCCGTCAAACCTAGGGCTGGTAAGGAAGGGTGGTATATCAGTCCCTGCGACAGCAGGTCCGGACGATGTGGGAGGGTCCAAGGACTCCTCACTGACATTTTTACAATCTCCGCGTACCATGCCCTTCGGGGCCACGCTGGAGCCACCAGAATCACTGGTTTCTTTTCTACCCTGATTCTGCGGAGTAATCGCGGTAACAATTGTGGCGGTGGGAATGCATATATCAGCTTGAACTGATCCCAAGGGAACACTAGGGCATCCGAGCCGCAAGCTAGAGGATCCCTTGTGCGAGACACAAATCTGTCCACCTTTGCGTTGAATCTGGATGCTAGCAGATCTACATCCGGTGTTCCCCACCGCTGGCATATTGCCTGGAAAACCTCGGGGTGAAGAGACCATTCCCCCGGGCATAATTGTTGGCGACTTAAAAAGTCCGCTCTCCAATTTTCCACTCCTGGGATGAAAACCGCGGATATGGCTGGGACATATTTTTCTGCCCACTCCAGGATGCAATTTGCTTCCCTCTGGGCTGCACGACTCCTGGTGCCACCCTGGTGATTGATATATGCCACTGCTGTGGCATTGTCTGATTGAATTCTGACAGGGGACCCTTGGAGTTTGGATGTCCATGCTACTAGGGCATACCGGGCTGCTCGTATCTCTAAGAGATTGATGGGCAGGGCCTTTTCTGCTTCTGACCACTTGCCCTGGAGAGACCATTGCTCCAGTACTGCCCCCCAGCCTATGAGGCTGGCATCTGTAGTGACTACCTTCCAAGAAACCGGACTGAAGGGTTTCCCTTTTTCCAGATTCTGGGGCACCAACCACCAACGGAGGCTCTTGCGAACGGAAGGGGACAGGGACATTGGTAAGTCTAAAGCCTGAACTTTTTTGTTCCAGGCTGACAGTATGGCCCTTTGCAAATTCCTTGAATGGAATTGACCGTAGGGTACCGCTTCGAATGAAGCCACCATTTTTCCCAGCAGCCTCATGCAGAGGCGTATGGATGGTTTTCTTTTTGTACCCACTAAGTGGGTCAAATCTTTTAAAGACGACACCTTCTCTGGAGGTAAGAAAATCTTTCTCTGATTTGAATCCAGCCTTAGCCCTAAGTATTCCAGACTTTTGACTGGTCTTAGAGCTGACTTGTCCCGGTTGATAATCCAACCGTGATATTCCAGATACTTGATTGTCTTGTGAATAGCTACTTCCAGCTTTTCCACTGAGTGGTCTATTAGTAGCAGGTCGCCTAGATATGCCATTATCGTTACACCTTGTGTTCTTAGATTGGCCAATAATGGGGCCAGAATTTTTGTGAACACTCATGGTGCTGTGGCCAGACCGAAAGGTAAGGCTCTGAACTGAAAATGGCGCCCTTCTACTGCAAAGCGTAGAAATTTCTGGTGGGCCGGAAAGATGGGAATATGCAGATAAGCATCCCTTATGTCGATCGAGGCTAACCATTCCTGCCCTTGTAGGGCGGTGGCCACCGATCGGATCGACTCCATCCGAAAAGTCCTGATATTTAGGAACTTGTTTAGCCCTTTCAGATTTAATATGGGCCTCACGTCCCCATTTGGTTTGGGGACTGTGAAAAGGTTCGAGTAAAACCCGAATCCGCTTTCTTCCAGGGGAACCTTCATGATTACACCCTGGAGCAATAGTTCTAGTGCCAGAAGGAGGGATCCTCTCTTCTGGGGATCTCTTGGCACGTTTGACCTTATAAATTGGGCAGGAGGAGTGCCTTTTAACTCCAGCTTGTATCCCAGACTTACTGCGGAGAGCACCCATCTGTCTCTGATGGTGTCCCGCCAGGTCTCTGTGAACAACTGAAGCCTTCCCCCCACCCGATTGAGTGGGGGCAACGCTTCATGACTTGGGGGGAGGTTTTGTACCTCTCTTGATCCAGGGCTTCTTGTTACCCTGTGATTGTCCCTGATTTCTGCCCCCTGAATTTGACCGCGGAGGCCGTCGGAACTGCTTCACAGCCGATGTGCCCGGGACTGGAGAAGTAGGCCTCTTAAAAGAAGGACTTCTACTCTTGTTCTTAACCGGTAAGAGTGAACTTTTACCGGCAGAAATTTTCTGGATATATTTGTCCAGATCTTCTCCAAATAAGCGTTCTCCATGAAATGGGAAGCTAACCAGCAGTTTCTTACAGGGAGCTTCAGCAGACCAGTTTTTGAGCCACAGAAGCCTACGCATATGTACTATAGACAGCGTAAAGCGGGAGGCCTGTTGGATTGTATCCTTTATGGCGTCCACCGTAAAACACAAGGCTCTAGGCAGGTCAGCTAGGGCAAGAGCCTGCTGATCTGGTAAGTCCCTTAAGACTTGTTTCAACTGATCTTTCACTGCTTGGCAGACTCCAATCGCTGCTACCGCAGGTTGTGTCACCATGCTTGCTGTAGAGAAAGCAGATTTTAGTAAAGACTCCAATTTTTTATCTATTGGGTCTTTGAACATTGGAACATTATCTACTGGACATGTCAGTGATTTGTTCACAGAAGAGATGGCTGCGTCCACTGTAGGGACCCTCCATTTTTTTATGAACTTATCCTCCATGGGATAGATCACCGGAAATCTCTTGGGGGGAGCAAATATTTTATCAGGATGCTCCCAATCCTGGTAAATAAGCCCTTCTAATAAAGGGTGGATTGGGAAGGAACAGACAGCCTGGGGAGCTTTTTAACAACAAGGTTGGTCTTTATTGAAAGTTGAGGCAGTCACAAAAGGCAGTCATTAAGTTATCAAAATACAAATCAGGTGTAATCCTACAAATTAGAGGCTCAGAAACTCAGTGAAGGACAATAGCAGGTAAACATACATTTCAATGTCTGTACATAAAGAAAAAACAAAAAAGAGCAAGAGAAGAGAAAAAAAAAATATATACACACATATATATATATATATATATATATATATATATATATATACACACATACATACACACACATACATACACATATACATACATACACATTTCCCTTCCCCCCCCTCAACATAGGTGGAATGCCCACATCCAGGAAATCCTGCACATATCAGCGGGAGGGGAGGGCCATCCGGCCACCCCCCCTAAGAGGACGTTTCAGACACCAGTCCCGAGGCCCAGCACCCCAGAACTCCCACCTACTCTGTCCAGGGCAACCAAATGCAATCAAATTTTTGTGGACAGCCCCTATTAATATATGTCAGCTTGTACAATGGCATTACTGAATTTATAGAGGAATCCCAGGACTCGACCGTAGGGGGCGAGGGGGACAACCACCTGAGCAATATTTCCTTTTTGGCATAAAAAAGGACGTAGGAGATAAGCTGCTTAGTAAACCTAGGCCTCTGTTCATCGTCCTGAATGCCTAGCAGTGCCAGTTCAGGTGACATGGGAAGGGACAGCTGCAAGCGCACATTTATACACTCAAACACCGCAGCCCAATAACCAGCCAGGGAAGGGCAGGTCCAGAACATGTGCAAGAACGTGCTGTCCGAGGAGCGACACCTAGGACACTCCCCGGACCTCTGAGGATAGATTTTATGTAACCTTTGCGGTGTGTAATATACCCGATGTAAAAATTTGGTGTGTATAAGCTTATCCCTAGAGGAAACCATCAGTCTAGAACCCACTTCAAAGCACTCCTCCCAGGTCTCCCTATCTAAGTCAGGGATGTCAGCCCGCCACTTCTCCCATAAGGTCTCCATTCTCTGCGAGGTCCCCCCGAGGAGAGCTAAGTATAGTGTAGAAAGGGTCTTTTGAAGAGTCTCCTGTGCCAAAAGTGCTTCAATAGAGTCCGCTTCAAGCGTTATAGGGAGTGGGAATTGAGCTCTCGCCGCATGTCTCAGCTGGTAATATCTAAATAACATCCCACCCGGCATGTCAAACTTAACCGAAAGATCTGCAAACTCCAGGAGCGTCCCCCGGGGCATAATATCCTGAAGTGTCCTAATCCCAAAACGGGCCCAGAGCTGCGGGTCAGGGAGCCTCCTAAAGTGCGGGAGCGTGGGGTTACCCCACAAAGGACAGAAGGGAGAGTAGTGATGCGCTCTAAGGAATCGCCTCCTAGCCACCCCCCACACCCTCAGGGTCACTCTAGTCGGGGCTGGGAGCGAGGGGTACGCCGTGACGCCCCGATATACCAAATTGCCGAGTTCCCGGAGGGAACCTAAAATGGCCGCTTCTAAACACGTGGCCGCATTGGATCTGGATTGCTCGAACCACCAGCGTACCGTCACCAACATAGCCGCCCAGAAGTACACCTTCAGGTTGGGCGACGCGAGACCCCCACAACCCACCGGGAGCTGCAGGGTTGACTTAGCCAGTCTGGGACAAGACCCCCTCCATAGAAACGAGGATATGCAGCTGTCCAGCTCCTTAAAAAAAGCAGCCGGGAGCCACACCGGACAGTTACGGAACACATAATTGAACCTAGGCAGGTAGATCATTTTTAATACATTAATGCGGCCGAGAAGGTTCAGGGGTAAATCCCGCCATCTAGAGCACTGGTCTTTGAGTCTCCCCACTAGCGGCTGCAAGTTGAGGCGCCGAAAGGCCCGGAGGTCCCTCGACACAACAATGCCCAGGTATTTGAATTCCTCAACCCAGAGCAGCGGAGTCTGAGACCCCTCTCCCCCAGACCGAGGATCTAGCGGAAACAGTA
Source organism: Rana muscosa (assembly GCA_029206835.1). NCBI lineage: Eukaryota > Metazoa > Chordata > Amphibia > Anura > Ranidae > Rana > Rana muscosa. The sequence continues at coordinate 573,504,174 of CM055117.1, read as the reverse complement.
CGGACTTCTTCCAATTAATTTTGACTCCCGAAAAGCGTCCGAACTCGTCGAACTCCTCTAGGGCAGCCTGCAAGGACGGTCCAGCGTCCTGTAAATATAGCAATACATCATCCGCATACAATGAAATCTTCTCCTCCAAAGGGCCAACCCTGAGACCACGAACAGCGGAGGACTCGCGGATCCGTGTCGCCAATGGCTCAAAAGCCAGGGCGAACAGACTAGGTGACAATGGACACCCTTGGCGGGTGCCCCTCTGGAGGGGAAAAGACCCAGAGAGGTTACTATTTATACAGAGCCTAGCCCTGGGTGCCCTGTAGAGCATGCCCAGCCAGTGCATGAATTTAGGGCCTATGCCGAAACGCTTAAGGACTGCCCACAAATACTCCCACTCTACGGAGTCAAATGCTTTCTCCGCGTCAAGCGAAGCAATGACTCTATTGCCCCCATTATCGTGCGGCGTATCTAGGTTCAGAAATAATCTACGGATGTTAATGTCCGTGCCCTTCCCCGGCATAAACCCCGTCTGATCCTGGTGGACCAGGTCGCCGATAACCGAATTCAACCGGACGGCCAGGATTTTCGCCAGTAGCTTGGCGTCTGCGTTAATTAGGGAGATCGGCCTATATGAGGCACACTCCTCAGGGTCCTTGCCAGGCTTGGGCACCAGTACCACTACCGCTTCCGACATAGAGTCCGGCAGAGAGCCCAAAGCAGAGGACTGGGCTAAAAGAGAGGTCAGCCTGGGGGCCAATACCTCCTGATGTACAGAGTACAGTTCGATAGGTAATCCGTCAGGCCCAGGGGCCTTACCCGCTTGCATGCCCTGCATCGCCCTCTGAACCTCTTCCAGGGAGATATCTTTTTCTAATTCCGCACTTTTATCGGGGTCCAATACCGGAAGCTGGACCTGGTCCAAGTAGTGAGCCAACTCCGCTGCACTATAGTCCACTCTAGAGGCATACAGCGCCCGATAGAACTGCAGAAATCGGTCACTGATTTCTTCTGGTGCGGTCAAGGGTCGTCCAACCGAGTCACGTACCCTACCCACGTGCGTCGTTGCGAACTGTCCCCTGGCCAGCCAGGCTAACAACTTGCCATTCTTGTCCCCGTATTCAAATACCCTCTGCGCCCTATCTAACAGTGACTTCTTGGTAAGTTCGATTCTGAGTAGAGACAAGTCTCTCAATGTATGTTGCCAGGCCTCATACTTAGAGGAGGACTGATCTCGGATAAATTCTCGTTCATTCTCCTCCGCCCGCCCCTCCAACTGCTCAAGCACTCGTCCAGAGTCCCTCCTCCTCGCTGCTATTCTTGAAATGTATTCACCCCGCAGCCAAGCTTTAAATGCATCCCACTGCAGAAGCGGGCCAGTGGAGCCCTCAGTCAGCCAGTAGGAAAACATCGCTTCAGGGAGGTGCTCCTGGATTTCAGGGTCCATCAACCAATATCTGGACAGCCTCCACAACCCTGGACCACCCGACGGAGCCACCCGTAGCACCACTAACAGTGGGGCATGATCTGAGATTCCTCGGGAAAGGATCTCGGTAGACACCACCCCCCGTAAAAGAGCGGGTGAGGCAAAAGCCAAGTCTATACGAGATAGCGTCCGATAGGTGGTCGAGAGACAAGTAAATTGTGCGTCTGAGGGATGAAATTGCCTCCAGAGATCCGTCAAGTGGAATGACTCCGCAGCCTGGGGAGCTTTTAGCGACCCCAGCGAGGAAATCGTAGTGGATGGTGGTTCCGCCAGAGGCATTTTAAATGCTGATCGGACCATGTTAGTCAGAGACTGAACCCATAATCTTTCAGCCTGAGATGCTGAGAAAGGTTCTTCCACTGTTGATTCCTCCATAACTGAATCAACCTCATCCTGATCCCCTTCAGGTAGGTCGATCCCTGTGTGGGGCTGTTCCTCCACTAACAGGCACTCTGAAGGAGGAGACGGAGATCGGACGCGCTTTCCCTGTGACAGGGAAGCAGCGATCAATGCTGTTAATCTCTCTTCCAATCCTCCCAGAGTTGAGGATAAAACCTCCTCTGTTATATATACAGGAGCAGGTGGACTGGGGACAGCCGCAGCACCAGGCACTCCTGCGGGGTTTCTACGGCTACTGACCTCTGAATTCTCAGGGGAGATTGGTGCAGTACAAGCATGCCCAATATCCTCAGAGCCCGATGGAGACCCCTTTGGCTTCCTGGAAGATCTATTTCCGGAGCGTCTGGACGACATATCCTTTAAGCACAAAGCTGAGGTATTCCCATCGTCATACACCAATTTTGCTGGTAATAGTCTAACAAAGTTGCTGCTATATACCAGCTGGTGTCCACTAAAGTGCCTTTCTATGGGGATGCCTGCATCAACCGCCTCTGTGTGCCACTGTTTGTTGCTAGCTCTGTTTGCATCCAGCTGACACTTGTACTGTGTCTTTATACAAGCTGGGACGCCTGCACATGCGCAGAAGCGCCGTGGCGCGCATCGAGCGTCATCCACCCGCCCCACCCCTTTTTTTTAATAGGAGGCGCGTGCACGCGCCCGCACGCGCGCCCGTGCGCCATTGGCGCCCTTTTCAAAACCAAACAGGGACTAGGAGCCAGGGCCCTTTTTTGCCGGAGGGCCTGTGCGGTGGATGAGCGCAGCAACAGGGCAGAGGAAGTGGATTCCCACAGAGAAACTTACCAACTGCCTGGATCTTTTGACTTGAGAAAACCAAAGATCCACATGACAAGAAAAATGGACCACAGCGGCCTCTAGTGGTTTAACACAGGTACCGCGGTCCTCTTTTTTTTTTTTTCTTGACTACTATTAAAATTTTACATTTTCAGTAGTTACAGGCATACACAGATATTAGCGGGAATACCGTTAGGTAACAGACAGAAAGACAAATTAGGCTTGGGGGTCCCCCAATAGAACCAAGTTCCTGGGGGCCCCCACTTACCTGATCCCCGCCGCAGGACTCTGTTTGGTCCACAGAAGCCCAAACTTCACCTATCACGGCAGGCATTGTAATTAAACCTTCAGGGACCGGGTTCCCAAGGATTCCACTCCCCTGGACCTGTATAGCACCCTGCACAGACAACATCTTGGTCGTGGGTATGACCAGAGCTCTGGATCCCAGGGTCCAGCCCTCCTAAGAGAGGCATTACAGGCAAAACCTTGCTCTTCCGCTGCAAGGCCCGGGTACCGACCGTTTAGCTATGAAGCTTTTTTGGTGGGATCCGGAACAGCTTACTAAGGCCCAAAAGAACCTGTACGCAAGCCCAGTGAAAACACATGTTACTCTTTGGCCAACACCTTAGACACTGGCAAAAAACTGAGGTGCTCCCGGATGGGAGGGGCTTATATAGGGGAGGGTACTTCCGGTTTGGAAGTGGCCAGTGCCAGCACCTGAAGGTAATCTATATAACCCATTAGTAATGACTAAGTCGCTCTGTGTCCCGTGATGTACGAAAAAGAAACATCTGCTATTGTCTATAGCAGGGGTCTCCAAAGTACGGCCCGCGGGCCACATCCGGCCCGCCAGGCCATTTATTCAGGCCCGCAGCTGGAGTCCTTAATCCTCCTGTCAGTTGTGGAACCTGCGCTGCTAGGAAACAGAATCCGTCAGGGGAACCATTCTCAGCACAACACCGGCAATATGTAGCGCAGGTCCCGCAATCTCTCCCGACGTCTCTCTGTGTTGGCTGCTGGGACCGCGGGCATCCTAGCAGCCAATGAGGTGCTTTAGTGCAGACCTGTTGCCACCTCCCGGCTCCAGCCTCCTGCCTCGCTGTTAACCAGTGTGTAATACGAGGGGGGTGGGAGTCGGGAGGTGCAGCAGGTCTACACAGCCAGTGTAACGTCTGAGACGCGCTGGTATAGTTCAAGTACACATGCAAGGAGGGGGCTGTGATGGTTACACATGTGTGGGGGGTGAGTTGAATGGCTCAGGATGGGGACACAAAAATTCGGGGGGGGGGGAGCTAATGGCTCTTATGGGGACACAGACATCTGGGGAGGGCTGATTGGGACACAAACGTGTGTGTGTGTGGGGGGGGGGGGGCTGATGGCTCTGATGGGGACACAAATGTGGGGGGAAGGGGGGCTGATGGGGATGCAGGGAGACTCTGATGAATGATGGGAACACAAAATGATGGGGACACGGATGTATGGGGAAAATGATGGGGACACGGATGTATGGGGAAAATGATGGGGACACGGATGTATGGGGAAAATGATGGGGACATGGATGTTTGGGGACACAGATGTTTGGGGAAAATGATGGGGACACGGATGTAAGGGGAACATGATGGGGACACGAATGTACGGGGAACATGATGGGGACACGAATGTACGGGGAACATGATGGGGACACGGATGTACGGGGAAAATTATGGGGACACGGATGTTTGGGGACACAGAAGTTTGGGGACACAGAAGTTTGGGGACACAGAAGTTTGGGGACACAGAAGTTTGGGGAAAATGATGGGGACACGGATGTTTGGGGAAAATGATGGGGACACGGATGTAAGGGGAACATGATGGGGACACGGATGTAAGGGGAACATGATGGGGACACGGATGTATGGGGAACATGATGGGGACACGGATGTATGGGGAAAATGATGGGGACATAGCTGAATGGGGAAATTGATGGGGACACAGATGTATGGTGAAAATGATAGGGGCACGGATGTAAGGGAAACATGATGGGGACACAGATGTTTGGGGAAAATGATGGGGAAACGGATGTTTGGGGACACAGATGTTTGGGGAAAATGATGGGGACACGGATGTAAGGGGAACATGATGAGGACACAGATGTAAGGGGAAAATGATGGGGACACGGATGTAAGGGGAACATGATGGGGACACGGATGTAAGGGGAAAATGATGGGGACACTGATGTATGGGGAAAATGATGGGGACACGGATGTAAACCCTCATACACACTGGAAGTTTAGCCCCACTCCATGATGCTCCAGCGTTAAGGTGCCAGCAAAGGATACAGGAGCACCATCCAGTCCTGCTGTCAGCAGTAAGTCAAATTCTATTCTACTCTTTTACTGTGGATTTATTTATAAATTATTTTTCCAGCCCGCGAATATGTGTAAAATATAGAATGTGGCCCTCAAAGTAAAAAGTTTGGAGACCCCTGGTCTATAGTAACCTAAACTCACATTTCATGTCTCCAGTGTAGCACACAAGAAGAAAATGAAAGTGTATCTAAGACCAAAACATTTTTTTTCTGGATAGTGTGTTTAAGGTTTGGAACCCCTGTAGGGCTTTTGCTGCTGTCTAGTAGATAAAGTTATCCTTTTTTTTTTTTTTGCCCTGGCAACCACTGCCCCTGGGACTGAAAGTTAGGAGTAATAAAACATTTGAGTTATCACCAGAAAAAGGGTAGATTGCAAATCTTATAATGGGGACACTTCTGGCTAAGAAGTGACTTTCCTCTGGACAGAGGTTTCCTGATGTGTCTGTAAGACAGATGGTTAGGGGAAATTATCCCAATGGGACAGAGATTTAAAAAAAAAAAAAACTTGACAGGGGTTCTGGCCATTCCCTTCTCCACCCAAAATGAAAAATGTTTTGGCTTTATATTTATATATATATATATACCTAAATAATTTGGTTGCTATGTAATGGCTCTTTCCTTACAATTTCAGATGCAGGGTATTAGAAGTACAAGTATACTTGTATAAATAAATATAACTAATAATTAACAATCATCCTTTGCAAATTCATTCACATTAACAGGCATGCACTAGGTGTAGCTTTCATGCAGCTGTTGTACACCACTTCCTTTAAAACACATTTATTTAAAAATTGCTTGACGCAGGTCATTATCTTGAAAAAAAAAAGTTAATTTTCTCAGCAGCATCTTGCTTCATGCTTTATGATATGCCCTGACGTGGGAAACAGCAGTTGGGAAAATCCAGACTCCTAAAAAACTAACAAACCAAATGTAAAAGGTCCTGCAAAGTGGCACCGAGAAATATTTTGCTTCTTCACAGTCCACATCTTGTTCACACGACCTTTGAAATATTTTTAGCCAAGGCGCCCATTTTTATTTGGATGTGGTGCAATACCTTGCATCGGAATTTCATATCTGTACAAATAAACGTTGCAGAGTGTTGACATAAAAATAAAACACTGGGAGAGGGAGAAGGGTTCTCTTTTTTTCCAAGCCTCTCTGACTGTTTCCAGCGAAGCTCTTAGCAATTGTAATGCTGGTCTGGGATAGTCTTGAGAGGAATAAGCCCCCTGAGCTTAGGCTGAAGAATATATCAAACCGTACAAAGTGAGGAAATGTTTGTAAAACAGTTTGTAAATCACTGACTGCAAGGTCGCCATGCCTAACAGCAGGAACGACACTTTGATAAAGCCCCAGCTGAGAAAGGGGCGGCACAGTGGACAGCTTAAACTTGCTTAACAAGACTTTTCTAAATCTTATTTTTTAATTAGGTGTGCCCTAGACACTCTTTAATTTGCGTTCACTCTTACCAACATATGTTACAAATCACTTTTATACATTCTTCCCACCTTATTATCACCTAATCCCACTTGCTTTGTTTTTCCACTGGTGTCTAGGCTGGCTTTGCAATGCTAAGCATTTCAGATAGAGCCCTCTGATTCTTTTCCAAATCTAACAGAGCTATTGATGTTTGAAGGCTCCTGCAATAAGTTCATGTAAACTATAAAGAGTCATTGAAGAAGCTACAACATTTATAGAGAGGGTAGGCTGGTACATGATTCCTACAGCATTCAAAGATCACTGTGATTGACCTATGGGCTGTATTTATTCACACATTTTTTTATTTTATTAACCAAAAATGTGAAGAGAAGTGTTTTCAGTTATCAGAACTATTGTTCTAAGTCTGAATTCAGTATCCAAGCTCAAATTTTAATCTTTAATTGAACCAAAGTCCAGAAACTCCAGCAAAGTCAGAGGTCCGACCCACTCCTTCCCCTAGCCCACAATAGAAGGTATGGTGTTATTGACCAATAGCATTATATGTAGTTCGGTTAAAGCTCATCTTCAGAGCGGAAGTTAAAATTCAACTCGTTCCCGACCAGCCCCCGCAGTTGTACTGCGGCAGGTTGGCTCTCCTGCGCGAATCGCCATCATTGCACGTCGGGCTCGTACACGGCGATCTGTGGGCACACGTGCCCATTCGCTAGCGGGGGAGCCAATCAGCGGGTCTGGCGCACTTGATGTCCGCCGGCCACCCGTGATCGCTCCACAGAGAGGCAGAACGGGGATTTGCCAGTGTAAACAAAGCACATCCCCGTTCTGTCAGGGAAGTAGAGTGAAATTGTCTGTTCCTATCGATTAAGAACAGCGATCTCTCTCCACTCCCTGTCAGCACACTCCCCCAAAGCTAGAAATCACCTCCCTAGGGAACATTTAACCCTTTGATCGCCCCTGGTGTTAACCCCTTCCCTGTCAGTGTTATTTATACAGTGATCAGTGCATTTTTATAGCACTGATCACTGTATAAATGTCACTGGTCCCCCAAAAAAAGTGTCAAAAGTGTCCGCTGCAATGTTGCAGTCCTGCTAAAAATCACAGATAACTGCCATTACTAGTAAAAAAAAAAAATAATAATAATAAAAATGCCATAAATCTATCTCCTATTTTGTAGACGCGATAACTTTTGTGCAAATCAATATACGCTAATTGTTTTTTTTTTACAAAAATATGTAGAAGAATACATATTGGCCTAAACTGAGGAAGAAATAAGGTTTTTTTACATTTTTACATTATAGCAAAAAGTTAAAAAATAAATCGTTTTTTTATCAAAAGTGTAGCTTTTTTTGTTTATAGCGCAAAAAAAAAAAACGCAGAGGTGATCAAATACCACCTAAAGAATGCTCTATTTGTGGGGAAAAAGGGACATAAATTTTGTTTGGGTACGATCGTGCAATTGTAATTTAAAGCGACGCAAAATGGCCTGGTCAGGAGGTACCGTATATACTCGAGTATAAGCCGAGTTTTTCAGCACATTTATTTGTTCTGAAAATGCCCCCCTTGGCTTATACTCGAGTCACCTTTTTGCGCCTGATCTCCCGGAATTTGGGGACCGGGTAATGGCCAGCCATAGGTCCCTTGGACCCCAATATTGGCACATATATAGCCCCACTCTTTCTCTACAAGTGTGCAAAGTTTGTTGTCTAGGGGACCTACGGCCGGGGAGCACCAATTTTTCAAAGCTGGGCAACCCTTCCATAGACTCCCATGTTAAACGGTCATTTCTCTGGTAACTTTGGGGACCTGGACCCAGTACCAGCCGGCCATAGGTCCCCTGGACCAGAAACTTGGCACACATGTAGCACCTAGTTCTCTTCTACAAGTGTGCCAAGTTTGCTGTCTGGGGGACCTACGGCCGGGGAGCACCGATTTTTCAAAGCCGGCACCCCTTCCATATACTCCCATGTTAAACGTAAGTCGAGGTATGGGCACAGTGAGGCATGGGCACAGTGAGGCATGCAGATGGACACCCTAGGCTTATACTCGAGTCAGTAGGAGAGATATAAGGAAGCAAAAAGGTACATGCAGGCACCACTAGCAAAAATGTTTGGCTGAAATTTGATTTACACAAGTGAATATTGAAAAAAGAAAATACTAAATTAAGAAACATTCGTTTTATTATCTACGTTTGAAGCCCAGATGAATGGACTGCCATATGTTTTATATTTCACTCATATTTGTTGAAAATGTCTTAAAATAAATTTTTCATTTTAGTGTAAATGTGCTTCTTGTTCTCCTACTCCAGTAGGGGTCAGCAACCTTTTTCCAATTAGGGGGTCGGATTCAATGTATGTGAATGCATGGAGGGCAGCATTTACCTGCTAATAAATGAAGATAATAATCTGGACCCCTTTACATCACACAGCCCCCGAACCTCTGGACCCCTTTACATTACACAGCCCCTGTACCTCTGGACCCGTTTACATGACACAGCCCCCCTGCATATTACACAGCCCCCCGCACATCACACAGCCCCCCTACCAAGCATCCCCTGCATATTACACAGCCCCCCTTACACACACCCCCCACCCCCGCAGCTCTGCCCTTTTCTAACTTGCCCCATGCAGAGAGGGAGACAGAGCAGAGCAGGGAGCAAGAAGCTGAATGAAAACATGGGAGAGACACACAGCAGTGCTGAGAAGACAGCGGGAACTTCCGGAGTAAATTTTTCATATTAACAAGCTGGTGATTGGTTTCTAGGACCACCTAGCAACCAATCACCTGGAAAGTTAACTCCGGAAGCTGCTGTTGTCTTATCAGCACTACTGTGCATCTCTCCCATGTTCTCATTCAGCTTCCTGCTCCGCTCTGTCGAATGAGCATGCTGGAAAACCAGCAGCCAACTGACTCCCGATCAGCGTTCTCAGCCAATGGCGGTGAGCGCTGATTGGGAGTCAGTTGGCTGCTGGTTTTCCACCATGCTCATCCGACAGATGCCGGCCAAAAGACAGACTGACACTTGGGCCAAATTTTTTATTTTTTTTAAACCGGCAAATGTCTCCCGACATTCGGCCTGTGTGTACCCGGCTTTAGTATATTAGGTGAAACATGTGTTTAGAGCCACTGCACCCCTGCTGTTAACAGGAAAGTAGAGGATAAAGTGTGAAAAGCTGGCTGTTAGTGCTACCTACTTTTTCTGGCTTTAATACAATTTTTGATCAGTAGCAGCTTCCAGCTATTGAGCCCCCACTTATCTTACTGTTCTGGTCTCTATCTCCAATAAATGTAACCATCTATAACAACATTCAGCATTGTGCGAATAAAAAACAATATTTCCTTTCCTTTTTATTTTTCTCTGGCAGTTTGTGGCTACCAATTGGCTACCAATGTTGACTTTCCGCTAAGACAACCAAGTAAAGTACAATAAAGGAAAAAATAAAAATGTCAGATGAACCTAAACCTTATAAACCTACAAGTTTAAGATGCAGATGCATTAACACTAAAATATTCTAGATCCCCTCTATTGACGATTACTAAATTTATACATATATCATTCACTTTCTTCTTTGAATTGGAAAATCCCAATCAAAAGTCAAGGCAAATTATAATTATTGGTTAGAAACAAACAACAAAAAAAAGATAATATCTGCCTTCAAATATAGTTGAAATTGGTCCTTCTGCTAAAAGTGTCAACATACCAAGATAAGAATACGATATTCTCTCTAAGAATTAATACATTAGCTCACTTGCAACTGCAAATGCATCTGCTAAAAGATTGCACTGAAGGTAAAACACGAGAACATGAAATGCCCTACGGATATTGTAAACCCAGGATTGTTCAGTATTACAAGAAAAAAAGAGCATAAGTGCATTATCTTTTCTACAACACACACACACCTCTTTCTCCATTATCAACCTGTCAGACAAATAGATGGCACCATCATATGCCTCCAAGGAGTGCCTTTATTGCCCTAATCTCTCACCCATTAATGTGAGTTCAAACACCTTTCAGTACATAGAGTGCATAAGAAAGCTTTATATACAGTATAAAAATTAAATTGACACACTGTACAATTGCATTACAAGATTAAAAACATGTCCTTTTTCAGACACATACACTGTTTAAATACTGTTATACTGTCGCTTTAGTGATTGCTTGCGCAAAAAAGAAAACAAACCGTAGGGCCTTTCTACTGAGGAATAGAGAACAATCTGGCATTCTGAATGAATAATCTCCTTTCAACCTATAAGCAACAAGTTAGCAGGAAGCTATGCCAATAAATATGAGGATGTTTTAATTCTATGGCTATAATTAAAATGAAAAAAAAAAAAATCAATGCAACTTTACTAATTTTAGAAAATATATATTATCACATTAAAAAGTACAGGAAATACTACTACTTATTTTTAGTAAGATAACTATTGATTTAGATGGGGCTGTACAAAGATGTTCCTATTACATAGTAAAAAATAAATATATAATGAAAGTAAATGCCCTGATGTTATTCACTTAACAGAAACAACCGTGAACCCTAATATTATCTAGGTTTATGTATTAATGACTCAAACTGTTAGCTAACATTTATCTACATCATAAAAAATATTTATTCCTATTAAACAAAAACATTTTAAATTGCACTATCTTTAAAAAAAAACGGTTTAAACAATCAATGTTATTTAGGCAGATGTTATCTGAACGTTTAGGATGGTAATATCCTGCAAAAAAAAAGTAACTGGAGTTGGGTGATTCATTTAAGAATTAATACTTTCCTATTAATCAAGTTGTGAAATATTTAACCAGCTAAATTCTGTTAAAGTGCAATGTAGCTCAATCTAAAGAGATTTTGAAAAAATTGCAGAAGAATTGTTGACTCTAATAAGCTTTGAAAGTATTGAGAAAGGATTTTTAAAGTGTCAAAGCGCTATTCGTGCAAAGTCAAGCTGACAGTTCACTACAGGATGAAGTCCAGGATTGATGTTTCTCTGCTTAAAAGTGGTTGTCCTACAAAAATCAATGCAGGGACAAGACTGCAATCCTCCAAAATGGTTCAGCCCATGACAACGTCATCTGTGACAAAACGCATTAGGAGGAGGATAGTGCATCGATGTCATCCTGCCCACTGTGGCTGGACTAAGTGACATAGGGATATACACACTGTATATTTCTAACAGGGTTTGTGAGTGTTATTTTTTAATTAAATAAACAAAACTTTTTTCTTTTTTTTCCTTAAATACACTATGTGGAGCATTCTACTTCCTTTCACATGTGTTATGGCGATATATGCTCTCTGGGATTCTACAGCAGGGTTGCGCTGGAGGATGCCATCCACTACCTAGGAGAGGACCTATGATATTAAAGGGTATATTGTGGGTGTATTTTGGGATACAATCTCTATGGTGAGGGTCATTTCTCTTAGTGGTTGAGTGGAATTCACTGGAGAAGGTACTATGTGAATATTGGAGAAGATTAAGTTTCCTGTTGATTCATATTCCTATTGGATTTGTACGTTGATTATGGATATGAAGAAATTATGTTTTTTTAAATGTAAAATAATTATTTAAAGTGACAGTGCAGCATTTTAAATGGAATCCTACAAAACGTGAGAATTATGGATGAGTGGTCAGTACACACTTAAGTTCAGACTCTAAATTTGCTGTTCATCTGAATGCCTATTGTTTGAAGCGTGGACAAATTATGACAGCTTACTGCTGTCAATTGTTGCTAAGGAAGAAGCAGGTAAATCCAAGGCCATGTAAGTGAATAGGTCGAGTGACATCAGTGGTCGCTCAGTAGACAGTCGGTGCAAGCACCCACTGCATCCCCAGCAACCATTGATGGATGTCACAAAACACCACTTGTTTACATGGTTGGGAATCCCCAGCCACATAAGCAAAGGATAATGACAAAATTGCTTAAATATGGCCACATATCTGGGCACTGATGTCCCCACTATAACCACACCTTCCGTCTTAATGCAGATGACAGCTTGGGGAGCTGTCATTTGGTGAGTGGTTGTTGTTGCATTAGGGTTGTTGTAAATCCATTGTCAGTCATGATAAATGTCAGCTGCACAAAGAAAAGAAAAACATCGTTGGATGACATGATTGACCATGGATTTACATTCTGGGACTTTTATGTTGTTTTTTAACCACTTCTTGCCCGGCGTATTGTAATATGACGTCCGCAGGAACCTCTCATCCCTCCGGGCGGACGTCATACCCAGCCGTCTAGGGGGCGCGCATGCGCCGCATTGCTCGGGACCCGGTGCGTGTGCCCGGCGGCCGCGATGTCTGCCAGGTACCCGTGATTGCCCGCAATCACGGCAGGACCATGGATCTGTGTGTGTAAACACACAGATCCATGTCCTGTCAGCGGTGAGGAGACCGATGTGTGTTCCCAGTACAGAGGAACACACATCGGTCTCTTCCCCTTGCGAGTCCCCTCCCCCTACAGTTAGAATCACTCACTAGGGAACATATTAACCCCTTGATCGCCCCCTAGTGTTAACCCCTTCCCTGACAGTCACATTTACACAGTAATCAGTGCAGTTTTATAGCACTAATCGCTGTATAAATGTGAATGGTCCCAAAAACGTGTCAAAAGTGTCCGATATGTCCGTCGCAATGTCACAGTCACAATAAAAATCGCAGATCGCCGCTATTACTAGTAAGAAAATAAAAATAAATAAAAATGCCATATATCTATCCCCTATTTTGTAGATGCTAGAACTTTTGCGCAAACTGATCAAATACGCTTATTGCGATTTTTTTTTTAACCAAAAATATGTATAAGAATACGTATCGGCCTTAAATGAGGAAAAAAAATTGTTTAAAAAAAAAAATTGTGAGATTTATTAACCACTTAAGCCCCGGACCATTTGGTAGCTAAAGGACCAGAGGTGAATTCAGAATTTTGCACTGCGCTGCTTTAACTGTAAATTGTGCGGACATGCAATGTTGTACCCAAACGAAATTTGCGTCCTTTTCTTCCCACAAATAGAGCTTTCTTTTAATGGTATTTGATTGCCTCTGCGATTTTTATTTTTTGCGATATAAACGGAAAAATACCGAAAATTTTGAAAAAAAAAGATATTTTCTACTTTTTGTTATAAGAAAAATCGAATAAACTCAATTTTAGTCATACATTTAGGCCAAAATGTATTCAGCCACATGTCTTTAGTAAAAAAAATGTCAATAAGCGTATATTTATTTGTTTGCGCAAAAGTTATAGCGTTTACAAACTAGGGTACATTTTTCTGGAATTTACACAGCTTTTAATTTATGACTGCCTATCTCATTTCTTGAGGTGCTAAAATGGCAGGGCAGTACAAAACCCCCCCAAATGACCCCATTTTAGAAAGTAGACACCCCAAGGAAATTGCTGAGAGGCATATTGAGCCCATTGAATATTTTTTTTTTGTCCCAAGTGATTGAATAATGACAAAAAAAATAAAAAATTACAAAAAGTTGTCACTAAATGATATATTGCTCACACATGCCATGGTTATATGTGGAATTGCACCCCAAAATACATTCTGCTGCTTCTCCTGAGTACGGGGATACCACATGTGTGGGACTTTTTAGGAGCCTAGCCACGTACGGGACCCCGGAAACCAAGCACCGCCTTCAGGATTTCTAATCGCGCAAATTTTTGATTTCACTCCTCACTACCTATCACAGTTTTGAAGGCCATAAAATGCCAAAATAGCATAAAACCCTCACAAATGACCCCATTTTGGAAAGTAGACACCCCAAGCTGTTTGCTGAGAGGCATGGTGAGTATTTTACAGCTCTCATTTGTTTTTGAAAATGAAGAAAGAACATTTTTTTTTTTTCTTTTTTTTTTTCAATTTTCAAAACTTTGTGACAAAAAGCGAGATCTGCAAAATACTCACAATACCTCTCAGCAAATAGCTTGGGGTGTCTACTTTCCAAAATGGGGTCATTTGGGGGGGGGGTTTTGTGCCATCTGGGCATTCCATGGCCTCCGAAACTGTGATAGGCAGTGAGAAGTGAAATCAAAAATTGACACCTTTAGAAAGCCTGAAGGCGGTGATTGGTTTTTGGGGTCCCGTACGCGGCTAGGCTCCCAAAAAGTCTCACACATGTGGTATCCCTGTACTCAGGAGAAGCAACAGAATGTATTTTGGGGTGTAATTGCACATATGCCCATGGCATGTTTGAGCAATATATCATTTAGTGACAACTTTGTGCAAAAAAAAAAAAAAAAATTGTATTTTTTCCGCAACTTGTGTCAACATATAAAATATTCCATGGACTCGACATGCCTCTCAGTATATAGCTTGGGGTGTCTACTTTCCAAAATGGGGTCATTTGGGGGGGTTTTGAACTGTTCTGGCATTTTATACACAACATTAGGAAGCTTACATCCACTCTTCTAACCACTTGAAGACAAAGCCCTTTTTGACACTTTTTGTTTACATGAAAACATATTTTTTTTTGCAAGAAAATTATGTTGAACCCCCAAACATTATATATATTTTTAAAGCAAAGGCCCTACAGAATAAAATGGTGGGTGTTGCATTTTTTTTTATACACAGTATTTGCGCAGCGATTTTTCAAACGCATTTTTTGGGGAAAAAATACACTTTTTTTAATTTTAATGCACTAAAACACACTATATTGCCCAAATGTTTGATGAAATAAAAAAGATGATCTTAGGCCGAGTACATAGATACCAAACACGACATGCTTTAAAATTTCGCACAAACGCGCATTGGCGACAAACTACATACATTTTTAAAAGCCTTTAAAAGCATTTACAAGTTACCCCGTTAGATTTACAGAGGAGGTCTACTGCTAAAATTACTGCCCTCGATCTGACCTTCGCGGTGATACCTCACATGCATGGTGCAATTGCTGTTTACATATGACGCCAGACCGACGCTTGCGTTCGCCATTGGGCAAGAGCAGGGCAGGACAGGGGTGTTTTTTTTTTATTTAATTTTTTTTTATTAATTTTGCTTTTTTATTTTATTTTTAAACTGTTGCTTCCATATTTTTTTTTTATCACTTTTATTGTTATCTCAGGGAATGTAAATATCCCCTATGATAGTAATAGGTAATGACAGGTACTCTTTTTTTAAAAAACTGGGGTCTATTGGACCCTAGATCTTTCCTCTGCCCTCAAAGCATCTGACCACACCAAGATCGGTGTGATAAAATGCTTTCCCAATTTCCCAATGGCGCTTTTTATATCCGGGGGGGGACATTCCCTCCCACTGCTTATAAAAGCAGTCCAGAGGCTAATTAGGCACTAGGATTGCTTTTACATGAAAGCCGGCCGCTGGCTGAAAATAATGATACCAAGATGATACCTAAACCCGCAGGCATCATTCTGGTATAAACATTCAAAGTCCAGCAACATACCAGTACGTTGCTGGTCCTCGTTGGACATGTATTGTAATCTTTTTTTTCATGCAGCCTGTTGGCTGAACGAAAAAAAAGATCGGTGGGTATGCCCACCATTAGAATACCGCCCTTCATCCACCCACTTCTAATGATGGGCATACATGCACCATTTATATATGCCGAAGCATGGGGGCATCTTCTCGCAAAAAAGTTATGCCGCGTACACATGGTCAGACTTTTCCACGGGCAAGCCTCCGTCGGAATTTCGACCGTATGTACGCGGCATTAGGAGCAAAATCGCTCCTCCACTCCTGCTGCCCCAATGCTTCGGCATATATGCTTTTTTTTTTAACTGTGGTGGTGAAATCACCTCCTACAGCACTGGAGTCGCAGGGATCAGGCCTGTCTCTGCGAACGCTGCAGTTATGTGTGTTGTGTTTTGCAAGTGACAGTGATCGATCGATACTGCACTTGGGTGGCCTGGGCTGGACAGAGGGGCAAAACGCAGGTGCTAGCAGGTATCTGGGCTGATCCCGCTAACACTGCGTTTTTGGGAACCCTAAACTGCTGGGGACGCTAGTATAGATCTGATCAGATCAGATATTGAGCTGATCAGATACTATACCACTAAGGGGGGTGTATGCTTCACGCGTGGGTGTTAGCGCTACTGGCACTAACCTGACGCTGCCTGGGGTGTGACTCAGACCCTCTCTGACGCTAAAACCTAATTGATATCACCCGCCGGGCGATCAGGGGGTTAAACCTTTATTGGGTTATATACGGCGGGTGCCCTGACACTATAAAAAGCAAACTAACTAACCAGCGTCACCCGTAACACTTATATGGTGATTACTGGTGAAAGGGTTAACTAGGGGCAATTAGGGGGTTAAAACCTTTATTAGGTAATATATAGGGGTACCTGACGCTATATAAAAACCTGACGGTGAACCTAAAAAAAAATTACTGGCTACCTATCGGCATCACCGACACTAAGACAACGATCATAAAAACGATCGCTTAGCGACAGTGGTGATAGGGGGTGAAAGGGTTACCTGGGGGGCGATCAGGGGGTTAAACCTTTATTAGATAATATATGGGGGTACCTGACGCTATAAAAACCTGCGGCGAACCTAAAAAAAATTACTGGCTACCGATCAGCATCACCGACGCTAAGACATCGATCAGAAAAATTATCGCTTAGTGACAGTGGTGATAGGGGGTGAAAGGGTTACCTGGGGGGCGATCAAGGGGGTTAAACCTTTATTAGGTAATATATGGGGGTACCCGACGCTATAAAAACCTGCGGCGAACCTAAAAAAAAATTACTGGCTACCGATCAGCATCACCGACGCTAAGACATCGATCAGAAAAATGATTGCTTAGCGACGGCGGTGCTAGGGGGTGAAAGGGTTATCTGGGGGGTGATCAGGGGGTTAAACCTTTATTAGGGGGGGTTAGGGGGCTACACTGGACCTAAAACTAAATGTAGTGACACTTTTACAGTCACAAATGTCACTGATTGCAGTGATCACTAAATAAATGGTCACTGCAATCAGTGACACTGTGACTGGGGGCTGGGGGGTGATCTGGGGGGTGATCTGGGGGGGCCTGGGGGGCGATTTATGTGCCTATGTGTCCTGGTGTCAGTGTAGTGTTGTGTACACTAACCTGGCATCTTCTCCTGTACGGCGCTCGGTATATGTGAGCGCCGCAGGAGAGATGACATCACTTCCTCCTGCCTGGCAGGCAGGGGAAGCTCTCTCATTCGCCGGGAGCGATCGAGAGGGGGTGGCCGGAATCGAACCGCTCCCGAAGGTAAAACGACCACCCACTGTAAAGAAGGGGGGTCCGATCGGACCCCCCAACTATACAAAGGCAATCACGTATATGTACGTGATTCTGCCTGTCGGTGCCATTCTGCCGACGTATATTTACAGTGGGCGGTCGTTAAGTGGTTAAATCAAAAAGTAAAAGATAGTGTTTTTTTCAAAATTGACGCTCTTCTTTTGTTTATAGCGCAAAAAATAAAAACCGCAGAGGTGATCAAATACCACCAAACTAAAGCTCTATTTGTGGGTAAAAGAACATAAAGATTTTATTTGGGTACAGTGTTGCATGACCGCACCCTTGTCATTCAAATTGCGACAGCGCTGAAAACTAAAAATTGGTCTTGGCGGGAAGGGGGTGAAAATGCCCTGTATTGAAGTGGTTAATGAAGGACTTGTCAAAAAAAAAAAAAAGTATGTTTTTTATATTTTCTGCCTACCAATGATTTCAGTAGGGTTCAGATTTGGTATCCTAACTTATGCAATGTTTGCTGAACCCTGCTTGAAACAGATGTGCGTTCGGCACATCCCTACTAAATCAGTGTTAATAAATGTATTAAACACTGGTCAAAAGTTTTGTTAATATGAGTTTCCTAAAGAGGTATCTGCAAGAAAAAATTTCTGTAGTGAGATAAAACACACTTTGTAGAAAGCAGAATACCGCGTATACCAACACCAAAATCATCTCAAGTGTGAAGTATGGTGAAAGGGATAACATGTTGTGAAGCTGCTCTTGTGCCTTAGGGCCTAAACAGCTTACAGTCATTGAGGGACTAGGTCTATCAGAAACTTCTATACGTGGGTTGAAACCTTTTTTTTCTGCACAGGTCTAAAATACCAAAACTCTTAAAGAGTTTGTTAAGCCATGCAACAACCTTTCAACAATCCCCTCTACTATGTTAAACAATGTCCCCAGTGTATTTTTTTTTTAAACTGCCACTGTATACCTTATTTATTAGCGCCGATCGGCGCTCACATGACCGGCTGCCTCTCTCCTCTTTAGAGCTGACAGCTTTAGTGGGCGGGGCTGGGAAACCCAAGCTGACATCAGTCAGGAGGAGGAGAGGAGGATAGGAGGAGAGAGGCTGCCAGTCCTGTAAATGTAAATGCTGATTGGAGCTTTGAAATCAGGTACACAGCGGCATTTCAAAAATTATTTAACATAGCAGAGGGGATTGTTCAAAGGTTGTTGTATTATGAAAGCAGCAGAAGAGTAGGATCATGGAGTGGACAGAGCTGACAGACAGGGAGGGGCAGGGGGAGGAGGCCATAGACACAGGAGAGCAGGTCTGCGGATGACGGAGGCACGTAAACTGACCACGGTGTAAGGGCTCAGCAGCCATGATATACTGTGGTCAGTTTACAGGGGGGAGGGCAGAACCTGGCAGGATCAGCCAGGTATTTTTGGTGATAGAAGGGGCCAAATGACACAGAACAAGCACTGTGCTGTATAACATGCTTTCAGGGAACAGGATCCAATACATTTTTTAGGGTAACACACGCTTTAACCACTTAAGGACCGGCCCATGTAGATTTACGTCGGCAGAATGGCACGGACAGGCATAATCACGTACCTGTACGTCCCCTTTAAATGCCTGCCATGTGGTCGCATGCGCGCCGCCGGTGGCGCGCTCGCGACCCTGCTGCCTTCCCCGTAAGTCGGACTGTGGGTCCCGCAGACTCGATCGCCACGGGGATCCCCGCGATCGTCTCACGGAGGTATAGAGCGGGGAGATGCTTGTGTAAACAAGCATCTCCCCGCTCTGCCTAGTGACAATGACACGGATCTCCGCTCCGTGTACTCGGAGCGAAGATCAGTGTCATGTGACACACAGCCCATCCCCCCTACAGTAGTAAACACTCAATAGGGAATACTTAACCCCTACAGCGCCACCTAGTGGTTAACCCCTTCACTGCCAGTGTAATTTTCACAGTAATCAGTGCATTTTTATAGCACTGATCGCTGTAAAAATTACAATGGTCTCAAAAATGTGCCAAAAGTGTCCGATGTGTGCGCCATGTTACAGTCACAATAAAAATCGCTGATCGCCGCCATTACAGGTAAAAAAAAAAATATTAATAAAAATGCCATAAAACTATCCCCTATTTTGTAGATGCTATAACTTTTGCGCAAACCAATCAATAAATGCTTACTGCAATTTTATTTACCAAAAATATTTAGAAGAATACGTATTGGCCTAAACTGAGGAAAAAAAAAATTATATATTTTTTGGGGGTACTTTTCTATAGCAAAAAGTAAAAAATATTGCATTTTTTTCAAAATTGTCGCTCTATTTTTGTTTATAACGCAAAAAATAAAAAACGCAGAAGTGATCAAATACCACCAAAAGAAAGCTCTATTTGTGGGAAAAAAGGACGTCAATTTTGTTCGGGAGCCACGTCGCACGACCGCGCAATTGTCAGGTAAAGCGACACAGTGCCGAATCGCAAGAAGTGGCCTGGTCATTGACCAGCAAAATGGTCCGGAGCTGAAGTGGTTAAGCGAACCCCTATACCTAAGCCTCACCCTTAAAAGGTTAGTTCACCTTTTCAATAAAATACACTGGGCAGTAGGGAGGGGGGCCCAGTGTGTTCAAAATCTCATGCAGCTTTGAAATAAATATCCATACCTGTAGGCCATTTTTGTCCCCCTCAAGCATGACTGAAAAAAATCGTACAGGTAACTTTGCCCTATCCTGTCCGGTTACTAGGATGATTTAACTCTTGGACATCAGCATCATTGGAGCACGTATTCTACTTGTTAAAACCCCCATGCATGAAAAGTGTGCTCTCTCTCACTCCCACACAGCATCGCTAATCTCAGGCCTTTTCATGTCCTTTGTAAAACTAACTACTACGTAGAAGGGCCTGTTTTCACCATTAACTTCCTGATCAGTCTCAGTGTTGCAATAAGAAAATCAGCCTCAGCATCCTTTCTTGTGTGCAAAGTCTTTGGAAAGATCTTAGCAAAAAGCGATGGCAATCATTTGACCTCAAGCTCTGTGTAGCTTTCTGTAAAAAAAAAATGGGCCAAACATATAAGTAGGGAGATAAAAATTCTGTACTTTTAATACATAACCAGGGTGCTGTTGCCATTGATACAAGTCAGAGAAAGACACATTTTCTAAGCTGGCTGCAGATTTAAATGCAAAGGTACATTTTCATAATATTAAATAACAAAATGGATTTATTAGCACTTATATATACAGCATATTACATTGGTTCTTTGTCGTACTATTTTGATGTAAGCAGAGTTTTTCTTTAAAGAATGCTGGCTGTGAATTAGCCCGCCTGTCTGCTTGTGTACTAACATTTTCACTTATTAATTTCTTATATATTACCCAATGATAATATAAATACCCTTTAGAGTACATTATCTAAATTACTCAAGCAGTTGGAAACAATTTAGTACAATATACAAAGTGCTTCTATAACTTGCCAGAAGCATTCAGTATATGTGTTATGATAATTAAACAAATCTAAAACAACTACTAGACAGCAGTAAACACTTATAGACTCCAAGTATCCTCTGAGAAATACTTTTAGGGCAATAAGGCAAGACAGTTGTAAATGATACGCAATTAAATGTAACAAAATATTATATATCCTTGAAGTAAATCTGCTACAATAGGAAAATAGGAGATGCCATAGCAGCCTTTTAAAGTTAAAACTGCTAGATCCCTGTCTGCCATGCAGGTCAATTTTCACTGGTGACATGTTTGGAGTGAATGAAGTGCTGAAGTCATAGGATAGGCACCTGTGCCCAGATCACTAAAGTGTTTATATTATTCAATACGTAGTTAGGGCCCAACAGAAAGAAGTGCACTTGTTCCATGTGCAGTGCAATGTGGTGCTATGAATGGCATCCCAATGACTTGTACACTCACTACTTTACATTGTAGCAAAGTGTCATTTCTTCAGTGTTGTCACATGAAAAGATATAATAAAATATATACAAAATTGTGGGGGGTGAACTCACTTTTGTGAGATACTGTACAGAAAGCATTGATTGGGAATATTAACACCTGCCATTGGCCCCAATTCCATATCACCCACACTAGGGCTCATTCACAACTACAATGTCCACTGTGTCATGGGAATTTTAGTTTTTGCAAGCAGTGCAGCACAGTGAGCAGATGTGGCATATCCATTGGACTTGAAACCGCCTCTGGGTGCCTAGTCCTAGTGTCTGTTTCTCAACATTAGTTGTGACATCAGAGTTTTAAAAGTCATTTTTCTATGAAACTGTGAACATTTTTATTATTACGTTTATTATGCACCTATGTAAAAGAAGGAATTGTGTAAAAAAACTTTTATCCTGGAGTTTAACAATGAAAGCAAAACTAGGTAGAGAAACAATATTTAGAATTTTTAATGTTTTACTAGTAATGGCGACGATCTGCGATTTTTATTGTGACCGTGACATTGCGACGGACATATCGGACAATTTTGACACGTTTTTGGGACCATTCACATTTATACAGCGATTAGTGCTATAAAACTGCACTGATTACTGTATAAATGTGACTTTCAGGGAAGGGGTTAACACTAGGGGTGCTGAAGGGGTTAAATATGTTCCCTAGTGAGTGATTCTAACTGTAGGGGGAGGGGACTCACAAGGGGAGGAGACCGATCTGTGTTCCTCTGTACTGGGAACACACCATCGGTCTCCTCACCGCTGACAGGACATGGATCTGTGTGTTTACACAGATCCACGGTCCTGCCGTGATTGCAGGCAATCACGGGTGCCCGGCGGACATCGCGGCCGCTGGGCACGCACACCGGGTCCCAAGCAATGCGGTGGGCGCACGCCCCCTAGATGATGTCCACCAGGAGGGACGAGAGGTTCCTGTGGACGTCATATTACAATACGCGGGGCAGGAAGTGGCTAAAATGTATTTTCACCTTTTTTATTTTTTTGTTGCATCTCAGTGCTGCTGATCTTCTACAACCCCTATTGCCACTTCCTGTGTATGTGCAGCATCCCAACAATGACATTATGGCTCTCAGGGCGATTTTCCTGATGGCGACAGTGGACCATGCCTATGTAATGTGTGTTGAAACTGCTACTTTTAGTTTTTTTATTAGAAGACTGAGTGACAGACTGACCATGCGCAAGCATGATCAGGAGGACAGGGACAGAGTGCTGTTACCCTATTACATGAAGTACCTAAACAAGGACCTTTATGGCAGGTTTACCAGGTATTATTTTAATGAAATGTTCACATTTGGAAAATTTATTTTGCAATTACATGAACATGTCAAAGTTAAGGCCTGACACGATCCAATTTTACTTCAATAATTGTCCGATGGACGTGTTGTGTCGGATAATCCGACCGTGTGTATGCTCCATCAGACAATCGTTGGCTGAATTAACGACAACAAATGTTGGCTATTCATGCTCACCAACTGTCTGACAATAAATCTGTTACGTCGGATTATCCGATCGTGTGTACACAAATCCAACTAAAATACAAAGAACATGCATGCTCAGAACCAATGTTAAACATTAAGACAACATTAGCAGAAGTTGCCCAAAGGGTGGCGCTAAAGAGCAGAAAAAAACCCACATATTTAGGTTTTGTTGGCTAAAGATTTTGTGCCGTCTGTATGAATACCAAGTTCACGGCCAACGCCCTTCGGACTAAAATCCACGGAAAAGTCTGATGAAGTCTGATCGTGTGTATGATGACTGAGTTTACAAATAATTCAATCTTGCTAAATATAGTATTTTTGTTTTTCTGTATGGTTGTATAAATATAAGTAAAATTTATTGTAAAGGCCATTGGTGTATTTTAGATTGGATCACATGGGGTTTTAATATACTTACATTTGAACAGGCTGTCATATAGTTGTATTTTTTTTTTTTTTTAAGCTTGTATAAAAGAAATTATAACAGCAAAATGCCTCCCATTCATATTCAGAGTAGAATCTATTTATAAGCATCATCAGTAATTACTTAGAAGCAGAGAGGAAATCTTATCTTGCAAAGGGATTGTTGGCCTCAGAAAGGCCTGTTAGTGTTTCCAATTTCCTTATATAACAAGGTCCTAATGTTGTAAAGGAAGTGGGCAGAGACAGTGGAATCAAGCAGGATAGAAAAGCACTAGACCCATGACCTCCAAGGTCAATAGGTGATGACTTCAGGGTGTAACAGTAAGGTGGAAGTCTGGAAGGATGGTTTCAGGTAGTGTTGAATTACCACTTTTTTTTTTTACTGCTTCTTGAAAGGGAAAATAGATAGGATCTGGCAGTGAGACAGATAGTGCAGACATGAACACACACAGGCAAAGGGATCACAGGAACCCACTGAAATTAAGTTGTCACTTCTGAATAGGAGACCAATTCTAAAAAGGCCTACTCGGTAATTAGTGCTATGTGCACAATTAAGAAAAAAAGAAATATCTAGCCATGCTGTCATCATTAATGATATCACCAATGAATGAACAGCACTGTTCTGTGCATGCTTCCTAACCATGTAGTTATCCCAGAATGCTTCTGATTTCTCTCTCATCATATAACATACATACTGTACAGAAAGGACAGGCCGTCATATCTACATGACAGCCCATGGTGCTGGGTACGCCATGGATCTCCTCTTATGTACACAGATATGTGAGCATTTCTGTTACACTGGAAGCTCTTTTAAGCAACATCCCTAAAACATTTTGTTTAAACATTTTAACCACTTCCCGGCCAGGCTCTGCATATAAACATCCTGTAGGATTTCAAATAATCCTACATGGTGTTTACATGAGAAGCACAATTTGGGTGGCTGTAATGCGATGTGACTGTGTAGATGCCGTCTTGGAAACCCTTTGGCTTTCATTGACACCTGCAGTCCAACTCTTGAGTCCAAAGTTCACTGATTCAGCATTATAGCTATGGATCTTGCTATAAAAAACTGAAGTTGGCTATATACAGTATGCAATGATAAGTAAACAATGGCTTATAGATTGGATCATGTTAAACAATCTATAATGCAAAAATAAATGACACGGCAAAGAAAAAGACCAAATTGGTGCTTCAAAAAGAGTTATGCCAGCATCTGCCCATATGTCACTGATATGGGTTTGACTTTGCCCTGCAATATGGTAGAGTTATGTGATTCTGTTCCCTCTGTTTGGTACTATTCATGGAGATGATTTTGTTACTCTTCTTTTTCACTTTAAATAAATATGTCTTTTTTTTTGCAGGCCCAACAGCTTCCTTTTAATAAAAACAATCACTCAATAACAAAAAAAAATCCAAAAATGTTAAAGTATTTTTAGAAATAATTGCACTTAAAAAAGTTTATGGTGCAATTAATTTCCGATTTTACGAATCCGATGCAATCTATCCATTGCCTCTGCGGTCACACCCTATTCATGCATCTGGCCCCTTTCAGGTCACCGGTTGCATGAATTAGAGCGGGCAGTTTTCTTCCTGAAGTACCTGATTAAAGCCAGAGGCTCTAATAGGCTCCAAAATAGAGTGGGATTGGGTCACAGAGCATGCGCTCCGATCCCACCGAGGTGTTTTACAACAGCGAATGAATATTGATCCACCTCCCGGCCAATGGACAATACGTATGGCATTTCTTAGCACTATATCAGTGTAGTATAGTCAGTTCTGTGAAAGATATATTCTGGTAGGGTGTTGCGTGTACCTTCACTTTGCACATTGCATATCCTAAATAAACCCATATTTGATGTAAATGGGTAAGTATGTATTTTTAAAATAAACGTAATTTTATAGTCATGTTTGAAAAGACGAAGCCTAAAAACCTTTGCTCTGTCCAAATTTTCATTTACTTTTTCACTTGTGTAGCACTGTCTCCTTTCAGTTTACAATATGGCTTGCTTATTTACATTCTGATAAAATTTGACCCAGCTACTCTAAACAAGTAACACACAACAATTCTTACTGGAGGATGATAACTTATTTTCGACCACTGCATATATTTGTTAATCCAAAGTTTTAAAGTGATTCACAGTACTACTTTTCTGTTTACGTTCACACACCCACACAAATTGAGCAGCCACACAAGAAAAGCTAAACTAGGCCAATACAGATGGATGTCTTATGTACAACACTGTCACATTGCCATCCGAAAGGAGATCTTCATATGCCATATAATAATTATAGTGACAGAGATCAATTGTGGATCTTGACACTCGCTGTGGCCGGGTAGTGACTATTAACCATGGCAACCCCTTCCAACTATAGTAAATGCCCAAATGTCCAGCTGCATGATGAAATATAGGCATGTTAGCAAAAGTATGACTTTATAAATGACAGTTAGAAAAATGCATTTGAGCACAAGCTTGCATCACTCCTCTAAACATAAAAAAAATGGAGCAGATGCTGCTGGTGCAAGCCCCTTTGTTAAAGAGGAACTGCAATCTGCTCACATAATTTGTAATAAAAACATCTTTGCCATTCTGAAGTTTCCCTCCAACCACTTTGCATATTATTTTATATATACTGGGATTCTGTACTTGCCAAATATGCTGCAGAGATCTCCCTCCACAAAGACTGGCTGCATCCATTTTAACTGTGGGCAGATGAAGCTTGATTTACACAGAGGCACACCTCCAGCTTAGCAGCCTTGCATCTCTCATTGGTCCCCTAATGACTCATCCTTCCCCTTCCTTCCTGGGAAACTTTCATGAGAGAGAGAGAGCTGTGCATGATGTCATAAGTCTAGGCTAATGACCAGACAAGAAATAGGAAGTGGGCTGTATATTTACTGGCAGAAAAATAAATATTTTACTATTGAAAGTTAAAACAACAAGGACAGAAGATTTAATAGATGGAAAATTGAAAAAATTACTGAAAGTCCGCTTTAAATAGGAGTGAGCAGTTCTCTGTTTAGCCATGTCTGCGACTGTTAACCCTGCAGGCTCTGCTCATGTAGTGTAATCACTGCACGGGCAGAGAGATGGACTGTCTCCTGTAGCTGCTACTATCAAGTTACATTCCATAAGACAGGTCACACCTGGCGGGAATATGCAGCAATTTTCTATATGGAAAACTGTCATATTCCCTTTATAAATTAGGGGCAGACTTGCGCTAGTTTTGATTTCATTCTGGTGTAGGTGGTACAGACAGACCTGAAACAGGTCTATCTGCTTAGTTAAAGAGGAAGTAAAGGCATTTAAAAAAAAAAAAAAAAACCTGCAAAAGAAAGGCATAATTAGCTAGTAATCATAGCATACTAGCTCATTATGAATGACTTACCTGAGATCGAAGCCCCCGCAGCGGTCCTCGGTCACCTCCGCCATCTTGACTCGATGTCCCGTCACTGCCGTCAGCGTATCGCCGCTCCAGTGCTGTGATTGGCCGGAGCGACAATACCGTCACACACATGCGCGCTCGGGCCGGCAAGAGCCCATTCAGAAAACCGGCAATGAAGCCGGCCCGCTAGTGCACATACACGTGACGTCATCGGTGCATTGCTTTATAGTAAATATCTCCTTATCCATGTAGGTTAAGGAGATATTTCTTGTACCTACAGGTAAGCCTTAAAGCATCGTACACACGGCCGAGAATCTCGTCAGGAAAAAACACGTTGTTTTTCTTGACGAGATTCTTGACAAGAATCTTGTCCCGGCCGAGTGTACCTGCTCAATTCAAAAGAACCGCCGTTCTTTTGAATGGAACAAACGCAGTGACGTCATCGACAACGACGAGCGTGCGCTCGTCACATTCGATGCCACCGCCATCTTGCTACACCCTACCTATGCCTAGGAAGCTACCGCTCATGCGTCAGTCATTTCAAGCATGTGCAGGTTTCCACGGTGACAGGTAATCGTACACACTCTCGGGTTTCTTGTCGGAAAACAGGCAGACGAGAACCTCGACGAGAAAAAAAGAGAGCAGGTTCTCTATTTTTCTCGTTGAGATTCTGACCGGTTTTCTTGACTAGAAACCTGAAACCCTCGTACACACGGCCGGTTTTCTCGGCAAGAAAGCTCTCCCGGCAGTTTTCTTGTTGTTTGATGAGAAAACCAGCCGTGTGTACGAGGCTTCAGTTTAGGCTTACCTGTAGGTGCAAGTTGTCTAAGTGGGTTTACAACCACTTTAATGTAGGCTATGCCACACCTGACAGTTCTCTGTGACATTCTAATGTGGCTAGAAGCTTAATTCTCTGGCTTGTGTATATGATCAATGTAAAAGCAATCAATAATAAAAAAAAAATTACAACTGAACCCCAAGGAAACAGAAAAATATATAGATAAAATACATATAGATGGTGACTATTTTACCTGCCAAAGAATCTGTAGCTCTGTACATTTTAGTATTTCAGGCACCTTTGCCAGAAAGAACTGCCAGGGCATCAACCTCCACCGCACTAGCACAGCTAGGTCAAAACACAACTCCATAAACTAGTAGCAGCAAACTAACAAATCATCACTCTGCTTTCTTCTCTCTCCTTCCATGTTCACAGTCAGCACGTATGCATGAACCAGAGCCTGACTGGCTCAAGGGCTGGTCTTCCCTCACCCAGAGTGTTACAGGGTACAGGGGTTTACAGGACGCTGATATCAAGAATAAATTTAGGGATGTTCGCTAGTTGCAATAAAAAATACATTTAATGTTTTTTTAATGAATGCATGACTGCATCTATCAAGGTTTTTTATGTGTCTGCATTTCAACTTAAGGGGTTTTTCTCTTCCTGTCCAAAGCAAAAAAGCCTTTGTTTCTATAACAAGGCTATTTATTGTGCCGTATATTTCAAGAAAGCACCTTGTTGGCTCTGCATCTGTGCATATAATTTGCTGAACAAATAGGAACTGGCCAAAACATTTCACCCACTTACAATGACACAAAACAATATATTTATTCTCCAAAAATAATCCATACACATCCACTACTTAAAGTGATACTAAAGTCTTTGGCAGTGGTTTCGCACAGAGCAGCCCTGATCCTCCTCTTCTCGGGTCCCTCTTCGGAGCTCCTGGCCCCTCCCTCCTGTTGAGTGCCCCCACAGCAAGCAGCTTGCTATGGGGGGCACCTGAGCTGAGCCACAGCTCTGTGTGTTCATTCAGACACGGAGTCGCAGCCCGGCCTCTATCTCCCCATTTTGACTGACAGCAGTGGGAGCCAATGGTGCTTCACTGCTGTCTTAGTGAATGAGGAGGGAGAATCCTGTACAGCTGAATCTCTCATGCAACATTGCTGGATCAAGATGGGGCTCAGGGAAGTATTAGGAGGCTGCTGCACACAGAAGGCTTTTTATCTTAATGCATAAAATAAAAAATCTTCTGCCTTTACAACCACTTTAATGGCCCTGTAATCTTATTTTCATTAAATTGTTTCTTATCATGTTTTTATGCCTCCTTTTATGTCCTCTGCAGGCATCTGAATCTCTCCTATTCCCCCTTTCTTCCATTTGTTTATATTGAGCAGTGCACATTATTTGCAGTCATGTGCACTATTCTAAGCACAGTACAAATCCTGGAGTTCATAGTCCATAGTCTGAGAGGGTGGCTACATTCCTACATACAGTGGGACCAACATAGCCACCCTCTAACAAGAAGTCAGATCACAGCAACAGTAAAAGAAAAAAAAAGAGGCTGAGAGCAGTAGAAGGTGCATTTTTGAGTTAATAATATTTGAATAGATTCTTTTTAAACCAGAGTTCAGTGTCACTTAGACTTCTTCATCAAAGTCTTTCCATCATACATCTTAGATAAGGTCCATGTGAGAATTAAAGGGAAACTCCACTTTTGTTGACAAAAAGACACTCCCCCCTGGGTGATCTATGTACAGTATATTGCAAGGAATAGAACAACCTTTGTTGCAGATTTCTACCTTTTGTTATTCTGAAGAAATCCCTGTGTGTTTGTCTGTGCCTCTGTCCTAAGTGGGTCTAATGGGAGTGGTTTGATAATTATCAGTCAGCTGTGGCAGTTGTAGGGCACTAATGAGCAAAGCTGTTGGGCCTGCATCCCTTTAGACGTGTTCCTATTGGAAGTATCTCACCAAAATGACATTTTTGTTGCAGGGGATGCCTGAAATCTGACTTGTATCTTAGGCAGACTTCTGGGAAAATTGGTGAGCCAATCACACAAGCAGGAAATTGTGTTTCTGGGGAGTGGTCCGTACACATTCTGTGTACAAAACAACTCCATGTAGCCATATTGCATTGCATTTATAGAAAATTACAGCGGCTGCAGATGGAAAAGCAAAGGTAATTTTTAATAACATTCAATTACAATATGACTTGTATCGCAATTGTACACGCTATATATATATATATATATATATATATATATATATATATATATTTCTTTATTTGCCTTTTTTTTCCCCACACAAGTGGAGTTACCCTTTAAATAAAGCAAGTCAACATGACTGAAGGTAGCAAACAAATTCAAGCACAGGTACCTTTTTAAAGCTTGGGAAAGGTGCCTTTCAAATTTTGCAGAAAGGTGATTCAAACATCCTAAAATATTACCATACTCTTGTAACTAACAAAATGTTCGAGAGTGCCCATCATGTGACCTATTTATCAGCATAAGTCAGATGGTGTGTTGATGTAGTACATTGTTGAGTAGTAAGGTCAGTGGAGTCCTTAGCCAGAGCAACAATGAACCACTTGGCAGGCCACATGACCCCCGACAAGGAATAGGTCTTGTGTGATAAGAACCAAAGCACTTCATTCTTCTTTTATTAAGAGAAGACTCAGCCTTGTACACACAATAAAAATATTGGACAAATGATCGTTTATTTTATTTTTCCTATGCTAGTCTCATAATGAAAACCAATAGGTTACTAAAGTTACAAATTATCTCGTATGTCAGAATACAACTTCAGAAGTGATGTAATTGTATTGTATTGCATTGTAATATATTCTTTTATTTCTGGGCATGCGTGGTCTTGGTCACACAATTTATTTTCGTACAAATATTATACTAATTACGTGAAAATCGTTTGTTCTGTAGTCGTACGAGAAATATTTTTGTGCTTGTCCCTTTTACGGTCATGATTGACTCTCGAAAGCTGTGTACTAATTGTCAGATTATCAGACGATCGCTCCGAAAGCGGTATTTTTCATCAGATTTTCTCATCGTGTGTACTAAGCATTATGGTATATATATATACATATATATATATATATATATATATATATATACACACACACACACACACACACACATATACATAATATATATTTTGACAATCCAATATAAGCTTATGTGAAAATCTCCTTTTATGTCGTGATTGCTTGTTGTCTGCTGGGCATCTCTTTTCCCAACTTCCTGGAATTCTTGAATGCTTTGTAGTTTCTTCTCTGCTCTTTACTTTCTTCTTTGGTACTTTTCCTGCCTGCAAGCTGTGATTCCTGTACTGATTCCACCTAAAACCACAGAAGTTCAGAAGGCAGGCTCTGTGAATTATGTGGCACAGCAGTGCTTACTCCCACAGGACATAGTGACTACTTATCACAGAATTCAAGGAAGTGAATAGGGAAAGATCACAAAGTAAGTTTACAAACTTCATGACTGTTCAGATTACTAGGAGTAGGCTACAAATATTTGATATACAAAAATGAATATATATTTTTACATTTTGACCATTGATACACTTTAAATATATAAAGTGCTTAAAGTGTTACTAATTCCACAACAGTAAAATCAGTCTGTATATGCAGTAAAGCATGCTTGTTATGCCGCGTACACGTGACCGTTTTTAATGTCATTGTAAAAACAAAGTTTTTCTTGACGTGATTCTTCTCAAGCCTGCCTTGCCTACACACGATCGTAAAAAAAATGCTTGAGCAAAGCGCGGTGACGTACAACACATTCGACAACACGTACGACGGCACTATAAAGGGGAAGTTCCATTTGGATGGCGCCACCCTTTGGGCTGCTTTTGCTCGTGTTAGTAAAGTTTGGTGAGAGACGATTCACGCTTTTCAGCCCGTTACAGCGTGACGAATGTGCCATCTCCATTACGAACGCTAGTTTTACCAGAACGAGTGCTCCCGTCTCATAACTTGCTTCTGAGCATGCACGTTTTTTTCACGTCGTTAAAGCCTACATGACCGTTTTTCACGACGAGAAAAACGATGACGTGAAAAACGACGAGAAAAAAATAGAGCATGTTCCAAATTTTTAATGACCATTTTTCACGTCGCGAAAAATGCTCTGGAGCCTACACACGATCATTTTTAATGACCATTTTAAAAAATGGCATTTTTCTCGTCATGAAAAACGGTCGTGTGTACGCGGCATTATACTCACTCTGGAACTAGGGGGTCAATCCTCTGCTTTGTGTAAAAAGGCTGTTTGATCCTGGCTTCTCTGATTCTCCGCTTCTTTTACTGTCCCCAATCCATCTCCTGATAGAACAGAACCTTGGGTGGGGGCACACTGCACATGCTCAGTTTGGTGTGTATTGCTAGAGAGTTTATTTTCTTGGGAGGATGCATGTGATCAGCACAGGGCCAATCAGCACTATCTAGACAGTGGGTCCCAGCAGCTTCATTGGACAGTCAGGGGAGGATGAAAACTCCTCCTACAAGCTTTAACCAGTGCTCTGCCTGACACTGATAGAAGTCACAAGACTGCTATATACTGCTGACGAGAACATTTATTTAGCGGTTTATAGTTACTAAGATAATTGCCTTTCCATGCTCTGTTTGCTGTGGGAGACCCGATATTGAGAATGCACGGTCCTGGGTTTAGTAACACTTTAACATATCAGCAAGGTCTGGGTATGTTTGCCTCATCTTTCTGTTCCCCTGGTTCAGGAGTGGCAAATACATTTTCCCAAGGAGCCACATTAGAAACTGGAAATGTTGTGGAAGAGCAAACCTAATACTGCTCAATATTAATGTTCCATGTTTAGTCCGTAGGTATATAAACATAAAACAAAAAAACACCTGGCAATATGAATAATAAGTACAACTGCTAATGAAAACATTCACAGGGGGTGTAAAAATGGGCAGCTGAATTGTTGTTTTACCACCACCTTGAGTTGTAAAATAACAATTGGACAGGGCTGTTCACATGCCGCAGCTGGAACATTTTTTAGCTTGGGGAGCAGAGTTTGACAAGAGGCACCACTTGTTAAGCTCCCCCACTGAGTTCAGTGAGGAAGCCGATAGGCTCATAGAGGCATGCTGACAGTAGATGCCAGACAGGGACAGCCAAAGGGTTGCATGTAGCCCAGGGGCCTGCAGTTTTCCCAGGTATGCCCTGGATGCTAATATCTATAGAATATTTACATTGTTTATTATATAAAATGTATATAAGCATGCTATATTCAGAAATATTTCCAAACACATTCTGACAACCACAATAAATGCCATTTTTGTTTCTGATCTAGAGCCCATAAAACAAATAGATCATTAATTACTATGGTGCCAAATAAGTGTTAAAACCGTGCAATTGCACTCTATGTTTGAGAACTGGTGTTACAGGGAGTGTTATCGTCTACATTCTGGGGAGAAAAGCTGAATGTTCTACTAGGAGCATTAAACAAAAAAAATAAAAACTACACAGCCTTAGATCCAAGAGAGGGAGATTAACTATTCACTGAATTTAATGAGGAGTTACAGGATAAAACATCTGGATAACAGTAACTGACTTGTTAAATGAAACAATCTTCAAAGCACACAGCTTCATAAACTTGTATGCTTCTAGTTTCCATGTCAGCAAACTGTGCTGCGAACAGGGGAAACCCAGACTGGAGGGGCTGACTTAAGATTCCAGCCTGCTGGAGACAAAACCAATCAGAAGGATGATATAGTGCAGCCCGTCTAGGGCCAGACTGTGAAGCCTGTCTCCGTACCTCAAAAGAGCTTTACGGCATGATAAATGGGTGGAGAGAGCAAGTTCTCTGCTGGACATCCCACCAGTGGAAGCCACCATTAATACTCCGTCTGCTTCAAATGTGTTGACAAGTCACAAAAGTGGAGCTTGCTTTTCCTCTATCTACTAAACCCTTGCCAATGCACGTACCTTCCTGTACCTCAGATCGAGTTCATAAAGGATTATTTGAATAAAATATACACATATGCAGTAGACTCCAAAGGACACCAGAGACCAGGAAATCAGTCATTGCTTCAACAAATAGGGTCATATATAACTCTGCTTAGTCTTCACTTTGTCTCTACTGTAAAAATGTTTGGGCAATAAAAACAAAAACTTCTTTGAGATCACAGAGGACTTTACCATCTCGAGAGTCACTGAGCGTTGTTCTTGCTTTTTGGAATTAACAAAAAGCATAGACAAAGACAAACAGTACATAGTGCAGAAGGTTATTATGTATACAATGTAGTGTTGGGCCACGCTTTGACTTTAAGACACGTGTTTCAAGTGATAGCTCGGAGCCGAAAAAAAATAAAGAGACTACCTTAAAGCTAAGATTTTGCCAAAGGCATAGAATAGAGGAAAATATGCTTTTTTTTTTTAAAAGGACTCTTAGAGGAGGAAAAAAGGAAGCCTTTTAAACTGTCAGATTTCATAATTTCAGTGAAAAATGCCTCACTTGTGGCACAAAAGCCTTGCGGATCTTTCATCCCTGAGTGCAATGTTATAAATGCATTTTGAAGAGCTAATGGCTCTGTCCTTACTGGTCACATACAAAACAGTGCAAGTCACATTAAGATTTGTGTATATATCTCTGGGCTAAACACATTGTGAGTCAGTTTCGACCACATATGGCATGTGTGCAATTCAACACAAGACCTCATTTTTTTTTATATCATTCATTTGGATCGCATGTAAATAAAACGAAAAATGTTGTTGCAGTATTTTTGATAAAATAAGGCCCAGAAAACACTTGCAGGAAAAAATAATCATATTTTAAATTAAACAACTATGTTTATATTACAACCATGTTTAATTACCTGTAGCAATAGCTGTCACAGTTTAGTATAATCAGACTGTGGAAATATTATTTCTTTTTTAAAAGATATGTTTATTGAGTTTTATTAAAAGGGTATACAAAAAGAAACCCAATACCCAATTAAGCTACGTCACAGTGTCTCACACATCTCATCTTATTATACAGTAAAAAAAAAAAAAAAAAGGAAAAAAAAGATTCTAATATATAAATCACACTCCATGACAAATGATACATTGTCCATAAGCATGAAAAAGACATCAATATCTCGGATCTAGAGAGGTCAAAGTAAGGGGATTAGAAAGCCACTTGCCCCAAATTTTATCAAACAATTTCGGCTTTCTAGAGAAGATCTACAGAGGTCAAAGTAAGGGGATTAGAGATCCACCTGCCCTAAGAGCCCATTGACACAGGGGTGACTTTGGATCCGACTTGAAGTCACCCCAAGTCGCCTCAAGTCACGCGGCATGAGAAAATCAATGTACGTGAATGAGAGCCGTCTCAATGCACACTACTGAAGTCGCTCCGACTTCAAAATAGGTTCCTGTACTACTTCAATCCAACTTCTAGGCGACTTGTAGGCAACTTGTACCCATAGATTTCAATGGAAGTTGCCTCCAAGTCGGATCCCCTGTCTTAACTAAAGCAACTTTCCAGGAAGTAAAAAAAATTTCCAGGCAAACCCCTCCCTCCCACAGAGCTGATTATTGTTTGATTGGCCACTGGAAAGTAGCCTGTCCTGGAGGCAACTTGAAGTTGCCTTGTAAGTTGCCTGGAGTCGCGCTGTGATTCATGCTCAAGTCTTGTCCAAGTTGCCTCCCAAAGTTGCGCTGGAAGTCGTGTTGCCCCTGTGTGAATGGGCTCTTAATGTTATCAAACAATTTAGGCTTTTTAGAGAAGATCTACAGAGGTCAAAGTAAGGGGATTAGAGATCCACCTGTCCTAAATGTTATCAAACAATTTAGGCTCTTTAGAGAAGATCCAGAGAGGTCAAAGTAAAGGGATTAGAGATCCACCTGCCCCAAATTTTATCAAACAATTTAGGCTTTCTAGAGAAGATCTACAGAGGTCAAAGTAAGGGGATTAGAGATCCACCTGCCCCAAATTTTATCAAACGATTTAGGCTTTCTAGAGAAGATCTACAGAGGTCAAAGTAAGGGGATTAGAGATCCACCTGCCCCAAATATTATGAAATATTTTTTTTTTTTTTTCCTAAATTCGAAAGTGAGTCTATACAGAGGGAGGGAGTCATGGATAAGTTTAGGCCAATAAGCCAGTGTAGGTAAAACCAACCCTTTCCAGGACAGTAAAATAATTTTCTTGGCAAAAAAGTATAGAATGCGTAATAATCGTTTTGCATACTGAAAAAAAAAGGGACAAGTCCCAGAAGATTGGAAATATTTCTGATTGGTTGTTTTTGGGTTGGTTAGGTTGTGGTATTACTATTATAGAATATTAATATATAAAATAGTAATAACAATAACAATTATTTTTAATATTTCCTGGTAGACACAACATAAAGCAATTTCTTACAAAAGCACAACGGGTTAATCGGTAGTAATAGTGATAACTTTGGAAGACGGCAGGAACATTCCATTGCAGCAGATATTAACTCCTGGATGATCTGGAGCAGCGTGTATGCATATCATTTATCGTTACAAGGAATATTTATTTAGCACGAAGATTAATTTAACTCACATACAGCCATCAACAATTGGAGGTCTCACAGGGGGGTTAAAATGCACAAGAATAAACCTGACAGAGATAAACAAGAAGCAAGAACAAATGTGAATATGAATAAATGCAAGTCTTCCGCTTCGGAAACTCCTCACTTATTTGATTAAGTTAGGTGAAAAACGGAGCAGTCACGCTTGTAGCTGTTCTTCCTTTTCCCTTCCCTCCTCTCTTTTTATTTCTAATGTGAATCGGAAGTCTATGTGGAGCAGTCTGGCTAGCCCCAGTCTAACCTCCCCATCTGGAAGGAAACTAACCAGCCTTGGGGCTACTTCCAACCCTTCCCAGCTGTTTGGTTTTGGGTTTTTTGTTTTTGTGGGCTTGAGAAAGCATATTTATATAAATGATTGCCATATCCTCTGCCAGCTGTTGACCCTGTTCTCGTCCCCGGTCGGGGCATGTTTTTCATTTTTAGCGGCCAGCGACTGGAGCTGACCCTCACTGGGCTAGCACGCTAGGAGACAGCTATATGTGTGTGTGCAGTGACACTTAGCACAAAAGATACATAGTGCTGTCCTATGGACCGGTGTTTCCCTCTGGGCTAATGTCACAGAACTGAGAAGAATGGAATAACAGGGAGAAAAATCTGCTTGCAGTCTTGCAGGCTTTATTTTATGAGATCTTTATGAGTATGTTCTTATTATTGACAATTAAGCACATTCTGCTGCACAGCACTGCAATGCTTACGTCTGTATTGCATGCATTATTTATTGCTACACTAATAGGAAAGGCAGTTCAGAAGTGCTATACTGTATCAGACTCATTAATGATCCAGCCAAAACTTGGATACTAAATCCAATTGCCATAAAAAGTCTTCCACCTTTTTTTACTGAATGTGGAAAATCTATTTGCTCTGTCTTTTTTTCACTACCTGGTGCGTGAAATGGTCACATCCAACAGCTCAACAAGCATGCAATACATCAGTGTTTCTCAACTCCAGTCCTCAAGGCACCCCAACAGGTCATGTTTTCAGGCTTTCCATTATTTTGCACAGGTGATTTGATCAATTTCACTGCCTTAGTAATTACCACAGCCAGTTCATCTGAATGAAATCCTGAAAACATGACCTGTGGGGTGCCTTGAGGACTGGAGTTGAGAAACACTGCAATAAATATATGGGAGCAAATGCCTGCCAAGGGGTTTCTACTTCTGTCCATCTAGTCCAGAGGTTTACACTGCTCTGTCTGATATTGCAGGAGACCTGATTTTTTTTTTTATAACTGCAGTTAAATAATACTTACAGGTCTTACTGCTTCCCCTGCCTGTGGCTGGACAGTGAAAGGAGAAATCAACACATTGATGACCTCATCTTTCTTACTCTGCTCTCTCCTCCTCTCAGCATGTGCAATGTAAGCACTGCAGCAAAACAGATTGGCTCATTGTGCTGCTTTTCCCTCCCACAGTCTGAGCTCTGCTACCCATGTCATCACCAAACTTCAGAGGTACTCCATCTAAACTTCAGTAAAGCCTCAAGCACCTGCCCTATGAAAGTATTGTTTCAGTTATGGGCATTTGAACAATAGAAAATTTTCTATAAGGGTCCATGCGCAGTGGCTTTAAAAAAAAAAAAAAAAAAAACCCTGGTTCCCTTGGAAAGAAAAAAATGCTAATTTTATCTTTTTATGTACTGGCATTTAGGCACGTTTGTTTTTTTTTTCTCTAGAAGTAGCATTTTTTTCAGCCCAGTGTGCACAGACCCTCAGATCCCTGTCCAAAATATGACAGATCATAACAAAGGCATGGCACATTTTTGAACCAGTAAAGAAATGATTGTCTTCCATATTTAGAAAAAAGATGCCTGCATTTTCTGCATGTGGTTATCTAATTCAGTGTTTCTCAACTCCAGTCCTCAAAGCGCCCCAACAGGTCATGTTTTCAGGCTTTCCATTATTTTGCACAGGTGATTTGATCAGTTTCACTGCCTTAGTAATTACCACAGCCGTTTCATCTGAGGGAAATCCTGAAAACATGACCTGTTGGGGCGCCTTGAGGACTGGTGTTGAGAAACACTGAACTAATTACACAAGTAACACACATAAACCACAAGTCATCTTGATGAGAAATGTCAATCTTATGTATTAATATGTAGTACATGTAAAAGTGAAGCCTATGAGATCAGGCCTACCAGAGAGTACATATATTATAGAAAAGGGAATGATAACTACAACTGTCCACCAATATATTATGCCCCGCCATTCTGCCCAGGAGTGTGAAGCAGCCAATCTGAAGACTACAGCGAACTAACCAGTGCTTAGCACTTCAGACCGGAACAAGTGAGGTTAAAAACTCCAAGCATGAAAGTAGGAATGGCGAGATAGTAATAGTTTACACATTTTAGACACAACAACCACTAGTCAACACGTTAGCTATTATAATCGTGCCTTACTTGCTTTTACTGATTGAAGTCTTATTCTCACTTTGTACTAGATCAAGAATGCTGAGTATTTCACATGTTACAGTATTTTCCAGTGGGATTATCGAAACAGGAAGTCATTTGTTCGTAGGAAAATATCTCTCACCAGGACCACCACTTCATCTAAACTATTTCCTATTCTGATTCACTCGTTAACCATTTGCCAACCACTCCTATAGCAGTTTTGCTGCGCAGGATCACGTGTATGTATATATATATATATATATATATATATATATATATATACACACACAGTTGCAAAAAAAAGTATGTGAACCCTTTTGGAATGATATGGATTTCTGCACAAATTGGTCATAAAATGTGATCTGATCTTCATCTAGGTCACAACTATTAAACTAATAACACACATGTTACCATGTTTTTATTGAACACACCATGTAAACATTCAAAGTGCAGGTGGAAAAAGTATGTGAATCCTTGGATTTAATAACTGGTTGAACCTCCTTTGGCAGCAATAACTTCAACCAAACGTTTCCTGTAGTTGCAGATCAGACGTGCACAACGGTCAGGAGTAATTCTTGACCATTCCTCTTTACAGAACTGTTTCAGTTCAGCAATATTCTTGGGATGTCTGGTGTGAATCGCTTTCTTGAGGTCATGCCACAGCATCTCAATCGGGTTGAGGTCAGGACTCTGACTGGGCCACTCCAGAAGGCGTATTTTCTTCTGTTTAAGCCATTCTGTTGTTGATTTACTTCTATGCTTTGGGTCGTTGTCCTGTTGCAACACCCATCTTCTGTTGAGCTTCAGCTGGTGGACAGATGGTCTAAAGTTCTCCTGCAAAATGTCTTGATACACTTGGGAATTAATTTTTCCTTCGATGATAGCAATCCGTCCAGGCCCTGACGCAGCAAAGCAGCCCCAAACCATGATGCCCCCACCACCATACTTCACAGTTGGGATGAGGTTTTGATGTTGGTGTGCTGTGCCTCTTTTTCTCCACACAGTGTTGTGTGTTTCTTGCAAACAACTCAACTTTGGTTTCATCTGTCCACAGAATATTGTGCCAGTACTGCTGTGGAACATCCAGGTGCTCTTGTGCAAACTATAAACGTGCAGCAATATTTTTTTTGGACAGCAGTGGCTTCCTCTGTGGTATCCTCCCATGAAATCCATTCTTGTTTAGTGTTTTACGTATCGTAGTTTCGCTAACAGGGATGTTAGCATATGCCAGAGACTTTTGTAAGTCTTTAGCTGACACTCTAGGATTCTTCTTTGCCTCATTGAGCAGTCTACGCTGTGCTCTTGCAGTCATCTTTACAGGACGCCCACTCCTAGAGAGAGAAGCAGCAGTGCTTTACTTTCTCCATTTATAGACAATTTGTCTTACCGTGGACTGATGAACAGCAAGGCTTTTGGAGATACTT
The DNA here is from genome assembly GCA_029206835.1 of Rana muscosa. Classification (NCBI taxonomy): domain Eukaryota; kingdom Metazoa; phylum Chordata; class Amphibia; order Anura; family Ranidae; genus Rana; species Rana muscosa. The sequence goes on along the minus strand of CM055117.1, from coordinate 573,464,147 downwards.
TTATAACTCTTTCCAGCTTTATGCAAGTCAACCATTCTTAATCATAGGTCTTCTGAGAGCTCTTTTGTGTGAGGCATCATTCACATCAGTCAATGCTTCTTGTGAAAAGCAAACCCAGAACTGGTGTGTGTTTTTTATAGGGCAGGGCAGCTGTAACCAACACCTCCAATCTCATCTCATTGATTGGACTCCAGTTGGCTGACACCTCACTCCAATTAGCTCTTGGAGATCTCATTAGTCTAGGGGTTCACATACTTTTTCCACCTGCACTGTGAATTTTTACATAGTATGTTCAATAAAAACATGGTAACATTTAATTCTTTGTGTGCTATTAGTTTAAGCAGACTGTGATTGTCTATTGTTGTGACTTAGATGAAGATCAGATCACATTTTATGACCAATTTGTGCAGAAATCCATATCATTCCAAAAGGGTTCACATACTTTTTTTTGCAAGTGTGTGTGTGTGTGTGTGTGTGTGTGTGTGTGTGTGTGTGTGTATATATATATATATATATGTCTATATACACTATATTTCCAAAAGTATTGGGACGGCTGCCTTTACACGCACATGAACTTTAATGGCATCCCAGTCTTAGTCCGTAGGGTTCAATATTGAGTTGGCTTACCCTTTGCAGCTTCAACTATTCTGGGAAGGCTGTCCACAAGGTTTAGGAGTGTGTCTGTGGGAATGTTTTATTATTCTTCCAGAAGCGCATTTGTAAGGTCAGGCACTGATCTTGGATTAGAAGGCCTGGCTCGCAGTCTCCACTCTAATTCATCCCAAAGGTGTTCTATTGGGTTGAGGTCAGGACTCTGTGCAGGCCAGTCATGTTCCTCCACCCCAAAACTCGCTCATCCATGTCTTTATGGACCTTGCTTTGTGCACTGGTGCGCAGTCATGTTGGAACAGGAAAAGGCCATCCCCAAACTGTTCCCAAAAAGTTGGGAGCATGAAATTGTCCAAAATGTCTTGGTATGCGGATGTCTTCCCTTCACTGGAACTAAGGGGCCAAGCCAAACCCCTAAAAAACAACCCCACACCATAACCCCCCCCCCACCAAATAATTTTGACCAGTGCACAAAGCAAGGTCCATAAAGACATGGATGAGTGAGTTTGGGGTGCAGGAACTTGGATTGGGTCCTGACCTCAACCCGACAGAACACTTTTGGGATGAATTAGAGAGGAGACTGTGAGCCAGGCCTTCTCGTCCAACATCAGTGCCTGACCTCACAAATGCGCTTCTGGAAGAATGATAAAACATTCCCAAACCTTGTGGACAGCCTTCCCAGAAGAGATGAAGGTGTTATAGCTGCAAAGGGTGGGCCAACTCAGTATTGAACCCTACGAACTAAGACTGGGATGCCCATAAAGTTCATGTGCGGGTAAAGGCAGGCGTCCCAATACATACTACGTGTATGTGATTCCGCACTTTTGGATAACGAGTGCGTGCCGCCGCCAGCTCTCTACCGCTGTGATTCTACACAGTGGGAGCTGATCAGCAGGTCCCGCGGACTCGATGTCCCTCGGTATACAAGGCATATTGTCGTTCTGTCAACAGGGAAGACATGGTTCCTGTGTCTATGCAAAGCAGGGACATGGATCCATGCCTTCCCTGAGTAAAAGCACCACCCACACTACACTAAAACACTGGCTAGGCACACAGTTAACCCTTTGATCGCCCATGATGTTAACCTTCCTAGCCAGTGTCATTAGTACAGTGACCGTGCATATTTTTAGCACTGATCACCGTATTAGTGTCACTGGTTCCCAAAAAAGTGTCAAAAGTGTCATTAAGGCTGGTTTCACACTGGGGCGGTGGGTGCGGTGGCAGTATAGTGCCGCTATTTTTAGCGGCGCTATACCGTCGGAATTGCGGCGGCATTCGGCCGCTAGCGGTGTGGTTTTAACCCCCGCTAGCGGCCGAAAAAGGGTTAATACTGCCGGCAATGCGCCTCTACATTGCTTTCAATGGGAAGGAGCGGTGGGTGTAGGAGCGGTAAACACACCGCTCCTCTCACCGCTCCAAAGATGCGGCTAGCAGGACTTTTTCTCACGTCCTGCTAGCGCACCGCTCCAGTATCAAAGCCCTCAGGCTTTCACACTGGAGAAACAGCAGCCGCTGTTTAGGGTCCATTTGCAGGCGCTATTTTTTGCGCAATAGCGCCTGAAAACCGCCCCAGTGTGAAAGGGGCCTTAGTGTCTGATTTCCCCTCCACAATTCCGCAGTCCCGCTGATCGCCACGATTACTAGTAAAAAAAACTTAAATAAAAAACAATTCCATAAATATATCCCATAGTTTGTAAACAATATAACTTTTGCGCAAACCAAACAATATACGCTTATTGGGATTTTTTTTTGCCAAAAATATGTAGCAGAATACATATTGGCCTAAATTGATGAAGAAATTATATTTTTTTAATTTATTTTTTCCTTGGATATGTTTTATAGCAGAAAGTAAAAAATATTGTTTTTTTTCAAAAATTGTCGGTCGTTTTTTTGTCTATAGCACAAAAAATAAGAAACGCAGAGGTGATCAAATTCCACCAAAAGAAAGTTCTATTCATAGCAAAAAAAGGACAAAAAAATTATTTGGGTACAGTGTGGCATTTTCAGTTAAAATAACAGTGTTGTATCGCAAAAAATCGCCTGGTCATGAAGGAGGGGTAATTTTTCCAGAGCGGAAGGAGGAGAAAGCAGAGTGAAAAAAAAAAAGATGAGCCAATCATTGTGCTGCCTCTCTTTTCATTGTCCAATCACAGGATAGGGGTGGGTCCAATATGTCCTGGGCTTAAAGGAAGTGATTTGAATAATGCCATCAGAGAGACATCTAGTGGAATAAAAATAGACTGCAAGGGAAATCTCTGGATTATGTGTGTACAACAAAAGCTGTAATTTTGTATTCTATCTTTTAATGGGCTATTCGTTATTATCTTTTTATTGATAGCTTGAGTTTTGCTTTTATGTTTGCTATTGTTCTGATCCACTGTTCTTTTATATAAAGAGGTTGTAATATGGGATTACTGTCCCTGCTCAGCTTTTAGAACTAGATTAATATAAAGAATAATACTACTACTATAAATCGAGAACTGAGAACCCAATTTTTTTTTTTTTTTTTAACGGTCGCACAGATGCTGCGTTTTAAGCCATGTGCAGCAGAGGTCAGCCTGAGTTTCACCCTTGAAGTGCCACAGCACGCACTAAGCACAGGATGCAAACTCTTGTAAACTGTCAAGGCTTCAAGGTTGATGTGTCAAGATGTTTTAGCCACTAAAGCCTCACCAGCAGTTGCTTTGAGTGGGTCCACTGTAACGGTAAAACACAGCTGATATAATTGAAATAGAATCCTTCATGGTCAGTGACACTTCCGTCTAAAGATAAAATGGAACAGAGACAATGAACTGTAGCCCTCTGCAATCTTTAGAAGCATCACTGCCTCCAATGATAGTAAGTTAAGATGGCATGTGTGCTCTGTTTGGGCTGCAGAAGAGTCTTCTGTTATTCTCAATGCACTGATTTAATTAAAAATAAATTTACTGTTATCGCTTAAAGTGGTGCCAAAATTATCCAAACAGAAGGTTTATGGTAATTAATAATTAATTTGCAGCCACAAATTCACAGATTACAGCTAAATCTTTATTATTTAATTACTCTGTTTGCATAGGTGAAAGTGAAGCACCGACTGGCCAAAAAAATGTTTTTGTCCATAGAACAGTTGCATGAACTTGAAAAAAATATCTGTCCGATTTAAAATCCAGCACAAAAAAAACTTTCAATGGGAAATAAATCTGAAGTCATAGGGATATTTGTAAAGCTTGTACATGCTGGAACCTTAATTCAGAATTTTTTCCCCTAAAGTTTTTTTTGTTTCTTTTTATGAGCCCAAGGTTAGGTGTGCAAACGCATCCCCCCCCAAAAAAAAAAATTTATATAATCTAATTGCATAACTGTATATTCTACTGTTTTTCTGGGTATACAACTAATACAATTAATAAGATTGAATATATTAAGCCTGCCATAGATGGTCCAAATTCGAACTACAGTGCCTTGAAAAAGTATTCATATCCCTTGAAATTTTCGACATTTTGTCATGTTACAACCAAAAACGTAAATGTATTATATTGGAATTTTATGTGTTAGACTAACACATAATTGTGAAGTGGAAGGTAAATGATAAATGATTTTCAACAATTTTTACAAATAAATATCTAAAAAGTGTGGCGTGCATTTGTATTCAGCCCCCTTTACTCTGATACCCCTAACTAAAATCTAGTGGAACCAATTTCCTTTCAGAAGTCACCTAATTAGTAAATAGCGTCAACCTGTGTTTAATTTAATATCAGTATAAACACAGCTGTTCTGTGAAGCCCTCAGGGGTTTGTTAGAGAACCTCAGTGAACTAACAGCATCATGAAGGCCAAGGAACACACCAGACAAGACAGGGATAAAGTTGTGAAGAAGTTTAAAGAAAGGTTAGGTTATAAAAACCTATCCCAAGCTTTGAACATCTCACAGAGCACCTCTTCAATCCATTATCCTAAAATGGAAAGAGTATGGCACAACTGCAAACCTACCAAGACATGACCATTTTCCTAAACTGACAAGCTGGGAAAGGAGAGCATTAATCAAAGAAGCAGCCAAGAGGCCCATGGTAACTCTGGAGGAGCTGCAGAGATCCACAGCTCAGGTGGGAAAATCTGTTCACAGGACAACTATTAGTCGTGCACTCAACAAATCCGGCCTTTATGGAAGAGTGGCAAGAAGAAAACCATTGATGAAAGAAAGCCATAAGAAGTCCCGTTTGCGAGAAGTCATGTGGGGGACACAGCAAACATGCGGAAGAAGGTGCTCTGGTCAGATGAGACCAAAATTTAACTTTTTGGCATAAAAGCAAAACACTGTGTGGTGAAAAACTAACACTGCACATCACCCTGAACACACCATCCCCACCGTGAAACATGGTGGTGGCAGCATCATGTTGTGAGGGATAGGAAAGCTGGTCCGAGTTGATGGGAAGATGGAAGGAGCCAAATACAGGGCAATCTTAGAAGAAAACCTGTTAGGGACTTCAAAAGACTTGAGACTGGGGCAGAGGTTCACTTTCCAGGAGGACAACGACCCTAAACATACAGCCAGAGCTACAATGGAATGGTTTAGATCAAAGCATAATCATGTGTTAGAATGGCCCAAAGTCCAGACCTAAATCCAATTTAGAATCTGTGGCAAGACTTGAAAATTGCTATTCACAGACGCTCTCCATGGGAAAAAATTTCACTCTCTAGATGTGCAAAGCTGGTAGAGACATACCGAACAAGTCTTGCAGCTGTAATTGGAGCAAAAGTTCTACAAAGTATTGACTCAGGGGGGCTGAATACAAATGCATACCACACTTTTCACATATGTATTTGTAAAAAAAAAATGAAAACCATTTATTATTTTCTTTTCACTTCACAATTATGTGCCACTTTGTGTTGGTCTATCACATAAAATCCCCAAAAATACATTTATGTTTTTGGTTGTAACATGACAAAATTTGGAAAATGTCAAGGGGTATGAATACTTTTTCAAGACACTGTATGTATGGGCAGGCTGATGGATTAACTTGAGTACAACAGGCCTGTTGGATTTTTCATGCCATCATTGCCAGCAGATATAGCCGCTAGCAGTAATCAGTGTGTGTTCTCCCAGCTGGGTCAACCACATTGGGGAACAAAATAGAGTCGCAGGAGGGATTCCCCCACCAACACTAACTGTGTTGATGGGGGAATTAATTGATTTTCTTTCCTGTAAAGCCTGGTACACACTAATAGTTTTTTTTCGCTCAACCTAGCAGGCTGAAAGTAAAAAAACTGACAGCTCCGTCTGAGCCACTGTGATAACAATTACACATTAGTACAGTAATCTCCACCTCTGAGCGGTTGTGTTTTGACAGGGGGACGGCTCCCCACCAGAACACTCTGGTCAGCGCTCTCAACCATTGGCTCTTTGGGAGCTGGTTTTCCAACATGCTCGTTTTCGCCGGCTTCTGTCAGAGCGGCTGACATACACACGTCATCCAGTTTTTATTGAACCGGCTGATGGCGCTCGACAATCGGCCTGTGTGTACTAGGAAGGATCCATGGTTGCAGGAAAGAAATTTGCACTCTATGGTCGGCTTTAAGTACCATTTAGGTTATACAGATATTGGCCATTTTTCAACCTTATTCACTTTTAAATACATTCAGTTGTTCTATATTTTGCTACATTTGTGCATACACCCATCTCTATAAATCTGTATTGCATAAATCAGATACTAAATCTAGCTTTGACACAACAAAATTGTAAAATGCTTCATATAAGCACTGTCTATGTGGCACTACAATAAATCTAATTAGTATTGCAAAGGGAATCTATTTACATTACAATCAACATTAACTAAAACAAAACACAATTTCATAAACCCCCCAAAAAAGCATATTAGAGTATTGCATTAAGAAACTGATCCTTTAATGGATGCTTATATAAAATGCTTTGATGTGCCATTTAATATATCATATTCTCAATGACTGTAACCATTAGAATACAGAGTTAGCATCACAACGCAGAGTAAGTGGATTTATTTAGTGGTCACAAGAGCTTGCCATCCTTCTGATACGTATGTGTGTGGGTGTGCGGAAGGGGACAGCTGTTATGATGGCCAGGCTCTACAGCTTGGCTTCCTGAGCAGCTTCAGCACAAACACGCCAGAAATGTACACAAGTGCTTAACTGTGTTAACTGATGGGATCTTTGAAGCCTCACTAACCCAGATTAACTAAAGACCAAAATCTGTGAAATCACTATTCAATCTTCTTTTTTTTCAGACTGGATGTGTCTGGTGAGGGTGAGGATAACGAGACACTTCCAAGCCATCTGCCACGTGTGTATAGTCTGGTCCAGAAAATTAGTAGCCACACCAACTGCAGGGATTTAGGCACCATTTAAATATGTGCTTTTTGGCGTTACAGTTACACAGGCGATCAAGGAATTGACTGCGTATTCCTCGATGCAGGTTCTTACAATTCCCTGTTTCTCGGGAGAAAAGAATATACAACAATCTCCATACAACATACTTTTAACATAATAGTGCTAACAAATCCTGCTATCCATTCACAAACGTAAAGCACTATTTAAAGGAAATGTCTAAAGGTGAATACAAATGTGAAAAAGCAAGTCTCCGAAACTGTAAGTCATATCAAAAAATACTGAAATATTTACTTAAAATTTAAACTTACTGAAATTACAATATACTTTCCCTTTAACTTCTTGCTACACATATGTGCAGCGGCAAAGATGGTGAGCTTTAACGCCCACAAGCTACACATGTGCACCTACGGGTAGCAGACAGCTCTTGGTCTGTACTAATAATCAGGAACACAGGCAGGACTGGCTCCCAATCACATGACCACTGTGAAAGCAAATCACAGTGGTCATGTGATTAGGCACACCTTTCAGCCTCCTTGGCACATGAGCCCAGTAAAAGGGACACAAGGGTGGGCAGGAAGGGGTTAAGCAGCCACTAAACTCTAAAACTGTGGAGGGAATATATCCACTTCCAGACCAGGCCTTTTCTGACACTTCACACCACAAAAATGAACAGCTGTATAGGACAAGCTGTATAAAGCAGGTAATGACCATCACCCAGGCAGTATAGTAAATGCAAAAAAAGTTTATCTGAATTAGTTAAAAATATAGTGGAAATTCCACATGCAATTAGAAAAACATCACCTTCCAAAATAGGAAAAATATCAATCACCCATACATAATAGTAAAAACAATGTGGATTTTTGCCCTACTGTGTACATGGCTGCAGGTCCTATGGAACTAAAGAGCCTGTTACACACCCTGCATATCTGTATTGGGGATAATCCCTGTGGAAAATAGTTAGCAGTGCATGCAGTAAAAAGGCTTTCACTTTTTGTTTACAATCCGTATTTTTTGCTAGAAAATTACTAAGAATGGTCGCCTTTGCGCGCAAGCATGGGGGGGTGGGGGCACTTTATTTTTTTTTATTATTAATTAAATTTTAAAACTGTTGCTTTCATTTTTTGTATCACTTTTATTTTTGTTACAAGGTATTTAAACATCCTTGTGTCAGCAATAGACACGCGACAGGTACTTTTTATGGAGAGATCTGGGGTCTACAAGACCCCAGATCTATCATGTGCCCTGCATTCAACACACCAAGATCAGGGTTTTCAAAGGCTTTGTTTTTTTTTAAATGGTGCCGTTGATGTCCAGGGGAACCGGAAGTGATGTCGGGTCATCGCTTCCGGGTTACCAGAGAAGATCTGGGCTTTGTCTGGCTTTCTGACCAGCGAGCGGACACACCGGCTAGTCGCTAAGGTCTCCCGTGTAACAACTGTGCCGCTAGTTTGCCACTAGGATTGCTTTTACAAGAGAGCCGACCACCGGCTTTAAAAAACGGTACCAGGGCGATGCCTGCAGCTGCGGCAACAGATCCAGCAACATACGGTTCGTAAGTGGATATCAAAACTAGAGCAGACTGAATCTGGAGCAGCTGGGCATGTCAGCCAATCAACTTCTATCTTCAGCTTGTTCACTTAAGCTTTGAAAATGAAAGCTATAAGTTAATTGGTTACTATGCAAGGCTGCTCCAGATTCTGGCTTCTCCAATCTCGATAAACTTCTGTGTGTTTCTCAGACATAAGCCATAACGGTAGAACACATGCCTTTATGCCGACCTAGCATTCCTCTGAAATTTGGTTACAGTATAAAATGTTTAATATGCAGTTGGAGCTCCACCCTATCTTCATTATAGCATACTGCAGCAAACTGATATAGAACAAAAAGCAAAAAAAATAAAATGCTGTGACAGCACATGCCATGCCCTTGCGTATAAATCTGAAAGTATACGTTGTGTATATCTCTAAAGTGCATCTTTGCTATGTGTTAAAAAGTGGAATGCCTGCCATGTTATTGACCAAGACTGGAAATATTATTCAAAGCAACCAATCAGGTTGCCACTTCTATTTATTTATTGCATTAATTACGTAGTCAACACAGATTACATATTCAAATTTTTTCCTGTGTGTATATATATTATAAAATTGTTGTTATATTTATTATCGAATGGACATGAATTTGATTGGAATAAATAAATTGTAAAGGATAAACAATTAACTGGCTTTTAGTCCATTATATATAGATTGATATGGCTCCAATTGTTATCATGAATTCCTCTGGTTTTATTTATTATTGTTTTTTAAAATATCATTGTTTCCTAAAAACACTATTGTTTTTTATACTACTAGGTTTTACAGATATTTTGATTGGTTTTTACAATGCCATATCATAATTTATCATAAGCTATTTTGATTGGTTTTTATTATGTCATATCATAATTTATGTGCATTATCATTCCTGAATCATATGTCTGTGTGTTAACCTGTTTTGGATTAAAGCTCCTTATTTATTAATTATGCACCTTGATAGAGATACAAAGTAACACTCCCCTCCCCTTCCTTGCGTGTATTCTATATAACGGCCCCCTATGATCTTGTCAATGCAGTCAGCTTGAGAAAGGAGCATGGCTTGCCGTAATACTTGCAGCGTGCATGCTCACAAAACGTGTCGCATAGCGTGTGACGTCCCTCCTGGCCATCCTTCCTACTGCGCCTCATGCCTCGCTTTGAGTCTCCCCACTGCAGCCGGCTTCCCTACACCAGTGGTGGCTTCAGTGCAGACAGCGCTCGCGTGTGAAGGACCCAGGAAGCAGGATCGTCACCGTTGGACTTACCCTTTGCTGTGACCATATCCTGATGTGCCTTTTATTTACTACTCAAATGTGAGTTGCCAATTTATTGTACTATTAAAAGTAAAAAAAAAAGTCTACATTTAGAGGTGCCTCTTTCCTTGTCTTTTTCGATATCCATACTCAACCTAGCTATTAAGTTACTGGCAAAGATCCTTTCGACTCGCCTTAACCCCATTATTGGTACCTTAGTCCACAAAGACCAAACCAAGTTTATCCCCTCCAGACAAGCAGTTGACAACATACGCCGAGTTACGCTTCTAGCCCATGCAGCCCGAACCTGCCGTATTCCCTACAGACTTTCTCTCCCTTGGCATATGCAAGGCATTTGACTCGTTATCCTGGTCTTACCTCAACTCTATTCTACATCATTGGGGGGGTTTGGGACACATTTCCTGCAATGGATAGCTGCCCTATATCAAAACCCAAAAGCCTACGTATCATACTCAGGTTTCTGTTCTGACTCCTTCCCCATAGAAAGAGGTACCCTTCAAGGCTGTCCTCTTTCCCCACTTCTTTTTGCCCTTGCAATCGAACCCCTAGCCTTGCTCATCCGTTCCAACATTAACATACAAGGTCTAGAATTAGGGGGCCAGCAACATAAACTTTGCTTTTTTGCTGACGATGTCCTGATATTCCTCACTTCACCCCTTATTTCCGCTTCCAACTTGATGGACACCCTTTCCAAATTTGGACAAGTGTCAGGCCTCATAATTAACCCACAAAAATCGAAAGCCTTAAACATCTCCCTGTCGCCTAGCCTGCAGACCCATCTAAGCGAAGCCTTCCCATTCACCTGGACAACCACACATATCCCCAACTTAGGTATTAAGCTTACTGCATACCTGGAAGAACTCTAAACAGCAAACTATTCTGCCATGTTAACACAGCTTACCAACCTAATGACAAACTGGTCTTCTCTAACTTTGGCATGAATGGGTAGCATTACAGTGATCAAAATGTCTACCCTTCCCAAAATCCTATATCTTTTTAGGGTTCTCCCAATACAGGTTCCATCTTACTACTTACACATCCAAAGCAGGGCCTCACAATTCATAATTCATTTGGGGCACACTCAAACCCGATCTCCCTAAACCCACCTTATACACTCCTCGCATCCGCAGCGGGCTAGGTGTACCCAACTTTACTAAATACTACTATGCCGCTCAGCTGGCGCAACTGCCCAAATATCATGCCACTAAGGAAACCCCACTATGGGTAGCCCTAGAACCTTCTCTCCACAGTAAATTTCCTATGGCTAGCACCTGCCCAGCGTAGGTTTGGCACCAATCCCATCACTAAACATAGCCTTTCCATATGGGGCAGGCTGAAAATGAGCTTTGGTCTCCAATCCCTCCACAACCCCCCCCCCTTAATTTCCTTCCTCCGTAATCCCTCTTTTTACCCAGCCTGGTCCTCTTTGACCTCCTTCTCTGCTTGGTCAAATACAGGATTGATACGCGCACATCACTTCTTCACCTCCACATCAATCACTCCCTTTCCCCACGCTTCGCAATTCACATTATCTTCCAGCAACAGAAACCTTTAGATGTCTTCAGATCAAATATTTCCTGGTCCAAAACGCAGCGCCTGACTCTACAACCCCGAGTATTTCCAACTTTGAACGCATATGTAAATCTGACCCTCACAGACGTGGACTTATCTACGACTTTAACACTCAGCTATTTATCACACACATCTTCCCCGCCGACCTACACAAATGGGAGAACGACCTTAACCTTAAGCTAGACCCAGCTGACTGGGCACAAATCTGTCAGGCAACCAACTCCGCATCACTGAACATCGTGGCCCTTGAAACCAACTATAAGGTGCTCACCAGGTGGTATCTGGTCCCCGTCAGGATCTCTAAATTCCTCCCCCAATACCCTTCACACTGCTTCCGCGGCTGTAACACACCAGGCACACATGTCCACATTTGGTGGGCGTGCCCCACAACCCACACCTTTTATTCAGATGTATTCAGGATCCCTTCAACCATGTTTAATACTACATTACCACTGGACCCAGCAGTAGCGCTTCTGAATAGCAAACCACTGGCTCGAATGAACCGTCAGTTCAAACTCTTATTCTTCAATACCAAAGCAGCAAAACAAATGATAGCAAAAGCATGGAAATCCACCTCACTGTGTACCCCAAGAGTGAAACGGAGGGTCACACAAGCAATGATCCATGCCAAAACTGTAGCAGTCATACTCGCTAGAGTGTCCAAATTTGAAAAGCTTTGGAAAACGTGGATCGATCATTGCCTGCCTCCAGGCCTCGATAACTCTCTTTTACTACCTTAAGGGTGGAACTGCACCCCCTCCATCCTACACAACCTGTCACTACTGGTTCTACTGGCTAGGGTCCTCTCTAGGGACCCCCCTTTCCCTCTGACATTCCCTTACCCTCCACACTATCCTCTTCTGTTCCTCTTTAACCCACCTTGCTCATTTTTATCTTTCACGTCTCACCTTCTCTGCGGCCTGATTGGTCCCCTGACTTACAGCCTGAAAACATAGGGACCACAGACGTCTCTTATATTACTTCTCCTCTTCTAGGGGCGCCTGAGACAGAATGGTCCTATGGTCATCACATGGGATATTTCCATGTGACATTATTTTAAACTAGCACTGGGGAAAAGCTTGTATAATACCCTTCATATCCCAAAGCAAGCTCCCTTTCTGTCTTGTTACAGGCTACGTGCCTTTTGTACAGTTTAGATGCAGTTGAACTATACTGTTTACCTTACATTGTCATAGATTACAACCTTCTCTACCTAAGGCTCGCCTCTTAAGATATATTTTGTATCACTATGCAATCCTAAAGGTTGTACTATGCTAGTTGTTCTACATATAAGGAAGATTGTAGATTGTTTTTGTAACCATCACTTTATTGCAAATGATATTGATAATGAATTTGCACTGCAATCTTCATCTTCCAATAAAACATTTGAACAAGATAATGGGGATCCTGATGATCTTATGCCAGTGTCAGTGAATGTGTAGTAAGTATTATAAATTCTAAAGTGTAACTCCAACCTAAACTGTTTTGCGATTTCCTCCTACTTTCTGTACATGACAATGGTCAGCAAGGAAAACTGTAAGGGGAAGACAAGGTGCTCACAAACCTAGGACACTTATACTTCTCTGCAGCTGCTTGTTATGTATCCTTTAAACTCGTTAGGTCTCTAAAAGAATTAAAGGGCCAGTTCCCTGCAAAAGAAGATGTGGTATATTGACCTCTCCGGGGGCTTTGGTCTCCTAACTACCCATTGTTCCAGCAAGGCAGCCTTCTTCAGGCTCTCCAGCATTTGACACTTCCAGAAATTTCAGCTTCCCAAATCCTTTGCTGGTCCCTCTCTCCAACCTCTACATCGCTACAGAACTTAAAGTGGTTGTAAACCCTTTTATCGATTTTTTTTTTTTTACTAACCTGCAAGACAAAGCTATAATGAGCTAGTATGACTAGCATACTAGCTCATTATGTACCACTTACCTTCGATCGGGGCCCCCGAAGTCGTCCGTGTCCCTCCTCTAGCCGCATCCATTGCTGCGGCGATAGCCAGAATGTTACTTCCGGGTATCGCCGCTGCAGCCAATCACAGCGCCGCTCCGGCGCTGTGATTGGCCGGAGCGGTGAAGACGTGACTTCGCGCATGCGCGCGTGAGCTGTCGAATTCGGCTACGTTGTCGAATGTTGCGACCTAGCTGAATTTGTGAATGGGGTGACGTCAGCGTCGCCGCATTTAAATGCAAATATCTCCTTAACCGTGTAGGTTAAGGAGATATTTCATGCACCTACAGGTAAGCCTTAATCTAGGCTTACCTGTAGGTCTTTGTTTAAAAAGTGGGTTTACAACCACTTTAACAGAGAAGAAGTCAGAGAAAGGTATTAGTATGCTGCAGGGGGCACAGGCATCCAACACTTCCAGGGAGATTGAGGCTGCATTGCTGGAATGATAGGGGGGTAGGAGACACAAGCTGTTAGAGAGGGGAGTCTTTACAGGGTCTCTTCATGGCAAGCACATCAACTGGTAGTTGTTCTTGATCTGGTCTTAAATGGCAGACTGCTAGAGAAAGAAAATGATAATCATACATATTCTTTATTTAAGAATATGTATTTAGCCATTTTGCTTGTCAGTGCAACACATCCCATTCATTTCTGTGCACATGCAAGGGAAAAGTGCAAAACTGAAAATTACAGTTCGGGACTCCAGCTAAGGAGTACCCACAGAGGCAGATTTATTTTCTGAAGAAGTAGATCTGCATGCAATGTAATACTATATATACATACGATTCAGTAATAATACCCTAATTTACTGTACTTCAAATAGGGCAATAAAATGCTCAGAACATTTAAACAGCCTGTAAAATGCACTTTGTGGTAATAAATTAAACCGTTTCAACAGCTCGTGCAAGGCATCAATTGTATAGAACATATACCTAACTATGCTAGGCTTATTAACTATTATGGTGCAAAAGCACTGGTGTACATTAACCCATAGCTTACCCTAACTACCCATGTTTTATTAGTTAGCTTTTTGCTTACAGCTAATTTCTGATTGGCTGCCACAAAGTCCAATATCTGGTTTGCTGCCCTGAGCAAATCAGGACCAGACATACAGCTCGTGCAAGAGTGCTTGATATCCTGTGGTCCACTGATCCAGGGAAAATTAACATTATTATATTTATAACGTGTGTGTATATATATATATATATATATATATATATACACACATACACACACACACACACTCACTCACTGGCCACTTTATTAGGTACACCTGTTCAATTGCTTGGTAACACAAATTGCTAATCAGCCAATCACATGGCAGAAACTCAATGCATTTAGGCATCTAGACGTGGTGAAGACAACATGCTGAAGCTCAGACTGAGCATCAGAATGGGGATGAAAGTGGATTTAAGTGACTTTGAACGGGCTGGTCTGAGTATTTCAAAAACTGATCTACTGGGATTTTCCTACACAACCATCTCTAAGGTTTACAGAGAATGATCCGAGAAAGAGAAAATATCCAGTGAGTAGCAGTTGTGTAGACTACAATGCCTTGTTGATGTCAGAGGAGAATGGGCAGACTGGTTAGAGATGATAGAAAGACAACAGTAACTCAAATAACCACTTATTACAATCAAGGTATGCAGAATACCATCTCTGAACACACAACACATCGAACCTTGAAGCAGATGGGCTACAGCAGCAGAAGACCACACTACATGCTACTCCTGTCAGCTAAGAACAGGAAACTGATGCTACAATTCACACAGGCTCACAAAAATTGGGCAATAGAAGATTGGAAAAACTTCTCCTGGTCTGAGGAGTCTTGATTTCAGCTACAAAATTCAGATGGTAGGGTCACAATTTGGTATAAACAACATAAAAAGCATCAGGCTGCTGGTGGTGGTGTAATGCTGTGGGGGATATTTTCTTGAGCATTGTTCTGATGGCTACTTTCAGCAGGATAATGAACCATGTCACAAAGCTCAAATCATCCCAAACTGGTTTCTTGAACATGACAATAAGTTCACTGTACTCCAATGGCCTCTAGAGTAACCAGATCCCAATCCAATAGAGCACCTTTGGGATGTGGTGGAACGGGAGATTCACATCATGGATGTACAGCCGAAAAATCTGCAGCAACTGCGTGATGCTATCATGTCAATATGGACCAAAATCTCTGAGGAATGTTTCCAACACCATGTTGAAAATATGCCAAGAATAATCTGGGCAGTTCTGAAGGCAAAAGGGGGTCCAACTCCATACTAGTAAGGTGTACCTAATAAAGTGGCCGGTGAGCATATATATATCTTACACATCAGTCAATTGTTACTGTCCCTGGCCTTAACAGTCACAGGTGTGTACACGCCACAGTGATGGCCGGCATAAGGATGTGGTAACATTACACCAGACACCAATTCTCAGTGCTGCCCCCTTATGTTCCTCCGGCCATACTTGCTACTGTTTGTCATAAGCGTTTGCGTTACCTTAGCCCTTACAGTCCTCCCCGATGGAAGCCAATCTTGAGCTTGCCTACTTACAAAGGCTGTTATTTTGCTACAGGTATTTTACAGCTCTACTTTAACAACAAGTTCATATCATGTGGTTTTGTGGCTGTGTGTGAGGGTCTGTGGCTTCATTTTAGGGGATACTGGCTACATATGGGGTTCTGAAGAGATGGGGGTTTGTGGTCTGAGAACTTTCTGGAAAGTTCCTGGGGCTGCATGCGGGGGGACTGGTTGCTCCATATGAGGATTCATGGCTACATATACTGTAGGGACCTATGGAGTCTAGTGCATGTAATAAGAGGGCCTTGAAATAGCACTGATGGCTGAACAATGAAGGCTACATCAGGAGGCTAGTGACTAAACAAGACAGGCTGCATGAGGGGATGGGTGGCTTGACAATGCATTGCATGAGGGGATGGGTGGCTTGACAATGCATTGCATGAGGGGATGGGTGGCTTGACAATGCATTGCATGAGGGGATGGGTGGCTTGACAATGCATTGCATGAGGGGATGGGTGGCTTGACAATGCATTGCATGAGGGGATGGGTGGCTTGACAATGCATTGCATGAGGGGATGGGTGGCTTGACAATGCATTGCATGAGGGGATGGGTGGCTTGACAATGCATTGCATGAGGGGATGGGTGGCTTGACAATGCATTGCATGAGGGGATGGGTGGCTTGACAATGCATTGCATGAGGGGATGGGTGGCTTGACAATGCATTGCATGAGGGGATGGGTGGCTTGACAATGCATTGCATGAGGGGATGGGTGGCTTGACAATGCATTGCATGAGGGGATGGGTGGCTTGACAATGCATTGCATGAGGGGATGGGAGGTTGAATATAGTGGGTTGTTTGAAGGCAATGGTGACTTCTAAAAGGGGGCTGAATGTGAAAAGGGGTAATGGATCTATAAGGGGTACTGTAAGGAGCTGGTGGATGTACAATTGGGGAGAGCAGTGGGCAACATTTATGGCTTCAGCTGAGGAGTGCAAAACATATACAGTGGTTGCCTTTGGAAGAGTGGCATGTGGCTGCATGTGAAGGTGATTTTCTAAATATATATGTATATATACACAGTATATATATCTGCCTATAAAGGGTATATATGGCCCCAAAAGGGGGTGATATAAGGTAAGAAACATTACTGTTTGGCATTAAGAAAAAAACTCCAGTTTAAGTACTCTTTTTCATAACACAACTATTAAAAGGTAATCTATTTAACACAGGTACTTATATAACACCAACAATTTACGCAGCGCTTTACACATTGTACATTTACATCAGCCCCTGCCCTCAAGGAGCTTACAATTGAAGGTCCCTATCTCACATAGATACACACTCATACTAGGACTACCTGTGATATTTGTAAAGTAGTCAGATTTTGGGAATACCATACGTCATTAGTAATGATGCTATAATGAGTCTTTTGGTATTTGCTTTATTAATAGGAACCTACCATGGATAAAAACAGAACTAAAATTCAAAACCAATAATTTAAAGCGGAGGTTCACCCAAAAGTGAACCTCTGCTTTTCGGAACCCTCCCCCCCTCCGGTGTCACATTTGGCACCTTTCAGGGGGGAGGGGGTGCAGATACCTGTATAAAACAGGTATTTGCACCACTTCCGGGAGCAGACTCCCACGGGAGTCCCGCCCCTTCGCGTCACCCCCCCCGTTGTGTTCTGGGAAACACACGGCTCCCAGAACACAACAGGGACCAGTGAGGGCGGCGCAGCGCGACTCTCGCATGCACCGTAGGGAACCGGGCAGTGAAGCCGCAGCGCTTCACTTCCCGATTCCCTCACCGAGGATGGCGGCGGGGGAAGACGAGAGCCGAGCGGTAGCTCGGCTTTGGCTGCCGACGTCGTGGGCGACCTGGACAGGTAAGTGTCCTTTTTTTAAAAGTCAGCAGCTGCAGTATTTGTAGCTGCTGGCTTTTAAAAAGAAAAATTCCGGTGAACCTCCGCTTTAAGGCAAACAGTTATAACATTAAAATTATTATTTGCACTACAGTAATTATACTATTATACAGAAAGAATTTTCCTTTCCCTTGTGATATTGGTCTCAGAGAAGACTTCAGTTGGGTGAAGGAGCCTTATTTTGAAGCCAGTTATCATCAGCTTCAAAATAAACAGGTTTCATTTACACAATAAATGAACAGTGTATAGACTAGCTGAAAGACAGGGTTATGCCTTGTACACACAAGCTTTTTTTCCATCGGAATAAACTTCGATGGGTTTTTCCGACGAAATTCCGCTCAAGCTGTCTTGCATACACACGGTCACACTAAAATCCAACCGTCAAGAACGCGGTGACATAAAACACTACGATGAGCTGAGAAAATTAAGTTCTATGCTTCCGAGCATGCGTCAAATTGTTTCCGAGCATGCGTGGTTTTTAGTCCGTCAAATTGCATCCAGATGAACGAAAATTCCGATAGAAGTTTTTTTCCATCAGAAAAATTGAGAACATGTTCTCTAATTCCGTCGGAATTTCCGAGGGGAAAAAGTCAGATGGGGCATACACACGGTCGGAATATCCGATGAAAAGATTCCGTCTGACTTTTTCCATCGGAAATTCCAAGCGTGTGCACGTGGCATTACAGTTAAAATAAGACAATGTATGCCCAGGCCATCTATGAACAAACAATTCCTTGGCAAACAAAGACTAACACAGATGGAAAATGTGCCATAAAAATGGGCACATTCTATTAATATTAATACCATGAAAGCTACAGTGCTGCACAGACAGCCTCGTATACCCAAGGACTACGGTCAACAACACTGGAATGGTAATTTCATAAAGTGTCAGCTAGAAATGGAATGCATAAGCAATTAAAAAATTGGACCGCGTAAGTGGAACAGCACCTTTTAAAGAGTAAAGCACATGCAAGCTTTCCTAATGGCTAGAAAGCATTTTGAACTGACACTGCAATTGATCTGATGCAAATTATTGAACTCGTAATCATACACATTCCAAAGTGCAAAGATATCAATTATTTATAAAGGGAAATGCTGAATAGCGTATATGTTTTTAAGAATGAATAGGCAAATCATAAGATGGATGAGGCTAAGATGTACATCAATCCTTAACTTCATCTCAGAATGGTCAAGGACACACAAATAAGGTGATGCAATATTTATAGTGCTGAGAAGACACTAGTATCAAAATAAGTCATTTTCTTTTGGCACCTATATTTCAAAACTGAAACAATCCTAAAAATCAAAGTAATGTATAGAACTTAGTTATTAACACAATAGTTTTAGGAAGGTAGACACAGGTAATAATGTTAACTCACTTCTATGCCCTAAAAAGGTATTCTAAAAGGATGAATACATAATTTTAACTGTGAAATCTAAGTGTACAGAGTATACAGAAACAGAAATTCATGTTATAGCTGTTCATATAGCGGTTCTATTACACTCTTTTGCTGAAGTGCTCTGAATCACAGATAAACTCAGAATGAACAGGCTGCATGTAATCTGATCCTAAAGCAGTTTACTGTAGACCTCCATGTGACATATCTTTCTCCTTACTTTACAATATCTTCCTGCAACCTCGCTTTCTCTACCCTATAACTGTGGTACAATGTTTCTTGGCATTCAGCAAGGCAAACACGGTGTGAACCTAGTGACTGACAGGCGACCTGTGCACAGAATAATCAAATACATGCATGCCAATACATATAACACACATTTCTGCCAACAGTGATCACACTTTGACCTATATAATGTTTAAAACAGAAGTGTTGCCAAGGGGAAAAAAATGCAAAATACGGTATAATCTTTATTAAGGAACAGTCTTAAAACAGCACAGGCACAACTTTATTAACAGCTATTATCTTTCCAATGTTTTTTTTTTTTTTTTTGTCCTCTTGACATAGTCCTGTGTTGATGAAGATAAACCTGTCTGTTCAATAAATTGCACCTATAGCTGATGTAGTAGTAGATGTGTAAGTAGCTGGCTGAAAGGTAGGTATTGTGCAAATCCTTGACATGAGAAGCAGGCATCAGATGTTGCTGGAACTTCTAAATCATTCAACTGTACATCAACTATGTGTGCAGGAAAATACAGCATTTTTTATTGATGGTAATACGTCTATGCAATCTAATGGATTATCAATTTTAATCACTCTACCAGCATATTTGTAATCGCGTTCAAATGTGACATAATTCTAGAAAATATTGTGTACTATTTGAGCTGCTTTAAAGTGAACCTGGAAGCAACAGGTCAAGAACTGGAGCTTACACAAAGCTAAGGATTCTCTCCATGTCCCCATAAGACAGATCTAGGTGCCTGACTGACCAGCCAGCAAGCACTAGCACTGTCACTTGGAGAAAAAGGGTGTAATCCACTGACACCCACGATCTCATAGGGACCAATGTATGTCCATTTTTCATCCGTAAACGGATGGATGAAAAAGCGGACATACGGTCCGTACGCGTGAAAGGGGATTATGTCTTTCTTATTTTTTTCTTTTTGTTTTCAAATATAACCTAAATAACAATGCTCATGGGGAAAATGAGTGTACAAAAAGTTAGCTGAATTATGCCTCTATATTTAATGATCCTTGGGTGTCTATGGCCAGATATCTACAAGACAAGCCTGCAGATATTGTATGTTTACTCACTGATGGGCAGGCGGCAATGTTTGTATAGGGAAACAAAAGAAACCTCAGTCAGAGAGTGCTGCATGCAGGTTAATAGTCATTGACCTAGTCTACTTCTGACCTGAGACACTGACCTTTGACTATGTGCCAGTGGTTCTGTTTATCTGCATGCTGCCACTGGTGTAAATAAAGGAAACACAAAGTGCTAAACTTGTTAGGTACTCATTGCTCAAGGCAACTGACGGCTTGCAAAAGTGTTCTCATTTCACAGTGCCAGTGGGCAAAGTCATCAATAAATCAGAACAAATCTGTTTGTTAATTTGCTTCTAAAAGGTGCTGTCCCAGGAGGGCTTGGGGAATAGTGCACATCCAGACTTGGTGACCTCAGGGGTCAGCCAACAATAATATGGCAATGGTTAACAGCAGCAGGAAAGCAAATCTATACAGATATTATTGCCTAATGTCATCTCAATGGCTACCAGACACTATACCAGAATTTCAATTACTGTATATAAAACGTATAATGACCACTCTAAAACAAAGATTTCATATTTCTATTTGATTCAAACTCTTTACTGCTAGCAAGTAATTTTTTACCATTTTTTAGGACAGATTTCAGTCTTTAATATATGTGAAATCCAAATATCTAATAACCCTTTTTAAAGCCCCAAACTCCTTATTTATCAGAGAGGGGAAGGATTAGAACATCTGTCAAGTTGGTTTACTGCTGTCTGCTTTCTCCTTGGGAAGATTTCCCCCAATTTCCTATTCTTTTGAAAGGACACGGCGAGGACAAGTGATGCGATCTCTCTCTGATCTCTAAAGGGGGCAAAGGGCTACAAAAGCACAGGTATTCAATACAGGGTAAAAGGGTTTGGATATTTGTTCGCTTTTTGTTGCCCTTTGTCTCTTTCTGTCCCAGGGACACCCACATCCTTTGTTACCCTGTCTTCATTACATCGAATGACTTATGGGACCTCACTATTCGACAAAACATATTTGTAATTTTGCACTATAAGTTGTTGAATCCAGTGCTGAAAGTTCCTACTGCTGGTGGAATTTGTGCCCGTTTTTGTCAGTTGCCAATGGTACCAATTTGTTACCATAAATAAATTGGACCCCAATTAGCATCACAAGCAAGCATTATTGGTCTTGTCTACCACACAGTAAGGGAGGTAAAGGGAGGCACAGTGTTGACAGAACAACAGCATTACTTAGGATGCTCTCTTGGTGGCATCTTTTCCAAGTACTAAGCTTGTATCATCTGTCAATAAATCCAGGCTTGCTGGAACTCCCCAGATATCAACTTTAGTATGAAACAAAGCATAATTTTAAATTACTAAACCTTCCTGTCAACACTGTATATTAAATGAATGCTTTGCATTGAGTGTTAAGGTACCAACTGAACTGATCATTCAAGGTTCAGCCAATCAATATTGGCAAAATCAGATGATGACTGATTCCCTTTTTCAGCTGTTAGCTACTGCTCCCTTGACATATAACTGACACTAGTGCCCCCTGATCACACTGATATACCAACTTCTACCCCAAGAACATATACATTTGTGCACTAGGGTTATTCGTTTTTGTAATGTCCCAAAGCTGGGTTGTTAAAGTGTGTCTGGATGTCAACTTAGGCCCGTGTCTCACTTGCAATCCTGCCATCGGCACCACCTAGCCAGTGATACTATTGCTGGGAGAGCAAATAATTTTTTAACCTGTTTCCACTATGTTGCTCTCACTTGGCTGGACCAGTGAGGCATTGCTCCATAGCTGAACCCTTGTTACAAAAGTGGGTTACTGCAGTTTTTCATCTACTGGAAAGAAACCCACATATCCTTAAAATGTCTCTAATGTCCTGTGCCTCTCTCCCTGCAGCTGCAGGTGCTGGAAGCCTTAGAGTCCCAATACTGCAGGAGTGAAGCTGCACAACACAGATCCTCTGTGTATAAAAATGTTACTTTGTCAGTAGTGAGAGAAACACTATACTACACTCCCACGATGCATTTTACCCTTTCTAGGGGGGGGGGAGGTAATCAAAGTGCTCTAGGAGAGGGAGGATCTAGGTGGAATGTCTCCGTCACTGATGACAGAATAAATGAATCAGTGGTGTGCAACTTCACTATTTTAAACCTTATGCACACTGGACATTTTTACAGCGGCTTCTAGGGGCGTCTGGTGTTTTTTTTTCCTGTCTCTAAACTCCCCTCCATGTTAGCTTATGGGTTTTAGCAGCATTTAGTGGTAGGAGCTTTCAGAGGTTGGGAAAAAAACAAACACTGCCAGTGCATCCAGGAGCAGCAGAGTTAGGGCAGAAAAAACGCTTAACGCTATTATAAGCTGCTAAACGCGCCTAAACACTAGTGCTTGAGCATTATTTAATTTCAATGGCCAGAATAAATGATTAATTCTGGCCAATGAAATTAATTAATGTCCAAGAGCTTGACGCCTGTAAAAGCTCCTAAAAGCTTTAGACACTTTTACAAGTGTCTGGCATTTTTTCTTTAAAAATGCTGCTGGCTTTTAGGAGAGTTTAAAAACACACTGCGTGCATAAGGCCTTATACTGGGGGGCAATGCTGTAAGCCAGGTGAGTGTTCTTTTTAGTGGTCCTGTTGGTGACTAGTTGCCACCAGCAGTGCCATCACTTGTCATACATGGACCTAATGTCTATGGTCAACTCTTAACCATCTGACATGAGAATTTATCTACTAAATGCATGCTCTAACTTTATCCCATAATTCTTAACTAGTACCTGATGTACTAATTCAGTACCTTCAACATGATGATTTGTTCACTATCTAATGGTGGCATCTTATTTATTCCTATATTTTTTACATCACAGTACTAAGGTCCCTACCATATTTGTAAAAGTGCTCAGAGCATATTTTTGTGACAATGTCTCTTTAAATAATGATCTGCCCTGTGACTGAAACCATATCAGATATGAAAACAAATGAAAAACACACAGACACGCAATTCAGTTTTCTCTATTGTTAAAAAAGGCCTTTTGACTTGATGTGGTTTCTGTGTTGCAAGGAGACAATCAAATTATAAAAACAGGGCGCCATGCTTTTAGCTTATGGCTTATGTCCTCAAATGTTTGTTGTCGGTGCAAAAACTTTGATACAATCGAACTTTGTAATGTGTCTATCCATCTCTTTGAAACACAAATTTAATTATGTGTAATTTCACAATTTAGTTCATAACTCCATCTCTGATTTAAATTTCCCAGTTGCAGGCACGGACCTCTAGTTGAGAATTATGTATGTGTAAAAGAAGCTTTGACATCTCTAATTGATTCGATTTACACTGTCCAAGGAAAGGATACCAACAATTTGTGAAAGAATTTTCTTTCCTCCCTTGCTTACATCCCTCATTTGCCATCTTAATTGAATTAAAGCGAAAAAGGACTGTTTGACCGATGGATGAACCATATTTTCAACTGAGGACAATTCTATTTAAACTAGAGTATATCAACTCTTGCAACTGTCAGTTAGCTTGCTTCCGACCCTTAACTTTTATTGTGAAAGGTCAGCCTTTGGCCACAGACAAGAAAAGTACAGTGAATCCTAAGGAAAATCTTGCTGATATGAAGAGCTTTTCACTGTCATGTGTTCTTTTCTCATAAGGCCTCATTAACACTTGCCAAGCCAAAGAGTTTGCAAATGTCTGTTCTATTATCTTATTCAACTATCCCATGTACTGTAGATTTCTGCTAAAGAATGACCAGGCTATGGAAGAAAAAGTTCATTTTCTTAACTTCATATTGATTCAGTGTGCTGTTTTAGTGCAGCTGGTAAAAAAAGCTGTGAACTAGACTTATCGCTATGTTTTTCTTTTCTGCTGCTGTAAAAATGTAGCTCCAACATGGTGATTGGGAATTAAGGTTAGTTTACCATGGGGCTCTACAAGTGCACACTGCAAAGTAAGGGTCAGGGAATGAAAGAGTGCATGAACCAGAAGAAAACTCCTACAGATCTACAGAAGCATATCTATTAGCAGACAACATAGTGGCTTTGTGGTTAAGACTTATAACTTGTAGCACTGGAGTATTTGATCCAACTCTTAGCCAGAACACAATCTCATGTATTTGCATGTTCTCCCTGCATTTTTGTGGGTTTCTCCCATATTTTATTTATTACAGGTATTTATATAGCACTGTCAATTTACACAACGCTTTACATATATATTGTACATTCACATCAGTTCCTGCCCTCAAGGATCTTACAATCTAAGGTCCCTAACTCACATTCATACATATAGTACAAAGGCCAATTTAGACAGGATCCATTCAATTAAACCACCAGCATTTCTTAGGAGTGTGGGATAAAACCAGAGTACCTGGAGGAAACACACGCAGGCACAACATGTAAACTACAGGCAGGTAATGTTGTGGTTGGGATTCGAATCAGCGACCCTAGTGCTGCTAGGCAGAAGTGTTAACCCCTACACCATGCTGCCTAAACAGGCCCTAGTATGCGTGTACAAAATGGCTATGCACATCTGTCATCCCATTCACTATCCCAGTCCCAAGTTGAAGAATTACAGGGTTGTACCTGGTGACCAAAAAAAAAAAAGGCAAGAAAATTTTATAGAAAAGGCAATCATGCATATTAGACATGGTGTCCAAAGATCTGGTCCTTAGAATTGCAAGGGTAGATTCACCAAATTGCAAGTTCAGGACTCCACTAATATACATGTAACCAAACACAAGCAAAGTAATATTAAACATTCAGACCCTGAAATAGGCTTTCTCCCTGACGTATACTGTACCTTTGTACACAGCATGCCCAGTAATCCCCCCTTGTAATCAGAGGAGACTGTTTATCACTGTCCATCTCCATTTTTCCAACAAAAATGAAATGCTTGTCGGAACTAAAATCCAGCTAGAGATACAGTCCTTCAACACATATGGGCTAATAACTGCACAAAAACAATAAAAAAAAATGCAAGTTAGACTTACAGGTAACTTGTTTTCCAATAGGCTTTCAGGACAGCACCCGAGAGATCATGGCTCCTCCTCCTACAGGAAACACCTCATCAATTAAGTCTTTAATTGGAGGCCTCCACGTTGCTTCCATCAGTTATTTGTAGAGAACCTCCAGCCCCAGCTGAAACACATAAGCGACAGTTATTACATAGTATTACAGCAACAGCATAAAAAAGGGCGGGATCCTGCTGTCCTGAAAGCCTATTGGAAAACAAGTTACCGGTAAGTCTAACTTGCATTTTTCCAAAACGTCTTTCAGGACAGCACCCGAGAGGATAATCGAGACTTACCCCATTTAGGGTGGGACAACAGCCTGTAAGACTTTCCTTCCAAAAGCCTGGTCCCCAGCCGTCATGAGATCTAATCTATAATGACGGGCAAAGGTCGTCAGACTTGTCCATGTAGCTGCCTTACAGATTTGTTCGGGGGTGGCACCAGCTTTTTCTGCCCAACTCACCGCCGAAGCTCTAGTAGAATGAGCCCTGATACTTACTGGACTCTCCTGGCCTGTAAGGGAATAGGCGTCTGAGATAGCCATTCTCAACCATCTGGCAATGGTTCCTCTAGAAGCTTGTCTTCCTTTTTTATTTCCGGAAAATAAAATGAATAGTGCGTCTGAACGCCTAAAGTCTTTAGTAGCTTCCAGGTAACTTAAGACTGCTCTTTTAACATCCAGGGTATGGAATTCTTCTTCCTTCTTACCCAACGGATTAGAACAAAACGTAGGAAGTATTATCTCCTGGGTTCTATTTTGAACTGAGGCAACCTTTGGTAAAAAGTTAGGATCCGTCTTCAGCCCAATTCTGTCTGAAAAAATAGAAAAAAATGGCTCCCTGATAGATAAAGCTTGCAGCTCACTGATCCTTCGAGCTGTTGTAATAGCTACTAGAAAAATTGTTTTTAAAGTAATTAGCTTCAGGGAGGTTAAATTGAGAGGTTCGAAAGGTTCCCTGGTCAGGGCCTGTAGAACGACTGATAAGTCCCATGACGGACAGTTTTTGATCACTATCGGTCTAGCCTGAGTGAGGGCTTTAAAGAATCTGTTTACTAGGGGTTCTGATGAAATAGATTTCTCAAAATATACCCCCAGTGCGGCAACCTGAACTTTTAGGGTACTGATCGCTAGGCCCTTATCTGCTCCTTCTTGCAGAAATTCCAAGATAGAAGAAATCTGCTTTAATGGTCTGCCGGATGCAGTGCACCAAGAGTTAAAGACTTTCCAGACTTTGTGATATATTGCTCTGGTAACATTCTTTCTGCTAGATAGGAGGGTAGCCACCAACCTATCCGAGAATCCTTTTCTCCTTAAGAGCTGCTCCTCAGAAGCCAGGCTGTGAGTTTTAGCTTTTCTACTTCTTGGTGAAACAGCGGACCTTGTAACAGAAGGTCTTGTCTCAAGGGAAGATGCCAGTATGGTTTGATCTGCATCTGTAGAAGAGCTGAAAACCAAGGCCTCTTGGGCCAGAAGGGAGTGATGAGGATTACTGTCGTATCCTCCTTCCGGATTTTTGTTATGACCTGCGGAATCAGCTGAAAAGGAGGGAAGGCGTAGCTGAGGTGAAAATTCCAACTGTGCGCCAGAGCATCTACCCCCAGAGATGACTTGTTCCTGTTCAGGGAAAAAAAGAGAGATATTTGTGTATTTTCCTGAGTCGCAAAGAGATCCACTCTTGGCTGTCCCTATTTCTTCACTATTAGATTGAAGACATCTGGATTCAATTGCCACTCCGCTTCGTACACCTGGTTCCTGCTGAGGAAATCCGCTATCCTGTTTAGGGTCCCTTTTAGATGGACCGCGAACAAGGATTGAGTATGGAGCTCTGCCCAATTTAGAATGCTCTCTGCTAGGCCTTGAAGTATTCTGCTTCTGGTGCCCCCTTGTCGGTTTATGCAAGCCACCGCGTGGCGTTGTCCGACAGAATTTGTGTATGTTGCCCTTGGACTTCTTCTGCAAAGAACAATAAGGCAATTTCTATCGCCTTTAGTTCCCTCCAGTTTGAAGATCTCAGTGCTTCCCTTGTGGGCCAAGATCCCTGAGCCCAACGACCGCTCATGTGAGCCCCCCAACCCCAGGAGCTGGCATCGGTTGTTAGCCTTACCTGGGTTGGAAAGGACCATAACAGGCCTGCTGAGAGTCTTGCCTGGTTCTTCCACCACCAGAGACTCCTCTTTACTTTGGTGGGGATCTTCACCAGTGAATCTAGTGAATTCTGCTGGCGATCCCAGATTTTTAACAGAAACTTTTGCAGTGGCCTGAAATGGAGCTTTGCCCATTGTACTGCTGGTATGGAAGAGGTCAGGGTTCCTAATGGTGACATGACCCTCCTGATGGACAGAAGCTGACTGGTTTGTAAGAGTGACACAACCTTTAACAGCTTTTCACGTTTTTCTTCTGGGAGAAAAATCTTTTGCTCCACAGAGTTGATACGGAAACCCAGGAATAACACCTCCTGAGAGGGAATCAGATTGGACTTTTGGAGGTTTAGTATCCATCCGATGGATTCTAGGTGAGCACGTGCTCTGTCCAAGTTTCTCTGAAGTCCATCTCTGGTTTGGGCAAACAGTAGCAGGTCGTCTAGATAAGGAATCACTGAAATTCCCTCTAGACGCAAGGGTGCTAGAGCTTCGGCCATTACCTTCGTGAACACCCTTGGAGAAGATGACAGGCCGAATGGAAGAGCTCTGAATTGCAGGTGTACCACCTTCTTCCCTTCTCTCAGTGCTAACCTCAGATATCTCCGAGATCTGGCAGCAATAGGAATGTGGAGGTATGCGTCCTGCAAATCTATTGACGCCATGAAGCATCCTTGACTCAGGAGGCTTCTTACTGAGAAAATGCAATCCATCCGAAATCTTTTGTATTCTACTGACAAATTCAGCATTTTTAGATTTAGGATGAGGTGGTACTTCCCTGAAGGTTTCTGTACAAGGAAAACGTGAGAATAGAACCCCTGGAAGAACTCCTTTGTTGGAACCGGAACAATGACTCTCTGGGATATCAGTTCCTGAATTAGGGATTTCATGGCGAGTGCCTTGACCGGATCCCTCGGGACGTTTGTCACTAGGAATCTCTTTGGGGGTTCTTCCGTGAATTCCACCACATATCCTTGGGAGAGCATGTTTACAATATACTGATTTGTAGTGATGTCTCTCCACTGGGGAATGAACTCCTGGAGTCTTCCCCCTACTTGGGGTGGATTGTCACTGCGGCTTTCCGGGGGTCGCAGGAGGATGGAAGAGCACTCCACTCCTACCTTTTGGTTTCTGGGAAGATCACTGCTTCATTTTGGTTTGCGTTTTTCCTTCCTGTTGTCCTTTTTGGGGACGAAAAAAACGCTTACGGGTCTGTACCTGTTGTTTTTTGACCGGAAACGCCTTCTTTTTGTCAGCTGTACGGTCAAGAATGGACTCCAGCTCAGAACCAAATAGCAAATCCCCTGCAAAGGGAATGCTACACAGTCTATTTTTAGATGCAGCATCTCCTGGCCAAGTTTTAAGCCACAAGGCTCTCCTAGCAGAATTGGTCAAAGTCGCTGACCTGGCTGACATACGAATGGATTCTGCTGAAGCATCCGCAATATATGATACTGCTGCAGAAAGCGTTGTAAATGAGTCCAGAATCTCCTGTTTTGGAGAATCCGCCGTAACATGGGCCTAAATTCCTAGCGACACAGGTTGTTGCCATTGCTGGTTTTAGACTGTTCATCACAGACTGCCAAGCCCTTTTAAGAAGCAAATCCATTCTTTTGTCCATGGGCTCCTTTAACATGCCCATGTCCTCAAAGGCAAGGTCAGTTGATTTTGAGACATGTGAAAAAGCAGAGTCCAGTTTTGGAACCTTGTTCCAGATGAAATCCGGGTTATCCTCAAATGGAAATCTTCTCTTATGAGACCGGGAAAAAAATGGCTTTTTCTCAGGTTCCAACCACTCTTTTTTAATCATGTCCGAGATTATTGAATGGACTGGAAAAACACGGCTTTTTGGATCACCCAAACCTGCATACATGCGGTCATGTAGGGAGAGCTCCTTCTTTTCCTCTTCAATCCCCAAAGTCGCATGGATTACTTTTAAAAGTCCTGCGACTTCTTCAAGCGACATCTTGTACTTAGAAGCGCTCTCTGCTTCATTTTCTTCCTCCTCAGAGTCTGTTCCATCCGGAGCAAGGGAAGCAGATTCTTGGGAAGAGTCTATCGGACCTCCCAATAATATTTGAGAGCCGTCTTGGGGTTCTGAAGAAGGCTGAGGAGCCCTAGGTTCCCTTGAAGGGCCTGGTTCTTCTCCTAGGTTTGACCTAAAAGCTTGAAAGGTGGCACGGAGTTCATCCTTAATTGTAGATACTAGATCGCCACAAAAAGATGGAGACTCTTCCCTGACTACATTTGCAGTGCAATCTGCACAAAGTGACTTGGTCCAAGCCTCGCTTAACTTTTCCTTGCAGACAGGGCACCTTCTCTTCACTGGTTGAGCAGAACTTTTGGCCTGCACAAACAGAAAAGAAAAAAAAACAGGGACCATGCTAAGAAAAAACTGTTACACAGTACAAATCAATACACCCAGGTGCACATAGGAAAAAACACTTTCACTTCCTTGTGCCCCGCAAGCCATGCACCACCACCACCACCTTTTACAAAAAGACCCCTAGATATTATGCAGACATGCTAAATCACCAGCCACTGCACCACCAGGGAGATGGGGGGTGGGGGAGATGGAGGGGGGAGAAGGGTGAATACCCCCCCCTCTACAGGAGAAAACGGCCCAGTGTAAAATAGGACACAGTCCCTTACCTTAGCCTTGCTGGTGCCTTGGCTTGCCCCCTTATCCGCTGCATCGCTATCCATAGCTGTCTGCGGATGCGTGGTGAAGAAAAACGCCAGTTCCAGATTCGAAAACGCCGCCGCGCTGACCTGGAACCGGAACTTTAAGGCACCAGGTGACCCTGCCCTCTCCCTCTGCGCTTTGCGGCCGGATATGACGCGCGCGCCGACCCGGAAGTGCTGCCTCTTCCCATACAGGACGTGGCCGAGGCTCTCCTCGGCCACCATTACAATGGCGGTCGCCGCAAAGCTCCACGCCGCTTTCGCCAGCGGTCGGTGAGAGTACAGCAACCACCGCTCTGAAGAAAAAGGAGGCAGCCCTCCCGGGCTGTACAGGCTCTCCCCGAGCACGGAAGAGGGAGAGGGAGCCCACGGGACCATCCATGCTAGGAGGTAAGTGGGAGGATCACTCTCCTAGAAAAAAGACTGATTGAGAACCTTGTCTCCCAGGAAAGTCCTGAGAGATCGTGGCTCTCACCAGAGGTGTTCCTCCGGCTGGAGGAAACACAAAAAACTGATGGAAGCAACGTGGAGGCCTCCAATTAAAGACTTAATTGATGAGGCGTTTCCTGTAGGAGGAGGAGCCATGATCTCTCGGGTGCTGTCCTGAAAGACGTTTTGGAAATTATATTTTGTAATAATCTCTATGAAAGTATGCCAGACCTTATAGGGCTCTGCATTTTAAAGTTGCCATATTGTTGTGCTGGCCATAGTAGCCAAATGCTCCCTTTCATTTCTGAATACACACTAAAAGTGCCTGAATGGCTGCTGTTTTAGGTGAATAGTAGATCCCAAGTAAAACTGTGTACAGTAACTGAATAATGTTGTGTATACACATTGAAGATATTCTGAATAAACAGCTTATCATTTCCTTTACACATCTGCAAAGGGAAATTGAAAGCCGTTAGTTGAGCATGCTTCATTTGGACAGGAATGTACTAATGAAGTCCTAGTGTGTACGGCAATGTATCAGGCTTCAGATAGGTTACCTAGCACTTGCTATGCCAGGCAATTATGGCTGTAGTTTGACAGTGGGCACAGGCACCTAATATAGCCTTTGAATGATGTCCTGCCACAGAGTTGTGTTAATGACCCTGCAGCACTAGGCAGATCCTGTCCTTCTGCTTTTTTTCTCACTGAATGATTTCCCTAAAGCCAAAAGCTGGGCAAAATGCCACTAATACTGCCGTAAAACTCCTGCTGCGAGAGGAGGGAGGCAGGCGACTGGGGGTTAGGAGGTAATCAAGCTTACAGATTAAGACTCGCTAAAGCTATAAGATCAGCACGGCTCAGGGTGTTTATTAACCCTTCAAGCACAGTCGCTTGTTAAGCTTCTTTCTTGCTTCACACTAGACATCTTTAATTGACTGTTGTTACAACCAAAGACAAAAACTTTGTAGGACTTTCACATCTGTATAGTGAACAAAAGCACCCCTACGATGCAGGGCTGTTGCCCATATATTAGAAATCTTATTCCGAAAAAATTACAGGTCATATTATATTATTATACAACCTACACATATATAACTGTATGTAGACATGGTATGTATATGAGCAAACACTAGAAGGAAACATCCACATGGGTTTTACAAACACAATGATTTCCAATCATTTAGGGAGCCTTAAACATTTTTCCTTTTTTTGGAGATATTGATATAAATCTAACTGCTAGTGAAATATTTCAGCATGAATAAATCATGTAAGCAAGCACCAGTCCCATGAAGCTTGCACAGACCCTTGTATACAAGCTTTATCTAATGTGCAAACACACATCCACCTAGATCTCCCCACTAGAGGAAACGAATCATATGCGCTGAAATTGCCAAAGCCTAAAAAGGGTTAAAGTCGGCTCTTGCTTGGCTACCCGGCCTGTTGCAGGAACTGGAGAGCTGCATTAAATGAAAGTCTTGGCGATTATTATTTTAAACACAAAGCAAATATAACTATGCTGATGCTTGATTAAAAAGCAACAGCTGTGTGTGGCGGCACATTTTCCACTAATTTGCAGGGGGGATTTTCAAGGAGAATGGTTTGTGTGCACAGATTAATTTGCATATAGTACACAGAGTGTGACAGTTGTTCTAATTGTTCGCCTGTTTCAATATCCCTAAAACATTGCACACACTGTTCTGGCAGCACACAAGCTAGGTCTGTAAGGATATGAATGCATATAATGAGCTTAATAACAACAATGCTTGATAATACACTCAACGTGGAATACTAACATTAGTAATACAGCGATTACTTTAGGTATAACAGCCTTGTGGTCATTCATACATCCTTCAAATACAATACATCTAAGTCTACAGTAAGAATAAATAATAAAAAATAAAAATAAAAAAAAGAACAGTCAGAAATAAGAAAACCCACACCAAGTGACAAACTGTCAAGTAGGTTTATGGTGGTGATGCACATAAATTTAATATATATTCATATAAAAACACACATTTGACATGCATTTAAACACATTGATAGCCAGAGGGGGTAATGCCATATTTGGAATTTGCTCTGCCATTATAAAAGGTATAATGAATTCCCAGTTTGAGACTGGAAAAAAAAAAAAGTTTAGAGAGGCAAAATACTTTAGCTGACTAGGTACAAGGGATTATCTGGGTTTTGAAACAACCAAAGGACCCTTCAATGCTTTTTGGGCTAAAGTATATGTTCATTATTTGGTACATTTACTTGTCAGCACTTGAACTTAACTGAATATGCATAGATTTAGCACAGTCATCTACCTTTTCCGATCAAGCATTAAAAGCACTTTAAACAAGCATTCACTCATCTCTGTAGCTATAGGCATTGTGGAGTAATTCATCTTTAAAATGCAACAGCACAGGCACTGAAAAAAACAAAGCTTTCCCGTTAAAAAGTGTGTCAAGCCAAAATGCATTTCTAGTTTTGGATAGAGTAAGGGAGGATTCAAACTCCTGTCAATTTTTTTCTGCTATCGGGTACACCGCAAGAGAAAATTTCCATCACTTACTGTTTTTGTAACATATTATCCTGATGAAAGAGGTCACTGCCATCAGGGAATACCTTTTCAATAAAGGTCTGTACTTGGTCACCAACAATGTTTATTTAAGTGGTACGTGTCAAAGTAACATCCACATGAATGGCAAGACTCAAGGTTTCCAAGGAGAACATTGGCCAAAGCATCACACTGGCGCCAATGGCTTGCATTCTTCCCATACTGCATCCTGGTGCTTCCTCTTCTCCACATAAGTGATGCACATACACCCATCCATCCACAGGATGTAAAAGAAAATGTGATTCATAAGACCGGGCCATCATCTTCCTTTGCTCTGTGGCCCTGTTCTAATGCTCACGTGCCCATTTGTAGGTGCTTAGACCTTTGGACATGGGTCAGCATGGGCACCCTGACTCTGGGACTGCAATGTCCATTTTTTCTGCTTTTAACACATCAACTTCAGGGACAACATGTTTACTTGCTGTCCAATAAATCCCACTTACTTTAAAGTGGTATTAAAGCTTTGTCTTTTGTTTTTAAATAACAAACATGTTATATTTACCTGCTCTGTTCAGTGGTTTTGCACAGAGCAGCTCCGATCCTCTTTTTTTTGGGTCCCCCGCTGGCACTTCTGCTCCCCCCCTCGAGCAGTGCCCCCAGAGAAAGCCACTTGCCCTGGGGGCAAAGCTGGGTGTTCACTCCCTAGCCGCTACTCTATGCGTCCATAAGACACAGAGCTGCGGCTCAGCCCTGCTCCCCACTCTCTCCTCATTGGCTCAATGGCTGTGATTTACAGTAGTGGGAGCCAATAGGCTCCCGCTGCTGTCTCAGTCAATAAGGGGGGAGAGTCCCAGGACATCCGAGGCCATCATAAACATCACTGGATCAGAGGGAGCTCAGGTATGGATTAGGGGGGGCTAAGGGGGGGGGAGGGTGCGCTGTACACAGGTTTTTTACCTTTATGTATTCTAAAAACCTTCAGCCTTTAGAACCACTCGAAAATGCTATTGTAACAAGATAATCAATGTTATTCAACCTGTCAGCCAAATAAGTGATTGGTGTAGATACAGTTGTGCTCAAAAGTTTGCATACCCTGGTAAAAATTGTGACATTTTGGCACTGATATTGAAAATATGACTGATCATTCCAAAAAAATATATATTTTATTGAAGGATAGTGATCATATGAAGCCATTTTTAATCACATAGTTGTTTGGTTCCTTTTTAAATCATAAGGATAACAGAAATCACCCAAATGACCCTGATCAAAAGTTACATACCTTGGAATGTTTGGCATTGGTACGCACACACAATGTAACACAGGTTATAATGGCAACTAAAGGCTATTTTCACACATCTATGACTTTTTATGCAATTTGTGTCTGTGTACAAATAGTCAATGCGTTTGTTAGCTCTCACATGGATGCATTGAGCAGGCTACATACTGAGCCATGGGGAGCCGAAAAGAACTGCCAAAAGACATGTAAAACAAGGCAATGGAACTTTATAAAGATGAACAGGGATATAGAAAGATATCCAAAGCCTTGAATATGCCAGTAAGTACTGTTCAATCACTTATTAAGAAGTGGAAAATATAGGGATCTCTTGATACCAAGGCACGGTCAGGTAGACCAAGAAAGTTTGCAGCCACAACTGGCAGAAGAATTGTTCAGGGTACAAAGAAAAACCCACAAGTAACCTCAGGAAAAAGACGGTGTGGTTGTTTCAAGGAGCACAATACGACAATACTTGGCTGCATGGTCCAGTTGCCAGAAATAAGCCTTTACTGTGCCAAAGCCCAGTTACAATATGCCCGATAACACCTTGACATGCCTCACAGCTTCTGGCACTCCGTAATCTTGAGTGATGAGACCAAAATAAAGCTTTATGGTTACAACCATATGCGCTATGTTTGGAGAGTGGTCAACAAGGCCTATATCGACAAAATTACCGTACCCACTGTGAAGCATGGTGGTGGCCCACTGATGTTTTGGGTGTGTGTGAGATCTAAAAGCATGGGGAATCTTGAGAAAATTGAAGGCAATATGAATGTAGCATGTTATCAGAAAATACTAGCTGACAATTTGCATTCTTCTGCACAAAACCTGCACATGGGACACTCTTTGACTTTCCAGCACTACAATGACCCCAAGCACAAGGCTAAGTTGACCCTCCTGTGGTTACAGCAGAGAAAGGTGGCAATTCTGGAGTGGCCATCACAGTCTTCTGACCTTAACCACTTGCTTACTGGGCACTTAAACCCCCTTCCTGCCCAGACAAATTTTCAGCTTTCAGCGCTCTCGCACTTTGAATGACAATTGCGCGGTCATGCAACACTGTACCCAAATGAAATTTCTATAATTTTTTCCCACGAATAGAGATTTCTTTTGGTGGTATTTAACCACTTCAATACAGGGCATTTTCACCCCCTTCCTGCCCAGACCAATTTTTCATTTTAAGCGCTGTTGCACTTTGAATGACAATTGCGCGGTCATGCAACACTGTACCCAAATGAAATCTTTATGTTTTTTTCCCCCACAAATAGAGCTTTCTTTTGGTGGTATTTGATCACCTCTGCGGTTTTTATTTTTTGCGTTATAAACAAAAGAAGAGCAACAATTTTGGAAAAAAACACAATATTAACTTTTAGATTTTTTCCTCAGTTTAGACCGATATGTATTCTTCTACATATTTTTTGGTAAAAAAAAATAGCAATAGGCGTATATTGATTGCTTTGCGCAAAAGTTATAGCGTCTACAAAATAGGGGATAGATTTATGGCATTTTTATTAGTAATGGCGGCAATCTGCGATTTTTATTGTGACCGTGACATTGCGGCGGACATATCGGACGCTTTTGACACGTTTTTGGGATCATTCACATTTATACAGCGATTAGTGCTATAAAACTGCACTGATTGCTGTATAAATGTGACTGGCAGGGAATGGGTTAACACTAGGGGGCGATCAAGGGGTTAATATGTTCCCTATTGAGTGATTCTAATTGTAGGGGGAGGTGACTCACAAGGGGAGGAGACCGATGTGTGTTCCTCTGTACTGGGAACACACATCGGTCTCCTCACCTCTGACAGGAGGTGGATCTGTGTGTTTACACACACAGATCCACACTCCTGACGTGATCGCGGGCAATCGCGGGTGCCCGGCGGACATTGCGGCCGCCGGGCACACGCACCGGGTTCCGGCCGGGAATCAGGCACGTCATATGACGTCCACCCGGAGGGAGGGAGGGTTCCTGCCGCCGTCATATTACTATGGCCTGGTAAGGAAGTGGTTAATCACTGCTGGGTTATTATTTTTTGTTAAAAAACGAAAAAAGTCCGAAAAAAAAACAAACATATTTTGTTAAAACATTTTGCAAACTGGTAATTTTTCTCCTTCATTGATGTATGCTGATGAGCCTGCACTGATGGGCACTGATAGGTGGCACTGGTGGGTACTAATGAGGCGGCACTGGTGAGCACTGATGGGTGGCACTGAAGGGCATTGATAGGTGGCACTGAAAGGCACTATAGGTGGCACTGATGGGTGGCAGTGATGGGCACTGGTAGGTGGCACTGATATGCACTGGTGGGCACTGATTGGTGGCACTGATATGCACTGGTGGGCACAGGTGATGCAGTGGTCTGTCACCCTTTTCGGGACCGATTTCCCTTTCACAGAAGCCGGGATCGGCTTTTTTCCCCTCACGCGTCCCATCAATGTAGGTCCACGCTGTTGCCGCCATTCGGCTATAGCGCGGATGGGAGGAGGTTAATATTATCAAGTCAATCTGGGGAGATCTCAAATGAGCGATTCATGCAAGATGCCCAGACTTTGCATGACCTGGAGGCATTTTGCCAAGACGAATAGGCAGCTATACCACCTGCAAGAATTTGTGGCCTTACATACATTGATTACAAAAGACTGTGCATTGTCATTGATGCTAAAGTGGTCAATATACAGTATTGATAACTAAGGGGATGCAGACTTTTGAACAGGGGTCATTTCATTTGTTTACTTGCTGCCATGTTCTGTTTTATGATTGTGCCATTCTGTTATGACCTACAGTTGAATATGAATCCCATACGAAATAAAATAAATGTATTTTGCTTTCGTTAAAAATGGTACATACTATATATTACCAATTCTCCAAGGGGATGCATACTTTTGAGCATAACTGTACATATTAACTGTGTGTTTACAGGCTTGTCTGGAGTTCTACTTTATCCTTCTTTCTTTTGCATTTTTATCTGTTATACCTCTTTATACCTTTTAAAAAGCCTGCTATAGTTTCTCGGTCTCATCAGGGGAAGAAAATGTTACCCCCATCTATGAATTTCCAGCAAGAATCTCATTCATCATAATTTTCATTAAAAATAATTGCAGACGCACTAATGAAGACAATGTGTGAAAGTGATTGGATGGTTAAAACCCAACATTGTAGCTAGAAAGACTTTAATTGATTTTATTGCACAGAGACCAAGCCTTCTACATAGTGCACCAGGACTTCATCTAACTTCATTTCCATTGATTTTCACTGATAGACCTATCGTTTGTCCAAGGCTTAAGCACTAAAGTAATAAAGGGATAAAAGACTTTGTAATACAGATTCTGAAAATAATGTCCACACATAATTCCAACAGAATAAAATTGCGTGTTCTGCAGTTACCAAATGACAAAAACAAGGACTGTGGCTAACTGGAGTTAATCTGCTAAAAAAATATCTCTAATCTCAATTATTTTCAAAAGCTTTTGCCATTTAGGTTCTGGAATAATAAAAGATGCATTTCATCTCTACACTGACGCAGCAAAAAAAGCATGGAATCAAAGGGACGACACCCGATATTTTCACCAGAAATTAAACAATGGAGTTGGTCACACAATACTCATCAGTAAAGCTTTGTACACACGGGCGGGAATCCCGTCTATTTGAAAACAGTCAGTTTTCTCGACGGGATTCCTGGCAAGCTTGTCTTGCCAAGCCCTGTGTACAGACGGCCACTTAAAAAATCCGCCGTTCTTTTGAATGGCAAGAACACGGTGACGTCATCGACAACGACGAGCCGGCGCTCGTCACATTTGATGCCGTCGCCGCCATCTTGCTACACCCTACACTACCCTTGTATGCTACCGCGCATGCGTCAAAGTCTCATCAAGCATGCGCGGGCTTACCTGGGACAGGTAAGCATACACACTCACAAAATCTGCCGAGAATCCCGACGAGAAAAATAGAGATCAGGTTCTCCATTTTTCTCATCGAGATTCCCGGCAGTTTTCCTGTCGAGAAACTATACACACGAACGGGTTTCTCGGCAAAAAGCTCTCCCAGCAGTTTTCTTGCTGAGAAAACTGGTCGCGTGTACGAGGCTTAAGTGTTTTCCACCCATTTCCTGTGTTCATTTCTAGATTCTAATTTAAGGAATAATCTACTATGCAGAGATGTGTAATGACAGAAGAAAATGATTGCAAGATTGTTATGGATGATGAAAGGCAACAGCCATTGCCTATATTCCAAATACACCATCACAGCTGCACATTCAGATCAAACAGTGGGCTGAAAGTGTAGTTACCCATAGTAACCAAACGGTAGTAATTTTCCAATATTCTGCCAATTCCAAAAAATACACATTATCTATGGCCCTTTACTGCTTTGCCAGATAAGTCACCTCGGTTATTTAAACTCTAAGATCAAGGATATAGTGTGCCTTCAAAGGTTTTAAGCAACATTCCTTTAAAACTTTGTTAGACCTCTTGTAAACAGGACACCTAAAACTCCACATTGTTAAGCCAGGTACACACTATTCGTTTTTTTTTTGTTCAACCCCACGGGTTGGACGAACAAAAAAAACGCCAACTGCGGTCAGAGCCGCTGTACTAACCATGCAAGGTTAGTTCAGCGATCTCCCCTGCTAAGCTATTGTGTTCTGACAGGAGGACGGCTCTCCCACCAGAACACTCCGGCTTTTGTCAGACAGACAGTCATACACACAGGCTGAACGTCAGACGTTTTTTTTTTTAACCGGCTATTGTCTCCTGATATTAGACCTATGTGTATGGGGCTTAAGTCATTCCGACATTTTCATTTACTGATCTAAATGCAGCCCATTGTTTTTAAGGGGCAAGTTGCATGTAGAGAAGTAAAAAAAAAAAAAAAAAAAAAACTGCGTTGGCAAGTATACACATACACAATATATATTGTCAAAAGTATTGGGACACCTGCCTTTACATGCTCATGAACTTTAATGGTATCCCAGTCTGAAGCCTCGTACACACGACCGAGAATCTCGTCGTAAAAAAAAAAGGTTGTTTTTCTCGACGAGATTCTTGTCAAGCTTGACAATTCCAAATCTCGTTGTTGGAAAGCGCGGTCACGTACAGCACGTACGACGGCAGTATAAAGGGGAAGTTCGATTTCAATGGCGCCACCCCTTGGGCTGCGTTTGCTGATCTCGTGTTACCGCGTGTTAGTAAATGTTTGGAGAGACGATTTGTGCTTTTCAGTCTTCGTGCTTTCAGTTTGTTTGAGCGTGACGAATGTGCGATCTCCATTACGAATGCTAGTTATACCAGAAGGAGCGCTCCCGTCTTATACTTGATTCTGAGCATGCGCGATTTTTTAAGACTCGGAAAAGCATACACACGACCGGTTTTCTCGTCGGGAAACAGGCCGACGAGAATCTCGACGAGAAAAACGAGAATCCTGACAATAAAAATAGAGAGCAGGTTCTCTATTTTTCTCGTCGAGATTCCCGACGAGAAACCATACACACGAACGGTGTGTGTACGAGGCTTGAGTCTGTAGAGTTCAATATTGAGTTGGCCTACCCTTTGCAGCTATAACAGCTTTAACTATTCTGGGAAGGCTGTCCACAAGGTATAGGAGTGTGTCTATGGGAATGTTTGACCATTCTTCCAGAAGCGCATTTGTGAGGTCAATCACTCACGTGGACGAGAAGGCCTGGCTCACAGTCTCCACTCTAACTCATCCCAAATGTGTTCTATCAGGTTGAGGTCAGGACTCTGTGCAGGCCAGTCAATTCCTCCACCCCAAACTCCATCATCCATGTCTTTATGGACCTTGCTTTGTGCACTGGTCCAAATCATTTGGTGGAGGGGGATTGGAGGGTGGGGTCGTTTTTCAGTGGTTGGGCTCAGTCACTTAGTTCCAGTGAAGGGAACTATTTTGGACAATTTCATGCTCCCAACTTT
This sequence comes from Rana muscosa, assembly GCA_029206835.1. Classification (NCBI taxonomy): domain Eukaryota; kingdom Metazoa; phylum Chordata; class Amphibia; order Anura; family Ranidae; genus Rana; species Rana muscosa. Next base: position 573,423,735 of record CM055117.1, on the reverse strand, counting down.
GTGGGAACAGTTTGGGGATGGCCCCTTCCTGTTCCAACATGACTGCGCACCAGTGCACAAAGCCAAGTCCATAAAGACATGGATGAGCGAGTTGGCGTGGAGGAACTTGACTGGCCTGCACATCAACCCAATAGAACACCTTTGGGATGAATTAGAGCAGAGACTGCGAGCCAGACCTTCTCATCCAGCATCCGTGCCTGACCTCAAACATTCCAATATACACACTCCTAAACCTTGTGGACAGCCTTTTCAGAAGAGTTGAAGGTGTTATAGCTGCAAAGGGTTGGCCAACTCAATATTAAATCCTACGGACTAAGACTGAGATGCCATTAAAGTTTATGTGTATGTAAAGGCAGGTGTCCCAATACTTTTGGCAATATTGTGTATGTGTAAATACATGCATATGCCACCTTCCCTTGATTTAAAAAAAAGGTAGAAAGTGTTTTACTTGCTGTAAGCATATATGCACAAATACTATATAGCCCATTTTCTGGCAGGAATATCTGATGTTCATACGTCAGTACAGTTTGCCAGTATTCCTATTCAGACAGTTAGGAAATGCTTGTGCACAGTGTAAACATGCAACTGTCTGTCCCTTTCAATAAGGGACAGGGGGGGGGTGGATTAAGCTCTAATGAGAAGGGCCCTCTGATTCCTCTTGTACCAAATTGTAATGTAACTGTAATGTCTGCCTTTATTTTGTAAAGCGCTGCGCAAACTGTTGGCGCTATATAAACCCTGTATAATAATAATTACAAAATAGTGTTTTTGCAACACTGCTTAATCAGCTGATAACTGTGAATTGACTGTGATCACTACTTCTATGTAGATGTTTTTTCCTCATACCACCTTCACTGTGATCAAGTTGTTAATAACAGCTTTAGGCCCCATTCACATCTGTGATTGTGGACATCAGTGGATTTAGAAAATAATAATTTGTGGATTCCTGAGGCTGGAATCACAGGCATGTGCAAACAGCTATGGCCGCTCAGCCTACAGGCTGACAGAAGCTGCAGTTGTCTGCTGCTGTTTGTATATATCACCACATTGGCAGTTGACTGGCCTTGGATGTAGACAGATTGCACTTAGAGACAGACTGTTCTAAATAGCAGCCCCTAACAGGTTGTGCCTAAACAGTTAGCCTAATTGCTGAATTACCATGTATAATTTTTATTAATTAATAATTAATATGATTTATTACACATTCAGATTAGGTAACATATTACTGAATAACTTAACTATAACAAAAATAAAATAACAGTAGAGAAACTATACACATTTACTATTATTTTGAGTAATGTATATATTTTACAAATATAATGAATACACTTAAAAACAAAAGCAAGGCACCTTAACCACTTCAACCCCTTAGGACGTACCCATGCATCCTCACGTTGAAGTGTTTATACCAGGATGCCGCCAGCAATAATTCTAGCTCCAGACCTCCTGTGTAAAGCCGGCCATAGATGGTTTGAATCTTTGCTGGTTTAGCACTGACAGGCCCATATTTGAACTATGTATGGGCAATCTGAAGGTGCCCAAGATGATCAATCAATCAACTTGGGTACAACCGGCCTGTCGGATTTTACTACTTATTACTGATTTACTACTAGCAGCTATTATAGCCACTAGCAGTAATCACGGTGTTCTCCTGGTGGGGACGGCTCCCTCCACCCCCAACAGGAGAACACAATGGCTCTGCGGGAGGTATTTCCCCATCAAAACTGTTTGCTCCATCTATGGCAGGCTTAACTCTGAAGCCTAGTACACACGGCCGAGAATCTCGTCAGGAAAAAACCCGTCGTTTTTCCTGACGAGATTCTTGACAAGAATCTTGTCCCGGCCGAGTGTACACACTCCATTCAAAAGAACTGCCGTTCTTTTGAATGGAACGAACGCGGTGACGTCATCGACTACGACGAGCATGGGCTCGTCACATTCGATGCCGTCACCGCCATCTTGCTACACCCTACCTATGCCTAGGAAGCTACCGCGCATGCGTCAGTCATTTCGAGCACGCGGGGGTTTCCACGGCGACAGGTCAGTATACACACTCTCGGGTTTCTCGTCGGGAAACAGGCCGACAAGAATTCAGCCGAGAAAATAGAGAGCGGGTTCTCTATTTTTCTCGTCGAGATTTTGGGCAGTTTTCTTGACGAGAAACCTGAAAGCCTCGTACACACGGCCGGTTTTCTCTGCAAGAAAGCTCTGCAAGCAGTTTTCTTGTCGTTTCTTGCCAAGAAAACCGGTCGTGTGTATGAGGCCTAACCTGTAAAGTTTTTAAAAGTGTCGCCGATGGAGATTTTTAGGTACTGTAGTTTGGAGCTGTCCCACGGGGGTACGCAATTTTAAAGAATGACATATTGCATATCGATGTTCTCTGCGTAACATCTTTTATAGTTTACAAAAAACTGGGTGTTATATTGTGTTCATGTGCACTAAAATTAATTAAAGTTTGTTTCCTAAAATTGTGCATTTTAAAAATAGCTGAGCAAGTTATCGTGCAACAGAAAAAAATTGCAACAGCAACAATTTTAATCTCCAGGGTCTCTGCTTTCAAAAAATGTATCATGTTTGGGGGTTCTAAGTAATTTTCTAGCAAAAAAGATGCCAGAAATGTCAGAATTGGCCTGGGGGTAAAGCGGTTAAGTAACAAAATCGAGTGTGCATGAATCATGTATACTATTGCTCAACAGTGGCATCTTAATCACGAATGCAAGCCTCTGAGACATTTTCTGAACTGACGCTGAACTTGCATAGTGTCAGATGTAGGCATACAGGGCAGTGACCATCCTCTCCTACACAGATTCATAACAGCAACACTTCCTTGATCTCTGAAGCACATCACATGTGTTTAGTAAGCTGTATACAGATCTGGAAACTCCCACCCACATTATATTGCATGCACTTAGGTCTTCCCATGGAACTTCTAAAAAGGAAAGACCCTGCAGTTGAACAAAAAAAAAAGTTCTCATGGATGGAATTCATTAGTGATTCAGAGATAGAGACGTCAGCAAGCCCTATTAATCATTTACTTGGTGTCACACAAACAAAATTGGTCTTTTAGAAGAGTCTGTAGCATTTGCATGGCACTGCAGTCTTGTCTGCCAACCTGCACAATTGAACAAGGTGTCCTGGAGGACTCCAGACTTGGCAAGACAATGTGCATTTTTTATAGACTATAACAAGCATGGAAGAATGACCTATTTGTTCGATTTTGCTGTAGCAAACTTTTTTTACATGTTAAGTGCGCAAAAGTTGATCTCCGAAGTTAATCATGAAAATGAAAACCCATATTAGTAATATGCATCAACCCCTTTTAAATATATTTTCATGAGAAAAAAAGCTTTATATTAGAAAACATTAGTATTAACCAACGTGTATGGTACACATACCCCATCTTTATTTAAAATTGAACTCCATTGAAAAAAATAATAATCTGTGACCCCAATATGATGATTCACCCTCTATGTTTTGTTTACTGTTATAATTGAAAGTCTATGTAAAATAAATTTATACATTTTGGGTTGTCCCCAGAACAGTTATAGAGGGGAAAACTTCCAATGGGACACTAGTTCTAGTGATCCTGGTGACAACCAGGGATTCCCTCACTTCTGAGGGATTTCCTCTCACGTCCTGTTTTAGGTTTTGGGACTGCAAGTGAAAGGAAATCTCCCCAATGGAACACGGATGGCAAAAAAAAAAAAAAGTTTTGCCTTTTGTTCTTCTTTAAAGGAACACTAAAGGTTCCTTTTTTAAAAAAACAAACATGTCATACTTAGCTCCACTGTGCAGCTCGTTTTGCACAGAGTGGCCCCGAACATCCTCTTCTGGGGTCCCTCGGCAGCTCTCGTGCCTCCTCCCCGCATTCGATAACCCCTTTGGAAAAGAGCTCTCCTGAGGGGGTTACCTTGCGGGCGCCCTCTCGAGTCATACACTCGGTGTCCATAGACGCCGAGTGTATGACTCGGCCCAACCCCACGCATCATTTGGATTTGATTGACAGCAGCGGCAGCCAATGGCTGCGCTGCCATCAATCTATCCAATCAACGCCAGGACTCTGTGGAGAAGGGGACGCCGGGGACGCGCTGAGCAAGTGAACTGGTTCAGGTGAGTAAAACGAGGGGGCTGGGGGGCCAGTGATTGCCAGGTGTTTTTTCACCTTAATGCATAGGATGCATTAAGGTGAAAAACACAAACCTTTACAACCCCTTTAAGTATTAATTAAAAATTAAATCTTGGAATGCAACTAGTGCAAATAACTGAAATTGTTTGGTATCAGCCTCTTGGATTACTCTGTACAGCAACACAGAAAGGGATGAACAACACTAGGAGCCAATCAGGTACACTGTACAGGAATGATGATAGGAAGTAGAAAGTTCCCATGTACCCCCAAAAACGGATAGTGGGGAAAAGGGGATATTTATGTGCCAAAACCTAAATCAAAAACGACATTACTCAAAAAAATTGCATTTTTATTTTCACATTAAAATTAGCAAAACATAAAAACATGCATCATCAGCTGCAATCTGACACTCATAGAAAAGGATAGGTGGATCAATTGAAAAAATCTTCCTCAGAATCCACTTTGTTGTCCACTCTTTAAAATCTTGCAGCTGACAAATGACACAATAAATCACTCATTACAGAATCACAACGAACAACAAAGTGGATCATGAGGAAGCTGTTTTCAGGCAAAACACGTTGATCGACCATCCTCTTCTTTGAGTGTTTATAAGTGTTTAGATGCATATCCCTTATACCAGATTGCAGTTGATGATACATGTTTTTAATGTGGAAATCAAAATGTAATTTTATGGATTACGTCTTTTTTTATTTTATTTGTGTTTTGGCACATAAAACCCCCTTTTCCCCACTATCCCTTTTTGGGGTACATGGGAAGCTTTTATTTCTCGATTTTGACAGTGGATAGTGCCATGTTATGATTATGACAAGACCCCCCACCTATCTTGCAAATGATGGTAGGAAGAGATTGAGCAAAGGGGTGAGCTAATTTGTGTGTTGCTGTTCCTTCACTGTCCATTACCATGTTGTAGGCAGGGAAGTGACCTAGTTGTATCACATAACTGCAAGTCGCCAACTTAGCTTAAGTTCAACTTTGCATATTTCAACTGTGAATTTTGTTTTCAATTTTGTTGTCTGGAGTTTAGCTTTAAACATAATTTGGCTACCAAACAGCCTATTTTACCATACAGTGATTACACTCAAACGAAAAAAGGTTGGAAATGAGCTTTGGGGTTCAGCATGTTCTCTGCGCAGCAGCCAACATTTATTCAAGGATGCTTTCACATGCAGTTAGAAAAAGCATGTTATTCTTTAAATACTGTAAACTTGAGGCCCGTACACACGATCGGATATTCCGACAACAACTGTCCGACGGACGTGTTTTGTCAGACAATCCGACCGTCATCGGACAATTGTTGTTTGAATTTCCGACAACAAATGTTGGCTGTGCATGCTCTCAAATTGTCCGACCAAACATGTGTCCTGTTGGATTGTCCGATCGTATGTACATAAATGCGTCGGACTAAAATCCAAAGTACAAACACGCATGCTCCGAACCAATGCTAAACATCAGACAACAATAGCAGAAGTTGATCAAAGGGTGGTGGTAAAGAGCTGAAAAACCACGTGGTTTGGTGTATGTTGGCTGAAAATGTTCTGCCGTGTATGCATACCAGGTTCACGGCCAATGCCCCTTCGCACAAAAATCCACAGAAAAGTCCGATGGAAGTTCGATCGTGTGTATGAGGCTTAACACTCACATTCACATGGCAAATTTAGGCATTACACTGACTATAATAAGCATAAATCTCTGGTGGGTTACACAGGTGTTTGCAACCAGTAGTGACTACCCAGCCTGTAAAAATCAAAGACAGGCTGAAAAGCCCCATGACTAAACACATGTGACTGCACATCCGAGGTGTTACATGTGATTAGGTACACGAGCGGCCTTGGACACAGACCATCTGTGTAATCACATAGTGTCATGGTGCTTGTCATTTCGCCATTGATTTATACTGGTTGAGTGGCAATGGCTGATGGTAAACCCCTGTTGTACCAGCTGGAGATTAGGAGCCCATGCACACAAGGCACAGACATGTTTATCCTGTGCAGGGCCGTCTTTTACCAGCATGGGGATGCACAGCTGCTGCATGCATCCCTGTGCTGGTGTCCAATTCATTTCTACTGGGATATGCAGCTGCGCAGGCACAGCCGCTGTGTCTTAATATAACATGCGGGTGAGTGTGGGTGCAGGTTCCCCTTACCGTACTGGTAAAAGACAGCCCTGCACAAGTCTGCTCCTCGTGGGACCTTACCATGGGCCCTTACACTCATTTTTATCAGTGTAAGACCCAAAGTTACTGTGAGAATGAACCCTTAATGTGATCATAAATGTATGCATATGTATTGGGCTGGATTTACATATACACACAGTAAGGCCCCTTTCACACGGAGGTCTGTTCAGGTCCGCCTGTCAGTTTTTTAGGCGGACCTGAAACGGATCCTCCATGTACCCCTATGGAGGCACGGATGTCAGCGGAGACATGTCCGCTGACATCCGCTCCGCTCCGCCAAAGTGTGACGGAGGAAAACCCTATTTTTCCTTCCGTCGGCGGAGCGGATCGGATGACAACGGACTCTACGGTCCGTCGTCATCCGATTCCCCATAGGGGAGAGCGGCGCTCTGACAGGGCGGTCCCTGCACAGTGTGCGGGGACCGCCCAGTCATCCGTCGGCTCAGCGGGGATCAACGGAGCGATCCCCGCTGAGCAAGCGGAGCTTCACGGGGCGGATCTGCACGGATCCGCCCCGTGTGAAAGAGCCCTAACACATGTAGCATGCATTATGTTGCCATGCCTTGCTTTAAAAAAAAAGGGTCATATTTTATTTAAAGTCAGTTAGGGGGCCTTGAAAGCCCATTCATTTTGAATGAACTGTCTTAACGCAACACACATGAATGTGCAAAATAACGTTGATTCACAACCAAGTAAATGGGCCCTTAAAGCTGCATTACAAGCAAGCTGTTGTCAATAGCCTTAAAGGTTAAGAAACAGATGATGTTGACATTCAGTTAAAATTCATTGCACAAATATCCAAAAAATATGTACTTTCCTACAATAACAGATTTTTTATAAAATATTTGCATTCAAGCAGCTGAGCAGGGGGGACATTCTCCCAAAACACTGGCGGTAGAAGAAGCCAATAACTGGAGAATGTTAGCAGTATGTAAAATACGAATCCCATTTAATACACATAAAGCATATACAGTAATAGTAAGTCTGAAAGATAAAGATTTTAGACAGCATTCAGCCTCTCTCTACAGAGCCTTTGTAACTGCTGTTTAGTATGATTTCTGCAATGCTGAAAAATGAAGGTAGCCCTACAGCTTCTGTACAGGACACAAGGAAGGTGCTGGAACAACTCCTTTGGTTTAAATCTGCCAAAACTCTCTAAACAGGATAGGCATTTACTATGTTTCATGGACCCTCTGAAATGATTTCTGAAAACTGTAGCACAGTAAAAATGGATCTATTGCTCATTGCAACTGATGAGGCTCTAGCTTTAATTTTCTAATCTAACTTGCTCTGGATGGAAAATGGCATCAGACAGAAGCCATCTCAACCACCCCCACACAAAAAACTCTTATGCATAATGTTACAATACTTTTGCTGTGAAGATTCCCGACTTGAGATACCCTTTGGCATTTTTTCCTCTCAGGACCCCTACTGCATTCCCTTGTGGTATATATGAAGACCCCCAACTGATCTTAACACAAACCTGCCACTACTGAATACAACACACGCTGGCAAAAGTGTGTGAAAGCATTTAACATGGCAGATCACATGCAAATCATTACTTTGCTACAAGTTGGAGCTCATGCACACTCCCCATATGCCACAGTACAATGTGGGCTGACTCTTTTTAGGTCACTGAGTGTATTGTAGGACACAGGGAGAGAAGTCAGGACCTAGCACTTAGGGATAAAGAATTTAGAAGAGACACCTTGTAGTCCCTGATATCATATACCTACGACTAGCTGTGCTATATTTTATAGTGCACACTTCCCCACAAGCCACAGTGCAATGTGGGGGTGACTCTTAATAGGTCACTGAGTGTATTGTAGGACACAGGGAGAGAAGTCAGGACCTAGCACCTAGGGGTAAATAATTTAGAAGAGACACCTTGTAGTCCCTGATATCATATACAGTGGAGCAAAAAAGTATTTAGTCAGCCACCAATTGTGCAAGTTCTCCCACTTAAAAAGACGAGAGAGGCCTGTAATTGTCATCATAGGTATACCTCAACTATGAGAGACAAAATGTGGAAACAAATCCAGACAATAACATTGTCTGATTTGGAAAGAATTTATTTGCAAATTATGGTGGAAAATACTTATTTGGTCACATACAGACAAGCAATATTTCTGTCTCTCACAGACCTGTATCTTCTTCTTTAAGAGGCTACTCTGTCATCCACTCATTACCTGTATTAATGGCACCTGTTTGAACTTGTTATCAGTATAAAAGACACCTGTCCACAACCTCAAACAGTCACACTCCAAACTCCACTATGGTGAAGACCAAAGAGCTGTCGAAGGACACCAGAAACAAAATTGTAGACCTGCACCAGGCTGGGAAGACTGAATCTGCAATAGGCAAGCAGCTTGGTGTGAAGAAATCAACTGTGGGAGCAATAATTAGAAAATGGAAGACATACAAGACCACTGATAATCTCCCTCGATCTGGGGCTCCACGCAAGATCTCAACCCGTGGGGTCAAAATGATCACAAGAACGGAGACCAAAAATCCCAGAAACACACGGGGGGGACCTAGTGAATGACCTGTAGAGAGCTGGGACCAATGTAACAAAGGCTACCATCAGTAACACACTACGCCGCCAGGGACTCAAATCCTGCAGTGCCAGACGTGTCCCCCTGCTTAAGTCAGTACATGTCCTGGCCCGTCTGAGGCTTGCTAGAGAGTATTTGGATGATCCAGAAAAGGATTGGGAGAGTGTCATATGGTCAGATGAAACCAAAGTAGAACTGTTTGGTAGAAACACAACTCGTCGTGTTTGGAGGAGAGAGAATGCTGAGTTGCAACCAAAGAACACCATACCTACTGTGAAGCATGGGGTGGCAACATCATGCTTTGGGGCTGTTTCTCTGCAATGGGAACAGGACGACTGATTTGTGTACATGAAAGAATGAATGGGGCCATGTATCATGAGATTTTAAGTGCAAACCTCCTGCCATCAGCAGGGGCATTGAAGATGAAACGTGGCTGGGTCTTTCAGCATGACAATGATTCCAAACACACCGCCCGGGCAATGAAGGAGTGGCTTCGTAAGAAGCATTTTCAAGGTCCTGGAGTGGCCTAGCCAGTCTCCAGATCTCAACCCCATAGAAAACCTTTGGAGGGAGTTGAAAGTCCGTGTTGCCCAGCGACAGCCCCAAAACATCACTTCTCTGGAGATCTGCATGGAGGAATGGGCCAACATACCAGCAACAGTGTGCGACAACCTTGTGAAGACTGACAGAAAACGTTTGACCTCTGTCATTGCCAACAAAGGATATATAACAAAATATTGAGATGAACTTTTGATATTGACCAAATACTTTTTTTCCACCATAATTTGCAAAAAAAAAATCTTTCCACATCAGACAATGTGATTGTCTGGATTTGTTTCCACATTTTGTCTCCCATAGTTGAGGTATACCTATGATGACAATTACAGGCCTCTCTCATCTTTTTAAGTGGGAGAACTTGCACAATTGGTGGCTGACTAAATACTTTTTTGCCCCACTGTACCTATGACTAGCTGTACTATATTTTATAGTGCACACTTCTCCATATGCCACAGTGCAATGTGGGGTGACTCTTAATAGGTCACAGAGTGTATTGTAGGACATTGGGAGAGAAGTCAGGATCTAGCACCTAGGGGTAAATAATTTAGAAGAGACACCTTGTAGTCCCTGATATCATATACCTATGACTAGCTGTGCTATATTTTCTACAAACAGAATGCAGGAAAAAACTTAAGCACTAAGATTTAGAAGCAGGGCTGCAAAGATAGATGTGACTTGTAAAGTGTGCTGCCCTAAATAAAGTTCCACACAAAACAAATTACTTTGGGGCATATTGTAAATTAAACAAAGCAGAGCTTTCTTAGAACGGAAGTTATTTACACATCGCAGCCTATCAAAAACTCCCCTCAAAAATAAGGGGTGAATTCCTCATTTTAGGATAATAGTTGGAGCCATGCAAATCATTCCTTTACAGCTGTGCGCTCAACTGCACATGCAGAACCACAAATTTACGGTACAGATACAGCCAAATATGATAGAGCCATTTATTTGAAACTATATTTGCTGACATCTGATGATCTGGGAATCCTTACAGCCCTGGGTTTGAGTCTTGTCCAGGACACTATCTGTATATAGTTTGCATGTTCTCTCCAAGCTTGCATGGTCTCTATTTTCTTACAAAGCATAACATGTTATAGTTTTCAAAGGAAAAAATTTATTATAAGGCCAGGTTCACACTGGTGCAATGTGGTTTGGGTGCAGTGTGATTATATGTGCATTTTACATGCGGCTTTAGGTGCGCTTCCATTGACTTATATTAAACCATGACGTTTTCTGAAAGTGCATCAAAGATGCAGCATGGTCTATTAAAAGTCAATGGGAGCGTACCTAAAGCAGTGTGTAAAACATGTGCACAATCATTCTGTCCACAAACTGCAGTGCACCGGTGGGCACCCGGCCTTAAGGTCCTGTATTATATTTATGATATACATGTAAACAACAGACCTCCATTGTATGTGTAACTAGAAGGAAAATATTACTTTTCTTCATGGCTCCTCTGAATGAGACCAAATGCCTACATTTACCTTGTTTATTGGGAGGGAGACAATATAATTGAAACACAAACAATTCTCCAGTGGTAGACACTGGATCCAGCAGAAGGAAGGCCTTGAGAGCACATGGAATACTTGATTTAATCAACCTATCTTTACCCAGTAATATGTATTTTATGTGTAAGACTAAGCATGAGGGCAGATGAATAAGAAAATATTTAAACTGATGCTTATTCCTTGCCTCATTAGTTGTTATCCAAGGACAGTCAAAAGCCGAGAAATGGCACAGATTGCTGGAGTGATATCAAGAGTACTATATCTGCCAATAGAAAATAAAAGCCATCATGCCCTATTCACTTAATGGCTTGACAACACATGCTATAAAATAAACATACTACTGGAAAGCGATCAAACAAAGTAAACATTCAAAATATCAGAAAAAGCTTGCATACATGAAAGAAAGTATATTTATACAAAGACATTGTATGCATACATTAAAAGCCGTTTAAATGCTCTCATCTCTGTATTTGCACAAATCCCATATTTCTAATGGCATGACACATCCCAATACTTAAAAGCTACATTAAATTGGTGGTATTTGGCTACACATTTGTAACAGTTTAATTTTTATTTAGCAAAATTGTTTGCTTTGCATTGCACAGAACCCCATCTGATTACATGCACAAAAGATCGATCACTCAATCAATTAATCAATCAAATCAATCCTCCACAGTTATACATTAAGACAGGAATTTGATGGAAGTTTGTGACCCAAATGGAAATAATGCTTAGGTCAATGTCTCACGCTGGGTTAGAATTTGGCACTAGACACTGTAGGCATATGCCACTCCTGTGCTCTGGTGAAAAAAACAATAATCTTGAAGTGCACTGGTCATTTAAATGCTTGTTAAGTTGAGGGGTAGAAAAACTAAGTTGAATACATACCTTATTCCTCGCTCTGGTAAGCTTCGGCACTTGCCCTTTCTCTTTGATTGTCCGGATAGTGGGTGGGCCCTTGCTGTCCTCATAAATAATATCAACCCTGCATTGTACCTGATGACGTCAGGGAGCTACTGCTGCACAGAGTGTGTTAGTTAGGAGGCTTCTGGGTATCGGTGATAAAAATAAACTATTAACATATCTTTCTGAACTCATTCTTAATTTACAGTATTTTTTCACACCTGCCTATAACGTTTGCACAGTAGTGTATAAAGTATATACATAGACTGTATGCATGCAATAAAAGCTATTTAAATTCTCTCATCTGCACTTACACCTGCGTTAAATCTGAACTATAGAGAAAACATTTATTTTTCAATTTGGATAGAGTAAGGGAGAGTTATAACCCTGTAGTTATTTTTTTTTTTTGCCATCTGTGTCTCACTGGAGAGCTTTACTTTTACTTCCTGTCCCATAGCCAAAACAGGAAGTGATAGGAAATCTCGCCAAAGTAAGGGAATCCCAGGGTGTCACCCGAACTAGTGTCTCTCTACTCCTGTTCTAGTGTCAACCCAAAATTTGGGATTTTCTTTCAGTTTCAATGATAACGGCAAACAGGACAAATAGAGAAGGTAAATCTTCCTAAAGGGGGCACAGACAGCAATAAAAACCTGACAGGTGTTATAATCCCCCTCCGCTCTATCCAAAACTACCTTTACATATACTTTAATTCTGAACTTCTGGATTTAAAAAAAACAAACAACAACTACACTTGAAGTGCATTGGTCAAATGCCATGCAATGCAGTGTTAGGGCTAAGGGTTATAGAACAGGATGGATTAGTTAACTTTTTCCTCACTTTGGTAGGCATCTGCACTCTCTTCTCTCCAGAAGTCAGAGTCATGAATGGACAATCGCTGGTCAAGCCAAGCTGAACCTTTGTAAGTTTACAAAAAAATAAAAAAATCCCAGAGATCCATATTAAACTGTGCAGTGCAGGGGGACCCTGCAAGGATAGTTGTTTTTTAACCACTTAAGCCCCGAGCCTGTTTTTCAGACTCTGTGTTTACACGTTAAAAACGATTTTTTTTGCTAGAAAATTACTTAGATCCCCAAACATTATACATTTTTTTCTAACACCCTAGAAAATAAAATGGCGGTCATTGCAATACTTTTTGTCACACCATATTTGCGCAGCGTTCTTACAAGCGCACTTTTTTTTTTAGAAAAAATTTACTTTTTTTAATAAAAAAATAAGACAACAGTAAAGTTAGCCCAATTGTTTTTTATATTGTGAACGATAATGTTACGCCGAGTAAATTGATACCCAACATGTCACGCTTCAAAATTGCGCCCGCTCATGGAATGGCGTCAAACTTTTACCCTTAAAAATCTCCATAGGCAACGTTCAAAAAATTGTACAGGTTGCATGTTTTGAGTTACAGAGGAGGTCTATGGCTAGAATTATTGCACTCGCTCTAACGATCGCGGCAATACCTCACATGTGTGGTTTGAACACCGTTTTCATATGCGGGCGCTGCTCACGTATGCGTTCGCTTCTACACGCAAGCTCATCAAGATGGCGCGGTTTAAAAAAAAAAATATATATATTATTTATTTTACTAGATTTTATTTATTTTTACACTGTTTTTTTTTTTTTTTTTTAATAATTGGGTCACTTTTATTCCTATTACAAGAAATGTAAACATCCCTTGTAATAGAAAAAAGAGTGACAGGTCCTCTTAAATATGAGATCTGGGGTCAAAAAGACCTATGATCTCATATTTAGACTAAAATGCAATATGGTATGGATACGGGTGGGGGCCATCTTGCCCTCACTCGTTTCCATGCCTAGCACGAGAGAGGACCCGATCACCTCCGCCGCTGCAGACGGCTCCGGTAAGCGGCGGAGGGCGCGGGAGAGTGGCGGGAGGGGGTGGGGCCCAGCTCCCGCCACCGATAACTGTGGTCTCGCACCGAACCTGGTGCAGAGACCACCATTATCGTTTACAGGACCGCCGCCTGAAGAGATGGATACCTCAGTTGTGGCAGCAGCTGCTGCCGTTACCGAGATATCCCTCTTCAAACTAAGGATGTATATAGTCGTGTGGCGGTCCTTAAGTGGTTAAAAAGTAGAGCTCATGTTTAAATTTCCCAAATCCTAGTAACAAAAGGTGTGTCTACTGTTTGTTAAGCTTAGAAAAACAATAACATTTGTTACATCAATATTTCATTGTCATTGATCCTGGAAAAGTCTGCAGATAAGGACTTCTGACGCTTCTCTGACTTTCGTCTGCATTCTTGTTTCACATCAGTAACTCAGAAAGTTTTATAGCCAGTCATCTCACGTTTTCAGAAGATATCAGCAATGGCTCATATTTCTTTCATAGCAGGCCTAATTTAGGTACTGACACCACTCTCCAGATTTATTTGACCATTGTTTTAAATGTTGAAACATCGCAGGGCAGAAATGCCCAAATACACAGGAATCGCCTGGTTCTTAAGCTCTACCCACACATTCCAATTCAGAAAAGAAGGTCACATGCAGGAAAGTTAAAAAGAGAGAGAAGGCTCATAGCAAAAACAAAACCCAAACAATCATTTTTACTAAAATCTATATAAAATAATCCAGCAGTTTTCACAAGTAAACTGCTCAGCCCGGTACTGGGAATCTGATAGCTTCTAGAAAAATTGAGTGTTGGGCCATGACAACTTCCTGCTGTGTACAGCTTCTCCTCTCAACATGCTGACATCACAGCATGGGTGGGTAGCACGTTTTTTTTTTTTTACATAACATTTCAGAATTGCTGGTCCAGGCTATCATCAGAAGTTTCTCTACACTTTTTCAGTTGATTCACTGATAAACAATGTTAACCCAAAAGTTCCTGTGCTAAGGAAACACACATAAACCAGTAGTGATAGAATATGGAGGCTTCCGCTACACACCTCTTATTCCTAACTGCTGTGCCAATCCAATACTGACCTGGAACAAATGTTAAGTTCTTTGCTTATCCCAGGTTGATAAAGTAGAAAGTATGAAAGCCGAATACAATCAAGCAGCTAAAATTTTTAGCAGTTCAACAATAAAAGCATCCACATTTATCTACTATATTCATCTTCTGTGGTCCTCTACTGTGGAAGCTGTGCCAAAAACAGGCAAACGGAGGACAAAGGACTCGTTGCCAGCATTGCCTGTGGGCTCCTTGAGTGTTCCATTGTTCCATACTGTGTCTTTCTCTGGAGGTGGACATCTTGGTACAAAAGAAAAGCTCTGCCTCCCATAGCTGCCCCCCTGATGACTGGTAATCTGAAAACTGGTGGTGTAGGATAAGAAGGAGAAAGCGCAAATCCACAAAATGATTAAAGCAAAAGCATGGAGATGCTTATATGTTTTTAGATACAGCTCCAGGTATAGAACCAGAGTGCCTAGGCAAAGTCACATTTCAAGCAATGCACTGCTGTTTCTTATGCCCTGTATACACAAGCGGCAATTCCGACAACAAATCCGTGGATTTTTTTCCGACGGAAAGTTGGATCAAACTTGTGTTGCATACACACGGTCACACAAATCTTGGCGGAAATTCCGACCGTCAAAAACGCGGTGACGTACAACACATACGAGGAGCCGAGAAAAATTAAGTTCAATAACCAGTGCGGCTCTTCTGCTTGATTCTGAGCATGCATGTTTTTTTGCCCGTCGGAATTGCATACAGACGACTGGAATTTCCGATGGGTACTTTTTTCATCGGAAAAATAGAGAACCTGCTCTCAATCTTTTGTTGGCGGAAATTCCGACAGCAAAAGTCCGATGGAGCCTACACACGGTCGGAATTTCCGTCCAAAAGCTCACATCTGACTTTTCTTGTCGGAATTTCCGCTCGTGTGTAGGGGGCATTAGGAGGAATTCAAGCCAAAAAGTAAATTTTAAAGGGTACTCTTATGCACAATAAACATTTTAAAACATTCTCAATCAGAAAATAAACCTTCATTTTGGAATTCAGGTCCACTTTAAAAAGAGAAGTACACATAATTTGTAAGTATTGTGTTATGGTTCTGCCATCTAGAAACAAACACACACATGTATTAAGGACAGAATTACACAAATGTTATATCCAAAGCCTGTTTGTAAAAAGAGGTAACATATTTTTTTCTTAACAAAATGAAAGATAAATAATGTATGCCTCATCTATTCAGCTAAGCAGATTAGCCTCAAATGATCCAAACTGTGAAATGTCCAGATGCCTATAATATCTCTTTTTACTATCTCCACACACTGAAGTCTGCTTAATGTGCAGCACTAAAGGTGCATACTGAGGCATATTTACTGTATATTTGTAAAGTGCTGGCACAGAAGCACTGCCAGAAATGGAGGCAGACATGAACGGCATAAAACTTCCAATACATGTATAAAAGCTTCAAACATTTATATGGCGGCTGCTGACCACAATTTGGTTTATTTCCTCTACAAAAGGCAGCATAATCTAGTTAAGGCATAACACTGATTCCTCTTTGTAGAAGAGAAATATAATTAGGCTCCATTTATTACAGAAAGCCTAGGCAGTGTGTCTGTAACTGGCAGCTTTCTTTGCAAAGATCACAGTGAAAGATTTAGCTCTTAGGTTATATGCCATGACAAGGTGTCGGGGAAATGGCACATGTGCAGGATGTTCTGCATTCTAAATGGAATTCAACATACCACTAGCTGGTTAAGCTTGAATTTAACAGACCAACTGGAAGAAGAAGACCAGAAGCTCTAATGCATTTCATTAAATAAGGCATACAACAAATTTTTACAATAAGGATTGTGTTCAATTCTTTCAGTAAACCTGAATGTATTATAAGCCAGGTTTTAAAAGTTTCCTGCGCTCAGTGCTATTTTATTTTTTATTCATGCTATCTAAATGACACAACTTGCTAAAGGTACACTTCATTCAAAATTAAAAAAAGGCACACTACCTACCTGCTCAGACCTGCTGTGTTTCATGAAAGGTCCAGCTGTGGTTCCTAAGAACACCCACTGCTTGAAATCCCATTTCTGGTAACATCAAAGGCAGAGCCATGTGACTATGCAGGCCAGGTAATCCCAACTCTACTCCATTGTGATCTTGCCAACAGCACATGGAAGAGTTTGTGCAGATGTATACTGTGTGTAATTTTTATCATTTAACTTTGCTACTGGGTACCAGTAGCATACCAATGTAAGCACCTAGTTAGCAAGAAATCAGTGAGTATCAAACAGAAAATCTTGTCAAAGAAGTCTATATGACATTGGTGTAAACCAGGGGTCTCAAACTAGCGGCCCTCCAGCTGTTGCGAAACTACAAGTCCCATCATGCTTCTGCCTGTGGGAGTCATGCTTGTAACTGTCAGCCTTGCAATGCCTCATGGGACTTGTAGTTTTGCAACAGCTGGAGGGCCACCAGTTTGAGACCCCTGGTGTAAACAGACCTTGTTCATTTCAACAGAAGCAATACGTGTTATTATAATTACATCTTTTTGGAGGAAGAATCAAAGTCATTAATGGTACCGTTAGTAGAGCATTGTGAATTATGACATACAAAATGTATTCATAATGGCCTTAGGCAGTGTGCATGACATATGACCCTTGCACTTGCTTATAGTAAATAATTATAATTTCCTATTAAGGAAACATCTGGACACATAATATGCATCCTACATATATGTGATTTTGTGCATATTCAGCATATGGTAAAGTGCTAATGGCACGCACAGACATTAATGTAAAAAAGCGTAAAGGGAGGTGTTGCTTGTGGTAATCAATATCACAGCTGTCATTTTTATTTATTTTTTCATTTCAAGTGCAGGTTACAAAAAGCAATTACATAGCCCGTTAGATACTATTAACAACAGGTCCTGTTTCCCTTCAGTCAAGCATTTATATGTAAGGTCAATAATCTTTTTTCTGCCTTTTTTAAGAGTAATGCAAGCTTAAACTGCTTTTGTGTCATCAACTTAACCTACAGTGTTGCCTCATATATCATAATCCCCTGTCCATGGTACTGATAACAATGTGCATGAATAAGCCAAATGGTTTGCTAAGGTCACAGAACAACATGTCATCTTTTATTGCGACTTGTTTGTCACAGTATGTTCATTATTCTTTATTTAATGATGCCTCAATTAAATTCTTAAGTTTGAAGCAAAGTTCCCTGCAAAAAAGCGCATCCATTAATATATGGGTTTTACCTCCTGAATTTCAGTGAACACTTAAAAGTTGTGAAAAAAATTCACTTTTTTTCAAAATATGATTACAAACTAACCCTACTGCGCTTCGTAATTATAATCCAGCTATATACACCTAGTAGCTCACTATCTAAAAGATTTAGTGTCTGTGCCCACCTCCTCTATTACATCAATACAGATAGATCAGAATAAACATCACTCCTTCTGTATCACACCCTTTTGTTCCTGGTTCAAACCTGCTCATTTACGACATGATGACCAGGAGTAGTATATGCAGTAATACATGTGCCTGGCAGACCCACTACATTTTCTTTTTCTCACAGATTACATTGCATTTTATAGAAATTTGTATTGAGGTTATGCTACACTATTACATTTTCAAGGTAAACAATGATGATATTTGTACCCTTCTCTAACAGACCCCATTTTTTATCACATATGGAAACAATAAGTTCTAGGAGGCATATAAACATCACTTTGAACAAAAAAAAAACCAAAACATCACTTTAAGGCTGGGTTCACACTTGTACGACACGACAGTCATACAACTTTCATCCTACTTTGCTCTGCGACATCAGTCCTACATTGATCCTATATTGGTCTGACATTCATCCGACTTTCATGAACAGGATACTACTTTGATCCAACTTTGTGCTAGTCTGACTTGTCCTTTGACCAATCAAAACAATCCCAAGGTGAGATAAATTCCTTTTACTGCTGCTGTAATCACCATGTTGGATGTCAAAAGTCGGATGGTTAGGACAAGGATCCTACTTTGATCCGACTTCAATGATATTCAATGGGCTGAAGTAGGATCAAAGTCAGACCAAAGTAGTGCAGGGAGCATTTTCAAAGTCAGACCCACTTGTGTCAGACCAGTTAAGACAGCTCTCATAGGGAAACACGTCATGCGACATGAGCTCCCAATGTCAGAGCGTTTGTCGGACCAGTGTGAACCCAGCCTGAGGCTCATTCCCTAGCCATGCGCTTATTACAAACTCTGATCATTGACAACAAGAAGAAAGCTACAGAGTTTCTAGTGGCAGCATGAAACAACATGTCTAACATCGTGGCTGGAAAAATGGGAAACAAGTTATCTTTATTAAAAGGAAACAAATCACATATTTGCATCCATCCATACCATCTATACATGTGCCAGAGTCCTAGATGGGATACTATGAAAGAATATTTCGAAAGCCTGGACAACAATCAGTGATAATCTGTAAATCATAATATTTTAAAAAATGTACAGTCAAAGATATACAACCCCAGTCCCGAAAAAGTTGGGTCGCTATGTAAAATCTACATAAAACAGAATACAATGATTTGCAAACCTCAAAAACCCATATTCTATTCACAACAGAAAATAGAAAACATATCAAATGTTTAAACTGTCCCATTTAAAAAAAGAAATAAGGTAATTGATGACAGTATCATGTCTCCAAAAAGTTGGGACAAAGCAACAAAAAGCTGGCACTAACATGTTGCGACTAATTATGTTAATTGGCAACAGGTCAGTAACATGATAAAAAGAGCATCATACAAAGTTAGAGTGTCTCAGAAGTAAAGATGAGCAGCGGTTCACCAATCTGTGAACCAAGATGCATCTAAAAATTGTCAAACAATTTAGGAATAATGTTCCTCAATGTAAAATTGCGAAGACTTTATATATATCATCATCTACAGTACATATCATCAAACAATTCTGAGAATCTGGAGAAATCTCTGTGCTCAAGGGACAACGCCAAAGAGCAATATTGGATGCCTGCGATCATCTTAAAAACAGGCATGATTCTGTGATGGACATCACTGCACAGGCTCAGAAATACTTCCAAAAATCACCGTCTGTAAACACAGTTCACCGTGCCATCCAAAAATGCAAGTTAGAGATCTATCATGCAAAAAAGAAGAACGTGATCTAGAACGGTGTTTCTCATTACCAGTCCTCAAGGCGCCCCAACAGCCCATGTTTTCAGGCTTTCCATTATTTTTGCACAGGTGATTTGATCAGTTTCACTGGCTTAGTAATTACCACAGCCGTTTCACCTGAGGGAAATCCTGAAAACATGATCTGTTGGGGCGCCTTGAGGACTGGAGTTGAGAAACACTGATCTAGAAATGCCGCAATCTTCTCTGGGTCAAAGCTCATTTAAAATGGTCTGTTGCAAAGTGTAAAACTGTTCTGTGGTCAGACAAATTACAATGTGACATTTCTTTTTGGCAATCATGGGTACTGCATCTTCCAAACTAAAGAGGAGAGGGACCTTCTGGCTTGTGATCAGCGCTCAGTTCAAAAGCCTGCATCTATGACGGTATGGGGGTGCATTAATGTGTATGGAATGGGCAGCTTTGCACATCTGGAAAGGCACCATCAATGAATGAGATGAAGGTTTTTTCAAGGAAGGACTTGCCTATTTCAGCAGGACAATGCTAAACCACATACTGCATCTATGACAACAGCATGGCTTTGTAGTAGAAGAGTCAGCATACTTAAATGGCCTCCCTGCAGTCCAAACCTTTCACTAATTGGAAATACTTGGCACATCTAGAAAATAGAAATACGACAAAGACGACCAAGGACTGTTGAGCACTTAGGATCCTATTTCAGGCAAGAATGGGACAACATTCTCCCAAACCTTTAGCAACTGGCCTCCTCAGTTCCCAGATGTTTACAGGTTTTAATAAAAGAAAAGGGGATGCTACAATATGGTAAACATGACCCCGTCTCAACTTTTACGCGACATTTCAAAATTACCTTATTTTTTTCTTAAAATTGTAAATTTTCTCAGTTTAAACATTTGTTATGTTTTCTATATACTACTGTAAATAAAAGACAGCTTTATGAGATTTGAAAATCATTGCACTTTGTTTTCATGTAGATTTTACACAGTGTTCCAACTTTTCTGCAATTGAGGTTGTACTAGTATGTAGTCTCGTTTTTTGCGATCAAAGATTATACATAGTCCACAAGGGACTTGACCAAATGATTACAGACTAGGAACACCACTAGACTTGGCTAAAATACTAGAACATTTAAATATCACGCTGGAAAAAAGTAATTACAAAAAAATTAAAGAAGTTATGTCATTACAAAATAGAATACTCATTATCCTGAATTTGGTTGAAGTGCCCATTTGACCAGAAAGGCAGAGAAGAATCATACAGTACTGGATTCATGCAGTAGGGATGAAAAAGGCAATCCTATTTGTACACTAATAAACACTCCTCCTTCCATCCATGCAAAATTTGAAGATATTTTGATATACCACTAGAATTAAAGGCTAAGTTCACCTTTGGGAGCATATTACATTTTGGGTGTAACACACTCCAGCAGTTCCCCCCGATAATCCCCCTGTGACAATTCTTACTGAACTGCAAGGATGCTGGTTGAATGCTCTCATAGTACATTGATCTTCCTGCTCTCAGTAACTGTCTGCCCATACGGGAGGTACGGGCAGACAGCTATTCTGAGAGTCTGCAGAAGCCTGGCATTGCAACCGTGATTTACTGATCACGGGTGCAATGCTTTCCAGGCTCCTGTGGGAAGAAATAATAAATGCTCATTTTGTTTTTCTGCAGAAATATGTGCACTTATTGTTTTTTCCAAAAAGGTGAACTTAGCATTTAAAGAATAAAGCCCATAATGAATTGAAGTTCCAAAGAGGTAAAACAAATAGTGCAAGATCAGTTTATCATAGTCAGTAAAAAAAAAAACAGTAATTAATTATACTAAATTAAGAAATATTAAGCCCAGGCAACTCTTTCCTCCTTATGACCCATCTATTAATTAGTTAGCCGGCACATCAAAGAGGCAGCAAGTGAAGAAAATCACAAGAGCCTCTTTGCTGGTGGGATCGTCATTCAAACACTGACTTATCAATTACACCCACAGAAGTAGATGGATGTAGTGGGCTTTTAAGAAAAACAGAGCAAATTCTTAAGAAAACAGAGAAATGTATCAATTTTGAAACTATAAAAAGAGGACAGTATGATGTTTTTATGCTAAAAAATGTAATACATTTGATATTTTGGCAAAGGTTCTAGCATGTAAACTTCTTTAATGTTGCTTTGTTCTTAAATAACTACAACTTAATAGGAGCTATCACGATAAACTAAAAGTCCACTTTGCCTGAGACCCTTAGTATGGCAGCATTGAGCAGCTTGCTGTCTGTCCAAGGTTTTGCCTTGTAGTTATATACATTATGACGCTTTTATAAGTTAAAGCCAGTACCAGAGCTCAACCATTAAATACAATGGCACTTTATAATCTATATTATATTTTAATAGCTGTAATCCACCAGGAGTAATCAAACAGCAGCAGTACAAGAAAAATGTAGGGGAATTGTACCCACTGCTACTGAATCCCTACAAGGCAGCTCCAGTGGGTTACATCACTGCCCAAAACTGTTACAGCATGTGAATCTGGAAGTAGGAGACCTCTTTTATGTTAAAGCAGAGGTATCACACCAGGATAAGTATCCTTTAAAAAAAATAAAAAAAATGGTAACAGTTATTTTTGAGTCCATAGAGGTTTGCAAATTACATTCACATGGCTAAAATAAAGATCCTTATCCCTGTGTTAAAGATTTCTGAATTTAGTCTATAGTGTTACTACAATGGAAACAATACATTACAGTTAAGATATAATTAGTAATAAAAATACTCAGGGTGGTTTTTATCCTTAATACGATAGCCATTTCATAAAATAAACCATAAAGGTTTGCTTGTTAAGCAAAGTAGACAAATCATTACAATGATAACCACAATTACAAATTACAATAAAATGGCATAAATACTACACAACATTGGAGTGACGTTATTTCAGACCTTCAGCTACAATGCCTTCAATTTATGGAACTCACTTCTATTTTTTTAGCATAGAAAAACTGAAATTTAGGGAGTACATATGTCAGCAAAACATATCTAACCTGTGATAAATTTTAAAACCCGAAAATATCAGGAATGTATTGTCAAAATCTGCATTTCTGAGCAGTATTACTATTTCCTTACACTAAAGCCCTGTACACACGATCGGATTTCCTATGGATTTTAAACCGATGGATTTTTCCATCGGAAATCCGATGAAGCTGACTTCCATCAGTCTTGCCTACACACCAACAGTCAAAAAACCGATCGTCCCAAACGCCGTGACATAAAACACTCCGACAAGCCAAGAAAAATTAAGTTCTATTCTTCTGAGCATGCGTCGACTTGATTCTGAGCATGCGTGGGTTTTTTATCCGATGGAGTTCCCCACAGACGATAGTAATATGCTATCGTTTTTTTTTCCTTTGGATAAATTTAAAACATGTTCTATTTTTTAACACCGATGGAAAAAGGACCGATGGGGCCCATACACGATCGGTTTGTCCGATGAAAAAAGTCCATCGGACTGTTTTCATCGGTAAAACCGATCGTGAGTACAGGGCTTTAGTATACATAAATAATATAGATGGTCGTAGACAATAAATGCCATCCAGAAAACAGGCCTGACAAGATTTGTATTACATTTTTTTTACACACTCTTGGATCAGCTAAGGGTGCCTGTTTATGACAAAGTAGGAGAGAGCCCTGCCAAAGTGCTCTATCACCTGAGTTGGACAAAAGCAGGTTTCCAAAAAGTAATGCAGTCTGTGAAGTAGTTAGTGAAATAGTTTACAGACTGTTTAGGTGTGCGCTGGCTTAAACATCTGCAAGTAGCTAGCCATATTTATTACACAATAAAAAAAATAATAAAGTACAGTAGCCTGTTGGAATTTACTTTACTGAAGCCAGAGCAGAGCAAAATGTATTGTGATTCGTCGTCATGTGTAATGCATTTTGGCTTGCACCATTTTATTGCATAAATCCGAATATTGAATAATCTTGTCTTTGTGGAAATTATATTTTTTTGGTTAGCATTACTGTTCATGATAATGGAGTTCAAAAGCATGTGTGCTGCCCTCGCATGACACAGGCTAAGCACTGTCCTTGTCTGAATAATGCTGTAACGTTGATTAGAAAATTGTCATTGAAAAAATAGTATTACGGAAGAGCCCTGTCCTTGTATAAACAGCAATAAATAAATAATAGGTTTTCCAACATTTAAGTGATGCATTTTAACAAATAAATTGTAATTATAAAAGCACTTATTGCCAAGTGTAGGGACCACTGTATTGCCATGTGATTTGTAATATGGACAAGTGCATCTTTAGTAGTCATGTAAAAGTTATACAGCTGTTTAACTAGTAAACCACTGTGCGCTACCAAGAAATACAAGGCAAACTACACAAATGTAGCTGCCTACTGTATAGTTGGGGAAAAGTTAATTGTGTCTGAATGTGCTATGCTTTTTACCGTTCTATGCATTAAGCTGAAAAACCTTCTGTGGTGCAGCTGCCCCCCAGAGCCCCCCTTTTTCTTACCTGAGACCGATCGTTCCAGCATCGAGGACAAGCACAGCAGCTCCAGACACTGTCTCGGGTCTTCATTGGATAGATTGATAGCAGCAGGAGTCATTAGCTCCCGCTGCTGTCAATCACATCCAGTGACATGGGAGCCGGGGGGTGGGGCCGAGTCCTGCTGTCTGTGTGTCAATGGATGCAGCACCAGGACTCGGGAGTGTGCCTGCACAAGTGCCCCCATGGATTGCGGTTATCTGAGGGGACTCTCAATAAGGAGCAGGAGCGCCGCTGGGGGACCCCAGAAAAGGAGGATGGGGGCCGCTCTGTGCAAAACCCTTGCACAGAGCAGGTAAGTATGACATGTTTGTTATTTTTTTTTAAAAACACAAGCCTTTACAATCACTTTAATTTTACATTTTTAAATAAAAACAGCATTTTATCATCAAAAAATATAAATGTAATTTGGGGTTTGGTAATTGTTCCTTTTTTTATGTCAATGGAATGTAATGATTAAGTTTACCTAGCTCTTTTTTGTTAGTACTAGACGTCATCAGTGGCCAGCATATTTTTCTGTTCTACCACCAATGATATCAGCGACAGATCCTATGCAATTGCTGTATGAGTTCTGGTGTGGTTTGTTATTGCTTATACATGACCATGTATCAATTAAAGCTAATATGTATTCTGCAACATGTTTTTGGTAAAAAAAAACAATCCCAATAAGTGTGTATTGATTGGTTTGCGCAAAAGTTATAGCGTCTACAAACTATGGGACCAGTGACACCAATACAGTGATCAGTGCTAAAAAAAAAAAAAAAGAAGCAATGTTACTGTACAAATGACACTGGCAAAGAAAAGGTTAACATTGGGGGGTAATCAAGGGTTAAATGTGTTCACTGGGAGTGCTTTCTAACTGTGTGGAGGATGGTTGCACTGTAGGAAGACAGAGATCCATGTTCCTTCTTAGCAGAAACACAAGATCTCCATCTTCCTTACTAGCAGAATGATGATATGCATTATTTAAATAGTCAGACCGCCGTTCTGCCGAACATCTGGTTCACCGGACCCGCTGATTGGCTCCCACTGTGCTCCAGAGACCTTGAAAAAAATCATGTACAGGTACGTGATTTTGCGCTTAAGGGCCGCCCTGCCGCAGTAAATGTACGTGGGACAGTCCTTAAGTGGTTAAAACACAAGATCTCCATGGAAGGCACTGGTTACACTTGGGGGTAGCTGGTAGGCACTGGCTACATCACGTGTACCTCAGGAAATATCAGGATGGTACTGGATCAATCGGAAGGCTGCAGCTTGTAAATGAGACTTGTGATTGGCCAGATGTTGGTGCCAGAATGTACTAGGGTCACCCCACTTCTTTTTGAATAGAGCACCCACCTACCTGCCTTTGTAGCCACCATCTTGGAACATGTCTCCTGGCCAGAGGCCCAATCATGACATCCCTTGCCAGAAGCCTTATCATTCAGAATAAATGAATGTCCACATACAATTGCATTCTCAGCACTTTACTGCAACTTCACGTCTTCCATACTGGCAGAGGTTTCAGCGCTTAGCGTCACTAGCATGAATAGACAGGTAACAGAGCCCTCTAGTGACATGCAAGCTAACAGCACCTGCCAACAAGCTGCCATACCAGTCCTTGATGCTGCCAGGCTGGACTGTGACTACCCCTTCCAGACTGCCTTCCCATTGGATACTAGACTAGGTAGAAGAAATTAGGGCAGATGAAGGTGGCCAGTGAAGCCCTTTTTTACATGGCTCATGACCTCCAACCAGGGAAGCGCATACCCATGCTCTGGGGTGGTGGGTTGGCGAGCACAGATCATGATCAATGGGATGCTGACCCACCATCCCAGAGCATCAGAGTGCACAGTCGGCACAGGAAGCAGGCAGCCATGGAGGGAGCAGGAGCCACATAAGCCGATGCTCCTTCAGTAGCAATGGCTCCTGTTACAGGCGGAGTGATACCAAGTGCACTGGACATGGACTGTGGCATATGAGTGCAGTGTATTATGCAAAGTAAATCCAGACGCTACATATATAAATATATACAGTATCTCACAAAAGTGAATACACCCTTCACATTTTTGTAAATATTTTATTATATCTTTTCATGTGACAACACTGAAGAAATTACACTTTGCTACAATGTAAAGTAGTGAGTGTACAGCTTGTATAACAGTGTAAATAACTCAAAAACACAGCCATTATTGTCTAAACCGCTGGCAACAAAAGTGAGTACAGCCCTAAGTGAAAATGTCCAAATTGGACCCAATTAGCCATTTTCCCTCCTCTGTGTCATGTGACTCATTAGTGTTACAAGGTCTAAGGTGTGAATGGGGAGCAGGTGTGTTAAATTTGGTGTTATCGCTCTCACTCTCTCATACTGCTCACTGGAAGTTCAACATGGCACCTTGTGGCAAATAACTCTCGGAGGATCTCAAAAACAATTGTTGCTCTACATAAAGATTGCCAGGGCTATAAGAAGGTTGCCAAGACACTGAAACTGAGCTGCAGCATGGTGGCCAAGACCATACGGTGGTTTAACAGGACAGGTTCCACTCAGAACAGGCCTTGCTATGGTCGACCAAAGAAGTTGAGTGCATGTGCTCAGCGTCATATCCAGAAGTTGTCTTTGGGAAATAGTTGTATGAGTGCTTGCCAGCATTGCTGCAGAGGTTAAAGGGGTGGTGGGTCAGCCGGTTAGTGCTCAGACCATACGCTGCACGCTGCATCAAATTGGTCTACATGGCTGTTGTCCCAGAAGGAAGCCTCTTCTAAAGATGATGCACAAGAAAGCCCGCACACAGTTTGTTGAAGACAAGCAGACTAAGGACATGGATTACTGGAACCATGTCCTGTGGTCTGATGAGACCAAGATAAACTTATTTGGTGTCAAGCATGTGTGGCAACAACCAAGTAAGGAGTACAAAGACAAGTGTGTCTTGCCTACGGTCAAGCATGGTGGTGGAAGTGTAATGGCCTGTGGCTGC